>JBAJHX010000053.1:4813179-4873157 GCA_037176925.1 Amniataba percoides
AAGCTACAGCCCTTTGGAATCTTCATATCAAAATTACATATTTTCTTGAAAAAAAATCTGGCGCTTAAAGGGTTAACCTTCTTCACCTACCCGTAACAATAATGAGTGTTCTTTTACCCTCACACTTTGTAATGTCTTTGTCATTACTGAGCTGTCCTCTTATTTGGTTGAATAATGTGGATTACGCGCATTTATCTTTGTTGCGCAGCACTTAATTTGTTTTCGAAATGACCCATGAAAATACAGAATCACAGTCCTATTTGTAAGGTATTCTCCGTGTTTCAGCACACACTGCTGCCTTTATACTGTATATAAATTCTGTGGCTATGCTTAAAGCCATTACTCATTCATTTTAATGCATACATTACTCGCCGAACTGTGTTGTACTTTGACTCCATCCACCTCAAGTGGCATTTTGAGAAATCAGATTCTTTCCCTTCGAACGGTTTTGCAAGCTCCAAGGAAAGGTCATGTTATCATTTGCTTGAGGTTAAAACAGTGTTTTTAAATATTACATAAAAATGTAGCTCCACAGCCAATAAATATAAATTGCCTGGGGTATAGGTTAAATGTTAGATAGATATACAGCTTGTAAAGATAGGGGATTTGGACATGTAGCTAGAAGAAACATAAAGAAAGAAACGATTCTGAGCTGAAAAGTAGAAGCACTGAAAGTTTCTGCTGCTGGAGCATCGTTACAAAAAGAAAAAGTTTCACACACTCAAATCCAACAGGATGTTCTTTTAATATGATGCAATTGCTTCGATGTTCAGCTCAGATGTTCCACTTTGTTCACTTCATCAGTGTACAGCAGTCGTTCAGCTTCAACACTCAACAACAAGTGTGTCGAGTAGCTACTCCTGTAACACAGGTCTTTTTAGAGTTAGCTCACTGGTAATGTTCTGATTATGTAAGGATGTAAGTGAGTTTCCAGGTTTGAAAAAAAAAATCAAGACAGTAGGAACAGTTGTCAGTTTTTTACAGTAAGTTTGGTGTTCAAACGCTAGATCCAGCAACTTTTTGGCCAACTGAGCTTTAACAGAAAAAACATTCTTTCTGGAAGATTTGGATTAAAAAATGGACAACAAGTGTCTGACCACCGAAACAGCTTCAGCGGTCCTTGACACTGATTCTACGAGTCTCTGTAAAGTCTACTTGAGGGATGAATGCCATTCTTCCATAAGATATTCACCCGCATTTGGTATTTTGATAATGGTGGAGGAGAGCGCAAAAACGTCCAAAATCCTGTCGGTTTTAAGGTGGGCTGAGATGTGACCTTGAAAAGTGAAAAGTATATGACTCACACAGCAAACAGCGGTGAAGCATTCAGGACGGCTTGTAAATGATCCTTGGGTGTGTTGCTAAGGCAGTTGAAAAGGGACTTGTATTCATCAAAACAGTATAAAACAACAGCATGATTAATCTTCTACGTCTCAGCTTTAGGGACTCATGGATGGGAGCATTGCTACTGCTAGAAGAGACCACAACCATCAGGGTAAATGTTCAATCAGCGGATGAAGGAGATTACTCAATAACTCTATATTTGCACTTGACCTTCTCAAATAAACCACAAAATCCACCACACAAGTTTCTCTATCTTCACAGTGCACGCTACAAACTGTATGAATGACATACAGGTATGGATTGCTTAACCTATAAAGAGCCACTTTTGTTGGTTTGCACAGAGAAGTCCTTGCTCACTCAATGCATTAAAAAGACAGCAAAGTGAAATTGACCTCCCTCTGCTTTGAAATGATTCACTGTATCAGACACTATTTCCTGCACTGGACAATAACAGATCTGAGATGAATGTGTTTTTATTGACAATTTATTGCCTTTGCTTCATGTCATTTCCTGTAATTGTGGATAAAACTGTGAAATCAGTTAGCAGCAGTCCCCTTCTTTACCACTGACAAATGTTGTTTGGGTGTCCAGCCGTGGCAGCCAGCGCCGTCTAGCCAAATAGTTTGGACTGTTTCCTCTCAATCTTGACAGAGGACACGGCTCCATCCCATCCCGAGGGTCTCTCTCTTTCTCTCTCTCTCTCTCCCTCTCTCATGGACTCTGATGCTTTTGACACATAAATCCTCAGCAGCTTTTCTGTCCATCCTCGAGCTACGTCAAGCACCACTTTGCTGCCATTGGAATCCTCCATTTCATTGTGGCGGTCTCCAAACTGGCCCTCGGAGAGTTTCGGGGGCCTGGTGTGAGTTTGCTGATTGCAATGCTTTATGGCTTGTAAATGTGTCGGGTAGCCGAGCGGTTTGGAGTGGTTTCTTAATGGGAGCTAATCAAAGCAGGAGGAGGCAGGGAGGGAGGAAAAGAGACAGATAAGAGGACTGAGATGGAGAGGAAACTGGATGGTTCAGCTGCTGAGCAGTTTGTTATGTACAACTAGCTCAAAGTAAAGGTCATCATTTTCAGTTTTTGTTGGAACTGTTTTTGAAAAATCCTGATCCAACTTCATGGGCAATTTGGAGGCCAGATTTTGTAGCACTGCTTCGGTTACTTTGCCCATCCTATTTATCTCAATGAGGGTACCTCTGTGTAATGAAACATGATTCAACAGCACCACAGAATATAAACAAAGGACAGATTTTTTTTCCAAAGCATTCATCTGCACACACCTTTATCTTCTAGTTTCATGCATCATCTTATCTGTGAATGGAGTGATCTCTTACTTTTAGAAAAACATAATCTCAACATTTTAAATGTAATTTTTAATGTGAAAACCTTTTTTAGCCTCTCTTTCCTCAATGTGAGGATTTCACATTGCCACATTAGCTGTGGTTGGTCATGCACGGAAAATAATAATACTAAAAAAATTACTTCCTTTTTTCCTTTCCTCACTGAACACTAGATGTCCCCATGAACCTTTGATAAAACCTCAAGCTCCTGCCATTTCACTCAGCCGGTCCAAAAGCATCATTTAGATGATAATAAACATTTATTTTATGATGGCTTTCTCCTTCAAGATCATATCATGTAGATGCAAATTAAGAGATTACACAGAGATTATGCAAGGAAGCGAGTGTGCAGACATACTTTATGGGAGGTAAAATAGTAAGGGCAGGGCGGCACAGCGTGATCACTACAGTGTCCTGTAGACAAAGTGTGAGCTCTGAAAATAAAAATCCTTTGTATTGTGGGTCAGGTCCTAAACAGAGAGGATTAGATAGTGACGCTCGAGGGGTCTCAGATCTCACAGCGGCTCGCCCTAAAGTGGATTATGAAACTGATATTGGTGTCAGGCGTTTACTGGGGGGCAAGAGTGTGGAGGAAAAAGAGGGGCAGGGGTAATCTGTTCGTAGACAGAGGAAGAGACGTTGGCGGCTGATGCAGGATAAAAGTACGGCTCGCCCGGAGTAAGACTTAAGATCAGCGTGGAGAAGCAATAAAGTGATAGTGTGATACTGTAGCAGCTGGTGGGAGGGAGTGCTGGAAGAGAGGTTTCACAGGAGGGCGAAGCTGTGATTAGGGAGAGATTGGAGGTAAGATCCCGGGGAATCACCGGCGTCTCTGCAGGTGCTTATTGAAGTCTTACTTTCATGGGTGTGAGGAAACAATCAAAATGGAGTTGTGGAGGAATCAAGAGCGGGATTGATACATCTGTGCCGGGGACTTTGGGCTTAAACATGGTAAAGGACTGGGAAGTAGATTGCACTGGAAAAGAGCCAGCAGCTGTTCCCTTTTGTCAACACTGTAGTTACGATTAATTAAGCAAAGAAAAAAAAGAAAGAAATCACATCACTATCACTGTAATTATTGCAATGATTAGATGATAAAGGAAAAGCTTTCTTTAATTAAAGTTTGATCATAGATAAAGCCTAAAATGTGTTAGTTCAGTGATTTTACACATCAGCGGTAATGAAAGCATTGAGATGTAAGACAGAGAGGAATGTTTTTTCTTTCTTTCTCTCTCAAGTGTTTAGAGGATATCTCTTTTTTTTAAAAGGAAGGAGGCATTGTAAGGCATTGTTCAGTTCACAGAGAGATGATTCTTCCAAAAAACACTGGAAATAAGAAATGTCGGCATATTTCTACACCTTTCTGACTTCCATGGAAAGATTAAAGCAGCTCAGCGGAACTTTTCATTGTTGAATTTGGCGGTCCCTGTGGACAAAGGCGGTAGTGTTTCGCTTAACTTTAAGTTTATATTTTCCCTTCCCTTCACTCCCTGCCAAGGAGACTTTGCAGAGAGGACAGAGGGTGGAGGCTCCTGAGACAGACCTTCAGACACTCGAATTGAGCCAGAGCAGCTAAGAATACTCTTTATAAAAACATGCCATTGGCTTATGCAAGTCATATAGAGACATCAGTATCAAACTGAGACTTCATAGAGTAAGATTTTTTCTTGTGTAGTTGTGTTGTGTAGTTTTCATACCCATGTAAAGAAAGCATCACATGGCTGTTTCAGGGACATTTAGCATGCAAGAGAAGACAGAGAGGAATAGCAAAGACTTTGTTTTAAACAAAGCCAGACATACCACAAAATGAAACAGGAAAATAAAAGGCAACATGAATTTTACCAAAACACACGGACAAAAGATAAAAAAAGGGGAACTTATCTTGCAATGTGTCTTTTTCTCACTGATAAAACAAGACTTCATATTTATTTTTGACTTTTCTTTTCAGAGTGAGAAAGAGTGGAGAGATAATACCCTGGATTCTGGCTGAGGTGTGACATTTACAGACAAATATCCCCAAAAATCAGCTTTGATGACTGAAGTGCTGCTTACTGTGGTGTCAGACATTTTTTTATTAACAAAAACTCAAAGTTGCTGAATCGATGTCTTGTTAGAAATTCAAACAGTTACAATTACAGTTTAGGGCAAGTCCTGTCTCCTCAATATGAACACAGAAGAAAAGGAAAAGGCAATGTGAAGGGAGTTTCAGCATCTTTCAGGTCACTTTTTTGGTTTTGCCTTTTACTTTACTTTACTACTTTAACAGCAGGCAGTTGTTTTCAGTGTTAAAGCTCCAAATGGCAGATAGATGCATACAGAGGCCAGCTTGTGAATAAAGTGGAGTATTTATCAGCCAGACATCTCCATGTGGAGTTGGTGGAGACCAAAAACCGAGCTGAAAGGAGAACAAATGTTGGACTCACACTCACCCAATGACCAAAATCATGTTTGCTGATTGTGGACAAATGTTATCCAACACATCCACCATAACACCTTTACTCATCGATTATGAGTCAAATGTGTATTTAATCTGTGAATATTTCTTTAAAAAACATTTGCATTAAATTAGTTTGATTTAATGTTTATTCAAACTGATGTTTGGTCAGGCGTTTTGTAGCTGTTTGTCTTCATTACAACTACTCCAGCAGTAAAACTTTTACTTCATTCACACATCATATATTTCCATAGAGGACATCTGTTTGAATCAACTTAGTTAAACTGTGATACTCTCCAGAAAGTTTTACGGATTATTTGTTTTTAAAAATATTAACAAAATATGTAGTTTTTAATAAGCCTAAACTGCTGGTTCTGGGTCAACACTGAGGACAGAGAGCTATTTATGACAAAGATGCTGCCAGATGGGTGTAGCCATAACAAAAGTAACAGCTTAATTTAAAAACAGGCATTAATTAAAAACGTTCTGCTGTACCCACTGACAGAATTAATGATGAAACAGATGGGCAGCACCAATCAATTTGAACTTAATGATTAAAGATGTTATGTTTGCACTTTATTCCTTCAGTGTCATATGAGCTAAAAATATAAATTAAGGCATCAATATTTTTTTACTCATAACTGAAACAAAACCAGAACACATTCATTCAGGTCACTCACCACTTTTAAAGACACATTTATCGTCGTTCATTATGAGGCAACTGTCTGTGTATAAACTGAAATTAACTTGAGATGTTTTTCCCCTTGTGTCTCACTTCCTCAGGACATGTTCGTCCAATTAATTGTGTAGTAGTTTCTCCAGTTTCCTCATCAGTTAATTACATTTTTTTCTGTGCACGGATGACCCAACATGGACGCAAGAACCACACGTGACATGACGAGGAAGGAAACTGATGGACAAAGACAAGAACGTTTTTCTGAGCACGTTTAGAAGTTTAAACAATCTCGTTGCCTGTCAGTGTGAAAGTGGATGTGAATCTAACACTGTCAATCATTTCTTTTGTATTGGATGAGTTGCTTGAAGACATTTTTGTCTTTTGTCATTTTATTTTTTCCCTTTTTCATTTCACTTGTAAAGACTTGGCACAACTCTTCTTGCGCACAGTTTGCAGTGAAATAAAAGATTGGGATCATTGGCTATTAAATCATTTCCTGGGTATTGTACTTAGAAAAATACCAAAATTACAAAGCTCCTAAGGGGACATGTGCAAAAAACACAACCAAAAAAAAATTCTGGTACGCACCAGAATTGTTAAGTTTGCATGTGTCCCCTTAGGAGTGTCTTACAAGGTAAAAGTTATTATCAAACAATTTTTCTTCTAAGGGAAGTAAGAATAACATTAAATTAATGGCTCCTATTGAAAGTTTTGGTGTCCTTGATTAGATTAAAAAAAGTAATGTCTTCCTGTGTTTAAACTTCTTAACTTGCAGCAGTTATGTAGAGGTGTACTCTTGGCAGTGTCAATGCATCTTATCATCACGGTTCAGTGTGGTTAGAGGGGCGAACTTGCACCCAATAGCTGTAAAGCACTTATTTAAGCCTGGTTTGAAGCTCTTTACTCTTTAGAAAATATATAATTTTGCCAAGAAAACCCCTCAGAACAGCTGCAAACATCATAAGCATGACGTCTGCTCGCTAGTCTCCCACAAGACAAAACATTTCCAAACTGGACAAGCCTTGTCATCACTGCTGTTGCTTCTCAATGAGGTAAAAGACGACACCGCCCCCCCTGCAGCAAGAGGCAGAAGTACTTCCAGGCTGTACAGCAAGAGCTGCCATGTTCACTTGCTTTGCATAATGAGATCTGAACACAATATGGACAGAATGCAGGCATGCATATAAATCATGGACGTGTGAAGTGTAACGGCGTGATTGGATTGTTCATTAGCCACATAGCCAAATCCAGATATACTGAACTGTGTGATGAAAACCAGGTCTTCAGGTCATGAGGATAATTTGATGTCATTCACAAAGTGATATACTCACATTAATTACAATATTCTGATTTTGAAAACAATCTAAGAGCCTTGAAATGACCCAAAAATGTTGCAGCTATTTATTCATTTCAATGTTCACCTGTGTGGGGACAAGATGCAGCATAAACTGATAAAACAAACACCACAGCATTTGTAGTCTGTGCTAATTTGTAATGCCTGTCCCTACATTTAAGATACATCATACTCAACAGCAAATGCACAAGAGATGGTACAAAGCACAAACTCAACAATAAACACAATAAGTGTGTTAAGATTATTCAGACCTCAGCAACAATACACAAACTATACTGCAATAAAACACCATGAAACAAGAAGCACCAGATTATTTATGAAGATACTGAACCCTGAAAATTTTGTTCCTGCTTAAGTTCAAAATGATCCAGGTCATGATCCAGTTTGAGTTCTGCAGGTAAAGTATTGCACATGTTGCTCCATCACACAGAAAAAGCTGTTTGTCCAAATGAGGATTTATGTAACGCAGAACAATTAGACACCTACATTTCTATCTGATTCATTTTGTATTTCTGGATTGTGTCACTATGTGAAAAGGTCGCATCATCATATTATGAATGTGTTCACTGTGACATTTACATGCATTCAGAGTTTGGATAATTTTTTGGATGCTTTATAATTCCACTCCTGAAATTTGACAAATGAAAACTTTCTTCTTGTGTCTCCTCTACATCTCAGTCTGTGACATGTTTGCAGTTTTAACACATTTCCAAACAAACTTCTCAGAAGGTTTGATTTGAATTACTGTTCAAATTATCCAATAATCAAAAAATGAACACACTCTTGTGCAGCAGAGCTTTTGCTATTTCTCATTTTCTGGCCCATTAATCACCTCACACCTCCTCAGATTTACCTTGTGACCCTTTGGGGGGGGTCTGATCCCTGTCTGGAAACCACTGGACCTAACTATCTAACTATGTAAAGTAATAAAAACTATAGTAGCTCCACCTCAGTAAACAGTAAAATGTTGCTCAAATGTTGTTGCAGTATCATAATGTCATCCATCCATCCATTTTCTAACCCGCTTCATCCTGTACTCAGGGTCACAGGGTGCTGGAGCCTATCCCAGCTCTCTTAGGGCGAAGGCGGGGTTGCACCCTGGACTGGTCGCCAGTCAGTCGCAGGGCCACATAGAAGACAAACAACCACCCACTCTCACATTCACACCTAAGGACAATTTAGAGTTTCCAATTCACCTAATGCATGTCTTTGGATGGTGGGAGGAAGCCGGAGTACCCATCATAATGTCATATATAACAGAAAATCAGTCTCAGGGGACATTCTACTGCAGTATGGGTGCTTGTTCTGTGATACTTTAACTACATTTAGCTGGTAATGTTTGCATACTTTCATTTAATACGTTATTTAATGCTGGGCTACACTGTTAGAAGTTCTTTCACTTAGATCCGAACACTTCTGCTTCTGCTGTATGGTGTGATTTTCCCCAATAACATTTACACCTGCTGTGGAAAAGTACCTCCAGTTCCTTTATTAAATTTAACAGCTTGCTTTGTCTCACCATCCTCAATCATCCTGACAGTTCCTTTTTGGCTGTAATGCAACAATCTCGACAGCCTGTCTCCTGTTTGTTTTCCATTATTTTGGATCCATATTTATTTTCATATTTGAGATTTTAGAGACCTAATGTCACAGTATATTAGGGCCTCTCACAGAGGTTGTTCGAATGGCATCCTGCGTGCATTTACTTGTGGGTTTTATGGGGTTATTCTCTTTATAAACAGCCTGTGCTCTTGCCAAACACGCTCACTGGGGACACATGATTATGCCAAATGTTAAAGGGATTTATGAGATTGCGTTATATCCTTTCAGCCTGGAAACGTGTCTGCTCCAGATGTATATGAAGTATATTCAAATCTGCAACTGCTTTTTTTTGTCAAAATCTCTTTCTGTTTGTAGACAATGATTATCCAGTTGTAAGTCTCACCACTCCCACGAACAATACCGAGGATCTGATTTCAGTAAAACCACGCTGCCAGAGGATAAAACACAGAAGAACTAAAATACTATAATCTTGAAGTTCTGACTTTTTTCTTCCTGCCAGCGAGCTCATTCCCGAGACCTGCTTTAAATCTGGACCATGTCTCTTTATGTCAAAGAAGTGTTTCATGTTTTTTTTTCCCTTGCTGAGTCAGATTTAATTCTACATCCTCTGGGAAACAATGCTTGGATAGGAAACACTTCAAAAGGCTACAACGCGCCGTTGTAGCGTCTACGAAAAAGTTTTGATCAGTGGTGATCCACTTTTTCCGTCTGCTTCCTCGGGGAAAACTGTTTGGCTTCAGTAGCAAATGTTCAACCACTTTCAAATGTTTCTTCAATCATAAGGACATCCAGAAGTGATAAAACATGCCAAATGATTATCTTAATTAATAAGCTGCTTCTTTCCCTTCATAGTTCACTTTCTAATTAGGATAAACATTCAATCTGTTGAGTGCAGATTCATTCTGGACTGAGGCCTTTGGCAGTGTGCAGTAATTTGAGCGTAGCAAACACTGACCACCAATAAAAGTCGAGGGTGGCCTGGAAACGGCGTGTTTGCATGTCCTACTTGAAGGGCTGTTTGGGTTTCTCGCCGCAATGTTTGGACTCTGACCTCCGAGCCAGAGACAAAAGCTTTCAGTCAAAGTGCTGTGCCTGCTGCATTATGAATGCACCGGCGGGAGATTCCATCAGGACTGACTCAGCAAAGTATTCCACTCATTTTCAAAGCATCACTTAAATGACTGGAGCAAAACAGTCGTGCTGAAAGCATTCAGGAGTGCTGAAACGCATCCACTGCCAGACACGCAAAGCAGAGAGCTGAGAGTACATCTAGAGAATCATCTGGAAACTTTTTAGACTGCCAGCTTCCACTGTTACTGTGTGCATGTCATTGTTATACAGCACATGGCCGTGTGTACTGATATTACTATGAAGAGTTATGTAACATAATAATAAGTTTTGATTGGTTGAAGCCAGTTTTAATGGAGACAATATTTGTATTTATCTAAATATGCAATCGGGTTGAAATGCTACTCACAGCTCTTGTCAGACACACAAACATTTTATGTGCCGGTTAATAGGTGCATTAAGCAACAAATAAGCCAGTGATTACTCTGATTCATCAATTCATTGTGTAAAGGTTACGATCTCTTCAGTATTCAGATGGAAAATACATTTCTGTTTGAGGTTGTGTGGGCATGTTGCAGCTACAAGTGAAATGATAAATTAATGTTTGTCAGATTCAAAACACTGCACAGGGTTTTAACATTTACCACAGCAACAGTCATGTAAATGACTGGAGGATATGGAGTACTATATCTACACACACACACACATACACATCCTCCATCCTGACAATTGTACTGCAAACTGCAGAATACACCACAAGGATGTGTCATTGCCGAAGCTTTGTGCAAAGCCAGTTTTTCTGGACAATTCTGCATTTTGTGTAAAGAGCATATCCAAATAGCAAAGTCAGGACCCTCATTGTGTTAATGCAATGTCACAGGAAGGGATGAGAATGCTCTTCTAATCTGACAAAGTGTTGTAAGTAAGGTTAGTCTGAGAACAGCCTTGTACTGTCAGGAAATGATAGAAAATGCCCCTCACAACTTTCCAACTTAAAATTCAGATAATACATCCAGGATACAAAAGGTTTTCTGTTAAAAATAACAAAAGAAAAAAAAAGCAAACTCTGTCAATCCAGAAGTTTAAACCAGCAAAAGTTTGGCTTTTTTGCTTGATGAACTGATTATTTTTTTGTTTGTGGACCAAACTGTTAATTGATTCATTAAAGTTATTTTCACAACACATACTTTCTAGAGGTCCTGCCACTTCCATTACCTGTATACATTAAATGTATAATCCGACACTTATATACTTATTATAATTAGTTTGTACCAACAGCTGTTACCTTTTTCAGTGTAAAAACAGGGCATGTGAAGTCAGCTCTCAGAGAGTGTATGCAGGGGTGATTCTTCAGCACAACTGCTGCATTAATTCACAGAGGTCAAATAGAAAGCCTCAGCTTGGGAAGATGGATCCAAACTAATGTCAGTCTGTTCAAGCTGAGGCCAAGAAAGGAAGGTGGGAGCCATATGCTGAGTCCTAATGCAGCAGTCGCCGCGAATGTGCATCGAGTTGACATCACAATCTGGAGCCACGCGCAACACCGTGCAATTCACTGGATAATGGGATGCGAAACTGGCCACATATCACATCTGTGTAAGCGTGCTCCTGCGGACTCCCCACCATACAATGTGTCACAATCCATTACAGTCTCCACCACACACGAATACACCGATTATTCCCACTGTCATGTGTTTGAGCAAACGCACGCGCGAGAGAAAACAAGTCGGCTCAAAGACACCAATTCATGCAAATAACTGAATTCACACACGCACACGTACACAAAATTGCACTTTCTACCACTCCACTGTGTGCAAGCAGACTCTTTCAAAACCAACGCACACAACACACACCCACAAACGCACACACACAGACACAAAATGATCTTCCATCTTGAATAACAAAACTACAAAGCTCCAACGTGCTACGAAGACAATCCCCCCCCCTTTCTCCTTATTTAACATGCAGCGCATTAATTGTCCGCATGATGAATTACAGCCATCTCTGCAGCACCCATGTGACATATACACGCGGGTTGTTTATAAGCACAGATGTGGCAACATAATCTCTAGATTCGCAGGGAGAATGTCAAGGGAGAGCTTCAGCTTATTCGCCTTAATGAATCATGCTATAACTTCATTTTGCAGGAGCAACAGCACATTTGGCACATGCTGAATGGGCGTCAGCACGTACATCATGTTTGATTAAAGTGATCTGCCTCTGGCTGGATGTTTACACACTGGGCTCAAGACTTGATGTAAAGATTTACATGGAAACATATCAGGTATTTAAGCAGCGATCTCCAAGTTTCTTGTTTTTATTCAGTTCTCCAGCTAAGTTGCTGTCATGTCCACACAGCACGTCACGGCTATTAAGTTAATTGTATTCCTTGACTTCCTGTATGAGGTTGAAAGGGTTAAGATGCATCTAATTAAAGAACCTACGCTAACAATACACAGCAGGATGCCGAAAGTGGGATGAATGTAGGAAGAGGAAGTCAGTCCAGGTTGGATGGGGTCAGGTGAGGCTCATCTCAGCTCAGGTCACTTAAGAAGCCCTCCACAGAAAATAACAGCACCGGGTGTTTGTTCAAATGCTTAAAATGACCCATGTTTACATTTTCCTGACAAGTGACCTCTTGCGGTAAATAGCGACTGTCCTCTCCCACAGGCAAGAGACGAAGGGCAGTGACATTGTGATTTAGGAAGGATGTATTAGGCATACAAAGAGGCTGACTTTAACAATGCAGACCACGGTTCGCCTCCCATCTCCTCCCTACAGTCAGGTCCGACGACAGACTTTTACCAGCTGGAAATGTCCTGTAAAAAACTACATTTAACTCCTGACTCCTTTGGTTGAAGAGCAACTTAAGTTCCTCAAAAAGTTCTTAGTCCCCTGGGAATGTTCCTGCAGTGAAAAGATCTCAGTGGGTTTTTTTAATTTATTTTTTGCATCATGACCAGGGTTAGCTCTAACGAAATATCTGTAGTTGCCAAAACCTGACAGTTCAGAAGATGTTCATATCAGGTGCTCAGTCATGTGTGTCACTTATTCGAGCATGTTCCTGGAAAAAGTGCAGTCATGTGTAGAAGAGAAGACAATTAACATTCAGTACTTATGGAACAATATATTCATGATGACATTTTGGAACTAGAACTACTCCTTTTTGTGCTCAAAATCTTTAAAAAGAGAAAGACATACTGACATATGATATAAATAGTGCGTGCCTTCTTAACAGAATTACTGTAGGCCTGTAGTAGAGTACAGTACAGTCTGATGTCTTGAAGTGTAAATGGAGACAGGGAATTTGATATGAATAGAAACTGGGCGAAGCAATACGCCAAACAGAAATAAATACATGAATAAGTAATGCTAAAATGCATAAATAACTGCATTTGCACACACTGTAGGTTAAACACAACTTTTGATGCGCTGTAAACGTAGCACACGCTAAAGCATGACAAACGGGTTGACCTGACAAGTTATTTAAAGGCTACAGACTTACAGCGGCTATTCAAAGCCAACAATCCCTTTTGTTCAAATACTTATATAAATACACTGTAAATGGCTAAATTAACTGTTTAATGGTCTCCTGTAGAGGAAGGATTTAATTTGTGATGCTATTTAGGTTAGACAGGCCATTATATTCATCTTCATAGCAGCGCTGGAAAGAGCAAAAAGAGTACATTTTCTAAGGTACATATGCATATTTAAAATGTATGATAATGTTACAAAAAGACATTAAACAAGATAATGCATGACTTTTATGGCATCAGTAATAATAATCAAAGAAATCACTGAAAACTGTCTTTCTTTACTTTTGGTACTTGGAGAAGCCAACGTTTAGTTAATAACATTAACACTTTACATTAACGTGTTTCTGAAAACTTCCTCCATCACTGATTTTTGGTGTCTTATGTGTCCACATGGGCTGAGCATGTGTAACACAATAAACAGCAGCTATGACTAAACAGTATTCACATTCTTCAGAGTATTATTTTATACATCATGTTCCTATCTATTGTTGAATTATTGAATTAACAGTAAGTTGCATTTTAATGCTGCAGTCAAAGTGGAGCTGATTTAAACTTCTTTAATAGTATTTCATAGTATATCTGGCAGATATAAGAACATGAAAGATTTTATTTACTGATCATGTTTAATGTATGCAAAGTATTTCAGATAAATGTAGTGCAGTAAAGGTATAAAGTGACATGAATTGGAAAGAGCTAAATGTCACCCAAAGTTGTACATGAGTACAGTAAATAAAAGTAAAAGACTTTCACTGCCCACTTTTAATACTAATAAGAATAAAATACGTTTTCCTGATAACATAATCAATCATTAAAAAGATTACTGTTCTTACTGAAGGCTGTTTTTCTTTACATGGTGACCCAAACAGGTCTTTAGAGGAAATAAACGGTTAAAAATGAAAAACAGGGTTGTTTTTTAGAGGTCATTCTCAGTCGTGTTGGTACACCTGGAGGTCATAAAGCACAGTGAGGAGAGCTTAGAGCTGACAAACACGGTGGAAACAGCAGCTTCTTATCCACAGATCCATCACCGGAGTAAGTATTTATCTATATGTGTGTGTGTGTGTGTGTGTGTTGGGGGGGCAGTCATAAAGAAACTCTTTTTTTTTCTCACTCAAGGACAGTTTGGGAGCGTCGCGTTGCTTACACTGCCTACTACGGGATATTTGCGATTGGTTCACCCCCCACCATCACCCTCCCCTCCATCCATCCCTCCCCTCCCCTCCTCTCCTCTCCTCTCCTCCCTCCCCTCGTGACTGTATGTAAATCCGGTCGGGGCTGATCCGGGGAGGTGATCTTGGGGCTGCTGGCTCCTGCCTCGGTGGCGCACACGAGACCCGTCAGCAGCCGAGGTGAGATCCGCGCGCCGCCGGAGCTGTCCGCCGCGCCGTGGTGCTGAACCGTCCCTGCTCCGCTCCGAGTGTGTGTTCACGTGTGTGTGTTCATGTGTGTGTGTTTGAGAGCTGCTGACATTTCGGGCAAGGATTAACAACCCCCCCCCCTCCACTCCACCTCCAACACCACCACCTACTTCCCCCGGGCTGTCTGTGGGTGCAAACTTCTCCGGAGGACACCCCTCTCTCTCCTCTCTTCTTCTTCTCTCTCTCTCTCTCTCTCTCTCTCTCTGTATTTCCACGCGTCGGAAATTACAGCCGTGGATTTTGGAGCTCGAGATTACCTTGAATAATAGTTTGAGAAGTGTTGCTTCTCCTGCCGCTCGCCGTTAATCTCGCTTGGATTATCCTCCTGGATGGTTTACGTCTGGACACACAGGTAAGAAAAAATCTGCATATATAAATGATTTTGTGTTTTTTTTTATTTATTTGTTGTGGACTAATTGTCTGTTCAGAGCTCCGTGAAAAGTCCCCCCCCCTCTCCAAATCCCACCACCCCTCCATCACCACCACCACCTCTCTCTTTGTCTGACTGTCAGACAGCGATCCTAACCCCCCCACCTCCACCTCCACCTCCACCATCATCTTCATCATCTCCTCTGATCATCCCCGGGTCACCCTCTTTAACTCTCCCTCTCTGTCTCCTCCAGCTTCACATTTCTTCATATTATTTGACTTTTTTACATGTCAGTCTCGGACCCGCAGCTCTCTCATATCGGATGATATCCGGACGTGTGAAGTTGAGATTAGTTTCCCCCCCTCATCCCTCCCTCCCTCCTCTCTCTCTCTCTCTCTCTCTCTCTCTCTCCTGCTGTAACACGAGCTGTGCGTTTTGATGGAGACGCGCCACGTTCGCCCAGAGCTTTTCATTTATCCGCGTAGTACTTAGTGTGTTATTTTATTTTCGTGTGTGTGTGTGTGTGTGTGTGTTTGCCTTGGCACGCTAATCCTTGAGTGACACCGTTAGCAGCGGAGGGATTATACTTTTGTTTTTCCTCCACGGCTCCGCGCTCTGACTCATGTGGCGGCGCACTGCAGGCTCCTGGATGGCCGCTCGTGGTGTGGCTCTGGGGTCATTGTTTGTTTGTTTGGGGGCTTTTTCTTTGTTGTTGTTGTTTTTTTTATCTCGTCGATGGTGCAGCAGATGGAGTTCGAGCTCACCTAAAAACCAGATTAAGTTGTGACATCGATACGACTCAGATTTACAGGCTGAAATCCTTTCAAGAGGTTTCTGCTGGAGGACACAATGAGCCCATCCTTACTTCTGAAGAAAAAATATACGGGACAATACAAGAGTAAAACATTATAGTATATACCTAGTACCTTCAAGCAGTGGTGGACTGTAACTAAATACAACAAGTATCCTGCACACATTTGAAGTATTTGTCCCCTTCATGTGTGCTTTTACTCCAAGACATGCCAGAGTAGTGTATTATTTGACATCCATGCCTGTTATGGGTTTGTAAAAACACGATGCATTGTTCCCAGCAGCAGTTAAAATTTGCTTCACCTGGACAACAAAATGCAAATTACACATTAATAATTAAGTAACACAATAGTGTAACACTGGCTACCTCTCCCTTAAATGATATTTAAGTTCATAAATGTTAACTCATATAACATTTCTAATACAGGACCTGGTAACAGTATTTTTATTGTGAGATATTGGTGCCTTTACTTAAACAACAAATGTACGTCCTCCACTAATGATTGTAAGAATATTATAGTGACTTTTAATTAGGATTTCATGAAAAATAACCATCCTCTTTTAGTTATTTGTGGGCACGGTGTAAGCCTGAATCGTGATTATTCTGCTGACAGCATCATTAACATTATTCATTTACAGTAATGGACTGTAAAAGGGACAAAGGATGAGTTCTGCTGA
Source organism: Amniataba percoides (assembly GCA_037176925.1). Classification (NCBI taxonomy): domain Eukaryota; kingdom Metazoa; phylum Chordata; class Actinopteri; order Centrarchiformes; family Terapontidae; genus Amniataba; species Amniataba percoides. The sequence goes on from JBAJHX010000053.1 coordinate 4,829,774, forward strand.
TCTAATCATACGCAGTCCATCTAATGCATACATCCTGCACAGTTTTGACATTCCTTATGATTAACAAACGCACAAAGACACTAACGATCCCAACACAGTCCTCTGCTAATTGCAACGGTAATTGAAATTCTTGCAGAGGAGCTGCGAAAGCTACAGAGAGCATGCAGTTTGAACGCTCAGCCAGCTGTAGGCATTTACAATCCGACTTCAGTCCCTTTATTCCATCAATGCATTCACTTTATCTGCGAAAGCTCTTTGAAACCACAAGATAGAATCTATTTCCAGTGGCGCATTAGATGAATGAGTGGTTCTGTTTTTCAAGACTGCACTCACTAATTGATTCTCCACTTGAATACGAAGCGGGGACCAAGTGATATATCATTTATAGAGCCTATATAATACATATATTGCTCCGACTGTAGGGAGGATTCTTGATAAATGTGCCAGTTTTAATAAACAGTGAGGAAAGAAAATGCTCGTTTTTGTGTCTGTCAATTCTCTGCTCTGAAACTCACAGCTGATGTACAGTTACGGGGATGCTGGCAAAGCAAAACAGCAACACACAAAGACCAGAAAAGTCCTTTTTTCCCTTCCAGCTCAGATCCAATTAAGCCATTTAACCACAGGTAGGAGATGGTGCCAGCTGAGCAGGTAGTGGTGTTAATGGAGCTGCTCGGCTTTTCATTACAATGACTTTCTTCCTGCACCGCGGGGAGGCAGCGGCTTTTGAGTCAATATTGCTTTTTACTGGAAAGAAGAAAAAAAATGCAAGAAAACTGATCAAAGCCTTTCGGATTTGAGAGGAAAAGTACTCTGCGCAAGTGTGTGGGCACCCAGTAATGGCAGCTGGAAGAAGGGGGCAGATTTGGATGATATGACAATAAAGCTTTATGTTGGGGAGGTAAAATTGCACCGGCTCTGAAAGTTGGTCTCAGGTGTCCCAGCAGGTTTCTGAAAATCTTTATCAATTACCCCCTGAAAAGTCTTAATGGGTCTGTTTCAGGGAGCTAACTGGTTTTAAGAAGCGTATTTTCTAAATGTTACTTCTGTGTCTTTCTGCAAGAAGCTCACTTTTTCGATGCTTGGTCGGGTCAGAGGGTTTTTTCTATTCCGCTGCAGATATTATGATCTCACTCCGTCCCTTTTATGGCAACAGCACAGTCTAATTCAAGCATACAGTGGCATCAGCCGAGACACCGAACACACAACAACACTGCCAGCTTCCTTTGGGATCCTTGGGAAGCTACAAGATGGAATTCATTATGTTTAGGTGCCTTTCCTACATATGCCACCGTACAGCTGCTGAACTGAAATGCGAACGAAACATAATGGAACAAGGTGCCATACGGCGCTTCGTGTACAGCGTGTTGTATATGGCACTGCTGCATTTATTCAGCGAGAGGCACACTGGAGTTTGTTGCAGATGGAGATTCAAAAACTCTGCCACCTTTGGAAACCCTCTGAATTCATCAACATATACTGCTGGATGTATTTTTCAAAGCTACTTTTGACATTTAAAGGCTCATTTTTCCTAAATAATTACAATACAATACAAAAGAACATAATTTTATCGCTGTATTGTGGTCTCAGTTTTAGTTTTAAGTGTTTGAGATAGACTGTATATGTTTCTGCTTTCGCCCTAAAACAATAGAGTTAATTACGCAATTAAATTTAACATTGAATTCTTTACAATATCTGAATATCAAAATATTTCTATTGATTTCATTCCTTACTTTTCAGTGCTTTGAGCATCATAACTATTTTGTTCACCATTTAGTTCACTCCAATGTATTTGAGTGATGGCAGGATGATGAAGATCAATACGACTGGCACGTTCTGTGCCGAGAGCCAGAAGGTGATTAGCCAAGCTTAGCATAAAGACAGGAAGCAGGTGGAAACAGCTCGCTTGGATCTTTCGTCAGTTCGAAAACACATACACCGGCACCGCTTAAGCTCACTAATTAAGGTGCTGTATCTCGTTTGTTTAATCCGAACACAGACAAAAGTCTAAAAAAAACGACAAAGTTCGGTTTTATGTCAGTCCTACCCTGAGCACTCTTTGCCTGGTTTTATATTCACAGCTTCACACGTTCACAACTGGGAGTTTCCCATTATGGCCACTGTGACTCCACCGGAGCAATATGGAGAGTGAAGCACTTCTATAATGGGCCCAGTAGTGCTGTTTATATGGTATTTACCCCTTGAATCATCCTTAAGGTGTTGACCAACGTCTGTTCGATGGACTGTGACTGTCCCTGTCCTTTTCAGTGCAGAGGTCACACTTCATGCCGCAGCAGATCAAATGAAATCACATTTAACATTCACGCATGTAAAACAATTTGAATCCATCAAAGTCCGCAGATGTAACGCTTAATTTCTCCCTACGAGAACCTCTTTCAGTGAACGTTTTGATACAGCAATTGTTAAGGCTCCATGTTTCATCTCTCAGCAGCTCAGCCCCCAACCCACCTCAACAATAACACTTCTAACGTTGCTTTCCCCTTTTCCATCGCCCCTCATCCCACTCGGAGCTAAGCTGTAACCGCTGCCAACTCCCATCTGTGTCTCGGTGTCTGTCTTTGTTGTTCCCTTTCTCCAATACGTGGAATCTTTATTGTGCAGCAGACCCACACACATTGAGATACGTTATCCCGCTGACATGTTTAGGAGACACTACCTCCTGACATTCTTATGTCTCCTGGCAAGCAGGGGGTTTGTTTGATGATGTGAAAGCAGTTTTTTTTCTCCCCCTTCTCTTGTGCACACTGCATTTTTCTTTTATATGAGTCCGCTCTTGCTGAAAGCATCCAAACAAACAGAAAAAAGCTCCTTTTAGAACATGTAGCGGTTACAGATGAGGACAGTTATAATGTAATTTGGATTATTAGCGTATGCTCAACTTGCCGTGATGATGTATGAGGGTGTCTGCTCTGTGTGCGCTCAAGTCAAACTGGTAACATTTCCACTGGATCATATTTCTTTTTCTGTTGCTTCGAGGATCAATCTGAGGCAGCAGAATGAGCCTCTGTCTCCTGACTTTTCAAACAGCTCTAGATTTCTGAGGCATGACCTCCAGTCCATGTCTTGATTGAACTCCAAGTGGATTGTTAAATTGTTATTGTCATAACCCATTTCATACAGTACAACAGAAAAAAAAGGGTTACGTTTAAAGCCCAGGCCGGGTGAAATATAGAGACAGCTCTTTCTCTCTCTCTCTTGCTCTTTGGCAGATGGTCAGACAGTAATAGAAGTTGCGCAAACCTTTAGGGTGAGGGTCAACGGGCTCTGGGTTTACGCACTAATCCTGCCAGTGTGCTGCAAGCAGGCTGATGGCAAGTGCGGCTCGAGTCTTTGTAAAATATATTTCAGCAGGTGGGCATTGGGGGAGCTGGCAATGGTTTGATAGGGAGACGTCACAGTCTGTCTCTTAGATAATAATGCTGTTGTTTGTTATTTGTTGGGAGCTCATGACACTTGGTGAGGCTGCTGCTGGGGTGGTCTGACCATGCGTTGCATTTTAATGGCATCACAGGTCGCGGGTCACTGTTTGCTGCCGCTGTGGCCAAGTGTGACGGCATTGTTCCGGGCACACACTACAGTAGATCAGACCGGTGTGATTATGTAATGATTGTTAACAATGGGAGAGCCAGTGTGCCTCTGCCAGGCTTTTTCCTGCAGAGTTGTAGCCCGAATCTCACGACAGTTGAAATGGTCTATAAATTAAATGGCTATAAAAGAAAAGTCAAGGTCTTTCCTGCCACCGCCTCGTATGTCGAGCCCCCTGCGAGGGTCATATAATGCCCAAGTCCCCACTGTCAAGTCTTTGTCATACAGAACTTATAGGTGCATTCGGGAGTCGTTGCACAAAAAGGTCCCGAGACCTCTGCTGGGAAAAGTCTCAGTTGGAAATATTTGATGTTGTGGTGTTCGCTCAGTCTCTTAATTGTTAATAATTGTGCCTTTTGGAAGAATCCAAGGGTACAACTGGATTTGATAGTACATAGTAGGCTGTTTATAATTCTCAGAAGTCGTGCCAAGCTAGACAGAAATCCTGTGCATGACAAAAGATATATTTGAATCACTTCATTTTCTCACTGGGTGGTTATTCAGTGCTGTCATGAATAATGTGCTCGCTCTCTGAGGATGAATTAGTTCAAATTTTAATACAGTACAAACTGCCAGCCGAGGCCTGGACACAGTGTGCTATCCAACGTTTCTTACAAGACTGCCCGGGTGCATCAAAGACAGATGATATACTGTGAGAAAATCTAAAGCTCCTTCACAACTGCAGTCATTAGACGCCAAAAAAAGTCATGCAACTCCAATGGAAGTTTGAGTAGATTAAGAGTTAGATTGAGAGTCCTTTTAGTCCTAATGGGGTTTTATTCACTTTAATCTATCAATCTAAAATATACATATGCACAGTTTCATTCTTAAATACATGCACCTTTAGAAACAAGTCGCCACAAATGTGTTGCTCATTAGTTTGACTGTTGCATCACATTTTTGCCAAAATGTAGATAAAGTATGTCATTACAGTAAATCTGGAGCCACTACAAGCAGCAGCAGGGAAAAACGCATTTGGATTTAGTACTGTACGAAAAAAAAGCCAAGCAGGCTTCAAAGTTGAGGCCGAACATTGATTTTTGACAGAATAAAACACTGTAGTTTTTCATACTCAAGTACAGTCTGTTCAGTAAAATCCTTTAATCATTCATGTCCAGTGATTTTGCACAGGGGGATGCAATAAACGCATCTTGAAATATGGAGAAATGTGAAACTGACACTGACACGCGAGTTCAGGAAACAGTGTTTGAGGAACTGCGGGATCCGTCAGCCGTTCTAAGTGTTCGCCGAAAGCCCACAGTCCATGACACATCAGCGTAACATTCACAGTCCTGCTGAGAACAAAGCAGGCTGCTAACTTGGAAACACATCAGAGGCTCATTAACGTTCCAGTGATTGACCAGCTGAACTCTGGTTACCCTCACAACTTTCTTACTGTTTGCTCTACACGCCTTCGCCTTTTCTTGACGTGTTCGCCGGTCATGTGACACCACTGTGATCCCAGCAGAAGTCCTTTGAAATCCCACATACAGCATGAGAGTCACGCGAGGCTCGGACGAGAAGCCGCCGTTCCTCGAGGAGGAAATACCTGCCCGGGTTTGTTTCCGGCACCGCTGTTGAATCCCGGCGAAGCGCCTGCTTTGTGAGAGCGGGGGATCATTGAAATTCTGCATTTGATTTCAGAAGTTTCTCTGCCTAGATTTGGACTGCCTGCGCGGATTTATAGCAGATTAACTTTGAAAGTGATTTAGCTCTTGGGTTCTGCAGTCGCTACCCAGGCAGAAAAATAACTTTTTTTTTTCTCATCCACTGCTGCTGTCTTCACTGGCTCGCATATTCCCACGTTCACTAAATATTCCAAACATGCAAAATGTGATCTGTTTGCGTGACCTTCATAGTGGCAGCGGAGTATATCAAAACTTAATTAGAGGTCTGGGTGTAAAAGGAGATGATTGACAGTCATGTGGGCGTAAATATAGAGGAGACCCAGCACTATACTGTATAATCACACACACACAGTAAATGCACTCATAGGGAGCATTTGTGACGTTGTTCCTTGTTCAGTGGTAAAATGTAACCACAGAGGGATTTTGTGGGGAGACACAATACAGCCAGCATAAGTTCAAAGCTCAGTGTAATCACATTTTATGCGTTTGGATAGATATCTGAATGAAACAGATAACAGCCTCATAAAAAGGATGGGGGATAATGAATTATGTCATCACAACATGCAGCCAACAAATTTACACAAGGGCCTATCTCCTTCTTTATCGGTTATCTGGTGGCGGGGGAGTGCACCGCTGTTATCCGTTTGGCATTTGGAGCCGCGCATCCCGTCTAATGAGTCTGGGATGTCGGAGCGGCAATGTCCTGAAGGGTTCAGAAGCGGGGTTGTAGACGGAAACATGCATCTTTGAAGTCCAGCGTAACTGAGGGTTCGCAAATCTTGAGAAGACCGTACTAATTAAAAGCGTGGCAGTGAATTCGGAGGCTTGTGTGAAGTGATTGATTAGGATTTGAATGATGAGACCAGCTTTTCTGGAGTTCTTTTCTGCCATTTTCCAATAACCTTAAAGACTCACATTGATGTTTTTGACATTTTTAGCCAATTAGCCACAAATAGTACACTTTACATCACTGAGCATTTCAGAAAGCAGATGAATACTTATCTTCATACATGTTAGTGCATCATGTTGGCTACTAATGAAACTACGCAAAGGCTGCCATGTGATCAAATAGTATTAGGTCCATCATTACAACTATAAAAAGATAGATAAGATAGATAGAAAGAACAGATACACACACACAGACACATGCCCAACACCTGTAAATGTGCTTAGACTGATGTGTCTGAAGCATTTTGAACAGACAACAAATAAATGCAACCAGTCACAAAGCACATTTATCCAAACCACACTCCTAACATAGAGATGATGATGAACTTAACCTTCACTGAACTGACTGATTGGCTTTGATGGGCACTGATTTGTGCAAGTTGCAATGTCAGTTTTAAATTTGACGTATATTTTTCAAATGACACGTTTGTAAATGGACAGGGCATGTTTTTGATTATTGTAAGTTATTGTGCACTTACTTTACATCCATTTGCTTGAAAAGGTGATTTAAAATGTCACACTTTGTGTCACTATCTAAAACCACCAAGTTGTCAAGACCTGTGGGTGACTGTTGGACGGCACCTTAGAGTTAAATATAGGAACGGACACAGATCCGGCTCTGTTCTAACTCTGCTTTGACATGGAGCCCATTCCTTTTCTTAAACTACATCCAGACATTTCTTTTTTCCATTGTGATCATCCTGTGCTATGATTTCCCTGTGAGTGCCTGCGCTCGTGAAATCACAGCAGAGCAAATAAAGTTCACGGTCACACACAATCATACACAAAAACAATGACGAGTGAAGTTTTCAGGTGCCCAGCTCCAGAATGAATCAAACAGACAGATAAAATAAAGTGAATCTAAAAAATAGAATAGAAAATCAATCTAAAAAAACAAAAAATAGATAAATTGGAATAACAATGGAGCAATGAGACAATACAACCAGCAATGAGTTGAATGAATGATTGACTGATGAAATGGCAGATATGAGAAAACCTCCAATACAACACTCACAAGTTGTGTCGCACAAGACACAATCCCTCACCAGCTTCCCAGCCACAGTTATTTCCACTAGTGTGCAATGGGGAGCCAGGCCTGATGTCATTAGTACACTTTTTTTATGCAGGCTTGGTTCACTGAGCACAAAGAGCCATTTTCACCGACGCCACGCTTCACAACACACTGTCACACCTGAGAGCTGCCCCGGACAACCACAGTTTTCATCTACTAGCCACTGAGCAGCCCCGACGGAGCAATCGGGGGTTAAGTGCACCTTGACAGCGGGTAATGAGGTAGCGACAAGTGAGCCGGTCAATCACGTCCAGACTTATCCGTCGCTATTTCTGTAGTTTCTCGATTTTTTTTTTTTTTTTTTTTTTTGCAGTTTCTCGAATCACGCTGGCTCGTTATTGACTGCCTCGCGTTACAGTCTCGCTTCATTCACACTTGATCATATTGACTTGGGGAAGTTGTTAGAATAATATTTGCTTTCACCTACACTGCCACGCAATATAACCATAACCAAAATAAAAAGGCGAGCTCAGTGCGATGAATTATTTATAAGCACTATATTCTTATATAGAGCAGAGTGAGACACAGCAACGTATTGGCAGGGAACGTCTGGGTTGCATACTGTAATTTACTTAAGTTAATTATTTATTAACTAAATTATATTGAACAAGCAACCAAAGCAATAAAATGGGGAAAGGAATGAAAATGTAATGGATACCCATAAATAGCACAAGGCCAATATACAGTACTCTTAGCAGTTCTATCTACTAACATTGGGAAAATGCCAGAAGATGGAGAAATCAGCCAAACAAATGGGAATATTTTTTTAATTTTTAGAAGCGACACATCCTAACAGCGGCTCTTGCGATGGGCTCGAATGGATCCTTAAACTCCAAGTTATTTGTCTCGCACTGCTCAGCAGTCCAAAGAACTCCAGGTGGGGACACTTGCAAAAAAAAAAGAATGAATATGGAGTTCACCGGGTGCAGTCTCAGCACATCATTTCCTGAACAGTTAACGGTGAAAAACAAAGATCCCCAATATGGATAAAGTTTAATTTAATCCTCTGCTGGAGACAAGAGGGAGAGAATTTGCACTTACAAACATTTTCTATTGTCTTCAAGAGACGGAGGGAAGTGTTTGTATCTGTAAACTGTCACAGCTGTCTCCAATAAAAAGAGACAAGTGTTAACAAGAGTTTGCAAATGCAGAGTGAAGTCTGGATCAGTGAAAATATCCTATTCGCATCCCTTTAAACCTGAAATAACTGCAGGCGCAACACTGACATATCATCTGTTAATATGTGGGAACATATTAGCAAACAGTTGCTTATTTACATATCCAGCACTTCCATAGAAGCATTACCATTTATTTGGAGTCATGTTTGCTTCCACCTGATAAATCAAAGTCTTATATGCACTTTCTTTTTTAACTTTGGTTGAGTCTCTACCAGCTCATGAGGGAAATATGTGGCTTTTTTGCAGCTAAATGCTTCAACCGTGTTTGCCAGCTGCTAACTGGGTCTGTTTGGTGCTGAGTAGGTGGTGCACAGTCGGGTTTTTGGGAGATTTTTCACTGAAAACAACATCTTGTTGCAGCTGATATTGATGCTGTGAGAGCGGTGAGAGTGAAACAAAAAAGTGAAGTATTGGGCTGAACAGCTAAATGATGAGCCGAAACTGTGAACTTTTATCTGCTGCGCAAAACAAAGAGAGTTCATGTTTTCAGTATTCTTTAGCTTTCTTTTGTTTAATATCTTCATAAAGGCTGAATCAGTCAAGAAAGGAAAGATGACCCTTACAGATGATAACTTTAAAGTCTACATTTCATGCTACAGATTTGAATATTCTACTGTAGTGTGAAATGGATGTACTGTAGAAAAAAAAAATCATAACTCTTTTGGTATTAGAGGCAAACATGTTCCTACCAGATCGCTGGTTTTAATGCTCTACTAGAAACATCAGTTTTAAACCTTCATTGTTGGAGCACTCCACTGCATACATTTGCATATCAATGTAGAACATTTTCTTCAAATTAGTTTAACTCCTTACTGCCATACAGTGCTGCGCCGAGTTGATATTAATGCCTACATGTTGCATAATGACAATTATAGTGTCATAAAATATACAAAAATGAATGCTAATTCATTAAGCTAATTAATTAATTAGCTTAATGAATTATATCATTAGCATAACTGGTCATATTTAATATATCATGGTGATTATGGAGGGACATTAGGGAGCCTGAGTGTCTCTTATATGGATGTGATCCAGAATATTTGAGAGATGATTAAGGCTGTGCCAGGTTTAGGCTTCAGCTTTTCGGGGGCCCGTTCAGATTTGGCTCAACTATCTGGACCCAATTTAAGCTCCACAAAGAAATCCCCTCTCTGAAAATTGCTCCTCGGATGAAAAGAAAGAAAGAAAGAACGAAAGAGAGCACAGCCATACTTTTTAAAAAGCACTCCCTTTCAACTGTTTTCTCATATAGTGGCCACTATTGCTCATTATCCTGCTGTGAATAGCACAAACCGGGATACAGTTAATGAAGACTAACACTTCAGTTGGCATTTTACCCATTTGAACAGTATGCTGCTGTTCAAGGTGAGCTTGAGTTAAAGTAGTTAATCTGTCAGGAACACTGATCTCTGTTTCTCTGAAGTTAAAAGCAAAACAAATCAAAGGCACCTGATTATAACTCCTCAGGTGTCACGCACCACGATGATTCACTGTTTAAGCAACAAAAATCTTTTCTTTACATCGGCAGAGACCCCTAACTGTTCCCAGAGCTCCTATATATATGAGTTGTTCTGTGATGAAACATGAGCCAAATGTGTCGAAAAGTAAATGTGTCGAAAAGTATGGAGATCACGAGAAACTGAGAGGCTGCACACAAGGCAGAAACCGAGCTAGCTGTCAGCAGATACAGCTGCCGGCACAGCTGGGCGTCTGCAGAGGAAGTGCTCTCGTAGCAAAAAAGACGCCGTACACCCTCTCACCAAAACATCTGTCACCATGTCATTTTAGATGAATGGCTGGTGATTACACAATGATGGTTTTGTCAGGAGGTGGCTTTGAACCACCTAATTCTGGGTAGGCGACAAGGCTGTTCATGTCGCCACATTTTTCTGAGAAGAAAAAAAAAGAAGTGCTGATGGGATGTGTCACGTCTGAATTTGAAATCAGTCAAAGCTATGAACAGAAAGGCAGTGCTGATCAGATATTTAGATGAAAATATGTGTTTAGAAGGGCATTTTGAACAAATAGTCCCAGGAACCAAATGTAGTAACTAACTCTGTAAATGATTTTGTGGTGCAATTGTGTTTGTTTCTTCTGCATCTGAAAAGCAGCGAGGAGGTAAATTAGATGTGCAGAGGTAGAGAGGGACTTTGAACCGACAAGAAAAACAAGGTCCTCCATCTGCAACTGTTTTTATGTCCACTTATTTTTTCCTGCTTTTGAAACAATTTGCAAGCTAATTTCATAATTAACAGCTCTTGCAAAATGTCTTCAGTGTAACTTTGTATCACACATCAATAGCAACAAACCAAATCCCCAGCAGTGTTTGCTCACTGTCAGAATAAATGCAGCACAAGTCTTGCGTTTGAATAGTCAGTGACCTTGAGTTCTTCAAACTCCACCCTTAGTTTGTGAACAGTCAGAAAATACCACTTTCAGAGCAGGACATTTTTAGGGGGCAGGAACTACAACCACAACGTTGCTGCAGTCGACAGGAAAATATCTCGAGTTTCTTACAGTTTTCTCGGGTTCATGGAAAGGTTCCAGCTGAAGAGATAAAAAAATGTTTGTTCTGCATTGCCAGATGATATCACAGAATTGCGATTCAAAGAATATCCTGTTCATGACAGCTTTTACATTCGAGGTTCCAAGCACCTGGTTTATAGTCGAGTTTGGTGTTTTTTTTGCTTTGTTTTAATCCTCTACCACACAGGAAGTAGTGTTTTATGTTTGCAGCTGCTGCGACAGCTTGGCATAAACAGAAGGACTGGGCAGTTATCATGTGCAGAGATTGTCAGCATGTCTGCGTAGACGAAGCCTACAAAGACTCCAGCTTCATCAACAGAGCGTCAGAAGAGAAAGATGTGACAGGAAATGCAATAGACGTGTGATCTCTGGAAGCGCGGTGCCAAAATTCAAGATTATGTCATTCCCGAGTTGTTGCCAGAAACAAAGATGGCAGATCAGTGCTGTACTTATACTTTACTGCAGAGTGATAAAACACGGTGATAAAAGACAAATAAAGTAGCAAAAAAACAAAATTTATCATTTGAAACACTTTGCCACTGCAGAAAGTTACCTGACTCAATAATTCGAGCTTCTATACCACACATGGTGCAGTTAATTAACTGCATTTTCAATCCTGCTTCTAAGCCAACACGGATGAGAAGTGCTCACATCTTCGCAGCTACTGAGCTCTGGTGTCAATAAATTCATCTCCAAGACAAGTGAGCAAGGTCTGCATCTGCTGAGGAAAACCATGTAAAACTGCTGAGAGCTCCGGAAATAATATTAAATAGAATATTTTTGTTGAAAATTGAAAATAATCAGGGAGTTTTTGTTCCAAAAGAAAAAAATATAAAATACATTCTTACATGATACTAAATGAAAAAAATACCACTATATACCATATAATATATTCTACAATGAAACAGTAAACATCTGGAAAATTATCTAAATTACTATGCTGGATGGGAACTGAGGGGCTTCGGGAGCCTCCACGTGAACGAGCTGAGAAATGTTTAGGGCTTTTGATAATTGCGGTGAATAAAAAGCTGATCCTTTAAAAACCTCACAGCTAATATACGGTTCAGTTTTAATTTACAGTTTATAGTCCTCATACCTGCTCAGTTTATGGCGGAAAGTTATGAGGTCGATGTTTGGAAATATGAGATCTGCGAGGTAAAACGTTTTATTATAAAGGACAAATCTCAGCTTTCCCCCTATAATGTGCAGGTAAAATATATTATCATGAAACTACAGAGGAAAAGCTCACTCTTGCTTATACTGTTGACCAGCTTGTAGTTTAATACTAGATATTTGAGCTCGAGTGCTTCGCCTGAGGGGAATCTCAGCAGCACTCTCTGAAGGAGAAGAACCCCCCCCCTTTTACTTCAAACCTCTCAGAGCTCACTGTATATGTGAAGCCCATATACAGTGAGCCTCTCTAACCTCTAGGCAAGTGCTGCCCCTTTTTATGAACCCACTTTGCCATTTATTAACTGACTCAGTGACTGCAAGTCTCACAGAGAGAAATGTAGTATGGTCTGTTTGAGTTGTTGGAGTTTTATTACTCCTGGAGAACCATCCGAAAACCGTAGTGAAATTACTTTTCTCACCCTTTTTTGCAAAACATTCCCGGCATATCCTTTTGCATATCCTCGCTCAAAACCCTGTGTGTTTCATTTTCATGCGCATCATGAACGTGCAGGCTACACGGGCGGCTGACGTTTCCCCAATGTGCCAAAATAATAGCAAAGCGGTCGTAGCATGTGAGGACGCTCTTGAAAATGATTCATACAGACACCATGTGGGGACTTAGCATGAATACTATATGAGGCTCTCATTTAGGCATGTATGACATTCAAAGTCATCACTCTTTTCCTTTGTTGTGAGGAGCTGCTCCATCTGAGCAATTGGCACAGCATTTTTTTGTGTTGTAAGGGAGGAACGAGGACCAAACGGAAGCGCTACCCTGGGGGGGGAAGTGTGTCGCCTGTGGTTTTGGACGTGCTTTGAACTTGAAGGAGTCCTTTATCAGTGTACAGTGCTGCCGGGGATGTATGAGTATGAGAAGTGCCACGATAACTCTGCCAAATAAGACATGCTGCGGCAGGGTGCTTGGGCAGCAAACACACAGCAGATGCTCCAGTGTTCTCCAGATATCTCACAGACAAACTGTAGTACTTCAACCAAATTGATCTGTACATAGAAATACCGCTGAGCGTGCTTAAAGAGATCTGCCCACGGGGGGTCAGGGATGTGTCAGCTGAAGCATATGTGCGAGGAGGGGGGTGGTGGTGGTGGGTGAAAAGCAGAGCAGTTTATCTGCTGACTTCAAGTTCCCCTCCAGTGACCTCGCTGACAATTTGAATAATTTCAAACAGGCCTCTCTAGGAAATCATTGGTTTACAGAGCAAACTGGGAGCGTCGGTGCATCACCGCTGGTTGAAACAGGCCCGAGTGCCCCATACCGCAATGTCATTTCTCAGCTGCACAGGTGGGCTTCATTTTGTCTGGAAATGGGCCTGTTGAAAACATCATTTCATTCCTATAAGGGGGCCAAGCAGAAGAGTTTTAAAACATGCACAAGGTTTGGTATGTCTCCTCATCCAGCCTGAAGTCGAGAGATTTACAACTCCTCACAGCGTCGTGTGCAAAATCCACTAAATCAACGTTATAAACACTGTGTGCAAAGCAAATGGAAATCTCTTAAGAGTAGCTACAGATGCTCCTGTAGTGAATCCTTCCTGTGGTTATTCTGAAAAACATGGTCGTTTATGTGCCACTAAACATTTGCAGAAGGATTTGGGGTGTGAAATACACGGCCGGGCTCTTCCCTTGCTGATGACAATGCAGAAAAAAACAAAAAAAAAAACCCAAATCCAATTTCTCGTGTAAGAAAACTCCCTGCTCCAAATTTCACCCTTGTTTAGTGTTTTTTTTATGCTTACACAGGCTGCAGCGTTAAAAACAACACAAACAAACAAGTACAAAAAAATGACACCTTTCTACTTTGCAGGCAGTCGTACCTGCAAGCTCCCGCTGGGTGCAAAATTTAATAGAAATATTAGGTATATTGGATGGAACCTGAGAGGGTGGAATGAAACTGTGTAGAATTGAATATAAGTCTGAGGAAACAGAGTAGAAATGTGAGAATATTGTATAAAACTGAATATACTGACTGGGGAAATCTTGTATAATAATGTCAATGGGTTGTTTCAGTGAATCAGCATTTATTCTTATTGATACATTCAAATAGAGAGGAATAGATTTAAAAGGCAAAGGCAGAGAAATGTTCCTCAGTCTCATATAAATTGGTTCTGGTTGGGAAGAAATCCTACTTTTCAACCTAAACACTTTCTCCCTTTAGAAATCTGATGAGTTTGGGGTATTGTTTTATAGACAATGCACACATTGCACATACTTTTTATACTTAATATTGTCACTGTTTACACATTCATTGGCCAATATTTTGCACAAAAACTATTCAGTTCTTTCATTTTAAGAACAATCCTCAATATTTTAATAATATATATATATATATTTTACCATATTTAACAACATTCATGATATCTACATTTCTTGACTTTCACACACACACACACACACACACACACACAGTACTTTCAAATTCTCTCTTTCTGCATTTATTGTTATGCATCAAAAGACCAAGGAAATATGTGAAACTTACTCAAAACTTACTACATACTTGACTCTGATGCTTTCAAATACATTTTCTTCTGATGTTACATGAATAACTTTGCAAAAATAAGCTGTTTTCTAAATCCTTGCTTGGATTCCAGCAGTGCAGTATTGCATCACTGCCTACAGTCTCTGCCTCTACATCATGAAAAGTAGAGTACCGTCACCTGGCCACCAGTAAGCCTGTGCACGACTTCTATTGAAAGGTTATTTAGACTGTCACCATGGCTTTGTATTCTTAATATACTGCCAAAAAACAAGTTTTAAAAACAAGTGTTATCTCTGAATGACTGAACTTGGTGTCCCGTTTGGATGTTGATGGTACAGCATCATGGTAATGTCATGAGGTGAGTCCAGAGATGAGTCTGTGGTAGATGCATGTTAATAGTCACCGACAGTTAAGTTAGGATTAGCAACTTGATTTGCGGATAATTTGTATCAAATGTGTGCTGCCAGACTGTCAGTAACTTAGTCTAAAGTTCACATTCGTTATTTGCCTAAAGAGTGTACATTCATAACGTGTTAAAACAAAGTCTCACCATCATAAATCAACAGTGAAATCATATAATATCAACCTGTATTTTACTGTGACATTATTTCTATTTTCTACTCCTTTAGATTTATAATCACTCCACTAGCTTCATTTCAGAGAAGTTATGTACTTTTTACTCTTCTGCAATAATCTGAAAACGTATTAAAATTTTGCAGATTCAAATTAATTAAACAAAATATAATATTTAAATAAGTTATGAGATCATTATGCCTGTAAGTCTTTATTAATCTCCATTTATTGCATGTAATCATCATCCAGTAACTTAAAATACATTATTTTGAAACAGACTGTTCTTCAAAATGAGACTACTTTAATTATATTTTGCTGCCGACACAGTTGTACTAGTTTGAAGTAACGTGAATACAGGACTTTTATTTAACAGCATCTGTCTACATTACTGTATGTATGTATGTATTGAAGATGCCGGTTAGCACAGCTGACTTTCTTTTCTTCTGTACTCATGTAGAATTATTAAAAGACAACAAAAAGCTGCACCGGTCATTGCAAGTTAACATCGTTTTGTCTTCCATCGTACTTCAGAGGAGCTGTTGAGCAAGGCACTTAATCTTTGGTAAGCGGCTCAGCTGAACACGACCTCAGACTGCACCGGTCCCTGATGTAAATCTGCAAGACTAGCTGACTTTGAAGCGGGGTGATTGCAGGAAAAAAAAACAGCAAACGGCATGCACGCTCAGCAAAGTGGATAAATAACGGTGAACAAATGAAAAAAAAGGTGATTATTTTACCGTCCTCTACACTTTGCATTTTATACCCCAGAATAAAAAAAATAGCATATACCTGCCAAAGTGCTGAAAAGTTGCTGCCACAGGAAAATGATGAATGGCTGTTCAAGTGTCATTTCAACACTTGACAGATTTCAAACACAGTTTGCAAAAGTGGCATATACAGAAACTATTCAGAATAATGTTGCTATAAAGAAAATTGTCTGTCTTGCAGAAAAAGGCTTTGATTTTTGAATTATCTGCAAAGTAAAACTGAAAGCATTTTCTGTTATGTCTGTCTGGTCTATCTGTGATCAGATTGTTTTGTGGCAGCATAAGATGAGAAATAAGATAAGATAATGTGGCAGTAGTGTGACCTTGTGTATTTCATAAACAGGATATCTACTGTTGGAGGGATTAGAGCTACAGACTAAACTTGTGTTTTGTAGATGGTGAATGAAAAGTCTCCACAATATACATTTTTTATATAAACATATAGATGTGGTCACAGTGGTTTAATTGTTAGAATAATGAAAATACATTTCTGACAGTTGCAAGAAAAATATTTTGGACTTGCTTAACTTTCTTCAAACTCTTTGAAATGACCATGATCTCTTATGACAGAGATGATGATGAGAATAAATGTATTATTATATTAATAAATGTTTTATTTTGTGTTGAAAGGAGGTTAGAGGTTTATGGATTGTGAGTATTTCGCACAGCACAGTGACCTTGAAGAGGTCTCACCCCTCACATTGAGTGTGCGTTAGTGTTTGGTTGGCCGTCGCCACTTGACTGAGCATGCATGTGTTTTTTTTTTTTCTTCTTTCTTTTCTCTCCATCACTGCTCTGTTCCTGATTCATAATGTTTACCATACTCTCATGTGGGAGCTGTGCAGAACAACTACAGTGCTCTGCTTCTTCTCAACAACTCATTTGGAGCTTAAGTGAGCAGAAAGGTTTCAGTTTTATATTGCCAGTACAAAAACCTATAAAATATTTGAACTTCATCAGCCACAAATGATGTATTGTGTCTAAACTGAGAGGAGTCTGGCTGTAGGGATCAACACTAAGCAGAGGGCTGAAAAGATGACTAACAGGAGAGGAAAGTGAAAAATATATATATAGTTCTGCAATACAAACTTTGTTAAAGGCATTTCTTTAATATTTGTTAATATTTCCTATAATCCTATAATACCTATATCTGGGGTTGAATGATATAGGGTGTCATATTCTGTATATTCTGATTACAAAGCACCTTGACGCAAATTTTGCCTTGAAATACTGAGGTATATAAATGCGCTTGATGTCTAACTAACTTCACCCTTTGCTTTCCAACCTTTGGGTTTTCTTTTGCCTTTAGAGTTTGAATTTCCCTCTTAATTCTCAGTTTGTCACCTCCTGTGTGCACTGAGGTCAGGGTAGCAGACAGCAGAACTGTAGGTGATAAAACCAGTAAATTTATTCGCCCTCCGTTTGTGTGGACGAGACACGTCTCTGTTCCCGCGGCACATTGTGATTTAGACTTAACAGGTGTGCTTTAGGTAAACATGTTGGCAATAGTTTTGTTAAAGTGTGTCTGAAAAAGACGTTGCCAAAGTGAAGCTGTCTTTGAAAGTTTGGAGATTTGAAGGCATAAATTCTCCAGACACATACAGAATTTCTTTATTTTGTTCTTGAAATTATAAAATTACACTACTGGTTCAGGTCAAGAAATAAGACATTGCTGTGAGAAACGGCCAGACATGGGAGTCAGAGCTGCAAACAGATGCTTGAGGGCAGCGTTGGCCGCGGATGTTGCTAAAATATTTTGAACATTCTGCCAGTGGGTTCGGCGCCCTTTTGCACAAGGTTGAAATATCTTAACTCGAGCCATATGTTGTTCTGGTTGTTCAAACTATATTGTTCTCAGACTTGCCTAGAGAACATGAACTATACTGTACTGTCTGCTATGAAAAAACAAAAAAAACACAGAAGAAACCCGTCAGCCACGTTCAGAATTTCTCATTTGTCAAGTGTTTTGTAAAACCATAACATGAGACAAGCTGACTGTAATTAGAAAAGCTGTAAACCAGAGAGTTATCAGCAATAAGTCAGAATTAGTCCAAGTTGGCTAATAGCCTCATGCAGGGAAGAGTATTCCCCAGTTCAGAGGGGAAAATGGTGCTTAATGTCAGGAAAATGTATGGCACGTTTAATTATGTATTCCTATTTTCCAGACTTATGACCTACCAAACATGCATGACAGCTGATAGTAAATTACAGGGTGTGCATTTATAAAAACCCAGCTAATGCCCAGTGTGTTACAGTCAGGTGATGCTTGCATACAGTAGCTGCAGAAAGGGGCTGTGTGGGCATTTCTCTTGTTCCGCTCGCCCGGTGCATTGACTGGCAAAAATCTGCCAAATGAGACAGATTGGAGGGAGGGTGGAGGGAGGGTGGGTTAGAGGAGAGCGGCTGTGAGCTTGTCAAGACATGATGTATTGTGTACATAGTGGGAAATAGGTAGTCTTCATTTGAAAGTCAATGCCAAAGCTTAGACGTGCTCTGGGGAATTTAAAACCACGAGCCAGAGTTATGACGGATACCCCCCCCCGGAGGTCCAGGGGAAACTTCCAGCCTGTTTCTGTCTCTTGTGCCTTTAAGGGAAATAAATAAAGACCTGGAGTGTAACGCGGTCTCCCAATCTCACATACGAGGACTGTATGTGTACACAATCGTATGTGACACGCCGGCACAAGAGTTGGTGTCAGTTAAATTAAGCCCCACTAAACGCTGTCACAAGAAGTTTCTGCTTTCTCCAATAGAAATCTGCATTTTGTTAAATAGCATTTCAGGTTGTTTGGCATCTTGTGCTTTGTATTCTTTTACAAGAGAGGACAGGGGGGATATTTACTTCATATTTGCGTCTTAGGCTGTTAATGCCAAAACTACTAACATGGTCTAATACATTTGACAGCCCTGCAATAAATCCTGCTTTCATGAAGGTTATATATAATGTTGAGCTTTTGTTAAAACCGATTTAGAGAAGTGTTGATGCAACTTTATGGTAATTTTTTTCAAGCAGTAGTTGGCGGTGCTCTTGGACTGTTTAATGTATTATGATATGTATTCTATCCATATTGAATTAAATAGGATGGACAAAATGGAAGACTGCTCTCAGTAATGGCGAACATTTCAACAGTACCGCAAGGTAGCGAGTGTTTGCTGTTAATGAAATTTACAACAGCGGTTTCTCTCCATTTCCTTAGTGTAGTTTGTAATTGCCCTTCTTACACTGATGGTGGCACAAGAAAAAAAGAAAAATGCACTCAATGATAAGAATATTTACTCAGGAAAGGCCATCAAACCGCTCAAAAACAACAACAACAATCCATATGTGCATTGTTCAATCCACAACGAAGACAGCTACTGCTCTCTCAAGGACTTTTTTAATAGAATACACAACAGCATAGTCTGATCTTTAGAAAGTGTTCAGAGCAAAGATTACTAATGATTCAGTGGTCCGTGGAAGTTATTTGCATGTGCTGCAGATGTGACTGCTCATAATGAGTCTGCGAGCAACAGTGCTGTATGAAACAGTTAAACTTCTTGAAACTGTGCATATGTCTTTGTCTCTGACACAGCATCCTGCAAAAGTTAGTCCATTAATAACCCATTTAACACTGGGATGCCGCAACGAAGTTGATTGATTGTGCCAGCAGATATGGTAATCCACCTAGTGTGGCTGAAAGACTGTTAGCAGAGAAGTGGAGCAGCAGCAGCTGCAGGCAGGGTTCCTACCTGGATCTGAAGACTTCAGAAATGCATAGAGAATGAATATGAGCACATTAAAGAGGCAATAAGTAAGACTTTTAGTGCCCCACAGCACAAAACGACCATAATGTGTCTGCAGGGGGTCTGTAAGGCTGTTGATCATTACCGCCAGTTTAACAATTACTTTGCCAGGTTGAGGAATCTTTTGAATTTTTAGCCTTATGCTCTGGAATAAAAGGATCCCTCTTCTTTGCCTCCCTCGCTAAGACACTGACAGAGACGGTGGCATGACAAGGCGTTTCATCTACAAAGGCTAAAAACTTTGTTCGGAAGGAAAGTGGACTGAAGCCTTAAAGCAGCAGCAGCGTTACACAGAGTACGATGCGTATCAATTGAACATTAGTTTCTTTGTTGAAATTTCCTTTGAATATCTGCTCTAATTAGCTGGTTTGGTTGTCTCAGTTGGGACACGTCGACTTTAATGTCAGTTCAGCCGGACGAGCTGGATGGGTCAGTGCTGTGCGTGGTCTGTTGCTTGGGAGCAATTCGCGTGGGAGGAGATTCTCGCAAGTTTGTCTCTGAGTTTGATGAAGAACGTAGATTTTTAAAATGCCAAAGCCTTTAAAAGGTTAAGCAAAAAGTCTGGGAAACGGGTGTTGATATCTGCTCTTCTAACTGAAAGCTTCTACTTCCCTCAGCATGAATTTTATGCACTGCGCAAAGCAAGTTCTCCGCAGAAAAAGTTGGACTAAAGCGATGGAGTTTCAAAGCATAAACTGTGCAGGGAATCTGCAGGTGTCAGGCAATAAAAGTCACGAAGTTCTGAAAATAAAGTTTCAATGTTCCCTCTTCGTCCTGCATCACAGTGACACGCCGCTCTGCCGGCACGGCCTCCTGACCTCCAGTGAATAGCATATGGGCCCACAGAGCTGCCACAACAGTGCCATTGTTGTCTGACTCAGTGTCACTCCAGAAGAACAAGGAAGCAGGGTCACCATCCTGCTGTCAGTCATCTCCCTCCGCTGCAGGATGATGAGCAGGCAGTGGTGGCTTGAGACAGCTTAGAAAGTAGAGCTCAGTGTTTGCCTGTGAAAATCAACAAGTCAAGTCGAGTCAAATTTATTTATAAAGGCGCTTCTAACAAAGGGGATTTTTGCGACGCGATGCACAGAGGACTGAGGGCATAAATGCAGATAAAAGACGAGGGATAAAAATAAGAAGGAACAAACGCTTTGCAGATTTTAACATTAAGCTTCTGTGTGTGTGTGTGTTTGTGAATTTGTGTGTGTATGAAATCCTGTGTTAGGCAATGTGAGAACGGTGGCTAACACATATCCTTTCCTCTGTGTGTTTCCTGCTTTTTATTTACTTCCTTGAACATTTGCTGTTTCTGGGACACAGATATTTTCACAGGGCATGTTTCTATCCCCCCCGCCCCACAAACACTGCTTTGTTTAATTCATGTCATGCAAAGGTCAAGCTCGTTTTCTTTACAGCGCAATGAATTATTGAAAATGCTGTTCTTTTGGAGGTGAAAAGTGAATCTTCTCACTCTGTTAAATAAATATATTTGGACTGCATCTCTGCAAGGGTGTGAGGAAACTGTTTAAGATGTAATCTCCCTGCTACATCGCGCTTGCTTGACTTAGACACTCAGCCTAATTAATCCAAAGCCCTCACTTTAATTGCCTTAATATATTGGCTCTTTGTCTTCTTTATCTTGATTTTTCTCATGACGTCTATTTCCCCTTAATTGATTCAGAAGGAGATCTAATCTCTTCTCCGAGTGTGGGGCGCGTATTGATAGCTTTAGTTTAAACCAGCGACAGTTTTGCGGTTCCCATTGTCTTCACTAATTACAGCAGACTTGATGTATTGTCTCGTCCAACCGGTATCGAACCCCCAGAGTGTGGGAGAAGAGCACTCACCATTCTTGTTTGGTTTTTGACAGGAAAAGACCAATGAAGACGGCCAGATGGTGGTCGACGGCGATTTTACTGTTGGGGCTCACTGTGCTCGGCGCCAACGGGAGACCCAACAAGGAGGGATTCAGGTCGCCGCCCTATCGACCAGTCGTGAGATTCCGACACAAGGTATTGATCGCCGTCTTTTTTCATTTGCCGTCTGTAACGAGAGGCACTTTTGCCAAGTATGAAACTAATTACAGTAGCGCTTTCTTCCTGCTTAAGATGACTCTCCCGCAGTTGTTGTTTTTCTGCCTACTGAAAAATACTTGATGAATCATTATCCTTCCCTCTGTGCCAGGGGACTGTCTTTTCAAAGACAACATCGGATTAATGTGGAGCACAGCTGAGCAAAGATGACGAGGGAGCTTTGGATGAAGGGAGGAGGTCCGCATGTCATTTTAGCCGAGCGCTCAAAGTTAAAGATGTGATTTAATGTTTACTGACCCTCTAATGCAGGACAGGCACCACCAAGATCTACAGCTTTTTTTCTTTTTTTTCCCCCACTAATGCCTCTTCTGCACATCAAGGAATAAGATTTTTTAAAATCCAAACTTGCAGGATACTCTGGTGTTTTGGAAATGAATCAGAGAAAAACAGAGTGGCAGAGATGGATCAATTAGAGTCAGACTGGGAAAGAAATGGACTATTTTGGCAGACTTGAGGAAAGCAAAGTATTTTGTTGAGAGGCATTAGTCGGATTGTGGTCCTTCAGTACACATCTCCCATAAGTCCCCTTTCAAATTCTGTTCACTCGTAAACACTTCTCATCTCCATCCGACCTAAGTTAAAAATTAGCAGTGACAATAAAAAAAAAAAAAAAGGCAGCATGTTTGCTTTTCCTTCAAGGCAATCTGTCATCTTCAGACTAAATATCGCATTTCAGATTAGCTTCGGTCGGCTTTAGTCACGTCTTCACGGGGAATGAAAGGCAGACAGAGTGATACTAAAGGGTGAGACGTGGTTATAAAGAGAAGGAGAGGGAGACGGAGGGAACAGATGGTGGGAACGTCATTGGACTGTATCAGAGTTGAGCGAGGAGCCGGGAGCGGTGCAAAGCTGTTGAATCGACACAATGGTCAAACACATTTTGACCTTTTGAACGAGATTTATGCAGCGAGATGCTTTCCAAACACGTGGAGTGCAGATATCGGCTTTGCGAGAGCTCTGCCTCTGTGTAACCGCAGCTACCCTGGAAATGGAAATTGTGTGTGTTAAGGAAGTGAAGAGATTTAAACTTCAATACCAAAGTCCTGTAATATGATCTGAATAAACTGCAGAGATAGCACTTCTGCTGGGTTGGGATGCTTTATACCAAAGGGAAAGAGAGAGGGAAACGATCCAGCGTCCACCTCTGCCTGGACAGTGTTGGATTTCAGCTTAAAGGACCAGATCACTATTCTGTAATCTTATCTTTACATACAGTGTGGGATTGTTTTGTCAATACTTTATACAACAGCTCCTGATCCTACACATCCTGAACTAAGCAGAGGCTGGAAAAAAAATATGTTTTCCAGATTTCTGCGTCTAACGGTTTCATCTTGTAAAGAGAAAGCTTTGAAGTGTGGGGGATAAAACAGATCTTTCTTTCGCCTGCGTTCACACGTTTAGGTGTAGGATTTCGGGGATAGCTCGAGCGTGTCACTGAAGTGTCATTGATCGGGGCTGTGAAGCGTCTTGGCACTAGAATATTATTATTCCACAATATGGAGACACTGTTAAAATTTGGAATAAAGTGAAAAGTAAGGCTTATCTTATTAACAAACTCACTGCTCATTTATGAGTTTATTACCACTGTGCAGTAGAAGGCAAACTAACCACAATAAAATGATGATGATGAAGTAAAAGGTCATTTCATCCTGAGTCACCTTTTGTCCAACTTTGTCTTTGGAGAGGCATGTTGATGTCGGGATTTCTAAAAGCCATTTTACAAGCAGCAAAAAAACAAAATGCATTTACCGACGACCTTATTATATACACATGTACAGTCTGTTGCAATTAAATAAAACAGCTCTGCCATAAATGTTACTCTGACAAAGTTCAAACATGTAAATTCAATTATGTTTTATCAGAGGTCATGGTTGAAGGTGGTGTTGTGCTAGACAACATAAAGCTGAGACGTTTTACAGTATTTTTTGTGTATGTATGACCTCAATGCTAAAACGTATGTCCAAAAACATTATAGGCACCATTAAAGTAGACTTTATGGCGGAACTGTCATTTTGGAGGACATTAGCTTGTACAGGTGTATTATATAAAGTGGTCACTGAGTGGATAAAACAGTTGTACTGGAATAGCATCACAACTTTCAGTGGCACTGCTGCTAAAAACCTTTTTATTTGAAACCAAAAATGTCTGCCTGTCTTTACACCTTTAGTTGCGATAGAAAGTTTTATTTGTGACCCTTTTGAAAATGACATGCATTTTATATTTTGTCAACCTAGCTAATGGTGTTGCACAGTTTAGCCTCAAAAGCATCATTAGTGCAATTTCCTGTAGCAGCTTAAAAAAATAACTTGGGAAATAAAAGCTTAAAGGTCACTGTTAAAACTTAGCACCTTCACAATTTCGGAGGCTTAAAAGACAATGAGACACGATTCTCAGAGGGAGCTCTCCCTGTGCGTACTTTGCAAAATTTGCATTGGATTTTTTTCTTTATTTGAAACCTTTTCTGGTTTTGCTTTAACCTTTATCCCCCAACACGCTCTTACAAAAGGTGTCCCTGGTTTCACATTATTCTGTTGTACTGCAGTGAGAGTGCACTGTGTGCTTTTTATTGCGATGTCGTGCCATTTGGATGAGGCTGACAGACTTTTTTGAAGTCCTTTATTTCAGCACATTTTGAATGTAGTATAAATGGTGGCTTTCCTTTCCTTTGTGTCAAACACTATATTATCTTCCTCTGAAACTAACTAGTTTGGACTTTCTCTCTTTTTTGCCCTGGTTTGAACCAGAGTGACTTTAATAATTAAAGTAATGTATGTCCACATGTAGCGGGAATTTGACAAGAAGCTACAAAAATGATGTATGTGCTTTTCCACTCCAATGAAATTAATGTGCCAGGCGCAGTGATTACACTGCAGAGGAATGTCATTCCAGCATCTGCATACCATTACAATTCATCCTGTGAGAGGACAGAGGTAAACTCCGCTCATCTATCCGGCTGTCAAAATAGGCCGTGGAAATTTACAGCCCTTCGGTGAAAAATGGCCACACTGCAAGCCCTTTTCCAAAATATGTCAGTGGCCTTTTTGTTGCTTAGAGAATTTTCTCCGCCGCGGCTAGATTGCCATGAGGCTCGGGTCATCCGCTTGTCAATACAGCTGAGTGAGCAGCGTTAAAGAACAGTTGTTTCAAAATGAGATTGCAGAAAAGCAGTGCCAAGTCTCAAAACATGGTTGACAGCTCAGAATTTCACTTTTTTTTTGGTACTTTTTGAAGAATGGAAGATCATCAAAGTTCCTAGTGACCAAAATTACAGCAATTAAAAGTTTTTTGTAACCTAGTTTGCATCACATTTTTAATTAAATTCCTCTCACGCCATCTTTAATAGCACAAAAAGAATGATAATTTTACCAAACGACATAATTGCACCAATTTCCTCATCTGCACATTCAGAGAAATGTACCAAACATCCTTCGAGCGCGCCGCCACAGGCCCGGACACATCAGTGGCTGTGGTCATGCTGTGCCTTTCGCTTTGCTTTGAAGGACAGTGTTTGACAAGGGTAACAGGATCGGATACGACCTCATAAGCTTTCCTCACAAAGACTTCAATCACCAGGAACCGCTCGGCCATAAACAGCTGGTCACATGCTCTACCCATAATTCCCATGGTGTTCTTTCAGAAATCCGCTGTTGAATCCTCCACTTGGGGTCAGGTATAGGACACACACGCAGCATCCAGCCCTAATTATACTGAAATATAAGGGGAATACTACTCAAAGTGATGTTTACTGTTCTGAGGCTTTTTATTAGGTGGCATTTTTATTTCATACAGCGTTATTTCACTCTTTCACGCAGAGTTTCACTGTAAGGGTGATGGAGAGACTGGATGTGTAATTTGTGGAATAGTGGCCATGCTCGCTCGACACGAGGGACAGAAGCAATTTCTGAGAGTTTGTCGCTCTGACATCAAGCTGTTATGTCAGGACAAACAAAATGGAGGCAAGGACAACTGTGTGCAAAGCCCCATCCATCCTGCACTGGCTTGGCCACATGGCAAATCTAGATTAACAGGGGATAAGCAGGGAGAGAGAGACAGAGAGAGAGAGGGGACAGAGAGGGCTGGGCAAATGAGATTGAGTTAAAGAGACAGGGAACGGGATGAATGACAAGAATAAATAACAAAATTCAAAAGAAACTTCTTGATGCACAGTTGAAGCTGCAATGTGCCTTGTTTGGCTTAAATGTGAATACTGTCAGTATGATTTCCACCCTCCTCCTCCTCAGCTGGTCAGTTTTAGCCCCAACCCTTGTCACTCATCTTGATGAGCTGTCTGCTTTCAAATGGCAGCCAGCCGGTGGCTGAGGTAACCAGCTTCTGTGAAGTCTCCACAGGGGCTGAAGAAGCAGTCGCTGTATGGAGCCAATCTGCTATAACAATAACAAGATGCCTGTGTCCATGCTGGTGTTAACCTGTGTTGGTCTGCTCTGCTGCATGCTTATTTCTGCTGTTCTCTGGCTCGTTACTTACTGTAGTTTTTACTTGTTGTTCATTATTTGATGATTACTTTCTGCAGGGTTAAAAAAAAAAAAAAGGATTTACCCTGAGGTGGGCGTCATGCCACAGGTACACTTGGATAGTGTGCAAAACTCCAATTTGATGAAAAATAGCATATAAAGGAAAAGGAAGGGAGCTGCACAGCCATTTATAATACAATGCGGAAGAATAAAACAGTAGAAAGTTATTGTGCAGTAAACAATAGATTTACAGATAGAGAGAAATATACAGTTATAGTAT
Source organism: Amniataba percoides (assembly GCA_037176925.1). Classification (NCBI taxonomy): domain Eukaryota; kingdom Metazoa; phylum Chordata; class Actinopteri; order Centrarchiformes; family Terapontidae; genus Amniataba; species Amniataba percoides. Next base: position 4,856,367 of record JBAJHX010000053.1, read on the forward strand.
TCTCATGAAAAAATAATGTACAAATAATATGCACTTCTGTGTTTTTAGTTTTGTACTGCAGTTTTTAGCCAAATGAGCTTGTACTGGCCGTGGCATAATCTGAGCCAGGTTCAGTGTTTTTGCCAAATGCCCTGCATGCTTTTTTTTTTTTTTAAAACAGCGTTCATGTTGAAGGGAATGATGGAGCTGTGATTTTCACCCATCACTAGCACTCTGAGCTAGGCCTAAAAGACAGATCCAGCCTGTCTGATAAGGCGTTGGACTGTATGTTCTGCTCTCCTGTCACTCAGGTACGTTGCAATTTGCAGTTTTGTTACAAGCTGAAGCGTCCTTGGAAGTTGATGGTGTGGAGGAGTGAGGGATTTGAGATCTGAAGCAGCAGAAAGAGAGGGAAAGGGAGGAGGGTGGTGTAGGTGGAGGGAGGAGGGGGGGTTGAGAGATAAAACCAGAGAGAGTGAGCGAGCGAGAGAGAGAGAGAGAGAGAGAGAGAGAGAGAGATGTGGGCGGTCAGCCAGCTAGCTGTGACAGGGGCAGATGAACCACAGGTTGTACAGCTGGGTGCTTCAGCGTCCCCAGAGTCTCAGGGCAGCGGAGACAGGCCTGCCAGCGGCCTTGGGGAAATCACTCTCTTCAAACAAATGAAGTGTGAACACTGTCTGCCATATGCAAATAAGCCCCATTTGATATCTTCTCTACCTGTAGTGCAATTCTAAATGTCACCTCCTCCAGAGGGTGGGGGGGATACGAAGAATGTCAGAGAACCACAGGTGTTTTCTGTGATTTGAGCCCACTGGGTCACTAGTCAACAATGTTTTGTAAAACATCCAGAAAGATGAGGTGCAGAGACACAACTTTGTTATTTCACAGGAAAACAAACAGTAAGCTGATAGTATAGTTGGGTAACTGGTGACTTTATCCCTGAGTACATTTTCCCAGACACTTTCATCCCATGTTAAATAGTCCGAAGTTTGCCTCTGAATATGAGCACAACCATTAAGAATATTTTTGGTAATTAAAGTGCTTGGTGGAGTATTGTGTTATTGTTCCAAGGAAGTATTTCCTTGGCAGTTGCTCCATCATGAAGGGAAGTTTGTGTTTGTGATGATGGAGTACGAGTAAGTGCTATTATAACTGACATGGTGGTATTTTGTTGTCACTTTTCAGCCCCAGTGCAGAAGCACCATTAGTTTTATTTAACAGCAGCTGGTTTGCCACAGGAAGTCTCCAGATTCAATGCAGAACTTATTAAAAGTGTGTTATTGCTCATGAGGGTGTTATTTCTACTGGTAAGGGTCTCATTAGCAACAGCAGTTATTATTTCAAGTGTACAGACTCAGTACAGCCTGAATGTAAGTATGGCAAAGAGAGACATATGGAGGAAGTGGCACAGACAGTATGATACAGATTGTCAGGGCTCACATATGTCACTGTTTTGTTTTGTGTTTTTTTTTTAGTATATTAAAGCAACGACCTGTAACTTTAATATCATGTTGATTTTGTGCATTTGCAGGATGCACAGCAATGAGGTAATGCATCTCTTTGTTGCTATGTAGGATTAATAACAATAAATGCTGCTCCCGGTTAGACCCAGAATCAGACCTCCATTGTAGAGCTGATGTATCTGAAAGGCCACCTTCACAATAATAAACCAGCAGCGAGATGCAGTTCAGCAGCAAGGCCAGCATAAAAAGTTACGTGATAAACCCGTTGTATTGCAGTGATTTCCACCGTGACCTCATGTTATACTTCCCCAGACTGTAAAACCACCACATCTGGCAATGTATTTCAACAATAAAATAGACATATTCTGGTCAGATAGCTCAGTTACATGAGTGCACGCCTGTGGATGAAGAGATGAACCTCCATGCAGCAGGTTCGATCCCAACCCAGGGCTCTTTGCTGCATGCCGTCCCCTATATGTCTCTGCTTTCTGCCCTGTGATTGGCTGACAAGGCACTGTACAACCGGCCAATAACAGCTTGGATAGGCTCCAGCCCCCTTTGCACCCCGTGAGTCAGGATAAGCGGTATAGAAAGCGAATGGATGGATAGACATATTCCATATTGGTCTAAGAGGAAGGGGGGCAAATTCAAGATAATTTCTGAAACAAAATAATAAAAAAAAACTTGATTGTTATTCTTTTTTATTATTCTTACACCTAAAATTGTATTTTTTTTTACTCATGAGATCTCTACATGTGTAAAATAGTTGAATATATCACAAACTATTGATTGACTTTGAACCGATAAGAAAGAAAATATACAGTGTGCAGATTTTCTGTACAAAACCAGGAATTGGGTAATCTTCTATTTTCAGTAGGCGGTCAGGGACCACTGTTCATTATTGACTGTAGACCTGTTGCATAATGCATCTTTTCCATAACACCACAGTGCTCGAGCTGGTAGAAAGAGAAACTGAATTTTCAGTACAAGACTGAGAGGGATGAGCGATGCAGATTTCACTGTAGAGGAATCAAATATTTATGCCTCTTTCTTTCGTATTCATGGTTTGTGGGGAGCAGCTACTCAGAATAGTAGTCCTGATAACAGCATCTTCTACAACCGTCATCACTATGTATGCTCTAAATGTAGCTGATTTTATAGTGCACTTACTCAAGGGGTCATAGTTACTGGCTCTATGTGCTTCTTCACAGTGAGTGGCTCCACCATTTGTCTTTTCAAAAACCTATAATGGTTTGCTGTGAATGAGGAGAAACTGCTAATTTGTGATGCCAGACACCTCAAAATGCATATATGGATCAATTTTTACAGAAAGAAAGAGAGAAAGGAAGAAGAAAGATACATAAAGTCCATTTTGATAATGATTTGAAATATCCTTAATGCACAAAATTATCAGGGATGTGACTATGGCAACCAGTTGAAAGGTTTATCATTGTGTGTGGAATTGAGACAAATGACCACTTAACGCAATGGCAATTGGCATTAATGTCTGACTTATCAATGCATCATTAATTGCCATTCAAACTGGCAAAACTACATTGTGTCAGACAAGTTCTTGCGGTCAGAGTGAAATCACTGGACCTGAACATCATGCCTGCATTAACATGATGATGATGATCTCAATAGACCACAGCGAAGCGAGTCACCAAATATATGATGGAGTCCATGCGATGCAGTTTCTGCAGATTTTACTCATTCAGCTAAATGATAACAGCTTTTTGTCATGTTGTTGGTGGTTTATTATAACTGTGATCTCTTTTTTTTTCTTTCTGTCCTTTTCTCCATTAGGATGGGATCCCTGAGAGCTTGAGGATAAAGGGTGAGTTTCTATTTCTCTCCAATTAAATGCAATATATACAACCAGCGCTGTACGTCATGCAGGTTAGGTGCAGGATTGTTGTCTAATGGAGGCCGCAGCATGGCTAGTGCACGTCAGCTATGGTGTCTTTTGGGCTATCTGTGGTGTAAAGGAACTGTGTGTTTAGGGTTTGAGAGAAAGCACCAGAAAACACCAGGCCCAGGGAGCACCTTGAACAAAAAGCTCCACTCTAAGAAATCCATTAGGGGCACAGCACTCCATCACACCTTCTTTCAACCAGTTTGTTTGGCTCAACATGAAGGTCTTTTAACACAGTCAACTAAATATGATCTGGTGTAAACATTTGCTCTGGCAGTCTCTCCTGGATTTCACTTAACCAGGTACTTTTAAATACTGGATGGAAGACTTGTAAAGCAAGTTTCCCTCTGTGGAGTTCACTGACGAGTGATTCTTTGTAGAGTAATGTGTTGTATTGTGACAGTCAGTCATGAACAAGCTCGAACAGATGCTGGAAAACATTGTCGTGGTTCGAGCCTCCTAACACCTGAACATCAATATAATATTGCAGAGGTGAATCCTCAATTATGTTTTTAGCAAGTCTTTCATATCTGTGAACATATCAGTAAATTCAAGCTCAGTATGGATAGTGGACCACAGAAGTGTGAGACAAAAAGCTCAGCAAAGGTTTTTACAGCTTGAAGCTTCAAACATCCATTCACATTAGCTATATGAAATATGTTTCAGTTGATATTTCAGTGTAAAGTCTGATATACAAATTTAAATAATGATTTTTGTAAATGTATATACCCCTTACCATGAGTAAAAGTGGGTGGTCATGATGCTTTGTGGAATAAACTGAGAGCCTTCAGTTTATGAGTTACTTGATAAATGAAAAGTGAAATAATAATGAAATCTTTCTGTTACAATGTGAAAGGATACCTTTGATACTAAAAAGAGCAGTTCAGCTCTCAGCTCTTACACAAACATGTTGTAATGTGAGGGTTCAGTGACCTAAAAGTCAGGACACTGGTCAGCATGAATCATTTATTGCAACAGTGATGTGTCTCTCAGCTTGGTGTTGGGCAAAAAAACAAATCTGTGCTTGTGTGACAGCGATTGTTTCTCACTTTATAAAACCCCAATAGGACAATACACAACTATTTAAATTGAAAACTGAACTTCTGTCAAATGAATAATAATGCTGAGAGTCCTAAATAGTAATAACAATGATTGTCGGATGAAACGTGATTTTAAAATGCTGTCTGTGACTGACTGAGTGTTACTTTGCTTTAATTTTGCTTTCCTCCTGTGAGACTGAAGCACTGTTACTCTTAAGAGTTCAACTGCATCAGGGTTGCAACTAACAATTATTTTCATTGGCAATTAATCCACCAATTACAGTCTTGATTAATAAGGCTGAATTTGCTTAACTAACAGTCGAGAACATGAAGATATTCCATTTACTCATACAGAAGATTTAAAAAGTTGAGATTAACTACCAGCCATCAAATATAATATTCACATTCAAACAGCTATAACCTGTACATTTTTTTAGCATGTTTTGGTATATTTGCTGTAAAAGTGGCTTGAGGTTGATGATTATTGTTTCATCTCAAACTTCTATTGTACAGTTCTTCAACAAAACTTCACTCGTACTGAATGAGCCCCCCCCCCCACCCTTTAATTTTACTGTGTTTTGGCCCATTGATAGATTTGACAAATCAACCATTTTCAAAATGTTACCCTGAAACTGGAAATTTTGATGATCACAATTGATTGCCATTTTGCCAACAGTTGATTACTTTAAAGAATAACTGCTATATAGATTAATCTATAATGATGATAATTATTAGTTGCAGCAGTAGTTGGCACCATTATCTCCAACCAGCTTCTTCGAGCAGTGTGGTAGAGGGCGGTGTGGTGCATTAATGCGCCACGGTCCTCTTGCTGTTTGACAGATGCATCTCATCTGTCAACCTGTCACCTTTCTAATGTCGTCTGTGTCTCCTCTAAACAAGAGTCAATGTCAGGCAAAAGGTGGTCCTGCTGCCCAACATGTCTGCCATTAAGTGTTTGAAAGGGCCGCTAAATGGACGTCTCCCCATTTTTCTTCAGCAGGGAAGGTCGAAGCAGTAATTGTAGAGGGTGCATTACCATAAAGGGCGGCCCCAGCTGTCTGCTGTGATTCACTTTAATGCGCCATGTTCTGTAAGCCGAGAGGGGAGATCTCACTTTGGCTAGTTTTCAGCAAACTCATTTCCAGCCCCGATAACGAGAAGGCAAGCGAACTGTAGAGACAATCATAAATAATTCAGGCATCACCCCTGTACATCGGAGGCTTCTCATTATTACGCAACTGAGGTCAATTTAGCATTAAAACTTCCATTTTACAAGGTACGTCACCATCTACAGTTTGAATGGACATCTAACAAGCCAAAATGGGAGGCGACGCAGGAGCAGCTGAGCAGAATACAGTGGTCCAGTTAATATTCACAGAACAGGTGCAAAATAAGACTTAGTGGGGAATAGGAAAGGGATCTGTTTGTTAAAATTCCTGCACAATATATTCATTACAGTTCTGCTTCCTCCATGTCCATGAGCTAAAGTGACACCACAAGTCAGATACATGTATTTTTTTAGATTCTAACCTGTCTGACGTTTTTTGTTTTGTTTTTTTTAATAATACTTTATATGCCTCACAATCAAAAACAGTTGCTGGTCTGTTGCATTGTAGATTTGTGAATTCCCTATCTCATTCTGTACTCATACATACACCCAATTGTCTGTTATGTTCCTCGCCCTGTGATAGACCAGCGACTTGTCCGGGGAGTACCCTGACCAATATTTCACCTAACGTGTGCCGCAACCCTGAGCAGGAAGAGCAATTTAGAAAATTGATGGGTAGATTTTTATATTCTTGCATTCAGTGTGGATGAGAAAACAAAAACAAGGAAATAATATTAGATCGAAGGAATGCGGCACCCTGTAAACTTTTTAACTGAATGTCAGCGCAGAAGAGACAAAGGCAGAAAAATGGCAGCCGTTTTCCAGGATGCTCTGTAATTGGAGTCCCAGAACGAGCGCGTGCCACACTAACCGAGCTTGTTATGCAGGCTGCAGCCAGACCTTGGGCTGCCAGTGAAATGCAATTTTATGGAGTAAATAGACTGATTTAGCTATATGAAATACCTGATGGAACTTTTTGAGACAATCTCACTTTCCTCATTACATGCAGAAAAGTGTCAGCGGTGGCAGCGCTGCTATGAGGGATGACTTGTGCCGATATGGTGCGAGAACGAGAAAGGCTAACATTATTGCTGATGTTTACAGACCACGCTGGGCGTAGCAAACCCCTGTTACTTCAACAGATGACAAAACCATTTATGTTCTGCTTGTATCAGGTTAAATAAGCTTGTTCGCAATTCAAGAACGTCTTGTTTTAATCTAGATTCCCTGTAATTAGGGTCATTACACCTTCTGAATATCCACTTTTTTCAATTAGAAACAATTAAAAATGTAATACAACTACAGAACAACATACTTTATCAGAACATGAAAACCAGTTTACGTTTTAAAAAATGTTTTTTTTAATAAATGAATGTCTTTTTAGATTGCTTTCAACACAGTGGAAAATGGTGCCTCTATCTACAGATGCTCTGTAATCTGTTTGTCGGGTTACATGTCTCCAGTGGACGGTGCCAGTCCAACTTCATCACTTCAATAAATTATGTAGTCATGTTCACATTTCTACAGCTGGTTGGTGGATGATGTTTTCAGTGTAGACCATCAACCGTGAGGTGAAACGGATACACAAATGTGACACCAGATCCTCTGTCAACATTACTGATGGTGCTGAGGACAGTAATTGTTATTTATACAATTAGGTCTTTAATAAAACTAAAATTGTGTTTCATGGATAACCTTTAAATGCTTTAAAGGTTAATTTACATTAATGTGACTTTAGCAGCTTTTAAGGGTTTCAGTTTGTTGTTTGACTGGTGTTTGACATTTTCAGTCTGTGAATGTTGTTGGCATCTTATTATCTAAGTCCACATCACAGAGCCAGTTTTTTTTTCCTTTTTGTTTGCTGTTGTTGTCATCTCTCTCTTTCTAACCATTCACCTGTCATTTACATGTAAAGACCCTGAAGGTATCTTGAGCTTTTGTGTAATATTGGGGAAACCCAGCATTTTAATGACATTTCTCATAACTGGAGGAAATATGTTGACATGTGTAGGTTCACTGAATAATCGCACGTACTGCAAACTGCTTCATGCATGTAAATATGGCCGCAGAATAAAGATTTCCCCACAGATAGACTCCAACGTCAGTCTACAATAACAGAGACTATTCCCATTAGTATAGTACAGCCTTTGAGGTTTGAACTCGTCACAAGAGCAAACATATTGTTTTGTTGCCTGGCACCAATGTTTATGTTCCTTTAATCTGTGTTGTCTTCCACATACTGACATAATATATGAATTTGTATGCATAGCAGCTGCATTACCCCCTACCAGACCCGGGCCCGTAGCATAAGTACATTTGAATAATTCAGAGGCTGCAAACACAGAGCTCTAAATTGTATATTAATTCTAAAATTACACACCACCCCCTGGGCCCGGGTTACACTTTTAATAACTCGTCACAGCTGTACGGAGGAGCTGCGCTGCACTTTTCTCAGACAGAGTTATTGGAGGACTCCCTGTTGTTCCATCTAACCTTTCACTGTTTTGCCACAATTTAATTTGCAATAGCCGTCATACAGTAAGTCTTAATCAAGTTACTGCAGTTTCGCGGAGTGTGCAGTCTTTTTCTGTGCAGGGAGAGGGAAGCCACTTTTAAAGAGAGGCTGTGGGACAGCACTGCACCATCTGCTTATGAGCACCGCTGACGGGCTTAGATGAGTTGAAGGAAAAAAAGAAAAAAAAAGAAATAGCCTATAGGATTTTCCTTTTGAATTCCCACAGGACTTTGTGGCTAGATTTACAGGCCACTTATGCTCCTTGACCCACTAAGCCGTAAGAGGACAGTTGTGTTTGGCCTAAATACTGTACGGTACGACTCTGTCACCTCCTCAGGGGAGAAAGTCAGCCATACCTCTCATGGTCACACTGCACTTCAAAAAGCATTTGGCTGTTTCCACTGCAGGTTTTCATGTTCGCTTTTAAATGTGCTCGCTGCTTATATCTTTTTTTTTTTTTTTTTTTTTTAACATGGATGAGCATCCAAATCCTTGGATAAAGCTCATAAATAGTCTGATACCTACATGACCTGACAGTGATGTCAGAAACACACCCACGAAAAGCTTAACATGACATACTGGTTGTCTACCATCGTTCTCCTGCTCTCTTCTTAAGCTCATCATCCAACCTGTATAAGAAGTTTAGATTACTCAGTGATCTTTAAACGGTTCATCCTAAAATGACACGCCACAAACTATAATTTATACACAGCATAACGTTATTTTGCACCCTGTGTGACAGTTGATTTAATATGTATGTTTAGTGTGCTGTTAAACTGAAGTGTTCTAATCCAAATTTTAGACATTTTTCAAGTAATTTCCATGAATTTAGGGCATTCATATAATTTTTACTACCATAAAAGGGCAGTCGTGAATCAACTTTTAAAGAAAGACCCAAGAGTAAAACAGAATAAAAAGTTGATTATTTTTCTAAAATAGTCTAATTGGTGACTCCTTAGCAGTCAATAAAGTTATTATATGATCCATAAGTAGACCCACTGAAATGGAATATTTATTATAAGCTATAACTGATCTTATATGCGTCACTTAACAATGTCAAAACAATGTGAGAATTTGATGGGGGTCATTTGTAGTGATGAACCGACAGAGAATTATCCACTCCATTCAGCTTTATGCTATTATTATTAGTTATATTCCACATTATTTTATAGCTGATATTTTCAGGAAAAAAAAAAAAACAACATTCACTACCTGTTCAGCAGCAAACAGCAGACAGACACGGTAAGTAACTAGCTGCTGAACATAGCGGAACATTTAGCAGCTAAAGAGCTGGATATTTCCCTCAGGAGTTGTGCAGAGAAAAATATCCGTTATTGCAAGTTTGAATTACCTTGTACAATTTGAAACACAATATAAAAGGGATGGACTCACTTTTATGGTACTTCTTGATAATCTGTCAGAAACGGGGCTAAAAAAAAAAAAAAAATCACAAAGGGGTGTTTTGGTGTGGGTGTGTTGCTGTAGTTACTGCTGAGAAGATAAAATACAATCTAGGAAGCCCAATATGAGTAGTCCATCAGATTCCAAGGCTTATCACTGCAGTGTGGCTTACTACTAATATTATGGTATTATGGTAGTAATTATTTTATTCCGCTGAAAAATATTGCAAAGTGTTGTGTTTGCTCTGTGCTTACTTGTGTCAGACAGAATTAACTATTTATTTATTTTCTGGATTTCTTAGAAGCATCCCACAAACTATGGCTGTGTTTTCAGTGCTACAGTTCATCTGTTTAAACAGAAAGATAAAATGAAACTGAAAATGAGAAATAGTGTTTGTTTGGTTTTTCATTTTGATAAACTGACCCTTGATTTGACACAAACCTTTGGCGCAGTGGATATTTAACTAGTCAACCACAGCAGTAATAATCCATTCAATTTAGTTTTGCCAGTGGAAAGACCCTTGGTGTTGTGAAAACTGGTTCAATGGTTTTGCTCACTAATATATCATAAACAAAATCATGAATAATGTTGTTAGGTGCAGCTGTAAAAAACTCCCCTGTACTTAAATTAACTGTGCCAGTTTCATACTACATAATGATTCTGTTTTGTTTGGGGTTTTTTTTTTACATGGGAGAAGTTAAAATAAGGTTTTCCCAAAGCCGTCAGCGTGTGCTCTAAATGAGCTCGATTTTTCAATAGCGTGATGGAGCCCACGGTAGTTTTCCATCGTACCTGCTCGTTAAGTGCACTCACCTGGTGTCCCAGGTGTAAGTCAGTTCTTAATTAGATCGCTAAAATGTAAACCAGCAGGACTCTGCATCCAGTGAAACGTAATTTGAGCTGCTCGGATGTTTCCTGCCTGGGCACAGACATCTAATGAGCTACTATCTGTGAGAAATGATTGCTCAAATAATGTTTCTTTAAATGTCGTTTAAAAGGGGTTGCTCTGCTGCTCTCACCCCTGGACACACATTTTTAACACCGAGTTAGCCGTTTGACAGTGTTTACTCTCAGGTTTAGAAAAAAAGAAACAAACACATTTTTCAGCAACTGAAGGGTGCATCTGTTTGAGTAGTTTGGAACTGCTCCCCCGAAAATTACTGGAAGACTGATTCTGTGGACTTTGTGCGATGTTTGATTTATCTGAAAACCAAGTGAGCTCCACACGAAAACTCTGTTACCAATTCTGTTCACTGTTATGTCCGCATAAAAAAAAACAACTCTGGATTCTTTACGAGGTACCTTCATTTCATTTTACTCAGCTCATTTTTAACAGATTTTAAATCCTGATGACAGAAAACAGTTCAAATCAGAGTAGTCTGGCTCCTGCCTCTGAGATAGAGTTATGAAAGTCGGTGAACACTGACTGATTGACTGTCCACAGCCATAATAAGAGTATTTATGAGACACGCCACAGTAAACCGTTATGGCGTGCAATTTGTTTTCAGCTCTTTGAATTGCTTAATGAACTTGCAAAGAACGTTAAACCGCTTATTTGAAAATAATGACATGCGCAAGGGTAAAAAAAAAAAAAGAGTGATAGGTGTCATGGCGATCATCAGTGGCGCCAAAGGAAGCATAACGCACTGCACACTTAGCAAGATCAACAATATTACCATCAACACTCATCTTCAGCGTATAAATGACTCCCAGGATGTTGATACCCATAATTTTTGGCAAAGCATATCCTGAATATGTAGAATTAAATGGAGTGGGACGAATCTAATTGAGATTCATCAATAATTCTTAGTGATCTGCATGAACCCGTGGTACTTACAGTGGATAATGATGAAGGCTTGGCAATAGCAGTGCCTTTTTTTTCCCATCCGAAGGTCAACACAGTAATCGTAAGGAAGGAACATTATCTTGAAGGACGGCTCCCGCTCTCTATCGAGATTAACTTTAATGCACCTTTTATCTGAATGGTGGGACCGCATCAGTGTCCAAACATGAAATAACTCCGTAAGAGAGCAAGTCGGCCCGTCCACGTACGACTGTTTTATTTTATTCAACTGTAATTCTTAAAGATTTATCAGGGACTCTTTATCCAACTTCTTCCCTTAGCTTGACATTAATCGGCTCACAGCGGTGACAACAGCTTAAATATCCGAGACGGCGTTTGGGCTGCATTTAAGAAACATGAATGGACCATATAAGTGAAAACAGCCCCGGCCTTAGTGTCTCTATCACACTCAGATCCCAGATTATCTTTCAAAGCCCCCTTTTTTTCCCACTGTTGTATCACTGTTTGCATGTAGAGCGAGATAAGAAGTGGATTTGACTGACAGTAGACTCTTGTCTTGTTGTATGGTCTCAGCAGGGGTATATCTTATCGCTGCAGTTTGTTGGGGGAAAAAAAACAACAAAAAAACACACAACCGCAATTTTGTTTTCTTCTGTTGTTTCTCGAGCTGAAATCTTAGATGGTTTTTTATGTGTTTCATCATGAAAAAATTATGCTTTTTTTTTTTTGTGACACAAGAACTTTTTTTTATTTTTTTTTTTATTGTTGCCCTTTTGAAAGAGGTTCCTATTGAGTTTAAACATTATAACCCTCAGAAGACTTTATACCAAAAGCCTTCAGTCCTCTCTTTTCTTTGGAGCAGTAACAAAAAAATATGGAAAAGCATTTATAACAATACCAAAAAAAAAGAAAAAAGACTCATACCTCTATTTGATTTCTTGGCACAAAGACATTGTCATTATGAATTAGCTTTCATTTATATTCTAAATTACAAGTAGTTTAAGAGTACCACTTGCATAAAGCACAAGAGGAAGTGCACCATTGATACATTATTGATTTATTTCCTGACTGAATTTCGAGAGTTTATCTTCTGAAAATACTGCCAATAGTGTCTTAACCAAAGCAGGTGCTTGATTCTATTAAGAAAAACTCAGGTATCTGTCATAGCCGTTATGAACAGAAACAAATCAAATTTCTTGAGTTACTTTTCTCTGTACGTCTTCTATTATGAGAGGTAACTTGTGTTTTTTTAGACCTTCAAACTCTCTTCAGCAGTACCTTTTTCCTGTAGTGAGATTTTAATGTTCAGACAAGAGCTTTTAGCAGTGGAGGTTACAAGTACTTTTAGGGGTCAGATTCAATTTCATACTAAATTTATTCATTGTGCAAGACAAAATAGACATTTACTTTGATTTCCCTTTGAGTGCACTTAACAAGCATTCAGACTCTGTATTACATAGACACTGTTATCTTATTCAAAGTGGACTTTCTTAGTGTAACGTTACACTGAAGGTTACCATAAATTGGGGAAAGACAAGATATGCAAGAGTATTTTGTTTTTACTATGTTTTGAATAGATTCAAAACTCTATATATTCATAATTCTCTTCCGTTACCACCAAAAATCCTTATACTTTATAATTCTTAATCCTTTTTCCTCATATTTATATCCTGATACTTGATCCTTAGGAACAGACACAATAACAGACGTCATCTTAAATCCTCTACCCCAAACGAGGAAGAAAATGCAAGATATCAGATACCAAAATAGGAACTGCTTGGCTTTTTCTGCCATTTTCCTACCAACCAGACAGCTCACTGTAATGTGAAGTAGTAATGGGAGTAGCGTGGGGCGCTTACAATTAGTCTGCAATCTCTGATAAATGGGGTTGTTGGTGGAAAACGCTCTCAGTGCTGCATCCTGATGTGGACAGAATGAGAGAGGAGCTGGGCCCACGTTCAGTCATTAGGCGAGGGAATGAAATGGGACGGAAAGTTGCCAAGTGGCTGCCAGGTGCTCTCACATTCGCTCTCCAGCACAAGCACCCAGCCAGGCACCGCACACATACATACTGTAAGAGGGTGGAGGTGGCACATTTCTTTCAGTCTCGTTGCTGCAACTCACTACATTTTTCTATTCTTACTACAATTAATGATGTCACTCGTGGCTCACATCACATCCATTACAAGTTATGTAACATCTATAGAGGAAATGCAAAAAATGAATACGTGTAAATGCACCATCTGCTGAGTCACATGTAAGTGAGTCCAGTATATTCATAACACTTTATTGTAAAACCTAAAAGGAGAAGGTAGTAAGCACATCAACTCAATAAAAGGCAAAGTGATGGATGCTCTGATATCGAGGCCACACTGAGTCTTCTGCAGTTTACAAGTGATGCAAAAGCAACATGCAGCAGGGGATGGGCAGAATTATTTAATCAAAATAAATGCAAATAGTCTGTTATGTGGAGAAATTTGAGATTATTTTTAACAAGCCGACAAGTAAAAAGGGTACACAACCAGTGCCAGGGTTGGGGTTTGGTGGTATTTAATTGAATCCAAATCCAGCACTGAATCAGCTTATTGAATTTGAATCCTTTCATTTGCTTATTGAATTTAATTAGGTTTTACGTTTGTTAGTGGATAAAGTTATAAATAACACTCAAAGGTTGAATTAGCATCTGTAATCACATTCTGTTGGCTGAGAAGGCAGAAATGCAGCAGTGATGACAGGCAACCTAATGATCTTCACAACCTGTTGATATAATCTGAAAACAGATGTGAAATTATGATTAATTAACACTTTGCTGTTTTTCCAAAGCTAAAGTTCTTAAATACTGGATCTCAATTTACTATTAAGCTAATGAGCTTAAAATATTAATATAACAGTTTGTTATAGTAAGAAACACTCATTTTTTACTGATCCAGTTTTGGCAACAGGAGCTGTTTGACAAAACTTAAAATATCAAAATTCAATCAGCTCTTCTGAAAAAGTGTCATTTATCATCTGGCCATAAGATGGATCATTTATGAAAACGTTTGCGGCTAAAAGAACCCAACAGCTGGGGATTGAATCATTTTGGTGGCTCTGGTGTCTTGCTTTGAAGCAGACAACGAAACAGTCAGGTGATGACCTCATTTTGTAGATCAGTAGGTTTTTTGTTGAAGATTTGCATTGGGTTCTGGGGAAAAAAAAACTAAAAACCTTTGTAGTTTACAGCACATGCTGTACACATGCACACATCTTGCTGAATGGGGATAATCTCCACAAATCAACATTTTCAGTGCGTTTGAACCACACGTGCAATAATGAGGAATAGAGCAATAATATTATACAGCATCAGGAATCGCCGTTGAGATTAAGAGGTACAATTTATGTCCTAGAACAAAGTGTTTACATGAATAATAGATCTTTATTTTATGCATAATTTCAAAACCTTGTGGGGGACAACAAAGATTTGATTTTTCATTCTTTTTTTTCCTTGTGGATCAGTGTCAAAGGAGCCTAATTAATCCGCCGTGATTCAGAGTTGTAAAACAATAAAATATAACAGTCCATAGTGTGGAGGGGACTTTAAATAGGCACTGCAGAGGACGGCCATGGCGCAGCTATTAATATCTCTGTGAACCACTGACAAGCCACACGTAGTTTGTCCATATAGTTTTAATTTGTATGTACGGTACACATCATCTTGTGTAAAGTGGTTTATGATGAATGTGTCAGACAACATTTTATGGAAAAATTGGACGTGACTTGATTTGGTTGTTCTGTTAGTTTTCTAAAACACCCAACACGGTCCATTCGTGTGCTGTCAGTTGTGTTTCTGGAGAGCTACAAGATTGATGTTCAGTGATAAACACCCCCCAATCCCATATCTGCCTCCTATACCTGCACTGAAAATACTCCTGTCTTGTTTAAAAATGTAATACTTCCCCCTGTTGCTGTATTTCTTTATCCAGCACGTGATAATTTGAGGCACAGGAGTATTTTTCTTTTCTTTTCCCATCAGCCCATAGCAGCTTTGACCCTTTGCGCTTTTTACAGTTTACTGTTAAAGAGGAAATTGCATTTCTCTGTTCAGTCATCTCGTATAAGAGTTAAATGTCTAAAATGTGAATGCAAATGCCGTCTCTTCACTCAGCGTGTTACATTTTTTATGGTGAGAAAGCAGAGGCGCAGGGTAAGGATGGCAAGGTTTCCCATCAGCAGGTTGCAGAGCTCAGCTTTCATTAAGAAAGTACCAGGCCTTTCCCTTTTTATTAATGATACCAAGGATTTGTCATCTGTGCATGTACACTTTGACTAGATTGAATTCATTAAACATCAACAAACGTGGCAAAAGATAAAAACAGTGGCACGCAAATTGGAAGCAAATCTGCAGCCGGCCCAACCGTGTCACTGTAAGAAAAAAAGCTCTAAAATAATTCAATTTCAAGTTACAAGGGGAGTTATTGACTAAAATAAAAATGTGTGAACCTGCTAAATATAAGACATGGCACGACACGTTGTTTGAAGACTTTACTTGTGCTTTGCTTTTTCAGAGGAGGGACTGTGGGATGGACCCACTGAGGTGGAAGGGAAGTCATCAATGTTTCAAAACATAGTAGCTTATTCGGCTCCAAAGGGTTGAAAAAGTGCTTCTGCCTTTAAATAGCTTCTCATAAAATGTTCACGAGTTGTTTATGCCACCAGGAGTAAAAGTGTTGTCACAGCGCAGCAATTAGCATCCGCTGGGGGAAGGCGAGGAAGTACATTTCGGCAGGTGATAACACAACACCTCTGTAACGCTGCTGATGGATACAGGTCGTTCAGCAGGTCTACACCTTGGGGGCCCGACAGAAATTAGTCTTTGAGTCGATGTGCGGGAATTTGAAGACGAGCTACAACCTACTCCATGCTGACATTCATTACCGCTAAAGAAACTTTTTAACCAAATCAGGATCTTTGCCAAGAATACCTCCAGTTATATGCGTTGCTGCATATATCTCCCTCAAACAGGAGCTTTCTAAATTGACAGCAGAGTGTGGAAAAGCGACAATTATGCACATTTACACTTGCATATGTGGAGTAAACTCGATAACATAACATAAGCCGCGCAAACTTTCCATTAGACACGGGAGCCGCACAGTTAAACGTGGCAGAAGCTGCAGATTAAACCGTCAAGTAGTCTCTCACAGTAAAAAGTGGAAGTCAGAAACATCGCTTGAAGCTTAATTTTACTAAGAGAGTGCATCCTTTGGCAGTGCAGTTGTTTTTGGGCACAATACTGAATTGACAGCCCAAGGATAACCACACAGAGCCAAACAAAACAAAATCCTTTTTCATTTTCAGATAGATTAAAGTAACCCTGCGTCACCTTAACAGTATGTGGTACAGAAACCAATTTGAGTTATAACTGCAAATTATCCACTTATTAAAACTGCTGTCTGATGGGTAGAGATTTGGTGAATTGCCTCCAGGCAAAACTAAACCTTGACTTTTTCCTTTATTGCAAAATACAATCTACATTGTTGTGCATACCTACAACTCAGGTTGGCTGAAAATGAATTGTGCTTTGGGCCAT
>JBAJHX010000053.1:4873257-4892445 GCA_037176925.1 Amniataba percoides
CCATAAATATGTCACAAATAATTTATTGTCAACAAATTGGCGACATTCAGGAGCTTGCTGTTTCCGAGACATCGCTAATGGTCACAATTTAAGTCAGCCAGCGTGGGAACAAATCCAGCGTTGATGGCAGATTGAGTGACGTCAGATCTCGCTCCATGAATATATCACTTTTTTGTTTGCATGACAACAGGTTGGCTAAAAATACACTTAACTGCTGCTGCCGCCGCCACTGTAGGTGTTTGTGTACTCCGGTATCTGCAGCCCTCCACGCAGCCACGCGTACCTGCTCCACGTCTGCTGAGGCTTTCAAAGAACTTAATCGAGCAAAGTGCCAGCCGGCGTGAGGGAATGTGACATTGTTTATGTGCTGCATAAAGTTTTAGCATTGTTTTAGTAGTTGTTTATTCTGATTTGCATCCCCTTGTTCTCGCTCATGGGCCTTGTGGGCCAGCTTAACTCGGTGCACCATGAGAGCTTAGAGCCTCTGACTGTTGTTTACCACACTCTGCTCTCTCCCTCAGGACTCTGAGCCGCTGTAATGGAAAACATCAGATGGGTACCAGTTCTTAGTTTAGAGAGAGGCGGAAAAAGCCACGGACGAAATGGGAAATGAGCTTGTTTAAGAAGAGATGCATGTCCGAGAGTGAATGTGCTTCAAAACATTGGGTGGCACACTGCTTAAGTGGTTGTGAGCATTTAGATTCAGCACGAGCTGCAGAGATGTCAGAAGGCGGTTCGAATGAACAAAGAAAGCAGGTTGTTACACATTTGTGGAGAGTAGTTTCCATTACATTACTTGGTGTGTTTTTTTCTTCCCTCAGGCTTGTCTTTTGCCACGATAGCGAGGCTTTGATCCATCTGCAATCACAATCTGATCATGTCGGCCATGTTCCGAGTGCGTCTGCTACCGGCTTACACAGTGTTCACCTCATTATGTATGCATCGAAGGATGATGCCCTTCAAATGATGCACACTGGAGTCACATATGTCAGGACCTTGGTGTTGTCTACATGCTCTGACTAAAGGTTAACGTTTTACCTGCACAGGGTGAATTTTCTGCCTGCTTTGTTTTTAATGAGACAATTCAGACTAATTTCCTTTGCATCTAAAGCTGCTCTACCTACCGAGAGGTTTTGCTTATTTCTTATTAGTACAGAATTTGAACAAACAAAATTATAGGCTTACAAAGGGCCTTATGTTCAATCAAGGGTTTACTGTATATAAATGTTGGATTTAAAGGATTTGCAGTTCTAATGCAAATGTTTATAGAGTCTTCTTTTTAGTTTTTATAACTTTGGTCAAAGGCAACAGTTCTTTTGTTTGACATAAGCATGTGATGGTCATGGCTGTAGTTGTAAATGACCTGAGTTTCTGGAATTTCCCAGGTGAAAAACTCATTTCTGGGGTGTAAAGCAGTGTTAGCACAAGAATCCACAGAGTAGAGCTGAAAACAGTATTGTTAATTTACTTAGCTTGTAATCAATTGCATCAACTGCAGTTTGTCAATATTACAGAAACTGGCCAACTAAGCAGTGTTATCATGCTTTGTTTGAGCATCATGTTTATATTTCAATGTTATTGAGTAATGTGACGTCTGCAGCAATTTCCTTAATGAATCAATCAATAAGTAAAACGGAGAAGTCCATGTAAAACGAAGATATTTATAATAAGAATTGGTAGAATTATATCTTAAAGACAACAAATACTTTTTTAAAAACTGCAATTAGATATTTTCCTTCAAACATTCGGTTCTCACAAGAAGAACGGAAACGGTAAAAACTCACACAGCAAAAATAAATAAATAAAAAAAAATTCCCTTCCAAAAAACATGTGTAGTGTGATCATCAAAATCTTCAAAATCAATACTAAATTCAAAAGGCACTGGATAAAAGCTAAGATCTCTCTCCTGTTTTCTTTTGAACTCTGTGTTGCTGTTGTGTTATAGATCTGCTGATGTCTGGATTAAAAAAAAAAAAACTGTTTCCATTTTTTTTAAAGGATAAAAATAAACTTCTGTATGTAGCAGAACTACACAGCTGTCACATAATACTGTTGTATATCACAGTGCATTTGTGTAATTTCTGGCAATAAAAGAAGCGGCACAGTAGACTCAAACTCAAAAACAAGCAGCTGCCGTTCTGAAGTTTCCTTGAGCAGTAGGCAAAATTACGCTGCCTCCGCCCTTTCCAGGATCTGTTTACACGTGCACAGCTGCGGCTTAAAATTCTCTGTCAGGTTCACATTGAACACTGAGCATCATGTATTTCTGCCCATGCTCTGAAAAAGTAATAGGTCATCAATAAATGAATGGCTGCGCACAATCCCTCATTTGTCTCTGATGTCGTCTGATGACCGGACTGTTGGATGTGCATACTGATAACAAATGACTGCGCCCTTCGCTGACCCTGCTGGTGGCAGAGGATGCCTGGCTCTGCGACACAAATTCACTAAATAATCATTATGCCAGGGCACCGCGGGGATTTAATAAACTAGCAAATTGACTGGCTCCAATCAGGTCACAGTGTACACACTTGTATCTCGTCTAAATCCTCTGTGACGGCTGGAGGATAATGCAGGACCGTGTGTGGGGAGATGTTAGGGATGTGAATGAGGCTTAACACTTCAAGTAAGTTTGTTTACCATGTCATCCAGCTGCAGGAACTTAGGTCAGATACTCACAAACACATTTTAATTAAACCACTTTCCTTAGTAGTGAAATTTTGGATTTAATATTGGGATTTGATTTCTCAATGGTGCACAGGAAGTTTTGAAATTATGCAGCATGTTTCTTTTTAAATCTCTAGATTTTTGGTCTTTAAAGACATGATTTATATTACATTTTACTTGATAAACAAAACTGTGCAATTATGTGTCTTTTAAATATCTACAGGATTATGTAACGCTCTGCAGAAATATTCGCTGTTTGGAGCAGTGATACTACCTTTTCAGTACATCTTAATCCATCTGATCTAAGAAGCAAAGCCATTTCTCTATGCTATAACCATTTGCTCAGGCGTATTTTTTCACCGGATGTTCATTTTGCTTTTTCGTGTGAGTGTGTTTATATATCAGGAGGCCGTTCTGCTCAAAGCCAAATGCATCATAGATGGTAATTAATGCAGTGAAGCACTACTCTCTAGTCAATATTTATTGGTCAATAGTGATACACAAAGTCGTGAAACACAAGCTGTGCAATGTGAGAGTAAAGATTGTGGATGCCAGTGTGGATGCTCCTAAGTAAAGTTATTTTTTCCATGACACTTTTACAGTTCAGCTCGACCCTTTTATCCAGTGTTAATCTAAGTACATGACATGAACACTAGAGACAACAGTTCCGATCCATCTTATATTTCATGACAGCAACGACTTGATTAATATTTAACAAAGACCATGCTCATTGCTCAAATATAACATGATTTGAGTTGCTTAAAAATAATCATTAAAAATAGAATAAACTTGCCTTTGGTTCTAACAGTGAGTACTTTTCAGTGGCGGTTAAATTTTTGCAGATACATTAATTATAAGTTTTTTCTTCTTTACATCGGCAGAAAATTATCTAGATGTCTTTGTTTCCTCCATAATGCATTAACCAAATGAGAGTACATCTATATGAATATAACCAATGACAGTTAGTGTTGTTACAGTAACTCACTGACAAGTTCACAGAGGGGCCATGTGAAGAGTGAAAATATCATTTTAATGTTTCACATGTAAAAAATGATGGTATTGAGTGAATTTGTGGAATTAAACCATGAAAGAATTCATCACATGTAAAGTTGTAATAATCTTTTTGATCTGTTGGAAATATGATATATGTTGCGGATAAACAGCAGCCACCATAGTGCTAGCTTATTAAGGTTTTATGGCTAACATGTTAGCAAACAGCTGCCTGATTAGACGTTGAGCATCAACAACATTATTATTCCATCTGGAGTCATGTATCTGGTCAGCTGATGAATGTAAACCCAGCTCTGATTTTATCTCCACCAACTATGCATAAATTGATCTTGGCTTATGCATTCAGTGTGTTCATCAGACACATGAAAAACTATTGTAAGAAAAAGTTATACACTACAATAGAAACACTGAACAGGATGAGTAAGTATTACAGTCACCAGATCTCAAATGAACTCAACTGTTCATCATCAAAAGACCAAATGAAGGAATATCTTTTGGAGAACAGTATTAATCCCTCCGGTAAAGTTCAGAAACTGCTTTGGCAGCGTGTGGTGGCCCAACACCTCACTTTATATTGTTATTTCCTTCAATTTGTCACATTTCTGTATTTTGATATATGTTAACAATATCAAAACCATTGATTAAAGAAAATTTAAGACAACACACGAACCCCCTCGAGAGACGTTCACAGATAATATCTTGTGTGCACAAGACATTAACTTGAAAGATAGATAGACAATGTCATCTTTCCTGACTTCAGCAGTTACAGAGTAATGCTTTGGCCACTAAGATGAAATTAAATCATAGTGAGACATTTATTAACTGGTGTTAGGGACTGTCGAGTCACTGTAGTTCAGGCCGATTCTGTGACGCTGTATCATCTCATATTCTCTCTTAAAGCAGTGGTTGTTTTTTCTTTTTTTTTAGGTTTGTCACTTCTGTGTAATTATATCATAGTGATTAAACCTATGCTACCTATTTGATATGCTACGCATGTTATTTGATTTCCGTGTCTATTAAAAAATTATTTGAGACAGATTCATGTTTGCTGTGGTGCTGCAGGTTATGTCAGGTCTTTTGCTGATGACACTGAACTGGAGTGAACAGCTCAGTGTAGGACATTTTCATTGTAATCTTATTCCTTTAGCACCTTTCCGAATGAAAGCACGTAAACACTCAGAAATACATTGAAATCTACAATACACATTCACAAATACACAATGAGTGGTGGACAAACCTTCTCTGTGCTGTCATTGCAAGCAGTCCCTTATGTTCATTGCTCTATGTAACTGTGCAGCCTTGAGAGGTATTCACTTTGAAGGTTGTGAAGTTTTTCTTTTTTTTCCCCCCCTGCTCATCATACCCTTGCACCCCTTGAGGACTATTCCAAAGGGCAATCTAAGAGTGAGCAAGCTGCTGTTAGAAAGCCAATACATTTGATGTGGTTCATGGGTTACTGTACAGACTGATCTGTGGCCTGTCAAGACTTATTAATGTTCATACAGGTTGAAATGGCAGACCACAACAGCATCTAGTCCTTCTTAAAGGAAAATATCATGAAACTGTTTTGAATTAAGTTATCATAACAATGATGTCGTTACTTCTAGGTTGGATGAATTTGTATAGTATTTCTACTCCCAGCTGCTGTTGAAACACCATACAAGCTTGTGTTTGGTTTAGATATGAACTTTCCTCTCCACAAATTCCAATAGAAAAAATGCTCCTTTTATTCCCTCCTCCATACAACAGTTCATGAGTTCAGGGTCTGATGGAGAACTGCACGACTGAAGTCGGGAATACATGTCTTGCTCAAAATGCACCAAACCTTCTGGAAAACAAGACATTTTTTGATTATCTAATCACCAGATTAATTCGTGAATTTAAAAAGTATTTGTTGATCAACTGGTAGATAATGAAATTGATCGCCAGTTTAACAGACAGGCTTAAGTTAAATTTTGTCTTTAGTCAGTGAAATGTAACCATGAAAAAACAATGGTATTTTTATTTGAAAATGCATAAACACTGAATTTTAACATGTATATGACCTTTCCTCAGTTCTGTTGGTCTCTGAGCCTCCAAGGAGCGATATGGCTGCACGCCTGTTGTCAGAAGTTTAAAAATTATGATACTTTTGAATAGCCTGTGGTGGTAAATGGTAAAGCCTCCATGAAAATGCACAGAATTGAGACATCATTAGATCTTTTTGAAACTACATAACAGTTACACATGCTCACATAGACAGAATTTGACTACATTACATGATTACATTTAATTGTCATCTGCGGCCTTGCCTCTGTGCATAAAAATATCAACAAAACACGCATTGCGTTTTTAGTGGTATTTGGGTTGAAGTGAAGAGACTTTTTAATCACTCCCACTGTGGTTGCTTTGTAGTAAACTTGACTTGCATAATTTATGAGTTCCACTGTCACTTTGTGAGCTGAGAAAAACACCATCCAGTATCGATGGAGATTCCCTGAGGGTTGATGGGACTGAGAGAGTCTAAATGAGATCCAACCTGTGACAAGAGCTAACACCCAGGCTTTCCATCTGTTCAGGCCGATACACAAAGCTCAGACAAAAATGTGTTGTTAGAAAAAAAAACAACTTTTCTTTCTTTTTGTCTGTGTTTCCTGCAGGTTTTATGGGACACAATGGCTATCCAGGTCCATGTGAACACAAGTACTGTGGCTTGGGCCGTCATTGTGTGGTCAACCATGAGACTGGCCAAGGGGAGTGTAAGTGCTTGGATCACTGTAAACCGCACTATAAACCTGTGTGCGGGTCAGATGGGAAGCTGTACCAGAACCACTGTGAGCTCCACCGGGCCTCCTGTCTCCACGGACACAGGATTACCATCATGCACAGTGAGGAATGCTTTTACAAAGGTAAGAGCTTGTGTGACCTTTCTCTAATGCATGATGTGTGTGGCCCCTGTGCTTACTGTATGCTTGCACTGTACCCTTTGCAATGTCTATGATCCAGGTCCTGTTGGCCCTGCAACCTGTGGGGCTTGATTTAATCGACTTCGCACTATTACAGGCATTAAAAATGTTTACATAAACGTATCAATTAATATAGCCACAGCAGACAAATTTAAAGCAAGTTTCTGCAAAGTGATCCAAAATGCAATTCAGCATTTAGTGCGCTCGATGGAGAAACTTGTCAGGTTGCCCACAATTTGCCGGTGGTATATTTTAACTGCAATAAAGGAAAATGACCTACAAAGTGTGCTGTATGTAATGTCAGGGATGAATTCATCCACAACATCTGTAGTTTTACTTTAGGTACCACCATGGGATGCAAATGATTAGCCCTTGGCAGTGTCCGTGCCGCGCCTGACCCGTTGTGCCACACAGGACTGCATCTAGGTTACTTGTGACCTAAAGGAATATGGGAATGAAAGTGAATTAAGTGGACCTTTTCATCACAGAAGAAAAGGAATAACTGAAATATCTATGAGCGAGAGACTTAAGCAGGGTGGGAAATTACCATCAGCCATATGTTGCTGCTAAGCTAGTTTATCCCACCAGCCTCTTTGAATGATAACCAACCGTCATTAAGAACTGTCCTTATAATCTTCTGATATTTGGTTGAGAAAGTAGAGAAAGCCTTAATTATAGCGATAAGTTTTAGACCAAACGCTACTACTCTATATCTAAATGGCTTATTAAAAAGATTTTACAATGCAGTAACAATGAAAATATATACTAAACGGTTTTGCGGTAATGACAGGCTCTGACATTTAGCAGCTTTTGTTGAAGGAATAGTTTGCCATTTTGGGAAATAAGACTCTCCTATCCGTCTGTTAAATGTTAAGCCAGCAGCTGCTGCGTTTAACTTCGCACAGACTGGAAACGGGGAGACATGGCTAGCTTGGCTAAATCTGAAAAATGCACAAATATGCACCGTCCAACACATCTAAAGTTCACTAATCAAACCATTGCCAACCAGCCGAAACTCCAGCAAGTTACTTTTAGCAGCCAAGAAATACTTTGGCGTATAATCAACTGTGAAACAGCTAACTGTTATTTTTAATCCCTTTGTACTAATTGGCTAAACAAGATTCAACATGTTATTAATGGAGATTTTAGAACTGTTGGATGGTGGCAAATTTCAGACTGGGAAAGTGGTAGCGGCCTTTTTTGCTAGAAAGCAATTTGTCACGATTTGAAAAAGTCAAACTATTCCTTTGATGTGACTAAGTCTCAAAAAATATTATTTTGCATTACAAGCTGTTAAACTATTGTTGGTGAAACTGTATTTTGTAAAGGGAGGATCCACAATGATATTGGTGAATCCATGGCTATGTTATTCAGGGCGGCATCTCAAATGTACTCTACAAAACAATCATCATTGTGAGATAGATTGGACTATCTAGATAATAGTTCATGTCAAAATCCAAGCACATACAATACATCAAATAACAGAAGTACACATGCGAGTGGAGTGTAGCCAACACGAAAGACATTGTAAAGGAGAGGAGTAACATGAAAAACTGACAAATACAGTAGCTTATAACCTCTAGTAGTGAAGAGCACTTTGAACAAAGAACACAATCTGAAGTCGGTCATAAAGCTCACTGCGAAATGCACATCTCGGTTTGGAGGCAGGAGCAGGTGGTAGTGCTGTAGTGTTCATATTTCCCCAGAGAAGGTTGACTGCTTTCCACCATTGATTGTATAAACACACCAATTATTCTTAGTCCCTGGAAACAAGGCTACTCTCCCTTTTGTAAAGCTAGACATCAGTGAAGTAAGAGCTCCTGACACTCTCCGCCTTTTGTTCTGCTCAGGGCAAAGGGGAACGGCTGCAAACTTCTCACCGCAAGCATATTCATAATATTCATGAGCGATTGACTCAGTGTCTGCATTGATTCGACAGGGTTTCTCAGCTCACCCGTTAACTCTGAGAAGCAACTTCACACAACACAGATTTGGATCTATATACTGCTGCTGATAAAACCCTCTGTGGTCCTCCTCGCAGAGGCTTTTTTTTGGGGGGGGTAGCATCCTCGTAATGCAGCGCCGAACAAAGAGTACATCCTCCTTACTGAGAACGAAGTCTTCCACCAGTGTTCAATTTAGAGATGAACAAAGCCTCACTGCGGGGAGAAAAACATGTTCAAGCGTTCACAACAATTCCCCACTCCGTACAAGAGCCAACATACAAACCGTTTTAAAACAGCAGCCTCATGACTTGGCATACATTAAGAGCAGACTGTGCAGGAACGTCGCAGGCAAGCAGACGTTAAAAACCCGAAGCATCTGTTTCACCCCAATCACAGGAAAAGGCATTCAGATCAATGATGCATCCCTGGTGGGTGACAATCCTAATCAGACTCTCATGCGCCCTGTCCTGTCAGGCCACCCCCCCTTCTACTCTCAATCAGCATCTATCCGCAATGCAGAGTGGGATATTTGACCAATGTCAAGCGATCAATATCAGATCAACAGGAGCCAAAAGGATGAATAAGAAAAAAAAAAGAAACTACAAGGCTTCTTTTTTTTCTCTCATCTCATCCTTTGCTCTGTCTGTCTTTATTTTCTTTTTACTGTGACTGATGTGTAATCAATTTCTCATTGGACGAGAGCTTGGGGAGAGGACACAGGAACCTGTTGGAGGGATTAGCAATGTCTGCTTAAGGCATTGTTTTCTTCTTCTTCTTCTTTCAAGTATTTCAAAAATACAACCATCAATTACGTGAAAAAATATGTTGTCAACAGTTTTAAATCTTTACATAGGAAAATCGCCTAAATATATGATATGACAGAGCTGCAGAGAATTTGTTCTTTGTTGTAACCACAAAAGGCACTGTGGTAATCAGAGGAAATGGATAATTGAGCAAATGTAATAGAGCTTACAACCAAATCTAGATGTAATTATGATTCAGGGGTTATTAGTGGGTAAAATGGAATGTGCCCTCAATGGCATGTTAAATGTGTCGCTTGATTATTCGTCCTCCAGGTAATGGGTTCAATTTACCTAGCAATATGGAGCCAAATACTCATTATTACAGCATAATAATACATTTCCTTCAGTTCAGAATTAGGTACCTCCGCCAGGGAGGTTGTGTTTTGTGTCTGACTGTGCAGTCTGTGTGACTTACTAGGATATCTACTCTACAGATTTCAATTAAATTTGGTGGGAAGTCAGCCGAGAAGAAGGGCAAGAAACATTACTGCAGTTGGCACTATGCATGGTGATGTCAGTTGGTTGGTTGGTATGTCCAACACGTTGGCCCAGACTGAAGTATCTGCATCTGATGGATTGCCATGGCTTTTTGTACAGACATTAATGGTCCCCAGAGGTTGAATCATAATAACTTTGGTGACCCCTTGACCTTACCAAAAACCCAAATGCTTTGGTCTTATGGCCAAAGACCCTGTTAGGTTTATATAAGCCTGCATTTTAGTGCATGTTTATTCCTCTCCACTACTACTACCCTAATTGTGGATCGTGTTAATCCCATCTGCACTGTTTGTGGCACTCTTTCGGAGGCTGAGAATTTTATCCCCAAAACTGACACTCACAAATAGCCTGACCTCAATAAAGTCAGCGGGATACATAATCATCCTTGCATAGGCAATGAGGAGGGAAAGCACACCCTGATTGCGCTTTCAGACACGCACACTGCAACTCTCGTCTATAAACACGTGTTTGTGCTCGGATGTGTCACGTCTGTATCTGAACAACAAGAACAAAAGCCTCAATGAAGCTGACCCTCAGTTGTTGCCACAGGTACTGCACAGAAAGCTTCTCATTACAGCAGCATGAGGTCTTTTTTTTCTCATCAATATGTTACACTGTTTGTAATCTATGACCATAGGCTGTTAAATTCAAAACGCAATGCCATAAATGAACTGTCAATGCCAGATGGATGACATACTGGCTCCGGTAATGCTTTGCTGACTGCCACAAATTGGCTCACACTTTCCTTGTTGTTAGATATACGAAGCTAATGAAATGGTGATCAGCCGGTCACCAGTGGTCTATTTACATCATTTATCAGCCGCTTGCATTCAGTGGCAGGACAATCAGTGCAGACCTAGTTTTAATTACAGATGTGCAGGTCATCCTATTTTAGACTCATATGTGTTTGGCTGATCAAAAATCCAAGTAGCAACCCTCCGGTCCTCCGCCACTGTGCTACTGATGAAACATAAAATAAATATCCAGAAAACAATGTGTGAGTGTTATACCAAGACACATCTCTGTTAGTATATTTATGTAGTAGATGTACATATTCAGATTTCTATTGGGTAGAGTATGGTAAAGCTAGCAATTCAGTGTATGCATTTAGCCTGCTATTTTCTTCAGAGACAGTGCTGCAGTAGACTATGTTGTTGCAGTGACATTGGTTCAGTCTCTGGCAGAAGCTGCGAGGTTGTACCATTATCTGCTGCATTCAAATGTCTGCATGATGTCTTAATGAGACCGCATATCATCAGCAGACAAGTCTAGGGCATCTCGTGATCACTAAAAATATTCTGCTTCATATTAATTTGATAGACAGACAATTAATCCCCTGGGCAAGCTTTAAACTTGGAGTGGCTGGGAATGATTGGTTTTGAACTGACACCCATATGCAAAGAAGTTGTGCCACTATCGGTTCTGGTCCCAGCTGGATGGGTCTATGTTGGAAATGGACAGGCGTTGTCAGCCAGACCTTCTCGGCACCTCTTATCTGCTGTGGAAGACAGGATAAAAAATGACAGCCATGTGTTGACTGAAGCTTCTCATTAGCGCTGGGGAGAGCATATGACCCACCATTTACCCCTCACACCGCATGGCAACTTAGCCTGGATCGGATCTGATTGAAAATTAAGTGGTGCACAAAAGCCTGTCCAATCTGCGGAGGGAAATGTGTGCATGAAGGCGAGCAATCTGCAGCAGGCAATTGCCACAGGCGGAGACAATCAGGGCTAAGGTTGCGGCACATCAAGCAAGTGGTTTCAGTGCATTCAGCACATCCAATTATCTGGGAGATCATACATTTAGAAAACCTTCAGACATTTGGCTCCCAATAAACCTTCCATGCCTGAGCTTCTCAATTTTTTTATTTACTACTTATTGTACAGTTGCACTG
Organism: Amniataba percoides; assembly: GCA_037176925.1. NCBI lineage: Eukaryota > Metazoa > Chordata > Actinopteri > Centrarchiformes > Terapontidae > Amniataba > Amniataba percoides. Next base: position 4,885,025 of record JBAJHX010000053.1, read on the forward strand.
CATCATTTACTTTGCCATTGTGTCATGATGTTGAGGGACATGGATGAAATTTCTACACCTGGTTCGTTTCAACATTTTGAATGAGCTGGTGTTGCTACATTACATCATACTGTATAAAGTAAAACACTGTCAAATACAGAAAAATGAATCTCACATGAAAACAGAAATATATTTCCTACAACAATTCCCATGCATGGACACACAAACTTCACTGCACATACTTTTGACACAGACTTTGGAAAGATCCTCGAAGGCATTCTTGTCATATTCAGTAGGGATCTTGAGTTCAGATTACTCTTAAGATATATAACCCTAACCCTACTATAAAACTAAGTTTTCTTATTCACAGAGTCTCGATTTTACATATTAGATCATTAAGACAGCTAAATGACGATAATGTAGTTAGCGTTCAGCCCTTGACAGGATATGGTGTCATGCTTACTATGTGCGCTTTCAATCAGGAACAGGTTGTTGAATATACATTGGAATTACTGCCAAAACGTGATTAATGACTAATGTCTCAGAACCTAAAATAGCACTTTTCTCTTTTCATAATTACAGTGCCTTTGCAGCTGCTTGACTACCTGCATCGAATTAATGATCTCACCTGCATCCTTGCTGCTCATGTGTCTGTCCATTTAGCCTGAGCCTCCTATGTAGGATTAAGTTTTTCACCAGCTATTCCCTGCCAGCTAATCTGTTATTCTAATGATCATCTTTCTGATTAAAGATGATCTGTTAATATCAGAAAATAGTAGTGCAAAGTGACATCTTCAAATTCCTTTTAGATACGTAATTTTCTATCACTGAAACTAGAAAAGAAGCTGCACAATGCACATTTCAGACATAAAACACTGTAGTTCTGACATTAAAGGTATATAGGGCCTATGGTGTCTAATCTAAGAGGAAATTCTTTTTTTCCTTTTTTATTTTACCAAACATTTGCATTTACAACATTATTGGCCAGTATCATCAGCCAATTTACAAAAAAACTATACGACTGTATTGTCATTCTGCCCCATCAACACCTCAGCAGTTAAACCCTGTGCATCACAGTACATTGCACTTTACCACATTAAAACTCTGTACCATACTGATGGATGGACTTCCTTACAGTCAGGAAGAAATAGCCATCTCCTGTTGCTCACATATGAAACACAACTGTTGAAGCTTCCAAACTATAGTACACGTTACAGTCACTATAACTTATGTATGCAGTGATATTGGCAGGACTGTTTTCAGGCACTATATAATTTATTTCAGGTACTTTGAATGGAATAAACTGCAAAGTCACCCCAAACTGGACTTTTACCATGGAGATTTAAAAACATACCCAAAATAATATCATGAAAAAGTAAAAAGAAAGAACTAAGCACAGAGTTATTTTAATATCCTTCTTCTGTTTGTGGAAAACATGGGTTAGATTGTGCAGCTAAACCATTAGGGATGTCAAGGGTAATGGGATTGTCAGGTGCAGTGATACGATCTGATGGAGAGAGAGAGAGAGAGAGAGAGAGAGAGAGAGAGAGAGAGAGAGACTTTTGAGGTTGTGAAATTACTCAGAAAACATGTCTGATTTTGCATAAGCATCGAGAGTAAAATCAATACACATTTGAAAGTGATGAGGACACACATTTAATAGAAATTAAATATCTGTAGTCTTTGTTGAAGGGTGCTCACATAATAGAGAAATCGAAAATAAACTTTGGCTTCAATTAATCCTTAGTATATATTATTGATTAGCTAAACTAATGGTGAAATGTTGTGAACAGATTTGTGTAGACATATAGATTTGTGTGAGCATTGTTTTATTTCTTTTGGGCCTGGTGCTCTCTGCAAAACAAATTAGCTTGTTATTTTATTTTTGTAAAGCACAGTTCCATTTTATATTTTGCACCAAACCAGGCACATATGCCACTCAGCAATAACGAACATCTGTAATTAGGCTGTGTCTGTAAGACTGGGGCTTGGCGAACTACAATGCTTTTGTTGTTAGCAGCAGAACAAACTCTTTGTGGACAACTCCCTCGGGCTCTGCCAAGAAAAACATGCTCATGAAGCATCATAGCTGGCGGCCTCCAGAGACCCCTCTACCTTAGTGATGTGTCTGTGTCTTTCCCACCGGGGAGGCACTCCAGTGAGATCAGCTTGTGTACAGTGGAGAGCCTCAGTAACCTCCTGTGCATTCTTACTTTCTTTTAATGACTCTGTGGCGCCATTAACGCTGCGACCTCTGTACAAGACCTGGCATTGTCATCGAGAGCAGCGCCAAAGAACAAGCTCCTCATTAAAATCCAGACCTGTGGATCATTAAGTTTGCAAGGACGTCCAAACCGTTGTCAGCTGCAGGGTCTTGGTGCCGGTTGAATCTGAAGTTACAAGTCCTTGTACATCGTGATCACCATCATGGTGGTGAGACCAACTCACAAAACACTACAGTAAAACTTTTCTTGAGAAATAAGAGCTGATTTCATTATTAAGGTTTAAAGGTGATGACTTTTATAGACTCTAATATAATTTTTATCATTCAGGTACTTAAAAATATACTTAAAAATCTTTCAAATTCAGAGTTTCACACAGGGCTGTGGCAGCCGACTAAATGTTCCCATTGAATTCTGCAGCACTCGGGACAGAGGAGATTAATGTTTCAGTTCAATCTATCCAGATTATGTGCTTATCTGCTGTGTATCAGATCAGTTGATGCAGCATCAGATTGTTTTTTTCACTAAGAAAAGCCACACACACAAGTGCCACAGAGGCTGTGCGACTATCTTTGGCATGTGTGACTTGATACCATAAAAAACAAGCTTATGTGCTACATTTTTGGGTGTTTGTTGCTTTGAAAAAAAGACATTTGTAACAACAGCCTTATCGCAGTCAGGAGAAAGACATAATAAGGACAAACAAACCATTACATGAAAGATAAAGCAACATATCCTCAGCCTTGAAACTCCCCAGCCTGCATGAGCTCAGTGTCAGTCATCATTGTGGCATTTTCAATGGTCACTAAGATAATTATTGTTTGACATGATTCAGAGAATAGAGAAATGCAAGGCCAGGCTCATGGCGTAATACTGGAAAGAACGCAGTGAAATTACTTTTCAGAATAGGAATGAATGGCGCCTTCATGACTCACTTTGTAGTCATATTTTGATAGGAGACAATGAAAAGGTATATTGTCTGGACCAGTGACACCGACTATTCATAAGTCCCTTTTAAGTGGACAAATAGACATTTCAAAAAAACTCAATCATTGGAAACTTTGAGCAATAAAACTCTGCCCGCCTACAAATCAGAGCTTAAATGTTACAATAAAAAAACAATAATAATAATAAAAAAGACATTTTTTGTTTCCATTGATTTTTTTTTCTCTCTCTGACATGGGCCTCTGCTAATGATAGTCATATCACTGAGTACATGGCACCGTTAGCCTCCCTTATTATAGCCGAATGAAGACGGATGCAGTAGAAAAACAGTGTCGATGTACGACATAGCTGTAGGGAGTGGCACTGGCCCATTTGTTGAAAACTGATATGGTCAGGGAAATTTCAGAGCACAATGGTCTCATCACTCTTTGTGTCTCGGCCTGCAGGAAATAGCTCCTCTCATGCGGCAGTCGGGGAGGACGCACCGGAGAGGGAAAGAGAATAAACCACTAATAATACACATCCAGAAATTGAAAATATAATGAGGGTGAAATGTTGCGTCAAGGTGAATCAAAACTGCCCACCTGGACACATTTGAAAATCTGCGATCTCATTATTTTACAAAAGGCGCTCGCCAAATCATCAAACTTCCCCTGTGCTGTGTGACAAAATGTCTCCAGCTTGCTAACCTGAACTCCTCAGCCGCCAGTAGCACTCAGATGTGTTTGTTTTGCCCATGTTATTGATCAAAAGGCAAGATTACTGAAACTGGCAATCGCAGGCCGAGTTTCACAAGATGTACGGGGATCTACAGCGCAGAGAGGTTTCAAAGGGAAAATGAGGGCAAAAAGCCACTGCAGATGGCGAGGACAGTTAATATTTACTGAAGGACACGGCCCGGAGCAGCTATCCCTTGTGCTGTGTGACAAGGATGAGCAGCTACAGTGGTCTAATTTTAAAGGCTGCAGGTTCAGTTTGTTTATTCACAGCCCTGACTCCTGTCAAAGTGACGAACCACTGAGCCCCCCCAACATGTCACCTAAATTAGCTGCTAAGTCATTGGTTATAAGTTTACACGGCAGCTCCTGTCATAAGCGGGTTTTGTTGCAGGCTGACACCTTCAGTAGGAACCATAAATTACAGCTTCATAGCTTCCTCGCCTTCTTTATATTGAGGCCGTGGTCTGAATGAAGTGGAATCACATGACGTTGCTGGTAACCACAAAGTTGATCAGTGGTCAGCACGGTCATCTAAAAGCGAGAAGGGCCTGAGTTTGAATGTGACCACCATGTTTTTGTAAGTTTCTTTTCACTGTCCACACACTGGAAAAACTGGAAACATCTGTTGCATTTTTAAGGTATTTTCAAAACACATCGCAATGAAATATGTTCTTAGAAAGACATTACAAAGAATTGAAAATGAGCTGCTGCCTCCTCTTAAAAAGGTTAAGAGCATCTCAAGAGACACACCCACACCTACATCTGTAATGCTTTCATCACAACTACTAATGTACTCTGTGAATGAAAGTGGCATTTCACAAAATGTAAGGGATGGTCTGTTTTCAAACTTAAAAATACATAAATAGCACCACATGCTTTAGTCTAAATAGATGCAGCCAAGGGATGAAAAAGGAAATTCATTTAATAATTGTGATTTTTAGCGATTCATAAATTCCAAAAAATCTATTAGAGTTGCATAGCCTGCACAGAGAGAAAGCGATGCCTCAGCTAAAGCAGGAGACGGAAGAAAAAGAAACACTGAGGAAAGCCAAGAGAAGTCTTCAGTGGGAGTAGTGCCATACTGTCTCTGAGTAAGTCTCTTAGTCATCAAATTTTAATTTATACTTTACATATTACAATTCAACGGACTAAAAACTCAAGAAGAGTTTTTATAGAAAATGCACCTAATCATATTCACTTTACAATTAATAAATAAGGTTTACTAAGGTTTTAATTTAGAATAGTTATGAATCAAATTGTAATATCAAGAATCAAATGATTACAATCTGTGTCCATCCTCTTCTTTCTCCTCTACTCAGTTATGTAAAGTTTTCATAAACCATAAACACGATGTGCTGCATGGCCATCATAGTGATGACTGCACAGCGCTATGAAGAAGCGATGTGCAGGATGCTGGCGATGTCATCCCATACTTTAATTTGATCCACAGTTGTCAGCGTGCCCTTGAATCTGTTAAACACGACGGGCCTCGGTGCCAGTCGCCCCTTTTAATGCGATTTTAATCTCATCTCATAATCTTTTGTTTCCAGTGTTCTGAAGTTCATTTCTCCCTTCATTAGAGATTTTCCACCCACAGGTTGGAGGTGCAGCTAATATAATAACATTTGCAAGGACTGTTCAGAACGTTTTCATCACGTTGAGATGGTTATTTATTTATGTTCAATTCCGACATCTACTTCAAACAACCAGGCTGATTGAATCACACTATTGCACTACTATATGATAAACTGCTTCCTTTAATATAACTATTTCATGAAAAATGAAACATTTAATGTGATTTATGTACTGCAGACTCTGGCATTATCAGTTGTCACACTCTCATATTTTGTGAAATCTGTTGGCTAATGTCAAACTAACTTACTAATGCAGCTTCCATGAGGTGGGTCTCCATAGGCTGGGCATGAATGCACACAGTGTTATCAGAATTATTATACAGCTCTGATTAAATGTGTCCCAGAACATCCACCTCTCCACGTGTATCTATAAGTAACTACATATCAGTAGGATTTTTTTTAGCAAAGAAATAACTCCCGAGTATTTTTCCACAAAAGGTTTAATAATTTATTCACTGTGCATTTATGGTGAACCTTTCCATTTTTTCGTATCAGTATGTGTTCCTCAGCAGTCCACAGTCTAGACACCTGAGGCTTGATTTACCCTATTTATAAGAACAATTAGCACCAGCTGATAATTGTATTTTCCTATTTAGTGTGTGAGATAGCGGAAGTTACACTTGGTTTATTAAAAGGCATGCATTACAGGCTCAGAAGAATTAACAGAAAGAAATATCCACATCTGGATTCAAATGTAAGAAAAAACATATTTAACAAAAGTAGATCATGTAATCTGTTATTCATTAGACTCACTGAGCACAAACAAAGTTCCCACACGAGCTCCATAAATAAAAAGTCTAAGGACAGTGCAAACAGTCTAAGCTGAAAGCCAAAAAGGATCATAGGTTGAATTGTAACTTAAGCAGTAACATGTATACAGACATAGACAAAAACAGCGTAGCGTGGGTGGGCAGATGACTTTTTTGCTTGAAGTCAGTCAATAATCACATTAATCAGAGTGAAAATAGAAAATATATACTATACTTTTTTTTTCAACCAAACACTGTTTAGTTGCTGTCAAGTCTTTTTTTTTTATATATATATTTTTTAGATGTTTTCCGAAACAACAACAAGCAAATCATAAATATTAAATGAAAACGTTGTGCTGCATTGATTTGAAGGACAACAAGTTTGGCTTTGATATTAAAACATGAACATGTTCCTTTTGAAAGAGATGTTTGAATGTTTTTGATGCTCAGTACCTCAGTACTGCCAAAGGAGAATCTGAAATTATATCTCAAATTATTTTTTTATAATGTTCCTATACCTACTACGAAAGCAGCAAATCTTTTTATAGGCTGAAACTAATTGGTGCTGCTTAGTGTAATTTTTTAATGCAGTCCTGTATAGACGCCAAGACCCCTGCAGGTTTATACACTTGAAGACAAAGGACTGGTGTCTTTGATCGATGGGTTTATTTATAGCTTGCTCGTCTTCAAAGCATCCTATATTCATTTGCATGTTCATTATGGGCTTAAAATGGCCAATTATTCCGTCAGAGGCGTGTTCAGAGGACTGGGCCACGGATCCCAAACAATCACATGACAAATTAGCCAATTAAACATGTTTGATGTTCCTCTTCCCCCCCATAGTGCTGAATAAGAGGTTGACAGTGCAGAATAACCTCACTGATGTTCAGGAGAGGCGTTTCCGGAAAACACAAGTTACACCCACACTTCAGATAATATTTTAAGTGAACTGAAACAGAAAAAAAGTTAAGGACAAAGTGTATTAAGTTTAGTCAATGTCTTTAATTACTTCTGTTTTTAAATGTATTTACAAATACAAAGTTTAAATTAAGATACATTTTTCTGATTCACAGTTTTCATTCTGTCCTCTAAAACCTTCCATTTAGTATGCAAGTTTATATAAACCCTTAAAAACTCTTTAGACTCTTGATGAATTGGGCAATTGAATCCTAT
>JBAJHX010000053.1:4892545-4903729 GCA_037176925.1 Amniataba percoides
TTCCATTTAGTATGCAAGTTTATATAAACCCTTAAAAACTCTTTAGACTCTTGATGAATTGGGCAATTGAATCCTATTGTAAGTGTGTTTACTGTGAGTGAATAGGGGTACAAAACCATTTTTTTTGCAGTCTGCACAAGATGACTTCCCATTAAAGCATTGGTTAAAAGCCCTTTTCCTGTGCGAGCCATTATCATGAAAAATTTTCATTTCATTGCTCTCTGCCTCCCCCCTCTCCTTTGTTTCCACCCACTTTCTCCGTCCTGGATATCAAACCTTTGAACAATTTGGCGAAATAAAAGTGAACAATAGCTGCCAACAGTGCTCGGAGCAGCGTGTTTGTGAGTAAGTCACCGATGCAGAGATGGAGAGGAGAAGAGAGTGTGTGTGTGGGGTGGTGGGGGGAGTTGACTGGGTCACAGCATCGTGGGTGTCTTCTAATATCAAAGCACTGACTTCATCCTATGTATAGCACAACCTATCTGACCCAGTGACGTGACAAATGTGTTGGATTTTCAGGTGCTGGACGGGGCAATAAAGTGAGAAATTGATCTGTTTTGTGGAAGAAAAGGGGGGAAAATGGAGGGAAAAATGGGTTATACAAGTTAAAGATGTTTTTTTTTAATAGGCCTGAAGGGAAAAGGAAGTGCAAACAATTAGTATCTTTTGAGTTGAGATACTACTGGTATAGTAGTATAGTATATTATACTGTAATTAAAAGTGAAAGTTTTCTCTGACATCTAAATGGATTTTTAGGGCATCATCCATTATTTACCTTAAAAGAAAACCTCTTAAGCATCTGAGCTTCATTCAGTTTCATTCTTGCCCTTAGTAACAATGCTTGACGAAACAGTGTTCGCTCAGAGCCTTTTTTTTTTTTTTTTTATATATAGCCTTTGACCACCTCAAGGTCTCATTTAACTGATTTTTTTTTTGGAATAACTTTGAAACTGGAACTTTTAAACCTGCAATCATTGATTTTTTTTACTGCATTATGTGGTAAAGACTTGATGATAACTCCATAATGTACAAGTGAATAAGTGGACCATGAGGGGAAGATCGTTTTTATTGGCACTCGAGGCCACAACATATAGCAGATGCTTACATATTCAAGCTTTATGCCCCCTCATCAGCTATCAATTAATCTCCAAAAGCAGCTATGCCATGACAATTGCATAATGAGGAAAAATGAGATCTTACCAGATGTAAATTATGCCAATTTACAGCGGTCAAGCAATATAAGGCCAGTGTACTTAAACAGAACATTTAAAATATAGTTTATTAAATTCCTCTGATGACTTGGTGAAATTGTACAGCCTCTCTGCATTTCCCAACTGGGAAATGGCAGTAATGAACACTGAAGTACAGTTAAATGTTCATAAAGTGCAGAGCACATACTGTAAAGGCCCCTCTTTTGATTTCAGTAGAAGAACTTTTCCCCCTCATGGCTCTATCAGTTTGAATGAGAGTCTGTCACAAGCAGTAATGACTGAGCTGGCAGCCAATACAGCAGATTACTCCATACATCAGAAAACATTGCCATTCCTGACAAACCATCAGCAAGAAAAATGCATGTTCTTGACACAGAAGGAATGATTTTCCATCCAGCTGACCTGGGCCTGTTTGCTCCTCCCTACTCATGGTCAAGGTGATCACAATGCACTTCAGCAAAGAAAGAAACATGCTAGATTAATGGAAACCTGTCAACGCATTGTAATATATCACTTGTACCTGAAATGGTAGATCTTACAAGGTTGCAGGGGTCGGAAAATTCCCCTATTAGTGTCTCATTTTTAACGTTCTTATGAGCACACTGTTGGAACAAATTGGGAAATGAACACCATTTTTAATGGCAGAATAAATGCTGCTTAATGTTTGGCTGGAGTTCAGTGGCACTGGAACGTAACCAGGCATCATTTGGAGATGTCATATAACTCTTCAAAAGATCTGTGTCGGCGCTGAAATAGTGGCAGGTGAATGTTACGGTCTTTTCGCCCTCCCCATTTTTGAAGCTGAATGTTTTATGAGCAGATCAATAGAGGCTGTAGAGTATGCCATATCTGGGGCACGAGATCTATAGGAATTCAACTCTTTATGGTTCCCAGCAATGAGCCGAGTGGCTAGATAGATGATAATAGAGTCCTTTAACCTAATGCTGACCCTAGCGTGGTATGAAAAGCAGGACTCAGGGGAATTGTGATAATCACTGTTACTGCTGGTCAGTATAAGGATCTGCCTTATACTTCACGCTGGAGTGTATATGTGCGTGTGTGTGTTTGTGACCATTAATGTCTAATACACTGCCAGCAAGACCGTAAGGCTGGATACAGTTTTGGACCACAAAACAGACTTATGGCAGACTAAAGTTTTATTCACAATCTGCAAACATGTCTCAGAGACTGAGCTTCTTTGGCGACCAAAATAAACTCTTTGGTTGGGATTAACACTGTTATGAGTGAAAGAAGCAAACATTTTTCTGAGTGCAAAGAAGCTAGCTGGGCAAAATGTCAATATCATTTGCATCTTGTTTAGTGGAGCCACTAACTAGTTCTCCACAATGCTCAGGATCTATGCCAACACAGCAGCTTTCAGAGCCAGTTACTAATCAAAATAAATAATAAACTGTCCTAGGTTGACAAAATATTCTTTACTTGAGGTCTTCTTGCTTTCTCTTATGCTTTTAAAAGTATCTGGTCTTTATCAGTAAATGGAGTTTGCTAAGTCACCACAGGGTTGTTTGAACTTCATTCTTGAACATTACAAATTAAAATACACTATAAACCATTAGTAAAATCAAGAGAACGTCCCTTTTAGGGAGCTGTTTTTCTCCATGGAAATATGAAAAAAGAGCCTAGAAGAAAGACCAGATCAAGGCAGAATGTAAAGTCACGAACGCGAGGCATATCCCAGCAGTTCACATCCACTGACTCAGCCTCAGTAGGTAACCTGCCCACACTATGACTCGTTTAAGCTACAGTAGGAACATCACAGAGGTTTATCTCTGTCATTTATTGAGGACAGTCTTTTTTGTGTTCTCAGTAGTGAGAGTGATGTGATTATAATGCTATGCACATCCCATTTTTACACTGACCTTCTCTTGAACATTTTAAGTCTTTAAATCAGCTACTGATATCATTTATGCTCCAGCTCTACATCTGAGAAAAGTCTCCATGCCAACTAGAAATCCCAGGCTGTCGACACATGGCCCAACTGTGGAAAAACAATATTCCCCGGTCTGTCTGCTGTAGTCCAAATATAGACTTGCAGCAGTGTGTTGATTTGATGTCTGCCTAGGTGTGTTCAGCCCCTGGGTCACTGTCCTCTATCATGTCATCAACAAGACCTGCCACTGAAGGAGTAAGCTCTATGTAATCAACTCTACTGGGATCAGATTTGAGAAGTGAACAAAGCCTCCCTTAGTGCTATCTCCTCCTCTTTTCCTCTTCTTTGTCTCTGACTTTCTACTTCAGTCTGCCTTCGCCTCGCTCTCTTTGAGGTGCGCTGGTGTCATAATATCTTCTAGAAAATGTGTTTAAACAAATCTGCATCTTATATAAAAGATGCAAAAGTACTAAAAAAGAAAAACAATGAGACTCATAAACAAGTTAAGCCTTAAAAAAAGATTTTTGAAATCAGTTTCCATCTACATTCTCGCTCTCTTGCATAATGTTTGCACTGTTGTAATTTAATATGAGCTCCAACTTACAAGATTAGCATGCCATCCTCTAAATACAACACAAGAGTCAAGAGGAGCCGTATGTCTCCAATTCCCTGTCTGTAAAAATGAATATGATCCGTTGGAGCACACAACATGGCTACCATTACGAAGAGTTGAAACAAAAGCCCAGCAGTGGTCCAGTTGGTCCATCAGAGGAAGTTGAGAGAGGAGGGGTGGGGGGTAATACATCAAAGATGAAGACGCGAGGAAGAGTGGCAGTCCCGATGAACGATGGGAAGGAGAGAATTACACTGGCATCCAGGGAGGAGATGGCAGTGACAGAGACTGAATGAAGGCAAGAAATCTGTCCAATGCTGTCAACAAAAGTCCAGAAAGTTCCCAAAGAAAATAAATGCAACAGACACATTACAGCATTGGATGTAATTGAATGACCTCTGTGTCCATGTTCTTGATAAGTGGCAATGGATGTTCTCGCTAGGTTACAGATGAAGATGAAGATGAAACTAGATTATTCTTTTTTTTCCGTTACTGGAAAAAGTCTTGGTGTTTTTTTTTTTACAGTAACCCAAAGAGTTTATTCTTTATTCTTAACTATAAGCTAGTCTTTCCCAACTTTATCCAAGCATCTTTAGTTTTGTGAATAGATTAAGTGCTTCATCCATAACTTTTACATTCATCAAATAGAAAGGAGAATTCACTAATTAGTTCAGTTGGTGCTCATATTTGTTGTTGGTTGCCACTAGCCAAAACTGCAAATCGGTTTCAGCTTGTTTCAGTTTGATGAACCCGACCAGCCACTGTGATCCACAACAAACTATGCACAATGTCGGTGGAATTCAATTTTTGTACAGCATGGATAAAAAACTCTCAGTGCAAAGTGTCAGCAACAACAACAAACTGCAAACGTAGACATAGCAACAATATAAATATGAACGGAAAATTGGCTGAACTTCATTTAATGATGAATTGCAATTTGAAAGATCCAAAGCTGCAACTAAATAGTCATGGTAAGATGTTTTCCTCAGCTACCGTCTCCAAGGTCATGAATGAATGTTTAAGCTCAGTTTAGCAAGTCTTTACTCTCTAGTTTCATGTAGTTTCCGAGCTCTGTGGCATGAAAGTCAGAGACTGAAAGTTTGGAATATTAGCAGAAGTCTGTCCGCTGTGCCTCGGGTTTGTTGTGAGCTTTTTGCATTCGTATCATCCTGGGCAGAGCTGCTGCGAGGAGTTTGTGGCCCCACTGCCCAGATATCCATTTCAGATTCAGTCAGGTGTTGCGGCAGTGACACCTCTAGTTGCTCTTAAAGATTGCAATCAGTGACCTCTGATTTGGGTAACCCAGTTGTCACGCTGTGCTGTCTTGATATATTGTGAGCTGTGGCAGCACCCAGGGCCCTGGAGACAGAGATGGAAAAGCTGGAGGAGGAGGTGGGAGTGGGTGGGTTGGAGTTGGGGGGGGGGGTCTCCAAAGGGCAAAAATGGGACAGTTTTAGCCGAGTTGACTCCAGCTAATCTGCTGAGCCACCTTTTTTTTCTTTTTTTTTTTTTTTTTTTTTCGTATAAATAAACCAGTAAGGCTTTTAAAGGGGCGCATGCAGGCTGGTTCGCTCATGGTTATGCCCTCTGTGAACAGGGGACGGGATGGTGAAAGTTTTCTTTTTTCTGACAGCATGACTGGTGTGTATTTTCAGCTCAACCAAAACATAGACTGGAACAGTGAAACAACATTAGCAGAGAAGGATGGTGAAAGACAGTTCTGGATAGTTTTCTGAGTAGTTTCTTCAGACACGAAATAACACAACAGTGGCGGTGAGGAGTTGTTTTTCTGCGCTGCTTGATACAGTTCGCATCAGTGGTTTAAGATTTGTGGTGCAGAGTGTTGCTCCTCTCAGGTGCTTAGACCTGGAGTTATTATCTCCACATTATTCAAAATATTGTCATACATGCTGATGCCACCGCTGTTTCTCAAATATCTGAGAAGCCTTTATAAAACAATAAAATACTTGAAAGCAGACTTTGCTAGCCTTCATGCTTCATCTGTCTTGTTCATCGCTAGCCAGCATTTCCCTGTGGATGTGTGCTATCGTACCCAGAAGAATGATGTGTTCTGGTGTTCCTGCTGAGTTTTGTTCTTCTGGGGAAAAAAAAAGTGTACATTTCTGATCTCATTTAGCTAGTTTATTTGTCACATGTAATTGTGCAGGGTTGAATCATAGGGAAATGTAAATGGTATGATTTCACAGCATATACTTTTTTATGGGTCGTCTTCCTTATGCATTACGTCTTCACTGTCAGTTGGAGTTGATTAGTTGATAGCGATAAGGGTCTAAATTTCAGTGGTCGAAGAATAATGCTTTCTTCCTTTTAGCATGTCGCAGACAGTGAACAATGAATAGAATTATCCTAAATACATCTGCAATTATTCGATATGCATGAATTTTGGCACATTGCATACAAAAGGTCACTTGCTGTTAAACCTTTTCACATCATGCTGTTGATGGAAAAGCTGCATTGGTGAAATAATTCATGAACTACTTATCAGAGCATTCCACTTACATCGTTAAGAGAGACTGAAACAAACAAAACAAAGCATAAAAGCGTATCTGGAGTTTTTTCAGTTTCTAGAATTGCTTGGATGCTCCAACACATCTTCAATGGCTTCCTCTTTATACCGTGATTATCTTTAAAAAAGGTGCCTGGTCTCTATCATTTGCAAATGGATCCTGGATTTTACAGTTGTACTACAAGCAGTGTTGGACTCCACCTTTGAGCCCCATTCTGGTCTTCTTCTAATGGTTACAGGGATTTAATTAACTAAAGGGCAAGTCTTTTGTGCATTTTAAATCAGGAAGATACTTCTAAGAATCACCTGTTAAATTATAGATTAGCATTGGCCACTGTACTGACATTCCTGCTGTAATGACATTAAACCTTTATTTATGCTGACAATTTAATTGTGTCTACGAGTCAGAGTTGGTTTAAACCTCTTTTTTGGCATCTATAACATTATTTCATAAGTCATGTGCATTTCCTCAAAGTATTTAGTTTGCAGCTTGTTGACAGAATCATTAAATTACCAGCTGAGGGACATGGTGCCAGAAAAAAAGACTTGAATCTCAGACAACTGTTGTCAGCAACTTCTGACAAAAAGCTGTCTGTTTTGTGGATATATTTTATCTACTTAGACAGCAAGCACTTTTTGGATTACTTAACGTAGCAGTTATGCACATAAAGCAAGTCCATACAGTTATTTGCCCTGCACTGACAGCTTAAAACTTAAAACTCCATCAGGTACTTATGAAACACGTCCAGCGTAGACAGCCTGCAAGTCCCAATTTCCACCGAAAATCAACACTTCCTTGCACAGTGTCATTTCAATTAGAGTCCCACCTGTTCATTGTGCTATGAAAATACCAAAGAGATCAGCAATGCAAATTTCATGGTTTAGAAAATGCCATATGGTCATAAAGTGGCTTTCACTAGTCTAGCCACTGCCATGTAAGCATCCTACATTAGTGGCATTTCAAAGAGTACTTCACCAAATTAGCAAGACATTCCTCTTACAATGTCTCATGATAGAGAGTTTGAGGAAAAAATATCAAGTTTGATGCAACAGAATGAAAAATTTGCTCCTTTTTTTATTCCACACCAACTTGGTCTGTTTTATGAGTAGTGACTAATTTAGCCTCAAGCTGCGAGCCTAGAGCAGAGATGAGGAGCGGGCTATAGAGGTCTGATAAGCTCACCTCTTTCTGACTCTACACCCCCAGATTTTTGTAGTCTTCAGCCCCATCCAATGTTGCCTGAAACTCTGTTGAGCAGCTCCCTCAGGAAACACAAAAAAGCTTCATACTGTGCAACTTTTTTAACATATGCAGTAGTTCTCCCAAAGACTTACAAGCAGACTTTGATATGATAAATCAGTTGAGCTCTCTTTAAAATACAGTATAATGCCATAGTATTAACATGTTGTTTTGAAGACTTCTTCTTGTCAAACCCAGTGAGTTTGAACGCATTCTTCAAACATGATTTATTAATTATGAATCTTTAAACAGCTCCTTCGACACACTGCATCAAGTGAAAAACCTGTTGTTGAAGCGTGATAAGGCTGGCAACAGAATGAAGACTGATTCTTCCAAGCTCAGGTGTTGTCAGTTAAACAAATATACCAGCAAAAGAGACTGTTGGCAGCGGCTTTACCCACAAACTCTTGGCTTTGCATTTTAATAACATAGCTCTTTACTCACATTATAGCAGCCTGATGCAATTGTGTTGCTCTATCTGACAAATAGGTTTCATCAAATAAATCATTTGCCACCCAAACGATGTAGCGCATATGAGTCCTCTCACACTGACATGTATTGGGGACTTGACCTCCACATTATGTGAACAGTTCAAGGCAATTAATAAGGGGCAATGGCTTTTCACGGTGGAACCTGGCCAGACGCTTGCCACATAT
Organism: Amniataba percoides; assembly: GCA_037176925.1. Taxonomy (NCBI): domain Eukaryota; kingdom Metazoa; phylum Chordata; class Actinopteri; order Centrarchiformes; family Terapontidae; genus Amniataba; species Amniataba percoides. Next base: position 4,900,684 of record JBAJHX010000053.1, read on the forward strand.
AGAGCCCATGTGACCAGAGGCATTTGTCACAAGCAAGGTCACAGAGCAGTCAGAGCCCAGCGGTAAAGCAAACGGAGACAAGTCAGCATCCGTCAAACACCCTTACCGAACGGCGTTAGAAGATTAACGCCACCCACCACGAAAATACCGCTCCATTTTGAATAAAAGCCACTTTGACATTTTAACGGGCACTATGAAAATATACTATTGCGAAGACTTTTAAAATCTCACAAAACAGTGAAGAGGATATGGAGTGTAAAAGCTCCTGTGAGTGGATGAATACGTTTCACAGCCTACCCGATAGTTATATCAGCTGCTGTTTCTACAGAACCATTTGACCCTGGAAAATGTGTTTCATCCATGAATAATGTTGACGAAAGCAGAGTTACACTAAAGCATCCAGAGAGCGCCTTCCAGTTGATTTTTCTATTACAACAATGTAAAATAGGGCAGGGAGGGCAAGAAAAAGGAAAGTATTACCATCATTAGTAGGTTTCATAAATGAGCAGACTTCAGATGACAAGCAGAGGAAAATTTTTAATATTGCACTGGAGAAAAGGAAAGATTGGGTCTTATTTGGTAATTAAGCTGCAGCAATTAAAGGGAGGCTGTCCACGATTTTAATGAAAAACCACCTACCATCTTCCTCACCATGGAGAAAACCATAAACTCAGATTTTTAGCTTCTTCTAGAGTTTGTAACTGCCTGTAGAAGGACTGTGACCTTCATACAAGCTGCTCTAAAAAGAGCCAAACTGTTTGTAGTGTTGAATGTGTGAGAAAACTGACAGATGCAGCAAACACTTGTAAGGATTTTCTATCGCTCCTGCAAAAATCACACTTTTCATGAGCACTGAATCCATGTGCTACAGAAAACACGTCTGGTGTTACAGCATGTAAAAGACAAAGTGCCACTGCCATTGTATATTCTGGTTTCTTTTACCGAGTTAAAATAAATCAAAAAACATCCACTGATTACGTTTGATTTTTAAAATGCATTAGAAAAATAATAATTTCATTTTTGCAGGTGGCTGCTTTTTTAAATCTATAGATATGTTTTGCTTGTAAGAATATTTTACTTTACAGTCTCCTGGTTGTTCTGTGTGCATAATGATGCAGAGGAGAAAAAGAAGCAGATGATTTGACTGACAATATCAAGTTTAAATCTGGTCATCTCAAATGATTATTTAAGTTATTAATATTTAAGGGGAAGCCGTAGCTTGTCAAAAAAAGAAGCACCATGGTTAAACGAACAGGTCAGCAGGCAGGTTTCATTCTGACGTGTCCCCCACAGCTCAAAAGCAATTTGGGTGGCAGAGACGGCTACAGAACTCACGGCTGGGTTTTACAAAACTGAGAATCCAATAAGTTGATCTCGATTCAACTAAATGGATTGGACTGAAAAATACAATAGATTTCTGCTGAGTTGTTGTTCGCTCCTTAAAGGCCTGTTTTGACTGAGGCATGTCGGCTTAGTTCATTTCAAAGAGATTATTGTAGCCATTGTCTAATTAATGCTGACACTCCCCTGTGTAGATATGTACTGCTTGGATACTTGGGGGTAGGGAGACTCTACGTAAGAGCGTGTGTGTGTGTGTAGCAGTTTGTGTGCAGACGTGTTTATGTGTGTGTGTGCGTGCATGTGCCAGTGCGTGCGCCTTTGACGTCGCTGACCTTCATATCCCCTGGTTATGCCAGCAGCCATTTATCTTTTATTCATTCTGCCATTTGTGACCAAGGCAGCTTCTCTGGCAGTGACGCTTGTCAAAACAGACCCTGTCCCATGATATGCAGCATGCTGCAGCCTGAGCAACATGCGCTCTAACAGCTGATGCAGTTTCCAGGGCAAGAATCAAACTCGCTTGTTCCATACTCAAGAACCCACCAGCCAAAGCAAATGTTGTAATTCAACAGATCCTCCAGTTGGTTTGCTATCCGCATTGGCTGCTAGAAAAGATCAGCTCAGCACCCACCAATGTTTTCATAGATGTCCTGCTAGTTGCAGGGAACTCAAGACTGAGCATGCAGCTCCAGCATCTGTCAGCATCTCAGTTTGTCTCTCACTGACAGGTGTACCACCTAAAACAAACTGAGGCATTGTTGCACAGCTCCTTGGTTATGTTTAATTCTCTCCACCCGACTCTCTGTGCTTTGAATTATTCAGTTTTCCTGCAGAACATACACAGATGGATGACAAATTAAAAGAAAAACCAACACAAATTGTCTCAGTAAAGTACATCCCTACAGCCTTAATGCTCTTTGGCATGGTTTCTACAACTTTCTACTATACTGCTACTGCAAGTACTACTGCAAGTATTTTTCCTGGAACAATGATCCTTCTGTATTCCCCATTTGGTGTTTTCATGGCATACCATATAATCCACATTTTTGTGGAGGCAACGGCCCTTTTCCCCTTATTTATTCAGATATTTTACTTGTCATGTAACTAAAGGAAAGAAGATTTTCATTGTACACATTTAGGACTAAAACATCCACTAAATAAAAATTAAGTCTGTTGTTTTCCTGGTCTTTACCTGGTAGAAAATATCCACAAAGGCTTCCAATATTTTTTAGAGTAAGCCTCAAAACCTTTGCAACCCACGCCTTTCTCAGTCACAATACTAAATATTTCAATGCCAGGAAATAAAATTTTTACATCTTGGGACTTTACAAGGTCACACAGGATTGAAATGAAAATGAAAAAGACGCAATAGCCTGTGTGGAAGCCCTGATGATGTGTGTTAGGAGAACTTCTCTGAGCCTCCTGTACTCAAACGGCAGTTTGTGTCAGAGCACACCAGGCTTCTCATTTAAGTGTTCACTGATTGCTCAAGTTATTTTCATGGAAGGAATGCTGGAAGAAATTTTTAAGCCAAAAATGAGATCCTGCGCATCCGATAATGACATGTCATTGGTTCCCGGGGTCGCTGTGATTCCGCTTAACTGGCCGTGAGCTCTCTGCGAGCACGCTGCTCTGTTGAGTGGAGATCTCATTACAGCACTCTCTAAATCATTCTCGCCTGATCGTCCTCAACAAAGTTCATTTG
>JBAJHX010000053.1:4904688-4927673 GCA_037176925.1 Amniataba percoides
AGACCTGGAGCTTGGCTGAATAACCAGTTCAGCTGAGCAGGTGTGTCAATTCAACAGACCAACAATGCCAACATGTACCTGTTTACAACACAACACACATCATGCAGGACAGTGTGTGACTCCAGACTAGTTAGCAGTTTTTACAGCCCACCTGACCTGAACAGACTTTCAACAGTGTCATTCTATGGTAATCACCCAGCACCTGAATGCAGGTTACTACATAAGGCTCACTAAGTACACTAGAAAGCTTCACACAGAGCTGCAGAGGCCAACACATCATGAACTCAACAAACTAAGCCAAACACAAACAACAGCATCCTCCCACAGTGATGCAACACACAATATGCAAACATCATATCAAATAAACTCATCCACAAAATACGCAGCAACACACAACCACAACACTGCTCATTCCATAGACAGCATTATTAAATCATTCTTACCTTTAGAAGTGCTGCTCAAACTTTCCTTCTTCCTCTGTTGTCATTTTCCTCTTTTTGTTCACCGAGCTGAGGCAGCTAGCTTGATATGTTATGCTAACTAGCTAGCTGAGGTTAACACTAGCTAACATCCTCCGTCTCTTCTTGTTTTCTTATTGCTTCTTTCTCTTCCTTTTCCTGCATTTTCGCGCTTTTTTCGCTCGCGTTTTCCGTATATTTCTCACAAACTAACTCACAGGAGATCAGGTAAAACTTGATCCCTCTGTTGTAAACTTGGACTTTACTGAAGAAAAACTGATTCACGATCGACGCCATGGAAACCACCTGTTCTTTAGACCCGCCCTCTTTAGACTATAGGCTAGACTATTAGCCAATCAGCACAGAGCATTGCCGCCAATCACTGCTATTTCATTCATTTGATTGGATAATTACTTTTTTTTCTCATGGCTGCGCCCACATTGTTCATAAACATGATGGATCCCGGTGTGCCACCCACAAACATTTTCGTCCCCTTACGTCATGTTTTTACCATCATGAAAAATAAAGGGGAGTCAACAAAAGAATTTCGTCATCAGTGACAAAAACAACACTGCAGAAGTATGATAAATGTTTTCTCCTTCTCCTAACTGCTCTCCTCCTCTTTTTTCCTTTTCTTTCCCAGATGATAACTGCAGACTGAGCGACTACAGGCGGCTGAAAACAAAGATTCTGGATTTGCACGACAAACGATACATGGGGCCAAACATCCACGGAGCCCACAAGGACAACATGGCTGCCAGGAAGCAACTGGTTGATGTGATGTTCAAACGTTTTGATGCAGATAACAATGGTCAAATCGATGCCAGCGAGCTCTCACAGGTAAGGATCTCAAAGATCTCAAAAAACATTTGAATATATACAACGGTCCCTACTTTAAGAAATAATACATACTTAACTCAGACAATTACTAGCGTAAAGGTGAATCACAATAACTTAACCTTGACTGAAACCAACACTGATCTTTGGAGATTTTTTGAAAAGCTATTTAGGTTTTGGAAACCTTTTAGTTGTCAGTTATTGCTCCTTAAAAGAAGCCATTTTGCATTTTGGGGCTGCAATTCAATTCTGAAGACACCCCACAGCTCTAAATCTTTCAAAATCTTTTTTTTATGTAAATATCCGTCCAAAAGCAGCTACAAATGAACAAACCATCTGTGTGCTCAGGTGTTTAAACTAGCTGCTTTGATGTCTGCCATAATTGTGTCCATTTTACTCTTCTTACCCTTCCCTCTGGTAGCTGCGGTACGTGGCTCTGGGTAAATCTTTTGAAAAGCAATGTGGGTTAAAGGAGCCTTGTGCTCATGGGAAGCTGCAGCCTTTGACCGGCGCTGCCAAGAGGGATGGATGTTTAAAAAAAAAAAAAAAAAAAAAGCTTTTTGTGGCTGCTATGAGGAAGGGAAATATCCTATGCATAATAAATAAAGTCTGCCAGTACCCGAGGACTGATTTAATATGGAAAGTATTTAAATCACTGAAAGGCTGGGCAACCTGCTGTGGATTTCAGAACCATGAAACCAGTTGCTATTCTTGGGTCACTTTCCTGCTGATCCAGTAGGATATCCCATCTGCGCAGGGGTCACCTTGGTTAGCTTTGTCAGTGCCCTCTTGCCCGACGGAAGAGGTCTCATTAAAGTAATTTGAATATTTTGGTATTTTGAGTTCAAAGCATCTAAATAACACCTCAAAAATAGCGATATTTTTGCCATATTTTCATATTATTTACATATTTTTACATGTTTTTACATTTACATGGCATCCTGTGCCAGCTTGAGAGAAATCAACGGTCATTGAGTGAAATGCATAGTCAATAAACCATGTTGTGCTGTGTTTTATGGAGTAATATTGTCAGTGTGCACTGAATGTGGATTTGAATATGCCCTTTAAACCCAGTGAATATTACTTTGGACAGATTTTGCAAACCTCTTTGTGATGATATTTATTCTATTCCAGGCCAGGCTATACCACTCCACCGCTCCCAAGATGTTTGAATGACACAAGCTAGTCAGTAATAATTAACAACCAGATGGAGAAGCTCTTTTTAGGGGTTCCTCAGGGGCTGCTTTTCACCCTCCTCCCCTTTTTAGCCTTGACACATATGGGAATGGTGGCAGACTTCATGCAGTGTCAGCTACACAAGACAAATTCTTAGACTTTGAGGTACTAAGAAAGAAGAGCAGTGAATAGTTCAGGTGGTATAGTCAGAAATGAAATGTCATCGTTTTATTTGCATACACTTATATATTCTGCTTTTCTGGACAGACATTCTTATCTTCTTTACCTTCAAGATCAATGGTATCTATACTTTTTTTTGGGTCACTTTCTCATACCACAGTATTACCGCAGAGTATTTAGACACGTGATCAGCCTACAAATGTTGAGAAAACTTTTGAGCTCCAGCATACTTTCACTTCGCATCAAAGTTACTGAACAATAAATAATTGCATGATAAATATCAGAGCGAAATAGCTTCATCAATCTGATAAATCACTTAATAAACGAAGGCAGTTGTGGGTTGACAGTGCCTCAACATAAGAACGCCTGAATGTAATTATAGATTGGGTCGTTAATGAGATTTTATGTTAGTGCATTAAATGTTGTCTCAGAGTGTAATTTCAGTGTTATTAATCGCTTGGAAAATACTGTTTTCTTTTCTCTTCAAAGGGTGTGAGTTTTAAATATGAAACTGAACACATAAATGTTGGGATTCACTTGGATTGCATTGCAATCTGCAAATGTTTTCTCAAGCTCAGTTGTTGTATTACTGTAGGACTGCAGAGTTTTGTTTTATTGACAGAAGATGAACGAGAAAAAAGACAAGAGATTTATGCAAATTACATTTTGGTTTGAACAGGCCCTCAAAAAGAGCACTGCACAAGCAAATCACACCCTTATCAGCAGTTGAAAGTACAGAACCATGGCTGCCATCCCCGTGCCCTAAAGCGCCCTTTATAATTGGAGCATTCTCTGATCTCATTTGAAATTCTGGGATGAAAATCCCTCACCCTGGCTTACTTGACTTGCTAGAGTATGCACATAAAGGGGCACAGGGAGCAATTGTCCCTGCCCTTTTAGTCGTAGGTGCCCTTTTGAAATGGCAAATCAAAACTTCTTTTTTCTTCATGCATTGCACATAGCTATCATTTGACCAAAGAAAGGGAACCTGAAATTATACCTATATACTTGCAAAATGTCTGAAGTATCTGAAAGTATTCTGATCCAGCCGTGTCTCAGCTAACTGTCTAAAAAAGTCAACAACAACTAAGAGGACAAAGATTTAACTGATTAGACACAAACTTTGCAGTTTGTGGGCAAAGGCTATATAATTTTTGTGCTGGAAACAGAATCTGTTTAAAAGTGATAAAGATAAAGATATCAGACAAAGATAAAAAGTGATTTATCTTTGTCTGATTTAGTCTGTTTTAAAGATGGAAGGATTCAGCTGACTAGACTTAATATTTTAATTAAAATCGATTAAAAGCACAATTTAAGAGAATACTGTTAGGTTTTCTGAGACAGACGGTATCAAATATTTGTCTACAAGACCCACACAGGAGTTTTGTACTAAAGCAGATCAACATCATCTTATCAGTGCATAAAAGTCTGGCACATGTGAATATGTGTGACAAGAATGAGTCCTGTAAATGTGCGAGTCTGAAACATAATAAAGTAGGAAAAACTTGGTGTACTTGATAATTTTGTTCCATCTGACTAACCAGAAACAGGCAGAGGCTGCATGGTCAAACATTATATGATTTTCCCATCAATGATCTTTGATGTCTTTATTCAATTACCTCCAAGGGTTTCCTTAAAAGTCAGCGAACATGTCAGTGGTCCTCCTTTTTACTGTGGTTTAATACTCACTCGCTGCAGAAAAGTGACAGCAAAAATCTGAAGTAACCAGATGAATCAAAAGTTTGTGTGTGGGGAGTTGGACCATGTCAGAAAATATTTAAGGAATAGAGTTAATGCATCAAAGCCTGCAAGTCCCATCGCCACTCACAAATCTCTCAGAGGCAAAAGAGGGGGACCAGTGAATCGAGAATATTTTCAAGTTATTTTACTTTTTTCCTGAGGAAACTTCACCACATTTTAAATAATCGCAACTACACTAGCTTTTGGTTTGGTGGAGATGCAGATCAACTTTATAATCCTCAGATATTTACAAGTAAGGAAGAAGAACAAAAAGACATGATTCTGCAGATCTGATTAAAGCAGCTGTTTCATTGTGTACTCCACAGTTATTTGTTACTTGTAGTATTTCTAGGATAGACAAAGGATGTGCCATTACAGGTGACTCTTAAATTTTGGGCCAGTCATTTGGGAAGGGAAGTGCACTGATCCGATGGACGAGGCATGACGTATAAAGCCGTCCCTTGTGATCAGCGTTTTGACAGCTGATCTAGTGTGATGGATGTTTCACTGCCGGGGCCATGTAGAGGGTGTTGCATAGGATCATGCTTTAGCAGATGATGATGAAACCTACTAAGTGTATGGGGCCTTTTCACCATCTACTGTGACAAAAAGTTGATACCGTGTTGTTGATCAACTGTTTGGATAAAATGTCAGGATTACATCCAAACATTAAAAAAAAAAGAAAAAAAAATTCAAACAAGTGCTGTATTTTGTACTTTTATGAGTGCATATTTCCATTGAATCCTGCTTTGATTCCTTTATTCCACCATATTTCAGTAGACGTAATACTTTGTTTTTTATAGTTTATCGTATCCAGATGACTATCATAAAGGCCACAAACAGAAATGTGTCAGTCTACCAAGAGTCCCTATAAATGGAGGTATTGCAGTCCTGGAAAAGACCACTGCTATCAAGACAGAAATGTTTCATCATAGGATAAAGGTCACTCAGAACAACTTTGGGATCATTTGGAGTGACTCTTCTCTCTAAGGATACAAGTGGAGCCAAACTTTGCCACCAAAATCCCCACAACTGCATAACCAGCCACCAAATTTGCATTTATGTTGCTCCACTCAGGTTTTTTCTTTTTCATTTGTCAGCTGTCTGAATATTTGTAAATCTTTGCTTTTGCAGTTTAGTTTTATATGAATGTTATTTTTTGTTGACAGCTCTGGAAAAATCAAAATGTATTGTGCAGCTTCTTTAACCGAACATCAATTCTTTCTCACTGAAGGTCATCAAGCAAGAAGGACTCTCGAAGGATGTCTCTGAGTGCACATTGTTCGACCTGCTGAAGTACAATGATGTCAATGACGATGAGCACCTGACAAAAGAGGAGTTCTACACAGCATTCGGTGAGACCAAAGTTTAAAAAAATTTTAACAGAAATTACAGCAGAAAAAAAACCTATTCAAAAGTTTTCAAAGTTTAAAAATACTTAACACTGCCTCTGAAAAATGGAGGTGTGAATAGCATGATATCTCAAATAAAATCCATCCAGTGAGTTTCAATCAGTACCTTCAAAATGTTCTGATGCACTTATGTATTGAATTTGATTGGTAGCCATCACATCATGTGTAACCAAATGATAGATAAGTGTTTGAGCTCATGATATAAATATTCCATACATTCATTTCAAATCATATACTCTACAGATATGCATGTGTCTCTTTTCTTTTAATGACACTGAATCAAAGTCGCCTGTTTGAAAGATTTAAACCTTGCATGCTCCAAAAGAAGGGAAAAAAAGGTGTTTAAAATGTTTTGATTGTGTTTTACTTTGAAATCCGAGTAGCAACAAACAAGTTATTAACATCTGAACTACCAGTCTGTTGCATTCCCTTGGAAGTGCTTGTAATTAACACAGAATAGTGATTGTTATCTCACCAAAGGTTTATTTTGAACTCCAGTGCCAAAGGAAGCACATCAAGACTGCAGTGAAACAGTGGCTCAAACCAAATCCCCCCCCCTCATTAGGCAACATAATAATGACAGGTACTCTGCCATATCTGACTCACACCAACACATGTGCGCCACTTTCCTCCTTTTGTTTCCCCCTCATGCTCTCTTTCACGGTTCCTCCCTGTTTGACATTTTCAGTCAGCTCAATATCCTCTGACAGAATATCCTCTGACATTTGGCGGGCTTGACACATTTAGCGGTGGGAGAGAATTCATAATCAACCGTCATCTCATCGGTCCTTTGTATTTAAAGCATTTCTCAGAGCAGACAAAGTCACGAGAGCAAATGGCAAAGTGAGAGAGTCTCATCTTGTCTGCTGTTCTCCACATCATACGTGAATGAGTGGGAGCAAACCCCTTCTGGCAAGTCACGGAAAAGAAAGTCACCACAGCCAGTCTGCGGAGAGCTGCGTTTCCTTGAAGAGTTGAGTTGCTCCAACTCCAGCTACTTCCTCTTCACTTTTCAGATCTCTCTCTTTTTTTGGAAGCTTCCAGCTTAACTCCTCAGAATGAAATGGGATATTTAATGTTAATAAATCTCCCCCTCTTTGGCGGAGTTTCTTTCAACCTGTCTTACTCTGCTCTTTTTACTTCTCCTTTTTATCACTTATCCTTATGTGCCACTTAATGTTGTTATTTAGACACAGTGGATAAATCACTATGGAATATGTATAAATCACTCTTCAGGTTGGGCACTAGACACAAATTCAGGTAACTATTAAAAAGTTTGTCAGGACAGATTCAATCCAGCGATAATGTGCTTCATGGTAGTTTTTCTGTCTTTCTGAACAACTCAACTTGACTTGAGGATTTGATGCACAGCACTGAAGCACTCGAAGGCATCTCACCTTTGTTCACCCAACTCTGAATTTATATGAGCATTTTACATACTCAGAGGTCACTGTAGTTCCCATCTCATGTCTTCTTCACTTCATTCGTCATTAAACCTTCTTCACTCTGCTGAATGCTTTTGTGCTTCAAAGATATGACCTTTGTGTGCCTGTGAGGCTGCTGTTAGAAGGCTGATAATGGGGTTAAAATCTACCTTTAAAGACTTAACAACTGTGTTGAACACTTCAATTCATCTCATTTCAAAAGAAGTCTTTTCCATCAAGGAAGGGAGAATCACCAAGGCAGTCATGGTAAAGGAATAAAAAAGCCTTAAATAACAAAGAAACCTGGATTTTTCTAAATGTAATCACCAGGTATTTTATCATTAGAAAAAAAAGAAAGTAGATTGGAGATCTGGGCCAGAAAAGAAAACCCTAGAACTCATCAGAAGGTATGCGAATGTTAAATGGACTTACAGAATCTGGTCTGAGTGGATTCTGTGTTCCCTTTCATTCAGTGTTTGTATGTAAGCTGAAAGACAATTCATCATGAAGGTACACACCGTCCTGGGATTTAGGCTCTAGCTCTGGAAGGTACATGCTCACTAACATGGGATTTAAATTCACCGTATCCCTTTGAAAAATCACCAATGCCTTCATCACCATCAGTATTTCTCCACCAGATCACAGTCCCAAAGCATGCATCCTTCCCTGATGCTCATAATCATCCAACATCTGTAAGATTCACATTAGGAAATAAATGCTAATTGGGAAAGCATTACTTTTTATTATGTTATTGGATCGACTGAAATAACACTTATCAATCAGATTTACTGAGCATGGCCAATCTATTTTATGACTGCTGGTGTTCTTCCACATACAGAAATAAAACAGCTATATAACGTAACACACAGTTAGAACCACACTAATGTGAGACAGCTGATGTACTGCTGTTGCATGCATCTGCAATACTGGCTTATGTCATAACCTTGAACATGTATTTCAGTGACACATAGCTTGCAGCCCGATGGTGCAACACGGATAGAAAACTGTGGATTCGATTTTGCCTCTCAGACCGGTCACAGCGCCGGAGGCAAAAGTGCATCGCAAAGTTACAGTTTTGCATTTCATTGCCGACATAATCTGTGAGTGGCACCTATAAAAATCTATGCAAATACCTTAAGCGCTGTCATAAACTGAGCACCACCATAAAGTAAATCAGTTGATCCAGTGTGTCCAGAATTACAGCGCAGCTCGGAAATGAACAGTAGTAAATTCAGAACGACTCCCCATGAAAACGGCACCTGTCCGACTACTCTGCTAATAAAGGCCCTTTGCACACCTTTGTGGAATATTCAAAGCGTGGCAACATTGTTTGTCAGGACAGCAGATAAGACTTTAATGTCCATGCATTATTCATTCCCCCTTTGCATGGACTCAAAGGGGGTTGAGAATCAATTTGCTTCAGCTAGCAGTAAGGAAACTGTCTGGCAGAAGTGATGTCTTTTAATTAGATGATGTTACAGATATGAATGATGTCTGCCACGCTGCTGATAGTCGGCCCCTTGTCATCGTTGAATAATTTGGTGAATGATGGCCCAGTGTATCATGGGTAAACAGATAAGGCGTCATCTATCATAAAGTGTCATTAACTTTTGGTTGGAGAGTGTCCCAGTACATTGGAGCATTGACTGTCAGACCTGAACATCAACTACACGCAGTAATGAGGAAGAAGTCTGGGGCATCGTTACCCCGAAAGCTGAAAATAGAGAAGGCATGCCATACATTTAAGGGATGGGACAGAAGTGCAGCATTAGTTCAGAAAACGCACAGGAAAGGTGCACTGGAAAAAAAAAAAAAAAAAAAAAAAAAAACTTGGCTTGTTTTTACATGTGCACTCTGCCAGAGCAAAAGAGTTGAAACCACTCAGTCAGTGCTGCGAGGGGAGGTCTGTCATCTGCAGCAGTCAACATCTGTGATCACTGTGTAATAAACTCCTGAAAAGGTCATGCCCAGTTTGCCACAAGTAATATCTCATTCTGAATATAAAAAATGGCAGCCTGAAACATTGTACTCCAGATGTTTGAGTTGAGACTGAGCATATTTGATTTCTGCTACCATATTCAGGCACTATAAGTTGGCTCAACATTAGCCAGGTTGGAAAGTGGTTCAGAAAAGGGGGTTTTAAAAGCTGATCCACACGTGGCAGGCCGTGACTGTGTCCTCGTGCCAATGTGCTGTTTAAGCCCTTTGAAGTTGGCTGGACAATCACAGGGTGCTTTGCCGGTGCACCGCACAGTTTAATGTTATTAGTTTGGGTACACCTACTAAATGCATTCTCTGAGCATCCGGACATGCTGCTTCACAGACAATAATGAAAATGAATGTGCAAGTGCTTGGAAAGAATCTGTCTGAATGCTCCCTCAGGCTTGTTTGTTGGCTCGAATCTCATCCCCAACAAAAACCACCTCATGACCATCAGACTGGCCGTGCACTTTGTTCCTTTTCTTTAACATGCTGAAAAGGCCTCATCCTTTAGAGTGGCTACATTTACTGTCAATAGCATAAACAGTAGTTCATGTGTTGCCCTGTTAGGACTATCTAATTCCAGCTTGTCTGCAAGGTTTCTCTTTGTGAAGTATATGGATGCAAAGTTTATTTTTTCAGCACACATTATATAGCTTATTCATGGTAATGACCTTTATTGTACCCCTCTGTCAACTAGAGTGGTAATGCTATTTGTGCTGCACTGTGGGACCTATCTCATCCCTGCTTGTTGTTTCTTGGGTGCCAAGATATTGATCTGAACCCTGACACCTCCTGACAGAGCACACAGCCAAGAGATACGGCGCTTTGATTTCTGCTGAGGCCCGAAACCTTGTTATATACCTGGTATATCTGTGAGGGACTCACGGGAAGCCTAGATGGGCTGTAATGTGATCCATCATATTGTAATGCTGATGTGGTCCTCACGCAGATTGCATGAGTTGAAGGTGGGGACGGACATTGTATTTTTAAGGACACCAGTATATCTGCTGTACTTTGGATCAGGGACGATGCTCTTTTTCCATCCATCCCTACTCAGTATATGAACTGTATTAGGGTTCATGTTATATTAACTTCTTGGACTATCCGCTTGTGGTTACAAAGGTTATCCTCTGGAAGCTTAATTGACAAAATGCATTATATGTTAGAAAAGGCGGCATCGTAAGATTACCAAATCTAGGATTAAAGCTGGATTTCATTTTGTCCTGAGATCACAATGAAGTGACTTACATGAGAACGACATTTGAGGCAGTCACAATCACAAGGAAATGTGGGGGCTCACTTTGACAGTGACGATAGAACAAAAATGAGGCCTGAAAATGGCCAATCAGGGCACAGGCATGTTGGATTTATGCTTGAATAAATGCAGTTAGTAGGTGGTGCAACACTTTTGATCATATCACGTGATCCTCATCAGCAGATAGTGGCAACAAAATTGGATCGTGCTGAAAATTATGGGGAAAAGCCTGACATGGTTAAAGGACATTGTTGTTGTTGCTGGTCGGGGTGATATTGAATTAACAATTTTCAAATAATAGTCTTTTCTGAATGGACGTTATTTTAGGGAACCATGTGAGTTGTGGCTGTAAAGTTGTGATCTTCCTCTTGCTCGCTTGCTTGCATTTCGTTGTCAATTTTTTTATTCCATTTATTTTATCCTCCTTCTCATTTTCTTTTATTTCAATGCGAGAGAGCTCTATTCATGTGTGTTTCAAAGTCTGGTATAATCCCTATATTTGCAGAAAGTTTACCAAGCTGAAAAATTAGTTGACTTACACTCTCTACTCCAGTGAAGATTATAATTAGACGTCCAAACCAAAAGCCAGGCTTTCTCTGGGGAAGGTTTCTTCCATTAAGGCGAGTTTGCTGTTGTTCAGCACCCATGGCAAAGCGACAATTAATGGATACTCAAGCTTTTACTTGTCAAAACCCCTGCTGAGCTTTCCATTCGCAGGCTGCGAGAAATGGTGTTAAAATGATTTCATAATTCATGGTTCATTTTCCAACATGTGATTATTCTATCTCCAGAATGTATTAGGGAGATTTAAAAGAAGTCAAATTACTTTTTTTTTTATTCTAAGTGATCCTCAACTAAAGAGTAAGGGCCCATCTTCTCAATAATTCTCGAGGGAGGATTGGTCTTTCCTCTTGATGACAAACTGAAGGTTTTGTGTATTTCTTTTAGCAATTTATTAAACAAGTTTTTTTGTGTTTGTTCTTGCAATAGGACAAATGAATCCATTGCTATTGTGCCATTTAATCAAGGTCACGACAGCTGTACCAGGCTGAGTTATTCACAATTCAGCACAGTGCTGTTAAGAAAAAATAATTGTAACTGTACCATTAAGCTCTCTAGATCGGGGACACTCGTCTTGCATTCTTTCAAAGATGAATTATAGGAAGTGCCTGATGAAAAAGAGCAGAGGCTGAGCTCTGCCTGTGGTGTAAAACAAAACAAAAAGAAAAAACTTCAGCAATGCAAAGGCTGCACAACACTTGATGATACTTTTAAAAAGAAAGAAATTCCTTTGAGACAGCGACAAGGCCAAACAGAGTACAGAAAAGAGTTTACCATGCTATGTTATGTTATTTTATTAGAAAAAAAGAGAAAAAACTTGAACAGCCTGTCCAGGCAATAGTTTTGTTAATGCACTGCAGAGCTATTCAGTTATCAAACACAGAGTGGAAAAAATCCTTGATTGGGATGTCCATAGTAGCTCTATGGTCAAACCATTAAATACTGGAAGGAAATTTTTATATGTACATCAACTTCAAACATCATATTGCAGTTGGGACAATCTCCATCCACAATGCAAGCGATATGTCATTATTCATAATATTATTTTCATTTTTAGGAGCACCACTTCTCAAAGAGCATAATAAAATTATTAAAATATAGATGCCAGAATTAAAAATGGTGTGACAGAAGGATAAATCCAAGTAAAGGGCAAATCTCACCACCAGCCTTTCCAACAATCCACAGCCACTCCCAAGAGACTGTGCAAAAGTTAGCACGTTTTTTTTTTTTTTTTTTTTTCTCGACTGGCATGCTTTATGAAGTGTAATCTCCATAGGCAGCTGTTGAAATCGAATAAATCCCAATTCCTCTTTCTATAAGTGGTGAAAGTATCAACTATATTGATAGTGATCACTTACGCATCCGGTTTCAGCATGAGTGCTTCAGTAATGAGATACAGAGCCAAGGTGAATGTATACTTCTCATGGAAACTATTTTTTGCCCACTGAATTTCTGAACCTGGGAGGTGTGTTTGGGGGGAGAGTTTGTCCAGCGACCGTCCTGCTGCTCAGAGGGCAGCTGTGTCTGAGGACAGTGACGTTACAGAGGTCTGACTTTTTATGGATTCAATGAGTGCACGCTTCAGTGGTGCTCACGCTCCGCTGACGGGTCTGGTTTAAATTCACAGAAAGGCAAAACCCTCTCTCAGAATATTTTTCACGTTGCCCTCTGACTGAGGAAGGTTCAATGTGCTTTTCTGGCTGTCAGGATTGTTTAGCGGTTCAGTGTAAACAGATTGCTGCATTCATCCTCTCTTCTCAACATTTACCATCTCCTGTCATCCAGCTGAAAGTGTTGGCATGCGCCATTTGCAGGCGCACAGCAATCCAAGTGTGCTGTGATGCTGATGCTGGTGTAAAACTGCACTGCACTCACACACGCAGTTGGTTGGAGGCAAAGCGTACAGTAAGAGAGTTTGCAGCGGGTGAAGCTGATTGATGCACAAGATGCCCTCTTAAGACACACAAACAGGCAAACAGCTTTCTAATGTTACTTAGAGAAGAGAAGAACAGGCATCACTCAACATTAAACACTCAACTAGATATAAATCAATGCAATCTGATGCAGTTCAAAGCCATGCAGGCTTATGTGGGTGAAATATGACGGACCCATTAAATTGTAGCCTCTTATGCTATAGCTTAAGTGCTCTATGATTTACTTATTGTGGTAAGATAGAGGATTTTTCATTAGTTGTTTTCCACAAGGTAGCTGTGATAAAATTAATCCAATTAGAGCTCCTCCTAGGCTCTGTTGCATGCTAATGCCGGCCGTCCCTCAGGATATCTCCCAGCAGCTGCTTTGGAAACAGACTTGATCAGCCAGAGGTAATGCACTCACTAACGCCATTTGTTAATGTTTTACAGCCATCTTGATGTGTGTAATGTTTGTGGGAGGAGAGACGAAAGGTGGGTGATAATTATCCTCTCGCCTTTTACCTAGCACCTGTAATTTTTGCATTTTTTAACGTGCTATGGCAATAATCATGCAAAAACACAATTATATCTTCTGTTTCTCCAGATGCAGAGTGTTGAGACTGCAGATGCTGATAAACAGTGAGAGACCGGTCACTGTAGCTGTGCCTAGAGTATTTTTCTTGGGTTGGGACTGTTCACAGCATTATAAAATAATCTCATTTGAGTGGAAAAGCTCAGAAACCACATCAAAGGTAGTTCCGACCCTCAAAATGATGCCAAAGTTCTCTGACCTAAAGTTGAGCGGCAGAGTTTTCCACGATGTAAACAAATGTGAATTCATTTATCTGCGGTGACAAATTTGGTTGTGCAGATGCAGAGTATGACCGTCTCAGATGCTGCTGACTGAAGTTATTACCTTCAAAGCTGCACAGAAGATCTTAATTACAAGTCTGTGATGTTGAGATAATAAGCTGATGCTGATGTATTTTCTTGTCTTGTGTATTTATTTTCCACAAGCAATAAAATGCATGATAGAGAAAAGCACTGGGTGGATAAAAACAAAAAATAAATAGTGTTACGAGGACATTCACAAAAAACAAGGTCATTCTGTAACAGATATATGGTGACAGCTGAAATTAATCAAAAGAGAAACATAAACCATATTGACATGTTTTCACTGTTTGTCTTGGTCATTTAATATAAAGGACTTTGTTTAGAACACTACCATATGTGTTCATCAAAAGTTCATTAATAATGGCAAATCTCTATTTCAGTGTTACCATTTTAACTACTTTTACAGGCCTGTTGTGACAATATAATAGTGGAGAGAAGGTGGAGAGTGTGTGCCTCCATCCTTTGGTTGAAGTCAGGAGGAAGCACGATACAAAAAGAGAAACAGCTGCAGCTGATACACAGGATGCACATTGTTGAAATAAATCTTTTTTTACATTAAGGAAAAAACATGGTGGTGGGCGAGAGGTTTAGACGTGCTGTTTCATAAAAACTATTATATGTGCAATGTAGGTTACAGCCTCGTTTAATTCATTAAAATATATTTATATATATTTTAATGTTCATATTAGTCTTGGGTGTTTTTGTAGTGTGTAGCTGTAGTGGGTGGCGATGTCATTTTTATCTGTATGGTCTGCTTTTTGTTTTTATGGGAGCTTATAATATGCGCACTGTTTTTTTCTCTGAATACAGAGCAATCCTCATGGTTAGGTCAAATATGCTTCCTTTGTGTTCCTTCCCCAAGTTTCTTCACTCAACATCACACTTTTTTTTTGCGCACTCCTGAACTGTTAAGAGCTGAAAGGAAATACAACCAGGAATGGTGAGAAGGTGTGATCTGTCAACAGACCTATTTGTCGTCGAGGGCACTTGAAAAATCACCTGATTAGTGTTTTGTTATTGTTGCCTTATCGTACAGGGATCCACTTTGTTTAGCAGTGTGTCTGGTGGCGGCACTTTGAACATAAAAGCAAAAAAAAAAAGAAAGTATTTTTCCGAGGAAAACAAACGTCATGCGCGTGTTTGAGCGCTCAAACTATTTTCTTCCTCTGTCAAACATTCAAGTCCGCCGAGTCGCTCATCTCTGGTATCACAAACAGAAGCTCTATTCTTCTTGATTTGGGAAACAGTTTGCACAAATCAACTCAACCATCCGAGATCAGAGAATGCGTATTCTGTTTTTCGGGTGTTTTTTCCCCTTTGAGTCTTTGAGTGCGTATGGGCTATGAATACTCAGCATCGGGGAAAATACTTTTATCTTCACTTCAAAATGTCAGACTCAACGCAATTGGGGTACACAGCCATTCAGCCCTTAGTAATATTGAACATCACTGAGGGGAAGAGAGAGAAAGAGAGAGGGAGTGTGTTAGAAGAATGAGAGAGTTGGTGAAGAGAGACAGAGTGAGCATGTGTTGGAGAAAGAGAGCGACAGAGCGTGATAGAGGATGGAGTACGGGGGTTGGCTGAGCAACCTTGGTGCAATTTGTCTTCATGCAGGCGGCCCCCTCACAGAGTCCTGCAGGCCCATGCTATTTTCTCTGACAAGCTTGTTGCCTCCAGTGCAATAGGTGATTTACCTCTCGCCGTGGCACTGACCAACATCCCATTCTGAGCGCAGAGCAGAGTAAATCAAAAGTCTGGACTTCGCCGTTAATCACTAATTACAGGTTGGACGGTGAAGGTTGATCCTTCCCGGGAGGCTGAGTCCCCTCGGGCCCCAAATCAGACCAAAAAAGAGGAGCCGAGGCCACTTCCTCCTCTGATAAATCTCTCACAGAAGAGGTGCAGGACTCAGAGCGTTTGAGTCGGATCCAGCAGCCCAGACTGCCGTCTCTCTGAGGAGTTTCTCATTCGGGTCGGATGCTGGCCATCACTTCCTCCATCCACCAGCTAAAGCCACAGCAGCGCCCACTTTCTTCTTTAAATTCTGCCTATAACTTCACACACTTCTATCCCCCTCCCCGAGGGATCAGCGGCAAATCGAGTTTGTTGCTCACAGCGTATTCCAAAAGCATTAAGATACAAGGGGGCTGTAATTGAATGGTTAGGGAGGACATTATTGAAGGAGATTTCTGTCAGCGTATCCACCTCAACAGGACCAGGCACAACCAAGTGGCTGCATGGCGTGTTGATATGCCAGCTATAGTGTTATTAGTGTCGGGGAGGAGGAGGATCATGGATTAGTCATGCATGGCCGATAGAAGATCCACTTTCCTTAATTCTTCACTTTCTGTGTCAAGGCTGATGTTAATGTGCTGCACTAGCATAGTTTTGTTCTTCTTATTTCCTATTTTTGCATATGCTTTTCTCACTGCATCGTTTTTGTTTGTTGTTTGAGGATTTTGTTTGCTTGACATCTTGATAGGTTTGCTTTTTTTTGTTTGTTTGTTTTGGTTCTTTTGAATTTACATTGATTTAGCAAACACACACTTATAGTTGTTTTACCATGTTTTCCTTTCAGCATTTACACATTGGTGATTATCATAATGATAAGTTATTATCTTAACTGTCCATTTTGATGAGAATTGTCCTTTACAGGTTTACAGTTTGCAGACAGACATCAACTTTAACCTACCATATGTGCTGCTGCTGTATGAGCTCAGTTTTCTTGGGTAATGAAGCATCATTAATAACGTTTACTTTTTGTTTTTACCTCCAAATTAAGTGGCAATTAATATGGCAAAACAGTCTGCTTGTTTACAACTTGCACAGCTTGTTTGTTGCCCCACTGAATCTATTTTCTGCGCCGCGTTTTAAGGTCACGGCGTCTGCTTTCGATCACGTTATCTTAACTGATAGTCAGAGCAGAGAAAATAAAGCTCAGATTGTAATAAACCACATTTGTCTGCTCACGTTTGCCATCTTGGTGGCTCTGTGATGTTATACCAAACAAAACAAAACAAAAAAAAAAAGTCAAACGGTCTAATGCTTTTCTTTGGAAGGAGCATTTACTCACTTCAGTTTAGGACAGTTTGTGCTTTAGCTCTTATGTTTCAATTTGTTCCATCATTCCAGATGACAAAAGTCCAGTAGAATTTAATATCTGACAAGTCGAATGACTCGACAACCTCTAAGTTAAGACTATTTGTTGTCATTTCTGCAGATTTTTTTTTTTTGCTGCAGCAGCAGTAAGGGAGACTGAGTTATCACTTTAAAAGACACATATCTGTAAACCCTGAAACAAGCATTTTGTCATTGAGGTTTCTTTGAAAATACATTCAGCTCAGCTTGGACAGAGCTAAAGTTTGTCCTGTGCAGCCTCAGTGTTTTAATGAGACGCCCAAACCAGGAAGTTTTCTTCATTTCTTCCCATCCTTATTTCTCTTCTCTCTGACCCTGCTGGTTGTCTCGTCACCCCTGCTGACTGCTGGTGTCGTGTCTTCATTACACAAACAGCCCTTAACTGATCAAACGTGTTGCATCAAATGCTTTCTGTCACATTATGATGTCCACGGGGGAAACGTTTCAGTTGCTTTATGGAGTCGGTTATTGCTTTTCATGTACCATTTGAACCCTTCCTTTTCTAGATCAATACAAGTGACGGGTTGTGTTCATGACAAGGAGAATCTCTTTGTGTTGGCCATCACAAGACATTTTTATCACCGACCAATTAAAAAGACTGACTAATGATTGAGGAGGTTTGTGTGTGCATTTTAAAAATGAAAGACTGATGACTTTCATTGATGTTTAAACTGCGTGTAAGATGATTTGGCAGGCATTATATTAATAACAATAACAACATTATTTCATTTTCTTCTACCTCAGTCTACTACAGTTATAAAACTAAAAATGCATCATCCAAACACAGCAATTACTGACAACTGGATTAAAAATTATTATGAAAACTCCCAAAAAAAAAAAATCACATACAGTATTCAGAGCTCCTTGATATAGTAACGTGGCAATAAACGCACAACACCTGTGATGTAAAATACAATCTGATGCTATGTACAGATTTGAGAAGCGTTGGCTCGACACTGTGTTAGATTTGAAGGTCAACATTATTGGTTTTGCATTGAATTTCATTATACTGGAAGATTTCCCTGTCGCTTTTTCCACAAAGCAGTGAGCAAAGTAGAACAGCTTTGTACTGTTTTACAAAAGCAATAACAGAAAAGTCATATAGTTTACAGATCTATGAAAAATAAAGACACCAATTTTGGCAAACAGCAGCAGCTTTGGTAAAATCGATTACTTACATTTTAGGTCCCCTTGCAGCAAATGTTATGTTTCCTTCTGAAAGAGCAAATTGATCATCTTGATTTATAGTAATGCTTCTATTGGTAGAAAGTAAAGATAAAAATGGAAAATGCAAATGACGTGTTGATGATGCGCCACCATTTAACACAAACAGCTCCTGGATTTTTGTAACACAACACCAGAGCAAACTACAGCCTCATAAATTACCGCAGAGCTGGTTTCAACTCTCCCCTAACGGCATAATCATCTAAACTAAGAGTTATACTCCTCTCAGAAGAAACGACTGTTATTAATCCTCTAATTTTGATGTAATCCTGGCGGAGATTTGACTTGGCTTAAGAAGGGTTTCACTGGGCCAAATGAGAGATTAGAAGTCTTAACTCAGAGTTTCCCCACTGAAGAAAAAAAAACTAAAGTATGAGTTGTCTCACGGCTCCGGTCTGATTGGCCTGGATCTAAAGGGGCCGGGCGGGTTCATAGTTCAGAGAAACAACAAGTGGACCAAACACAGCGAATGAGTGAGAAGGTTAAAAAAGCATTGAGAAGCTATTGGTACAGGGCCACGGGAGTCACGCTGTAATTGAAGGTGCTCTCATCCTTATTCTGTGGGCCATGGCAAGCGAACAGTGTCCGCCGGACCTGCTCTTTCATTAGGTTTTGTATTTCATGCCCTTAGGAGCAGAACAAATTGAGTCTCTGTTTCCTTTTGCTCCGTTGCTCATTACCCAAGAGAAAGATTAAAAAGCATTCTCTCACAGGCCGTGTTACATAATACCACCAAAGAATGGATGAGTGTACATTGTGCTCATTGTCTCATCAAAATACTGGACACACAAAAGGCGTTAACCAACCATAGCCGCGCTGACCTCACAGCAACCCACCCCGGCTCGTCTTTGTGACAATATTTGCTCTCAGTAATGGGTAGAAATTAACCGCAGAGAACCCAATCACGTCTCATCTTCACCAGAAACGAGTCTGAAGAAACTTTTAGGTATTACTTGAACACTGAAACAAGCAAAGCACCGACTGTGGTCGAAGTGTCGGGCTGCGTTTCCGTGGGGAACCTCTCAGGCAGCGCAGGATTTTTTTTCCTCCATGTTACTTTCATCAGAAAGGATGTTCTCCTGGGCTTTTACAACAATGTGAAAAGCCTAGCGTGTTTTAAGCTCTCAGAACACCGAGCATGTAAAAAATATTCCAACTTCTAGTTACAAAGCAGCGTTCTTCAGATGAGATTTCAGCAGTCAGCAGACCAGCTGCACTGTGCCTCCCAAAAGTGTCTGTTAGCTAAAAAAAAGGCAGAAGAGGTACATTGTGGTGGACTTGTGTTCCTCAGAGACCGATAAATAAGGTAGACCCTCCATTACAGTATCATTACATAAATAATGCAAAGTATTTACAGAACATTTAACTTAATTCCTTCTCATTATTTTGCAAATTGTGCTGCCTCAGTGCATCTTTAACTAAAAAACATCTGCTTCTGTAGCACAACAGCAGCTAATTGAGACACTCTTCTGTTTTGTATTCTTGTTTTCAAGCTTCATTAAGAGAAAAATGTGGGCAAAACATGAATTCTTGCATTGTGAAGTTCTTTTCTCTGAATTATGAGTTTTTGCAAAAGAAAAAGAGGTCTGTGAATTTTCAGCATAGGCGGGCTCAGAATTGAACAGTTGTCTTCCCTTGTTTCAGCTTCCTTGCTCAAATTAAAAGTTTTGCAAAGAGTTGAGAGAGTTGTAGCCACTTTAGTTTAATTTAACTTCTCAAAAAAAAAAAAAAAAAACTAAATGTAGTCAGTCCCCTTGAGGCAATCTGTCTTAACAGTGTGGATTTTTTTTCCTTTCAACAGATGTATACCTGCTAACCCTCCCAGAGGACCAGAAAGTGAGCGTCAGCACTGTAACAGTTGGCCAGAGCGCCGTGTTGACTTGTGCCATCACGGGGGAGCGGAGGCCTCCTATACTGTGGAAGAGAAACCATCAATACCTGAACACCCTGAACCTGGAGGACATCAATGTAAGAGCCAGCTGCCATCACTCTTTGTGATTTATTGCTTATAGATAGATAAATGGGTAGATAATTGGATCCATAAGAAGGATATGTAGATGCACTGATAGGTGGATGGATACATAATGGGATCTAGCTGAATGGCTCTAACACGTTGCAGGTCCAATTATTGCGTTTTCACGTCGTGAAGCATCATCAATTCTTAACGACTTCTTCAGAGCCGTCCTTCTTTTTCTTTTTTTTTCTGCAAGAGCCGTAAATTTCAGATAATTTCTCCCTACGTTTCTTTCTCATCATATTCCGACTTTATTTTTTTTGGCAGAGGCTCAGGTTGTCAGCATATTTTATTTGACTGCTGGCGCTGGCTTTGTATTGTAGGTCTGACAGTAATCCAGGATGTCAGTTTGTGTTCTTGGTGTCTGTGTTTAGAGACTGCTGGGAGGGACAGGGATTTCAGACAAAGAAAGAAGATGAAGGGGGATACCAAAGGGGTTCAGCCCTAGAGGAAGAACCTACTTTTTACAACTTAGTGAAAGGCTCTGTGTATGTGTGTGTGTGTGTGTACGTCTGTCTCTGTGTGTGTTAATCTGCATGCGCGGCCCCAGACAGCACCTCTGTGTCACTTTTATCCACATCAAAAGGAGCAAGGACACTGGTGGTGAGGCGAGGTGCAGAGAAGGCAGAGCTCCTTCTCCTCTCCGTGTGTCAGGGCTGACCAAGATGAGCGCGATACTGCTGTGCATAATTAAGTCAACACTGTCGCAGTAGATAAAGGGAGACCCAGCGAAGCCACTAATGTAACATTAAATGTTGATGACCCTTAAAATGAGTAAGAGGCGCCCAGCTGTCGCCAGTCATCCTTGGCACCATCAACTGGCTCTAAACTAGCGCACTGGTTCTGGTTGTTGGTGATGTGTGATTCCCATAAAGAGCGGCGCCTATGCCATGAGGTGGTTTTTAGGCCGTGAAGATGAAAGTAACAGCTTTTCCACACCGTTTGAATTTTTTTTTTTTTTGTCATTTCCTGCCTTATACTTTGGCTGCTTTTAAGCAATTTATGGCCAAAGAAAAGACGTATGCAAGCGCTGGGCGTAACAAAAAAAAAAAAAAAAAAGAAATGTCAAGTCAGATTATTTCTTGAAAATGTTCTGAATATCTTTTTGGAGGATTTATGGGAGAAGAAAAAAAGAGAGAGAGGTGCAAGGTCTTCTAAGGTCAACAGCAAAGGCTTTGATCTATCTTTCATATATATATTTATATATTTCCCAAGCTGTTTCACGTCTTTCTATTTTTTTTTGCAGATTCAATTGAACCATTTTTGTTTCATCTCTTGATATTGCCTGAAGACACATAGCAGAGTTCAATGTCCCGACTAGGGGTGGTCTTTGTCTGCACTTCACACACAGTCATCAGTTTCCCGGCGACTAATATCAGATCTTGCACAGGGTGTATTTTCAATTCAAATGTCAGCTCAGGGATGAAAGCTCCTGCTGCCGAATGTTGTTCAGTACATTCATTGTAGCCGGAAAAAAATAAATAAATAAAAGCTTTGTGCGGAGTTCATCATCATCTGGAATAATGAAATGATTATTCTTTAAATTTGTTTGGTATTGCAACAATCTTTTCTCTGTGAACTCATGCAGTCTTCATTCCCCTTTATTGAGACAGCAGCCCGGAGAGCAGGATGCGTCGGTAATCAGTCAAAGCGCGGCCTTTTGTGGTTTGCAACCATCACACTCCTGGAGTAAACATTTGATTCCAGTCCACAGAGCTTGAGTTATACATCACAGAACAGAGCAGCGAGAAGGATGCAAATAAGTTTGCATTTTAATTAACTCTGAACCACTTTGGTGCTCCCAGGATGTTTATGTTGCCTGTATTTAATGTTAAAATTACACTTCCTCCGTCTCCATGGTACATACAGCACGCTGGGTTGATGCCAGTGCGGCTTCATGAAGAGTTTAACTACAGCAGGGACTACTTTGTCTCCTCAGACTGAGAGAACTCGCCGTACTTTGACCCCGAAGGTCCATAATTGTCACATTTGATTTTTTTTTTTTTGTGGGTGTGACAAAGTTGAGTTTTCAACCTGTGTTAGCAGCGCTGCAGATTACCTTCAGAGCTGCTGCACTAACAGCGAACGCTACCAGCAAGCGAATCAGCACGAGTGCTAACAGCCTCCTGTGGCTCATCAGAAAACTGTGTGCGAACCATGCGGCGCCGAGAGAAAGTACCGATGGAATGCGAGCGGAGCAGCAGCAGCAGCTTAATCCAGATTTATTTTTGGCTCTCAGACTTCCAGTCAATCATTGTTGTTCCTTCCAGAGAGGAGAATGGATTTCGTCTGCACCTGGCATCCACAGACTAATTCTAAATTGCCTCGCAGACAATTTCTGTATAATTGCTGGCTGTTAATATTTGTGAGTTTCCACTGCCAGCCTTAATTAGAGTCATATTCCTGTGAGTACACATGGGAGGTTTATGCATTCTAATCTCGCAGGCCTTCCCAGTTTAGAGCGTGGTTATTTTAGAAAATTTTGTCGACATTCAGACTTAGCGGATCGCGCATTAATCCCAGTGGTGCGCTTGTATCCCGGAGTTCAATAGAGCCTCTCTAAATTTTGACAAAGCAGCTTACTGTAATTCCATGAAGTTGACAGTTGCTGGCTATTGCATCATCATCTGAGGCTGTCAGTATTTCAATCCTCCCTGAGTGGCCGAGCCAAAGACACAGTCGCGTTGTGTGTGTGTGTGTGTGTGTGTGTGTGTGTGTGTGTGTGTGTGTGTGTGTGTGTGTGTGTGTTTGTACGTTCGTGTTTGCGTTTGGGGAT
>JBAJHX010000053.1:4927773-5000864 GCA_037176925.1 Amniataba percoides
TGTGTGTGTGTGTGTGTGTGTGTGTGTGTGTGTGTGTGTGTGTGTGTGTTTGTACGTTCGTGTTTGCGTTTGGGGATGCCGATTCTGTGGTCCCGGAAATAGTTCAGATGATGAAAAACCCATTTGATATTTTCTCATTCTTAAAAAGTTTTTGGAAATCCAACAATGTGCAAGTTGTATTTGGAAGAAGGATTGTGAACTTTCTATAAAGAATTCATCAGCTCCACTTTTTCACGTCTTAGTTTGTAGTCAGCTTGCAAGGTCACTACAAAATATGTGTGATTTTGCACTGAAATCTCTGAATTCAGTCATGAAAAGACACTGAATCATTAAAAATAGAAATGCTGGTTTGAAGAGTGCAGCCTCAACAGGAAGAGATGTAACACAGTAAGCAGCGCAATCTGAGCTGAATCTTTCTTCTTCTCCTCTCTTATCTCAGCCGTGGCAATATATGTGTTTTTATCTCCCATTATGCTTTTGTACCTCATTCCGGTGGCTTTCACATTATCTCTGCATTGTGAAGATGTACCATACGTAATGGTAAATATATGTGATTATTTCTACATTCGGTTTGGATGAGTGTGCTCCGCATTGTAAGATACAATTTGTACACTTCCTGCTGTTTCCCAAAGAATAAATTAAGCAGCAGATAACACGTGGATGTGAAACACAGTGCTCTGATTTATCATATCTCAGACTTCTGTTGAGACAACCACACTTACATACGCATCTGTTATAATCCTATTTTATCCAAGACTGAGGTTATATACTTTATTTGTACATCTTGCAGTTCTTTCCTGACAACAGTATCGACTGTGCCATCACCTGTCTGCTTTTCCATGCATTGATGCTTTTATTGAACTAAACAGCTGAATGTTTAAACTGTTTTTTTCCTCCCAAACAGATCCCGTCCCAGGTAGGGTGTTTTTTGTTTTACATCCCAACAGACTCACATTGCTTCACTCTTTTTTTTCCCCATTCACGAAAAGCCTGCAAAGCTAGTGAAGTGCCTCTAACAGATGCATGATGGTGTGATCAAAAATGTGCAGGTCAAATAAACACATCTTTTTTTTATTTTTCTGTAAATGATTTCAACAGCAACTACGAGATTTTCCAGACATGCAAAACAAATAATGTCTTGAAAACAAAAGATAAGAGTAAGGCGATGTTATATATTTTTGCTCCTGTCAAACAAAGACAAACATCTACCATGTGTTTGTTTTCTCAGTGCTTTCACATCCCCATCCGGTCTGAGCCTCAAGCACATTTAATTCCGATTAATGATGGAAATGTGGACGTGTGGGCTATGAATACATACTTAATTAAGAAAAAAAGGTTATATAATTTCTTCAGAACAACACAAACAGTGGCTGTGTTAATGGTAATGACTGAACATATCTCGATGGTGTGGCTCACGTTTAAAATCTTTCTGACAACAGTGGAGAGAAATAAGCCATCAACAAACCAAATATTATTTTGTTGGATCAATATTTTGTTGGTCTTGGCCTTTGTTGAGTATTTGTTGACAATTAGAAATAAAAAACATCACCAGACTTATCCTTTAATAGGTTGGTGGTTTTAAATAGTTAAAGTATTATTGTGACCACAGGCAGTTGTTTTTGTATCTAAGTAATCCCTGAGGATTTATAAAACAGAAAAGGACTGTGGAAATGAAAGCATCACACAAAAGTTCAAAGATGATTCACACAAGCTGAAAATGGAAAAGCTGGTGGGCACTGAAGTCAGCCCTAATGAAGGTGAATGTTTATGCCCGACAGAACCAGAGTTTATCCACAGTTTATGGGATGTCTTTACCTAAACTACAAAAAGAAAAAAATTAAAAACAGCGATTGTATCACCAATCAATGGTGGGAACAAAGCCATGCTGGTTGTTTTGGTTTTATGTGACATGGTTTTGAGATATCTTTCTCTAAAATTTCCACCTCAACACCAATACAGTGGAGGATTTTTGTTTTCTGACGCGTGCAGCTTTTTAAAAAAAAAAAATAAATAAATAAATAATTTCAACATCAACATCTCTTTCCAGAAATTGTCCCCATTACTTTGGGACTGTTTCTTTGGAATAAAGTAGCTCCAGTGGAAACTGTTGACAGGATCTGTGTAATTGGGAACCTCTTGAACAACAAAAAGCTGTGAGCTACACAAATAAATCACATTTAACTCCATTATACCGGGACGCAGGTGGAAATCTTTAGCAGCAAAAGAAGCATCAAAGCACACAAAGGAGGAATCATCTGTGCGAGTAGATCCCCCCAAATGTGGGTGAAACGGCCCTTTTAATGTCCAACTACCCCGTTTTTAGTTGTGCTGTCTCAGTAGTCTCTCACTTGTGGGGGAACTTGTAGCTGTCACTTTCTCTACACACTGCAGTGCACGAAGTTCCATGAGACCACGGCTGGAAACTTCCTCAAAGGCCATTTTGTGAAACGCCTCGTCACTGCCAGGGGTTAGCTTTCCAATGAGGTGGCTCTTTAGTGTCCTTTCAGAGGTGACCTGGCACTGACAGCTTTATTAATTACAGTTTCTTGAGGGCTGTGGCCTATTTGTAAATCCACCTTTACCTGCCCTTGTCCCCCCTCCCCCCTCTGAGGACTCACACACCGGCCTGCTTTGTCTGCAGAGAGCTGGGTGTTGGGTGCTGCTGATAGCTGAGGTGAGGGTGGTGAGGTGAGGTGGAGGAATCATGTCGACAGCCTCCGCCGTGGCTCGTTCCACCCCTCTGAGTTTCATTTCTCCCCCCATTCATTTTTCATTTAAGAAGGTGACACAATATGCTCTCAGCCCAAGGGGCCAAAATGCACCATCGATTTCCCCTCATATTGTGAAGCTCTGACGCTTCACTCAGCCCGAGCCGTTACCGAGCTCGCAGGTGAGATCAGAGCGCACCAGGACGAGCTGATAAACTCGCCGCGTGCATGTAGACATGACGGACGGCAGGCTCCCCCCGTCTGTAGACATGTGGGGGGAAAGTTGAATGTCGAGACGTAAACAGCTAGCAGAGATGTGCTCAAAATGTTTAAAGACATTTAATGAGAAAAGGTGCTTTTCTCGTTTTCTCTTCCGAATAAGGACTGATAATTAGGGATCAGCCTTTTTTCTTTATTAAAAGACGGCAAGTTCCCTTATAAGAAACAATGCACAGGGGGGGAAGACTCTTGGACACTCTTAAGAGCAAAAGTTCACACCGCTAAAGCAAAAACTAATATCTGAACGATTCTTTAATGCTCTGCAGCAATCAGGAATCAGCGTGGCTTTTATCAAGTAAATGGGCACTAAAGAAAACCTTGATGAACGCTGAGTGCCGGAGTGCGTTGACTCTTGAAAAGTGTTAGAAATCTATTATGGTAAGTCAGTGCATTTGTTTCTAAGTAGTCCTTGAGTAGTTATTATATAATCACTTGATTTCTTAGTGTATTAAAATTATATATTATGAAATGCAGTGTCGAGTTTTCCCTTCAAATTACTTTTTTTTTAATATAATTTTTGAATCATGTGGAAATTAACACACAGAATTTGACAGACTACTATATTTGGGCCAAATTAAGAGTAAACATCGATTACTTAAAGTCAATAATAAGACATATTTTGAAAATGAAAGCAAAAGAAAGCCTAACTTGAGCAGGGCTGCATGTGGAGAGTGACTGTAAACAGAATCAATGGTCCCTATCCTGAAAACTCTGTGTTATTCTGCTTCCAAATACTAAATTACTCACCATGGCAAATGCTATTTTAGCCATTTTGAAAAGGTTCACGTTTGTCTTTGTGTCTGCACCACAACCCCGACAGGCAACTCTTTGCCAACTTGAACCATCGCAAGTATTTTTAGGCCAAAGAAAATATGATTTTGTTCTTAAGTTTGCAACCAGAAGTAAATGTTGAGTCATCCAGATCACGGTCATTTCGAAGAGTTTGAAGAAAGTCAACCTCAAGCAGGTCCAGTTGACTTTCTTCAAACTCTTATTAAAAAAAAAAAAGAGTTAAAGTAAAAGATTTTTTCTATTATTACCCAGGAACAGGAAAGAAGGTTGATTTTTTTCACACTGGCATCAACACGTCATCTTCATCAGGACACAATACCACCTTGAGACAATAAGACAAGTGCTAACAACTCCTCACAATGACTGGTCAGGATGCCTTTCTTCTGGAATGTAATCTTAACAAGATGGCAGAAATTTGCTATTTTCCAGATTCATCACACCGGCAATGGGCTTATTAGCTTTGGGGGCTTCTATCTGTGCTACAGCTGAATAATTTATTCCTGTGTTTGCTCTCTTTCCTTGTCCAGCACTATTTTTCTTTTTTTTCTGTGTGTGTGTGTGTTCACAGTCTTAATAATCACAACACCGCATGAATTAATCATGTCTCAGTTGGCTCTACATAAGTTAACATCATGGATGTGATTTTGGTGTAATGACATCTTTTGTTTTGCTTTAAATAGACGATGTGAGACCTGAGGTGCAACATGTTTTGTGTATTTGTGCAACGTGCATGTAAACCACAGAGTAACAGCGCTCATTTTGGCCTTTTCAGACAGACAGTGACATTTGAAATGAGCAGCAGAAGTGATTTTGATTGACTGTGTGTCTGCAGCATTTTATTGCCCTGTTTTTATTTTAATGCCGTGTAATTTCCACACAAATCAATTATAGCCTCAGTCACTCTCCATCGGATCACTTTCCCCTGATTGGAAAATGACAAGAAAAACATCGGAAAACAATCTTTCTTTGTGTTTATGTTCCTCAGTTGTTTTCTGCGGCATCGAACAGCTTCAAGTCTTGATTTGGATTGTTGAACATTTAACTACAATGTGCCTTTTAGATTTATTGTTATATTTTTCATGTCCCAAGCTGTGAAGCATTTTTATCTTCCCACCATCGCACTGCGGCCTTGTTGCATGTTCACTGAAAAGGTTCATTCTCAGCTTCAAACACCTTCAACCATCACTGCTGCAGCGTAATAACAAAGCCGTCATTTCCTTCTCCGCGTTGTTAAGACTCCTCTCTCTTTCCCTGGTAGGACTTTGGGGATGACGGCTCGCTGTACATCACCAAGGTGACCACGACCCACATGGGCAACTACACCTGTCACGCTGACGGCTACGAGAAACTTTTTCAGACGCACACTCTGCAAGTGAACGGTAAGAGGCTGCCACAGGCCGAGTAGACCTTTTCTT
Source organism: Amniataba percoides (assembly GCA_037176925.1). Classification (NCBI taxonomy): domain Eukaryota; kingdom Metazoa; phylum Chordata; class Actinopteri; order Centrarchiformes; family Terapontidae; genus Amniataba; species Amniataba percoides. The sequence continues at coordinate 4,932,968 of JBAJHX010000053.1, forward strand.
TAAATATCTGTACCATAAACTCCACCAGAAGTCCACCAGAATTTGATAAAAATATTTGGTCTTCTGCAGGATACGTCGACATACACATTGAGTAAATCCCTTGTCCTGTCTTCTCCATTGAGAAGTGCACTGTTTAGGTTCGTCTGCAGCCTCGATAGATAAACTGCAGCGCATTAAACATCTCATAAACGTACCTGCTAATGTTACTTCGGTTCGTTTAGATGCTAGTATTGTCCTCACTCGTCAATAAAATTAACAATAAGCTGTCTGCCTGTCAAATGTAGGATAGAGTGCAGGTCTTCGAAGTTTTTTCTTTTAGCCTGCCAGCTGCTGTCAATCAAAAAGAGACACGCCCCTCCAGCCAGAGACAAAAAGGAGCATTTCAAGTATTTCTCCAAAAATTTCTCATTAAAATAAAACTTTTATTAATTCCTGTTCTTTTCTATCTTGTGTAAAATTCTGTATTTTGGTATTCATCAGCCGCTTTGGATGGCAGATGGCAGATTCTTGCTTAGCTGAAAGAGATTTATACAGATTTACTGACTTGTTATGCTGGTAAAGTGATTATCATAGTTTCTTTTCATTGGTCAAAGCCATTTGTTCAGACAGGCCCTATCTTTGCCTCCGTTAATCCAAAGTATTTCTATAACATCTGTGATTGAAAATGATCAGTTCTATGGCTCTGATGCCCTCCATTTTCAGTCAAACAATATTTGCCATGTTGTGGTATCTTTTTCTTTTTCCTTCGATATCGCGTTTGATCGTGAGAGCTTTTTGTTTTTTGTTGTTTTTTTTTGCAGTCTTTCTTTGTCTCAAGCTATTTACCCAGTTCATCTTCTGTTTGCTCCAAATGAGCCATGGTTGGTGATTCTAGTCATGTTGAACGCATCAACACCTGCGCCAACAGAGAAATCTGCAGAAATGCAGTAAATTAGAGTCAGCAGAGTCAATAATGTGTTCTGTAGCTCAACAATACAACACAGAGAAGTCGAAATCCACTTTTAGGAAAATACGTTGGGTTATTACATTAAGTATGTATTCCTGGTACATGAAGGCACTGGCGGGTGTCTGAATAGCTGAAGATGGCACTTCTTGTCAATGAAGAGGCTGCAGAGAAATGAATGCTCACAGGCAGCAGTCATTACTATGATGTGCCATGTGCTATTTTGGTGTCTTTATAGCTTCACTAACAAGTGCATAATATCCCACAAACAATCTTACAGCAAAAGTTAAATGCAGGGTTGACTGAAACGTTACTTATTGTGAAGGTTCGTCATACTCGTGTCACTGCACAGACATCACTGGTAAAATAATTTGTTGATAGGTCTCTGAGAGTGTGTGTGTGCAGAGTATTACAACACAGGACACAATATCCCTAACTGCCTTTTCAACACATGAAGGGATGCCGGCTCAAGCTGGAGCTCAGGTGAGTTCGATCTTTGTGCCGTTGCCATGTTACACACCTGCCTCTGTGGCTGCTTTTGATTTCAGCCTCCGCACACAGAGCTGGCTTCAGTTCATTTCAGTGAACGAACAGAATAAGCCAAAAAAAAAACTTGATGAGGGAAATCAGTCATTATTGTTCTGCTCTCCACAAAAAAAAAAAAAGTTTGCATCTCCACGCCCATTTCCTCTACGCCTCCCTCGGTGTCTGCCCTCTGGCTGGCTCGTATTACATAAGACGGCTCGAGACTGTAAGACTGACACCCAATCAGAAATAACAAGTGACAGCCTGCGATACTGCAGCATCGTCTCTTCATATTTACTTCATCACTTTAAGCCCAAAAGACGGAAGAATTCAAATCAGAAGCACATTTCTTGTTCTGATGTGATGTTTTGCTGACTAAAAGTTAACCAGTTACTCTACAGTTAACTAATATGTGCCAGCCTGTTCGAGCACTGTACCAAGTTGGCCCAGACGTCTATTTTCTGTGAAGAGTTTTGTATTCCACTTCTTGCTAATTGGTTTTTGGATAGTGTTCAGTGTGGTGAAGCTGCTGTGTGAATCCTGAAACAGAGACCGTATGGAGAGGGCAGAGGTGTAGTGGCTGGAGTGAGATTGAGTTAGTGAGAATTAGCCTTACTTTTCTCGGATAGCGGCCGTAATGAATTGAATGCGAATAAGCTCCACGTCTTCATTACATTTGACAGACAGTCGGTTCATTATCATTCTTCTGAAAGATTACTCCAAGGTTAATTGCAAAGATACTCAGCTCTTATTATTCCAAGTATTGTGTTTACGGAAACAGAGCGAATCTCGGGAGGACGATTACTTTTTTTGGCCGTAATTGATACTGAAACTTCCAGATGACCTTTTTACTGCTGACTATGAATTTCACATTCGTAGTCTGGGTGACATCTCCGAGGACCGGCTATCACCCCGCCATGACTACTGAGGTTTTTCTGAAACTCAATTAAGAAACAGCTGAAAGAGAGGGTGATTCTGAGGTAGTGGATTCAGAGTGCTGTCCATCACTCGGAGGCCGCATGAGAATGACAAAATATACAGCGTTTGGAGTTTTATTCAGAAGAGCTGATGAAATTTAGACTGGAGGTACTTTTGGAGAAACTTTTGATTTCCCTGTGAAGCAGCGAGGAAGGTTTTCTGTATCATAAGCGTGTGATTGTTCAGACGTTTTTGAGCATCCATGCTTTCCCCACTTAGATACAAACTGAGTCATCAAAAGGTCCCCGATGGATTTTACACAGCAAAACCAGGACTGCCCATTTGTTTAAGCAACAGTCAGCCTCTTTGTATTGTCTGCCTCACCTTTATTAAGACTTTGTAGTATAATCTTCATCTATTATCGTCAAGATGTTCATTTTGTTGTGATTATTTGTTATCTTCGTCGCATTGTGTCTGGCTCCTTTTTTTTTTTTTTGTAGCTCTTTTGTTTGTCGCCGCGACCCCACTTTACCCGCGGGAATCAATAAAGTTGCATCTAATTTGTACCGTGGCTGCAAAGTTTGTCCACTCTCACAGCCACTTTAGCAGAAAACAAATCGTTGTTCGGGGTAAATTAATGAAAGTCTTGCTTGAATCGTCAAACACACGGAGCACTTCTGCTGCTGGAAAAATAAATTTAGTCTTGCGCCCGGGAAAGCTGCATTCATTTTGAAATCTTAATTTGAAATATAAGTATTTCTGATGGGTAAAATATCCCAATATGGGTCCTAATGTGTTTACTGCTGCATGGCATCATAATCTTTCAAAAAGATCTGTAGCTCTCTGCGTTTATTGATGATACATAACACATGCGTTTTCTGCTGTTGTAGACATGCACAGCTATTTGTCAGTGTCATTTCATAATTGCCCTCTTACTATTTTTGAGAATAATCTAATTATCCTCTTATTACTGCCGTATCCCGGTGGGTTGTTGTGTGGCCCCTGTGACCCAGGCGGCCGTGTCAGCGGGGTTAACAGCTCCTGTTGGGACTCCCGGGTGAAGTGGGGGAGTGATTCAAAGACCTGATGTGCCTGACAGCTGAACCTCCATCCATGGGGCCTTGTTAGGAATGTCGGGCTGCCACCACGTAAGCCTGCAAGGTTAGCTGAAAGTGGCGAAGGATGTCGTGCGCCGATCCCCGGCTATAAAACTGCCCCTCAGGACCTGGAATGTCATATTTCGGGTGGAAAGGGGACGGGATTGGAGGTGGAGTCATTACAGGTAGAAAAATAGTGGCAGAGCTCACCTCGATGCACACAGATCTTGATCCCGCTGTTGCTTTTCCAAGACTTGTTGGGCTGTTTGAGGGGATGCTGACATGTTGGAGTTTTCCCCGGAGAGAACGAGAGGGTCTCTTCCCCGTGACCGCAACGGAAAGAGAAGCTCAGGCTGTTTATGTGCCGATTCGGCGAGAAGCAGTTCAGAGTGTGTTGACCTCAGGTGTCTGGTTTCAGATCTAGAGAGTGTGTACCACCTGGGGACATTATAGTTATGTTAGAGGTAGCAACAAATAAACCAGGAGAGGAGTTATCAGAATATCTGCGACTATTTTGGCAATCTTTTCAGTCGTTTTTCAAGCAGAATAGACAAATATGCCACTTCTCAATGTGACAGTATGTTATTTTTCTTTGACAAACATAAATTTAATATCTGAAAGTTTAAGACTGTCAGACAAAACAAGCAAATTGAAGACATAAAAATAGCCTCTGGGAAATTGTGAATATCATTTCTTTCACTATTTTTAACGTTTCATGCACTAAACGATCAGTTCATAAAAAAAACCCCAAAACACTACAGTCGGCAGATCGTTAATGATCATTAGTTGCAGCTGTAGGAGGAGCGGCGGGTCCCCTTTATGCACCGGGGCATGAGTCTAATGACCAGTACGTTGAGCTTTAATTAGTCATGTGTACCTGGTGTGCAGAACATCTCCGGCCACTGTTCAAAGAAACTTTGTGGTCAAAATCTGACCACAAAGCAGCCACATGTGATGGGGAAGCGTTTGAAGAGAGGGGAAGAGCTTTCGAGTGCTCACCACTTGAACCAAAGCTGCTCCTGCTGCAAATTATCAAGCACATTTTTTTATCACTTCCTAAAGCATAAGTTTTATCTGTTGTTAATCACACACCGATTTAGATGCTAATTGATATTTGTGATATTACACACATTTCTTGATAATATCAGTGATTGTCCAAAACAAATTCCCATGATATATTTTTTTAAATCTTCTTTTTCGATATCCTCACCCTAGGTAGATTATATAATTATATATATATTATAAAATACCTTAACTGTAATTTTACTATTCTGACTCCTTGCTGTAAATGATAAATCAAATAAAAACACTCACAAAAGAAAAAGAAAATGAGCCCGATATCTGCACACACACAACATGAGATCTCTTTTGAGGTACAAGATAGCACACAAACCTGGCGGCATTCCCCTCGAGATCCATGATGTTTCTTAATTTCTGCTCCACATCCTTTTTTTTGAACAGCTCCGGTAATTTCGTCTGTTTTTACTTTTGTTTTACCCTTGAAAAGTACTTTTTCACCGGCGATGTGACGTACGTGTAATGCATTGGATTCAGGCTCTGTCCAAAACTGTTGTCTGCGCTGGATTACTCCCACATCGCGCTGGGAGGCAGGTGAGAGAGAGTAATCACAACTGAGAGGGGAGGCTTTCATCATGGTGTGTGCATATTTGTCATGGTGTGTGTGTGTGTGTGAACATCGGCGTGTGTACAGTATGTCCTGGCGATGGCAGAGTGTTTGTATACCAATGATAGAGAGGGCACAGGTTCAGGTGTGTTATTTTGAGTGAGCGCTGTCCGACGGTACCGGCTCAGTTTTCACAATCCAATGGTTATGACCGCAGCGTTTTTTTTTTTTTTTTAGCAACAGCCATGAGTTCAATTTGATTGAAGAGTTGTAACAAGTCTGCCAGGCTTAGTTGGAAATCTCCCAGTAGTGTGGTGGTGAAGTGGTCTCCTGCCATGGTGTGTTCTCTTGCTCTTGTGTAAGTGTGTATACGTGTGTGTGTCTGCACGCCTGCTCATCTTCTACAGCGCCATGGCCGATGGGAGCCTTGCTGAGTGATTGACGACTGGCTGGGGAGCTTTATGATGGAGCTGTCAGCCCTGCTGTGTCGCACTCTCCTGGCAGTGGCTCTCCTGACACTTTCAGAAACACATCAGAATGCAACTTCTCTCACATCTTGTCTGAATCGAGTTTTGAGTGGAAAAATCCCGACGCCCAAACCCTCTCCTTTCATTTCCATGACTGCCCAGGCAAAGGGAGGAAATGGTGATTTGAACACAGAAATTGAGTTTACACATGCACACTGGTGGAGTATGTAAGTGAAGTATTTTGGTGAAAAAGCGGAGAGGACGCTTTTTTCTGCTTAAAAGGGAAAGAGGACATTCACAGTTCTCAGAGCAGGAAGGAAGGAACATGTATTGATATTTTAAAGCAAAATTATGGATGCTGTCAAAGTTAAATTCAATCATTACATCTTGTTTTAACTCTGAAATACACATTGGCAGCAGGTGTGGCGGCTGATCGACGACTATAATCGTCAACTTCATCTCTTCAAGCTTTTAACCACTTGAAAGACGAAGACATTTTTAATCTTGAATTGATTGAGTTTTTTTTTTAAAGATCATTCTTGAAAAACACAACGAAATCCCTTTTTTATCCTGTAAAATATTTTAAATGACCCACCATGGCACCTCAAATTTATCAAAATTGAATACAACTATGGGTGACTATTTAATTCTGCCCATTGCTAAAAACCTCATTGGGCTGTTTGATTGTGTGTAATTGTTGCTAGCAAGGCAAAAACGCAGTAGGATTTGTGTCTATGAAAACAAAAGAAGCTGGTTGAGCTCTAATTTATTAATTCCTCCCACCTCGTCACTGGAAGCCGACGGTTGGTATTCGCTACGACGCGCCACTTCTGATTGATTAACTCTCAAGCATTTGATTTAAATCCCTCTTGTAACTAAGCCCACCCGTTCTTTCCATATCACGTTTGAATTTGTCTCATTATTGAAGATAAAGACGCTCAGAGTTTTGTTTCACTGTAACTTTCTGATATTATTATTAATAGTTTAAGCCTCTGATATCATCAGCTTAACTGATGAAACAGCAGCTGACATTTATTAGCTGCTTTTTTATAGCCACCTACACTTTATGAGTCATCTTTTGTTTTAAAAGTAAAACCAAAAGAGCCTTTTTTTGCCTCTACTCTTCTGTTTCAGTGGATGGTTTAAAAAAAATATTTTATTTATAATTATATTAATTTTAGGTTGCATTAATGTGGCTCATGTAAGAAAGAATACATTAATTAATTAACAGGAAATGCTTGCTGTGTTAATTGCCATCAATAGCAAACAGTGCTTATCCTAAACTAACAACAATTATCCAAAGTCTCTTGATAATATGAACTAAATTTGTTTTGAACTTAATTACATACACTAAAACTATGACTATTTTATTTGAACTGTTTTTAATGCATTAAATGTCTCCTTTATTCAATCCACCTTCTAATTAAACTAATTTTCACAATTGGCATGCCATGTTTTCCGTCTTTTCCTCTACCTTAGGGTGGAATTAAATAATTTACACCAGTTTATTGACCTCTGTCAGTGACCAATTGGAACGGCAATAGAATTAATAGGCGTCTGCAGCGGCAGGATGTACTTTCTCTCCCACATTCACAGTCACAGGGGGAATTCACTGACACAAGCTTTTTCTCAAATAATGGGCCTCTAACTAAGGAATGACCTTTTATTGAGCTCCATAGGTAGCCAGTGGGAATTGCAGCAACATTGATAGAAATGGGGCTCCTCCTATACACGTCTCTGACAGTCCCCCCCACCAATCCCACGGCAGCGCTTGGTAACTGATGGACAGCAGTCACGTTTTCACAGTAGAGATAGGTAAGTTAGATATTCAGAGTGGATACCTGACAGAAAAATCGATAAGGACTAATACAAGGCAAACTGTGGCATCGCAGATTTTTAAATAGTTTCTCAGGCTCGAGAATGAGCTGAGGAGTGATGGTTTCCATTTTTAAATGGTAATAATGAAAGATGGAGATTCACCACTTAGTGAAAAACTTTATATTCTCCTCCCACCAAAACTAATTGGCTTTCTTACATCATGTGAAGTCACATATTGTCCATTTAATAACTCTCAAAGTCTATTTAAAGTCCGCTTTATCTGCTCAAAACGACTATTTGCTATTCACACGAGAACCCTTTTAGTGACCCACAAAAACCACAAGGTCAAAAATTAACTTTACATCTTTCAGCCAGTGTGGATAAAAAGTACTTAAAATGTGGTCTGGCAATGTAATTTAAAGCTGAAAATAAAAAAAATATAATCTAATCATCTCCAAGTTGACAACTACCTTCATAAATGTGTCCATCTCATACGTAATGATCACCATTTTTCACTATTTGTCGTAAATCATGCTAGCAACCTAAGTAGCCACATATGAAGATGATGTCTTCATTCCTAATCCTGCCATTTTGTATGTTCCTGTACATATGTGAAAATAACCACCAATTATCACAACAACATGCCTGTTTAATCGCAGACTAACTCTGAAAAGTTGTGTAGAACCAGGCTAACTTTAGTTCACATGTGTCCTTCTATGCATACGATCCCAAAATCCAAACTAAATGATTAACACTGACATTTTAACTAATACAGAGCGTCTTAAATTTCATTCAGACACCCCTCTGCATACTCGGCGTGCACAGTTTTCATACAAATATTTCAACAATGTAGTTAGTTATGTAATTGTGCCGTGCTGAACTGGGGTGAGTACCTGCCTGTAAACCTCACTTGGATGTTTGAGGAAACTAGGCTGGGTTATTAGAGTTTTGGCAGCCATCAGGCCCCTCCCATCACAGATGTTTGGTTGAATTAGGTCCATGAAACCTACAGAGGACTCCGCAGAGGACTCAGCATCAGCGCTGCCTCAGCCAACCCCTGTAATCCCATCCGCAGCCCCGATCGCACCTGCTCTTACCTACTCTGTAATTACACCTCTACACACAGCACCTACATTTTTTTCTGTAACCTATATGACCCCTGTAGTGGTGTAACCAGCTCCGGTTGGATCAGAGTCAGACATCTTCAGCGCAAAGTACCGACCAGTTCCATCTTCTCAAATCACACAAGCAATTTGCCCAAAACCGTGTGTGAGATGAGATGTGGGCTCGACGTCATGCTATCCATTTTCTATCAGTCCCAACAGCGCCAGAAGATATTTCTATATACTGAATTGGCCCCAAACAAAAGACCATCCTGATCATAAGATCACCACCCTGTCTCACGTTTTCAGCACCTGTTTCCCGATAGATTTTGAAAGTTCAAAACATCAGTGTAGGAAGATGTACCATATTTGGCATCCGCTGTATTACACAACGAAAAATAAACTATAACATTTAAAAATATAAAATGAGCTTAGAGGTATTTCTAAATCCATTTACCATCTCAAAGAGAATCGGTATTACCTGGTGGATTAGTGTATTAAACCAATGCTAAAAAATCCTCTTGGAAGCAGCCAGCCTGATAATGTTTGTTTTTTCCTCACATTATTCTCTTCCACAGAAAATCTGTTGAATGCCACATCCTTAAATGAAATATGATCCTTCCTCTTTCAACTGTAGTTAAGATTTAGGTCAATAAGACAAATATTATGAAACATACAGCAAAAAGAATAAATTAACATGCATATATTTTTGATATTATATAATGGACTATATGTGAGAGTTTTGCTCAATCGTTCCTGACAAACGAACCTCAGTTTCACTATTAACCAATGATACTGCTGGTTGATACATGGGAAACAAATTTCCAATGAAAAACTAAATATTTGTCATCTGTATGGAAAAGTCTGGCAGTCCATCACACAGCAGAAACAGACATGATAACAGTGAGTCAGTCTGCAGTTTCTGGCTTGCATACCAAAGCAAACTCTTATTTCTAATAGCAAAGTGTTGTGGAATTGGATGTCCTCTGGAAAAGACATAAAAAATGAGCTGAACTGAGGGGCACAAAAATGTTTTTTTCTTTTTTTTTGGCAGATAAACAATGTTTGCAAAGTCAAAGGTTCACATTATGTTATTCAATTTTTTCATGTTAAACTATATTCTAAAGTTACAAAAAAATGAACTTGCTGGTTTCTTCAGCTTAGGATAGGACGACGATAGGCTTCAAACTGGCAGTATTACCAAAATATATACTATAATAAATATTGATCAATATGTGGGAGAAAAAAGAGATTTTTTATTGTCCAGCACTACCAGACCACTGTGACAGCAATATTGTTTTTTCTGACGCGTGTGGATCTATTTTGTTTTAATACCAACACACTAATTAACGCAACTCTGTGAGATTGCCTGAGAGGTTTTATTAATGAGGTGCTCGGGGGAACCTGGCCGATTCATGCTACATTATACGACTGTTGATTAATAGGTTGTTATGGTTATGGGCGAGCTACAAACAAAGCTACACGCCACGTGTGCCATGACCCCAAAATATCTCCCCAACCACTGCAACACACACAAAGTCTCCAGCACGTCTGTTAATCAGGCTGACTTTTCCCATCTTTAATCTTCAATATGTTTAGTATTAATCTATTTTGAGCTATCTTCCTCTTTATTACAGATTTCATTTGATCAAACATCTTAAACATCTTCAAGTACTGCTGATAACTTACCATGAATTTACAATAGTAGGATTAATTCAATTTATTCAGAGCTGGGCATAATTAGATTCTTCTATCTCAAGCCCGAGAGAAGGGAAGTGTTGACTATTTTGCCTTGTGCTGCCTTCATAATGAGTACATTTACATGCAATCTACTAGCCTACTTTTGATCATATCTGGGATATTAAGTTTACATGGAGCAGAGAGGCACCTGGTTATTCAGCTCCCTTCATACAGCACGTGATTCTGATTAAGGTCTCCGATCGTCTGCTTCTGTGCAGTCTTTAACTTTCAAATTCATCATTTCTCACATTTTGTGTTAAAGTCTTCAAATCGCTTGTTTTGGGTAACTAACAGGCAAAAACCCAAGAGTATTCACTTTAATACAAGCAGAGCAGCAAATCCTCACATTTAAGAAACTGGCATTGTTGCATGATAAGTATCTCGAATGGTTAATGAATTATCAAAACAGTTGCCAGTTAATTTCCAAGGGATCGACTAATCACCTCAACTAATTATTTCAGCTCTAATCCTCTGTATCACCAGTATCAGACTTTCAATTTCATTCCAGCATGCAGATGATTATTTCGTTATTATGTTTTTTGGTTTGTCTCACTGTTTTACTATAATTTGAGGAATTGATGACACATCTGGAGATGTATTAGATGTATTAATTTACCACAATACCTCCATTGTAAAACAGTAAACATGCTTAGCCAACGTTTCTCAAAACCAGGATATGATGTTTAATGTTTAATTGTTAATCTCATCCTTTGGTGAAAATACATGACAGAAATCAGTTTACATATTGCTCTAAAGCATGTACCTTTGGAAAATCTTTTATCACTGCCCTTATAGCGTGTGCATTCATGAAAATTGATGTACAGATGCAGCTATAGATTGAAAACAACCTTCATTCGCAGAGCAATTTCAAAGAACGCGGATGTCACAAAGTGATTTACAGTAAACACACGACACCAAAACAGATAAGAAGACAGACAATAAACCCAGAGAAACAACACGAGCTACACACACACACACACAAAGAAATGAGGCCAAAGCTTTTGTATACTTGTATGGGCATGTGAGAGTAATAATCTTCACTCAAAAGATAGTACGGAATGATTTGTCTCCGTGGATCCGCTTCACTGAGCCTTTTGATACTGCTGAGGGGGCATCGGCCTAACTGGACTGTGTCTGTGACTGTGATTGGTAACGTAACCTGGGTGCCGTAAGAGCCCTCTTCGGCCCACTGCGGATGCCACGTTGGCAGACAGGTTGACGTGAGCTCCAAAGCCCCGCAGCGCGGCGGTTACCAGATGGCCGTGGCAACAATCTTCAGTCCTTTCACTCACCTGGCTGAGTAAAGACTTCCTCTAACCCAGTGCCCACAGGAAACGGTCTCTACAGCACGTCTGCCTTCTTTGCCTCTGCCAAGACTCTCGCTTCCATCCTCCGCTCATGTCTCTGAAGTCTGTTTCAGAAAGGAGACGAATGGAAAAAAAAAAAAAAAAAAAGAGGACGCTGATTTGGGCCACAGAGGCTGTGAGGGATTGCTCAAAACAAGATGGCAAGATAGAGAAATTTGATGTCGCTACTTAAACTGCTGCCAGCTTGCAATCCTTATACGTGACAGGTTGTTATGGGACAAGCAGCGTTTTTTTTTTTTTCACGGTCGCTCCGTAACTGTCCATTGTTGCTGCCCAAGTTTCAGTCACCGTGTCTGTGGGAGAGTTTCCTCAGAGATACTACTATCCTTTTGAAAGGTTTTTATCATTGTTATGCTACTCAGAAAAAAACGTGTCTTCCTGTAAAGGATTATTCAAATTCATTCTTTTGATATTTTTCCATGTTTTGTGGAGCAAGACTCTAACAATTTAGCCTCCGGGTGTAGCGCAAAACTTGTGGCATATTCTCAGCCAATGCATAAATGCATATTATTAATGTATTTGTGTGTTTTATTGATTTATATTGATTTATGGTTCTTGGAGTACAGTATGCTGGAGAGGGTTTTTGTTTGTTTGTTTTTGCTGCAGGGTAGGGTAAAGAAGTGAAACTCCAGCGTGACAGTGGCACAATGTGCAGAAATGTGTAAAGTCAGCTTTTGGAACAGTTTGCAGAAAAGAGCATTTATTTTGTGCCTTTTTCTCTTCACACATTTTGTTTTTTCTGCTTCTATCCCCTCATCTCCCTCCTGACAAAAGGTTACATAAAATCAATGGTAACCAAGCAAAATCGATAACGTCCGAACAGAGGTTTTCTCCCTTATTTATCTATCTGATTCGTTCGGCTTCAAAGACCACGTTAACCTTATCTAAAGGCAATCAGCAATGCTGAAAATACACTCCATCCTATTGATACTGTATGTTAATGCAAAACCATAAGTTCAGGACATCTTCTCTAAAACTTCTCGTTCAATAAGGCTGCCTCTCTCCTCAAGTGGCACTGATGTAAACAACAGAGTGGGATGTACAGCATCTATTCATTTCTCCATTTCTCAGCCGTCTCCCTCTCCTCTTTTTCACCATATTCCAGTTCCTCCCGTTATCCGAGTTTACCCAGAGAGCCAAGCCAGGGAGCCGGGTGTGACTGCCAGCCTGCGCTGCCACGCCGAGGGGATCCCCAGCCCCCAGCTGGCCTGGCTGAAGAACGGCATGGACATCACGAGCAAGCTGTCCAAACAGCTCACCCTGCAAGGTACGGAGGAGTCAAGAGTTTACTGCCCGCTGCACGTACACTTGTATATTTTTATTCCCACTCCTGCCATTTCCATTATTATTTTTACTACTCCTGTTACACACTTTTACTGCTACAATCGCTCTTTCAACTGCTCTTTCTACCACTAAGATAAATTCCACCGTTATTGCAACTGTAAGACCATGCCTACAAAAACTTTTACTTATACTGCTACTGGCGATTTTCACTTTATATGTCAAAAAAAAAGAAAAAAAAACAGTCTATCAAGACAAATGAGCTCATATACAATGTTTTATATACTGATGCATGTATTCTTTTCTCTTGTCGTCTCATTTCTGATGACTTTATGAGCACTGAATGACCTTTGGCTTCTTGGCGATAGGCCGGTTGAACTTCTGGTTAGATAACATTGGTTACTGCAGGTATTTTGAGCAAAACAATATTCCAATATGAGTAAATTTAGGTCATCAAGAGATTCATAATGTCAGTGATTTGGTTTATTTTTGGATTTGGTTTATTAAGATCAAATATTCTGAGAAAAATATTTAAAGCCCTTTCAAGAAACATTAAAGCCAAATGATTTTCTTTTGAGGCTGTACACAAAAATGATCAGGCAGAAATCTGTCCCAGAGTTCACAGACACACGGCATGAGGCAGCCCTGTGCCACATCCTGACTTTGAACTCCCACCTTTTTGAATTTCCCCCTGAAACAAACCTTTCACCTTCCTTCCCAACATATTAGAGAAGTGTTATGTAACAGAATAATGGTAGCATGGAAGTCGCCTTTTATCTCTTTCTGGAAGGAAAACTGTCTTTTTTTTGTCTGTTTCTTCTGTTCTTGCTCAAAGCTAATGGAAGCGAGGTGCACATCAGCAACGTGCACTTTGAAGACACCGGCGCCTACACTTGCATAGCCAAAAATGAGGCCGGCGTGGACGAGGACATCTCTTCGCTATTTGTGGAGGACTCTGCGCGCAAAACTTGTATGTATAAGTCATGATGTCGCTCTCTCTCTTTTTTTTATTCAAAGGGATAATGGAGCCATGCAAATGGAGCTGTTAATAATTTATCCCATCAGTTCTTAATAGTTTATATCCTGTGATGCAATGATAGAGCCTCTGCTAGGGAAGTAATGGTGATACTATCTATACTCTCCTCGCCTCCTGGTTTGGAAGCAGGAACAATTGTTCATGCACCCCTCCGTCCACTCAGGAAGAGACTTTTGTTGCTCATATTTTATCTCATCTGTGCTCGGAGGGCTGCAACTAAGAATATCCGGTGCTGAAAGTTGATTCATTTATTAGTAAGTCAACAGAAAATACATTTGATCTCAGTCGTCTCAAAGTTCCTCACCTCTCAACTATCTTTTGATTTTGGCCTGTTAGTGGGATATTTAGGCATTTTAAAATGTCAGGTTGTAAAGAAATATGGTGGAAACAGACATTGTTGTCATCAAAAGATCAAAAATATGCAATACAATATGGCAAAGTTCATCTTCAGAATGATTACCAGCAACACACAGATATTCAGTTTAGCACGCGCGCTAATTGACGAGGGTGGTATTTTGCATTAGCCATCATCTGTCAGCAAGTACCTCTGTAACATAAGGCTTGTGACTCGAGTAACCTTCTTCAAATTTGGAAGCTTTTCTTTGACACAAACAATCTCCCCCTGTATCCTCCCTGTGAATAGAGTCTCACACAGTAATTAACTTTGACCTTCTCAGAAATGTCAGAATCTGTCTTTGGGGCTCAAGACCAGTTGTTAGTTTGTTGGACTTTCCTGTGGGTAATCAGGGCTCCCAAACAACACGCTTAGCAACTCCACAGTCGAGTCACACGTCTCTCCCGTTCGCCGTGCCGCACCTCCGCCAGACCCGACGCGTTTAGATGCCATCGTGGCCGTACGACGCTTCCTCCGCCCGGCCTGTCGCACATCAGAAGATCACGCTCGGCGAGGTCACAAGTCACTTGTGCGCTTTGAAGCTTTTGAAGCTCCACCGCGGGCCAAAATGGTACTAGGAGCTGGATATTGAAGACCCTTTTTAGAGCGAGCAACCCCACAGGACAGAAGTTCAAAGGGATGTCAGCAGACAGCCAGACGTGGCTACACTACCACGTTATGAGGGAAGTAGGAAAAAAGATTTTACTACACTGTTGTAGTTTGGCATGAATATACTTGACCCACTCTAGTTTTCCCACAAGAATACGACTTTTACAGAGAAAGTAGTTAGATGAAGAAAATGGAAGATGATTATCCATCTTTCCAGGATTAGATCCCTCTGTGAGCCTGCAGGTGATGTGGACTTAAACATTTACACCATGACTAGTTTAAAAGGGAGTGTATGGATTTTATGCTTGTTTCCACTTTGCAGTATTGAAGAGTATCATTTGTATTTTATTGATACCGATATCACTACTACTTTCTGATACTTATTGATACTACTCTCCATAATTTAGCACACAAAACGTTACGTTTGACGTAAAACATAATGTAAATGATACAATGATGAATGAACTTTTTAAAAAAAATTTTATTATCTTTAAAGGTATTTTACTGTCTTGCATGCTCCATTGTCAGGATATCACATAATCTTATAATGATCGTTTTTAATTTCCACATCCGACACTTGTCACTGTGGGGGAGAGAGACTGACAGCGAATTTGGGGGTGTTGAGTTTGTCATCGTCACATTTTGCTGTTGCAGCTGCCACCGACACCAGAAAGCGCAAAATCCTTTCCCTGCCCGTGGTAACACCCATGACAGGTGAAACGGCTTTCAGGTGTGATGTTCATCTTGTTGCTGTATGTGCATGTTTCTCTGTGTCAGACAGAGAGCTCTCATCATTCTTAACTACTGAACTTTATCAGACATTCATGGTTTCATTTCGGTTGTCAGGCTAGGACCTCCTTTTCTGCTTATAACAGTCCCAAAATGTACTTTTTAATGTGTCTGATCAGTTTATTTTTGTCTCTTGGATAGCGGGGTAACCATATGTTAAAGCACTGAAATAATAATCAGATGATGCCAGCAGCTTGATCGTGATTAGGATTATGGATTATGTTGTGAATTAACATTATATAAATATTGAGAAACGCACTGTTTGTCCAGGAGCTCATCCAATTCTATGTACCAGTACTATTTACTACCAGTTCTCGATATCCATTCTTAACTAAATTATTTCAAAATGTTGTCCCAGTCTCAGAAAACTCTTTAAAGATAAGGCCGGTGTTATTACAGTGGTGTCAACAAATCCCACAAAAAGACCAGAACAAACTTGCTTTTCAGCTACAAACCCCCCCAAAAATGTGAAAATTGTGCAAACACTTCAAATGTATACAACATCCAAAAGCAGCAGGACGTTAAAACAACTGCAACCAGAGAATTTGAATATATTACAGTGACCAGTTATTAAAACAGTTGCCAGATAATTTTATGTTGATTGATGAATCAATTAATCAACTGATTGTTTGTATTAAAGCTGAAACAAAGTGCTGTCTCTTTATACTTTATTGTTTGGACTAGTTTCACCTGTGGATTTGACATTTATGGCAGCAGGAAGGATCAACTCAAAATAATGGTTCAGCGCTAAGATGATGATATACAGTCTATTTCTAGTTGAAAAGTGTTTTTTTCTGTCTAATTTATCATTTATCACATCCCTGAAATTCTAAACATTTTTTTGGACCATTGCAGTTGTTATCACAGGTGATTTCCTCTGTTTGGAGATTTCAGTTGGCTAGAGTCGCTTTGAAATCTCACATATCAAACATTAAGAAAGAAGTGTCTCATTTTAAGGTCTGTCATACAGTTGAGAAATGTCGCTAAGTGGCATTCACTGTAATATAACTCTCGTCTGAAGCTGCAGTTGCACTTGTGATCAAGTAATTTCAGTCATTATGTTAAGTGTATATCAGTTCAATAAGTTAATCATTACAAAAAACGCACTCAGAGATGACTTCTGCCAGATGTGGGTGGGTTAGTGCAGCCGTGCTTCACGTATCTCCTTCACATGGGAACAGGAATAGAATCGAGACAGAAAGGGAAATATCAGACTGTTCAGCTTTACAAGTTTAATTAGCTTAATGGTCACAAAAGTTCACGTCGAGTCAAATTATTTTAAAAGCAGTGTAGTGTTTTTGTGTTTGCATGTGGAAGAGAGAGAGACAAGGACAGTAGATAAAAGTAAAATATTTCACAAATGATCCACTAAGAGCCTAAAAAGAAGAACAGCAATGATTAAAAACTATATTTCAATGTATATCTTAAATTGTAATGTGGGCAATAGCGATGTACATTTATTAATCAATAATATATAAAATATTGGATCAAGTGATGGTGTGAAAAAAAAAATCTAACTTCATCAATTTTTCCCCACATACTCTTTATAGGATCTGTATAAGATGGGGAGAACAAATGAAAACAAACCTCATTAAATCTGAGAAAAATGCTGCAGGTTTGACTTTTGACCCTTCATCGTCACTCACATTATTTTGCCATTTGATTAGCCACTGGAGATGGACAGATAATTTTCTTGCTCTCCAATAAGGAGCTGGCGATATGACTTTTTTTTCCCTCCAGCTGCCATCAATATGTCGCCGTTTAAAGCCTGAGCTGCTCCTGTTTATTGTGACGTTCAGTGTGAACGCAGCAAACTTTCATCACGTGTCAATCTACCCAGCAACTGTTTTCACCTGAGTGATTCCCGTCAGTGAATATTAACGTTTAACATACGGCTGTTATTTTTAAAAGCATTAACAGAAGAAAAACCACCAGTGGCTTTGCACTCACGCTTGGTGCAAACAGACGATCTTGCAGTGAGTGTTAAGAGCACACGTGGTTGTTCTTTTTGCCGAAGTTTCTGGATGTGTTGCTTTAACGGCGCAGTCCTTGTCTGCAGTTTACACACTCCCCACTGTGCTCGCTCACATGGGATCAGACAGTCTGCAAATCTCACATCGACAGCATTTCTGCGTTTTTGTTTTCCTCTCCTCATAACAAATCTGAACATTGAAATTTGATGAAAAAAAAAATCTTGAATCATTGCTGATTTATTCCACATATTTAAATGTGATGATTCAAAAGTTTTCTTAAGAGTTTAGAAATCTTTTAGATTCAAATTTGTTATTTACATAAAATTAAGAATAATAATTACAAGTAAACACATTTTATGATAAATAGCTAAAACAAGAAAAAAGAAAACAGATAGCAAAGTTTATCTGCCTCCATCTTTTTACATATAAATGTTACAAATAGATGTTTTTTAACAGAGCTCATTATTATTTATCTGTTAACTGAATACTAAGTGCCAGTTTAATCTTTTTTGATTCCCTTATTTATATAAACTGCTGTCAAAGTAATCTGATTAAAAAATATATAATGAGGAAAAAAGGATTCTTGTCACCCATTAATTAACTTCTGTCTGTTTCCTAATGCGATTTAATCCAGATCAGCACTCAGGTTCACTTTGATCACACAATGGTGGCAAATCTTAGATGTTTCATTTCTCAAAAATCAGCTTCCTGCCACAACACTAGTCTTTCATTTCCACCTGCTACCTTCCTGGAAGTGGCACCCAGCCACGATGAGGCAGAGGTAACCGGCATTTGTAAAACCCCGGAGGAGAAGCAGATGCCAAACGCAGCCAGCACACTTGAAATCACATTAAAATTAACTTATGTGTAAGTAACGACGTTCACTAACGGAGCCAGACAGATTAGCAGTTGGGCAAGTTGGCCAGACTTCACCTACTCTGGATCTCATCCCTCCGTCTCATTACCACACGTACCTTGTTTCACTAAGTGTGTTTACATGTAATTATGCATTTCTTTCAACATCATGTAAGCAAGAAAAGTGGGAATTGGGAATGAGATTAGGGAAATCAGATTTCTCCTGTTAGATTGTCCTGTAGAGTTTTTTTTAAGCTATATTATCAGCTTTTGTGAATACAGTTGAGTACTCATGAGAGGGGAAAATCATTACACATAGCAAGTTTTCCTTGAATTTAGAATAACTCCATCCAGCTATAGCAGAAACCAATTTAAAACAGTGGGAATAACAAGGCCCTGCTTCCACAATGTCGAGGGTAGGGGGGAAATCTGATTACAGCGCATGAAAACCCGCTCCGCGATTAGCTCCCACCAGCACATGAAACTTTCATCTGAGGGCTTTTCACCAGCATCGACTTCAGAGCATCGCTCATGTGAACTCCCTCCCTCTGCAGGCAGTGACTGTCAAAAGGCAGGAAGAGGTTGTGAAGTCGCTGACATGCACAGAGCGAGTTTATCGCAACTGTTCACATAAATGATGGTAGCATTTAAAATGTTTGATACCAGTGGCATTACTCATATACCTGCCTTCGTATTTTACCTTTTGGAATAAAAAAACATATGAGCTGTTGCACAAGCAATCTTGAACCTGATGAATTGGTACATTATGTTTTTTCTCAAAATCTGTCTCTCTACTGTTGTATTCTGTAAATATTCACTGCCACCTGCTGCAGATGTGTAAATGCCATTAAGACGGAAACATTTGCACGCGTGGAGGCCATTCTCATTTATCACAGTGCGAGCTTTCGATCAGTCAGAACAGCAAAAACTCAATCAAAAAGTCATATATTTAGAGCAGCTGTGTATCCCACTTATGTCACATAAATTAGTCGCGTCAGAATCCTCATTCAAGCAGTGAAGTACGTCGAGAGTGTGAATCCAGATTAGCTCCATCTGGCACCATGTTGTGTCCAGAGAGGCACTCTGAAGTCATTGGCCCAGTTATAACCCGTCTGTGGATCAGCATCATCTGCTGACGTCCTGGTTTCAGGAGGAGACTGAAGTAATGTAAATAACCAAGACCTGAATTTAACCACAGCAAACACACACATATCTTAACAACTGCAACCTAAAACACACACTTATCTGTTTAAAAGCAAAATCCCCGAATTGCCCATCTTTAATATAACACCTAAACATGAGCAGAATAAACTTTTGGATCACCACAAGACCCAACAAACAGATGTCCTTACAGCCTCCAAAAAAAACAGAAAAAAATGTTGTAACTACTTCCATCTGGCAGATGATTTTCAACATATTTGTAACTGCTTTGTCCTCCAGTTTGTTTTCGAGCATGAGCCCTTCTGGTTTTGCAGCTTTTGCAATAAGCATTCGATGCTCACGAGTATGGGCTTAACTGTCTCAGGCTCCGGGCGGAGATGTGCGCATTATTAAAATGGGTGGCATTTGCCTTTAAGTGGCAGAAATAAGATTGCGTCAGAGCTCTTCTCACGGACATTTCGATGCTGGTGGGCATGTTGTGGCATCAGACTACCCTTGATCTAATCCCACTGATCTGAAACAGGCACAGATTTGAATGACACATTGCGATTATACTTGGAAATGTTTTAGAAATCCGACTTTTGTGGATAGTAATGATCTCATTGTGGGAAAGCGTCGTGTTTATGACCTGCCTTAGGCTTCTCATTCAGACACTCAGAATGAGAGAGAGAGCTGAATGACTAACTAAGCCAGTTGTCAAAGGGCTGAATAAGGTATTAAGCAGGAGATGAACTGAAAAACATGATTTTATGAGCGAGGCATGAATGATCGTCTTCAGATTAATTCACCCCCAAGAAGCTTGAAGGTCAGAACCTTCTCTTTGCAGGCACGGCACTAAAGTGAATTGTTTTTCTCTCAAATTTACCCAAGTGCTTCGTTGTTTGGGAAAACCTGAGCAGTCACTATTGTGAGATCTCTTTAACAGAGTCTGTCACCGGCAGGCAGAGCACCATCCATCTCTGACAGTCTGCCGCTAAACTGGCATAAATATCTGCCCTTCACAATGTGCCAATTATTTCTGCAATGTCAGGATCTGCGCGGCTCCGAACGAGCGTTTGTCGCTTTAGTCTCTCCACTTTATCTCATCCCAGGGACGTGCAGAGTACTGTATGGTGCAGGTACTGGCACAAGCAGACTCCCGTCGCCTCTTTGGCTGAAGTGCGCTTCTGAAGCAAATAAAGAAATAATTATTTTTTATAGAGAGAGAATTATTCTGGGTGTGAAAAGGAATGAGAGGAGGATTGTGTCCTCTTTAGTGCCACTTATTTCTGTCAGTGACTGAGTTCACGCTTTTTCATTTATATGTTTCTTTTTCCTTTCTTTATTACCTTTGTGCAACAATTATCTTCACGTAAGATAACCTATGCTTATTGGCGATATGCCTGTAACCTTTTTGGGGCTTTGAAGCTTCAGTGCCTGCAAATATTCTGCACTTCGTGGTTAGTTGCAAAGCTTATTCAAGCAAGTTTACATGCATTATTTTAATATATATATATATATATAACCAAAACATTTCCCTTTTTAGATCCAAACATGAAATGATTTGTTTCTGCCTTTTCATATTTTCTAGTAACTAGTTTTCTAGTAAATGTTAGATGACTGTAGAAAGAAAATGATTCACTCAAAGACAGGTATCAGTAACTTTGGAATGTGGAATGATTTCTTGCATTTGTTACCTTCCCGTTTGTTCCTCTGAACCATAGTTGGTGGATCTCTGTGTTTTTTTAGGCTATTTCAAGTAGGTTTAGCCTGGCTGGTCAGTTAGCAGTCTGGGTAAACTCTGCTTTGAATAGTCTGCAGATATAACATAATAACGTTGCATAAAACAGGTGCTGTCTTCACGTGTTGCAGCGACTACTTTCTGCTGAGTTACTTCTGTTACTTAGTTTGGTTAGTTTTTAAGTTGTGACCAAGGTTTCATTTTCAGTTCTTAATCCATTCTCATTAGAAAGTTAATAAGCATAGAGGACACAGTCTTACAGCAACACGACACAGTTTTATTCGTGGTCATGGTGTTGTAAAACCTCCCATTGTACCCTTGCAAGTAATTAAGACTTTAATATGATTCAGGCAAGTTGTCCCTCCTTATATTGCTAATTAATCACTTCACCACATCAGATATATTTGGTTTAAGAACATTTTAATGAACCAATAGTTGATTTGTTAGCTACAGTTAATGTTACTGTAAAAACAAAGTTTATTGTTGGTTCCATAATGACTACAGTATTGGTATGTTTTTTAAAAAAAGGTAACAAAGGCAGTGAGACAAAAAGCCAAGATGGGGAATGAAAGGACAAGCAGCCTCTGTTAATTTTGGTTTCAAAGAATAAGCTGGCCAACAGTTCAATAATAATGACATATTAAGCCGCCAGTTTGCTTAATCTCCACTAAGTACCTCCGTCTCTGCTTGTTTCAGCTGAGCATGGACTGTAAAAATAACATTCATATGAATCTTTTACATTTCTTAGCCTGTTTTGTGCATGTAGCAAAGGCATATACAATAAGTGAGGTTGAGGACAGTATGGCCCATCACAATGTCTGTGTACACTCCTGCCTCACATCACGCTCTGCTCTCGACTCACGACTCCGGTGTGTACTCTTTACTCCATGTTTTCTTTACTCAATGCTTTATGACTCACTGTTAGTGCTGTTAAGTAATGTATGACCTTTACATACGCCAGCAGGAGTGGAAACTCTAGTGGGCTGTAAAGTGAAAGTTGCACTGCAAAACATCTCCACTCAGCCAGAAGTCAGGTCCTAAGTCCTAAAAATTCAACTTATGTGACAAAACCTGCAGATAAGGTGAGATGATTTCCTCTGTGCATGCAAAGGGATGATTTTTACATTCTACATGTAGATCTTGCTTGCATCAAGGTACTGAGACTCAATAAATTAATGGGATTGTATCATCTTGCAAGTCTCCAAACTTGACAAATAAGTGCTGGATCATTGACAAATAACTCTCATGTCCACCAATCAGAAATCAGGATGTTTCATCCTTATAAATCCCTTTTTCAGCATTTAACTGTCTATTTGATAGACTATGCTGTTTGCTTTACACTCTTTTCTGTGCTCTCTAAACTTAACCCACTGCCGTTACATACTTATTTTTATTTATCCCACACCCTTACCAGTGTTTGTCAACCATTTTTTGACATCTGGCAGTTTGTAGGCTTTTGGTCCAATTAAAAATGGCGATGTTTATTTCACAGAGAGGAAGATCTAATCAGTGGAAATCTTTTGGTGAAGTGATTGGTTGGAACAAAGCCCTGCAATCTTCCGGCCCTCGATGACAAACGAATGAAGTCCGCCGCTCCGCACCAAACTCTTCACAAAACGTTTTTTTTTTTATTCTATTCTCCAGTCTGCCATGCTGTCTGCTCCATATCCTCCGAATAGAGAAGATCAGCTCGTGCCAAAATAGCGTCCATGTTTCCATCAGCGGTGTCCCTCCCCATCACAGCGGGCTTTCACACAGTGTTGGACACGCTGTCAGCAACAAGGAGCTCTAACCAGGCAGTGACGGTATCCACAGTGTCAGCAGCCTACTGCCTGTCGACTGAGTTTCATGCTAAAGGCTTTCTGAAATGAATATTGTAAATCCAGTGGAAAGTTAAAACTCCTTTAAGCCCCGGATACTACATGACAGATTATGAATATTTGTGATGATGCATTCTGTAAAAGACTGACGTAATAATGAAACTAATATTAAGAATACTGATCTTTTTAAAGTATGTGATACAGAAGTTAAAGAGAAAGGAGGACAATGTAAGAACAAAGTCTAAC
The DNA here is from genome assembly GCA_037176925.1 of Amniataba percoides. NCBI lineage: Eukaryota > Metazoa > Chordata > Actinopteri > Centrarchiformes > Terapontidae > Amniataba > Amniataba percoides. Next base: position 4,956,454 of record JBAJHX010000053.1, read on the forward strand.
ACTGAACTGGTTATATGGAATTGAGACTTTACAAATAGTTTTAAATCAGATAAAGCAATCAAAAAGCCATTGTTAATCTGATGAAATTGTAAAAACGTCGCTTTTTCTATCTCTGTAGGTAGCAGGTTTTTATTGGTTAAGAAGATGTTTCTCCATTGTCTCCAATTGCAGTTTGTGTTTGTAAAGAGCACAAATACTCAGAGAAAGAATTTTATTTTTCAAGCTAAGATGTTTCAAGTTCTCTCCAGTATTTTCTCAAAACACTCAGATTTTTCTCCAAGGATTAAGTCTTTTGAATACTTTTCCTCTTAAAGAGATGATACAGCCTTCACTCACAGCCTCCCAGCTCTAATTCTTCTGCATTCAGTCCTGTTATATTTTGAAAGCTTCCTTACTCCTCCTGACTGTAAATAGCACTGCAGCGGACTTGCTGTTGAAGTTAGCCCTCAATCTTTGTGCGCCCTCAAATATAAGCAGCACAGAGTTGCTAACGGCAACGAAAGCTCTTAAAAAGAATTTGGTCTAAGAGCTGAGGGGGTTCTTATTCTGTCAGAAGTGGGACCTGATCACCAGGTGAGTCATGACTGCATGTAGTGCAGAGAGAAGGAGCTAAGTGAGACGCAAAAAACTCTGAAACTGATTTTTTTTCATCACTTTTCACTCCAACACCACAAAGGCTGAGACACCATCAGTTGGTGGCCACTTTGAAATGGACATGAAATATTTCAGCAGCCCCACATGACTTCTTCCCGACTTTATACAGTGTAATTTTACATTTCGCAAATCATGTAAAATAAATACACCCTAGCCTGTAATTCTTCTCACCTTCTGAGAGTTACAGTTTCTTGACCCCAACAGTTCCCTTTCATTTCTACAGGATCAGGCTGGTGATATTCTGTATGTCCGCAATATCTACGAATCTTAGAAAAAAGACCAAATCTAACAAAGAGACGGTCTTTGTAACAGGTATTATCCATGCTGCTGCAGCCTGATGTGTCACATTCACTGCACCACGGAGCTCCATTGTTGTCCAAAAATTATTCAAGAGTCGCAACCAGTTACATTTCCTGTCATTGCAATAAACACCGGACATTTTTGTCTGGTAACCTAAGCAAGTAATCCAGTAATTCTTCTCACACTTTCATTTAAATGATTCTCTTTCCTTTCCTCACGTGTGCATGAAAGTATGCAGCATCACCTTTTTTCAACCAAGTGCCGTTGAATTGATGAGAAAAATGAATACAGAAATTCAAAATTACATTAATCTTGTAGTAAAATATGAAGAACTGGAAAAAACAGGAGAAAGTATTAGTGGTGCCATTGATAAAGACAAATTTCTGATCTTCCAGTTTGCAGGCTCTGGCTAAGACCCAAAGCAGGGGGCCCTGAGGCATCTTAATCCAGGCATGGGTGTAATGTAAGCAAGTGTAGCATCTAAAATCTTTATAGCATAGCTGCTGTAATGGATATATGGTGTACCTGCCCTCCATGTTATCAATCACTGCACTGAAAGGATATTTGTTTTGTATCAATGCAGATGAAGAAGAAAAAAAAGGGAGAATTTTTTCCCTCTTCTTCTCTACTTCCTCATTGTAAATGCCTGCAGCAGTGAGCGGGCACTTTTCACAGCACTTGCAGTTTGTCAGTAATGAAGTATTTGTATCGCCTATAATTAAAGCAGAACTTACTGCAGGGGTCAATGTTTTCCAAGAAACTTCAGGGATAATCATATGAAAGAGCCACAAAAACCCGGCGCACCCAAGGCATTCATCCAGAGTTAAATTTTGCATTTCCATCTACTGTGACCCAATTACTCCACCTATGTATGCGTTCGCCGTCTCCTGCCCTGCCTCTGTGGTGAACACCACAGGCTGTTTGGCCCGCTGTCGCAGTAGCGTGCTCGTGTAAACAAATTGAATTTATGTAACCTTGCTGACGGGTAGGAACTGCAGAGTCCAGGCTGGCTGGCGAGCGTGCCGTTTTGCGATGTTTGGAGCCCAGTGGAAACACAGTTATTATGGCCAGAAAGAGTGAACTCACCGCCTACAGTGGCAGCCAGCTTGTTTTGTTATATGGATGATGAAGTTGATGTATGGGCCCCTTGTATGCGCAGAACAGCCACAGTCTTCCTGCCAAGTGATGAATAGCATCAATACCGTGGGCTATTGGAAAAGACCGGGGCACACAAGATCTCATCTCAACTCCTTTTTTCCATTTTCTCCATTTTCCATTTTTGGCACATCTCAAATAAATTGTATTGTTTTCTTTTTTGTTTTGTCCTTCCCTTTCTTCCATCCTCCCTTGCCCTCCCACCCTCCTATCTATAGACCCCACTCCTTTTGTGGAACTTTTAATGAGCTAAAAGGTATGCAAGGTTGAGCAGGAAACACTTGACAAAGCACTTTTGAAAGATTAAGGCTGACTAACGGCACACTGGTGTCTAGTTGGCTTTGTCTCCCCACCTTTTCTTTCGCTGCATCTGTCCACCCGAGCAAGAGGCTGCGGGAATGAGCATTGCAATAGAGGCGAGATTAGAATCGGATGTGAATTGGGCTGGAGATTGGTTTGTAGACTGAAAATGCCTGAAAATGGAAGATGGGGTGGAAGCAGGGGGAAGACCGGAGGACAGATGAACAATGAGAGAGAAGGTCACAAATGAAAAGGGGATAGTGCTGCCGGCGGGTTGGAGGATAGGAATAATTGACTATCGGACTTCGCTCTGGTATTTGCATGGAAAATAACTTCATAATGTTTCTAGATTTTGCTGTTTTATCACTCTTTTTAGTCGTGTAATTTTAAGTAATGGCTCCTTTCACCCAGCGGCTGCTTTGAAAGCCAACAGCTGGTCTGCGTTTTAGGTCGCCCATTAAAGCACTCAGGGCGTCGTGTGGCTTTGATTCCACATTTTATGTCATTAGTCACCTCTAAGTGAATTTAATGAGAAATTACCTCTTGTTGCAGCCAAAACTGGTTTTGCCACCAAAGAAGGAGCACACACTAATCCCTCCTAATGACTTATGATTATCATCTGAGTCTGAAACCTGTGGACTACTCATGGGTGTCTAAGGCAGCTTATCCATAAAAAAGTCATGCTGATGGATGATGATCTGATGTCTGAGATTTTATTCTTTATGTCTCTAAACATAAGCGAGTTTTTGGGTCACCGCATCCAAAAATCATAAACTGTTTTACAGCACTTGTAGTGTGTCGACTGCACTCCATTTTCCAGTGTTTGGTATCAAATTATTTCCTAGCAGAGGTCTCTATCGATTATTTGTTGCACTAGGTGTCAGAGAGACAGTTTCCATAAAACTTTCATGCGGTCTGCTTTCCTCTTTGCCTCAATAGGAGTTAGTGTTTGGGTGTTAACTCTCACAAAGGGACCCTATTGATTCTTGCATTGATTTCCAACCGTGCTTTCCTCTTTTTCTTCCTCGCAGTGGCAAACATTTTGTGGCGAGAAGAAGGTACGTCTAGACTGCTTCTCCTTTGCTATGGCATTCATTAAATGGAGTTAATTGAATTTTTGTAATAGGGTTACTGAACTGTGGTGAGAGGGATTAAATGATTTGATGCATTGAAAGTAGATAGCTGTGTTGCAGGCTTATTTCCATCGCACCAGCCTCATAAGCTATTTTAGGTGTAACGGGGCTTTTTTTTGGTGTTCTGTCCAGGTCTCGGCATTGGTAACATGTTCTATGTGTTCTATGAAGACGGCATTAAAGTCATCCAGCCTGTGGCCTGTGAGATACAACGACACATTAAGCCCAGTGAGAAGCTTCTGGCTCTGCAGGTGAGTGGTCAGCTTTTTTTTTTACAGCTGTAAATTCAGTTTTATAGCGATTCATGTTGAGCTGGACTGGAACCTCCCATCATCTGTGTGAGCTGATGCTGGGGGAAATTACACTTGGGCCTGACATTTTGCACAGATCAGCTTTTACTGTGCACTATAAAGCTGCAAAGATACTGTTAAGCGTTGATTTTTCCAAAAAGAAATTTGGACAAATTGGACATTTTCTTTTACTATTACACTGCATTGTGAATAGAAAATGGTCTCCTGGAAAATTTAACAGTAAAACAGGTTTATATTTTTGCCCATCTGTCTTTATTATTTCTGAGAAGTAACAAATAGTATTCATCAGTGTGGTTGGGCTTGATGCAGTACTCAAATTTTAGTTGTGGATTGCTGTAACAATTATCTAAAATATGTACACAGTCTAATTTATAATGCTCAGAGAGATTTGGTGTCATAGTCAAAGATCAAATGTGTCTGTGCCATGTGAAAGGAAAGTTATCCTGTATTTCTTCTAGTTATATGAAGCATTTTAATATGCATCAGTCCCATTTCCAGCCACGGCAGAAGAAAAATTCTGGCTAAGCAGGGAGCCCACAGCAGCTTTATCAAACAGCAAACAGAAAAAACTGCACCTGCCTTCTCAGGAGATGCCCCTGTGACCAGAAAAATCTATTAATGTATTTTTGTCTTTATGTGCCTGTAAGTACCTTTGCACTGGACTTTTGAATTCTGTTTTTCCTTTTTCATGATTCAACGCTTCTTTCATATTCAAGTCTGAGAACATCGTTTAGGTGGCAAGTAGGCACTTTTATTTCTACAACCTTGACTTTGACCCTCTGGCGCTCATTGCAAAATCAGACCAGCATTTATCATTTCAGCTGCACCTTCTCCAAACACAGCACTCTTTAACATTCCCATTAAAATTATATTTCTATACACTGGAAAATATAAAGAAAATGTTTTTAATAATCCTATAAAAAGTCAGATAAAGAAATGAAATGTGAAAAAGGGAGCAATCAAGAGTGCTGCTAGTTCTTGGCAGGCATACTGTAAATCAAAAACTGTACTCCGGCACGATGCAATAAATACTAAAACATTTATAATGTAAATTATTGGCTGGCCCTGACAAGCAACACTTGAAGAATCCTGTTGCCTGACCCAGTAACAGCTCCTGAAATCAATCATCAGCACTCAGTATAGCTTCTATTGGGATTCAGCTGAGAATCTTATTTAAATGCAGGTAAAGGTTCAGTGTCCTGCTGAAGAAAACGCTTCGCTGTTGCACTTGTAAATTTAGAGGACACAGCCTGCAAACACCATGCCACCAGCTTAGATTTGCAACCAGATTTATATCTACTGCAAAGAGCACCTGCATGTTAAACAGTGATGTCATTGTCTCATCCTGTAAGTGACCCATCCAAAAGGAAAAACAAAAGTACTTCTCGCTATATTTCTTGTCAAATTAATGTATAAAGCCTTGTGATTCACTTGCAGTGAAAAGAAGTTGGCATGATTTTTTTTTTTTGCTGAAATCCAGCAACATTGGAAGTTCAGGCTTGAATAACTCATTAGTGTGAATGACTGCTCATCAATACATGAAATACATGACACTACATATCCCATGTCCCCATATTTTGTAGTTTTTGTGGTTTAATTATTGAGAAGTCGAGATTTTGGAGATACATTCATGAGAAAGTGACAAAGAATATAAAACAGAAAAATCAATTATAGCAGCAGACCACACAAAAACAGGGCTCTATGAATTTTTTAAAAATAGTGATGAAAAGTTGTTTAAAGTTTTAGTGTGTTTTCAGCTTTAACCACACAGACGCATCATGCAGTTATTATGTGGTACGTGTAAGCAAACTGTTTACACATCCAGCAGACAGAACGACATTAGCATTCATTTGGAGTCATGTTGATTCCAATATTCACCCTCCTCTTGACTCTCTTTTTGGTTTTTCACTAACTCATGAGGGAAATATCTGTATGTGCAACAGGTTTATCTAAACTTTTTCTGCTGCTGCAGGATGAGACAGGTCAAAGTGAAGCAAAACCGTGAAGCTGTTGGGACGTAAAACTAAAATAAAAATCTTGAAAGATGCTAAAATGCTGTGTAGAGTTGAGATAGAGTCAGGTGCCCCCTTTGAAATGACATATAATACATGTTTCTAATGTTAATATAGAAATATTGATTATTGCAGCTGGTTATTGATGGTCATGTTTTTTTCTGGCTAGTATTGCTTCCTATAGAAAACAATACCCAGTGGGACACAGGAGCCACCTTTTAGTATGTTGAGCCAGCCAGTTTAATGTAGTTCAGTGACAGACAACGTGCAGTCGGGGAGGTTTCATATCTCTGCGGACTCTTTACACACAGCCTCCCTCACCGAATCACTGTTTATCACTGAAGCTTTCAAGCAACAAAATATTCAAAGCGCGTCGCTGATTGGTACCTCTTAGATTTACATGTGTTCTTGAAATGGACGCCTTCCTCTGAGCTGCCTTTCATCCGGGAGCCCAGCACGTATTGGACGGCTCTTACACATAAAGCGATGCTACGAATGTGCAACAATCAGCCGAGCATTCCTCCGGGAGGCGCGTTTGCATTCGGGTATCAATCCGGTGCTGTCATGGGGAATCACCACGTGAACACATGAGGCCGCTGCCGGCATGGCACTCACGTTCTCGCCATCGCAGCGGAGCATTGATTGATTTGCTTATGGTCATCGCACAGCCAATCCATTATCCTTAACTACCATACAGAGCGTTTAACTGTGATACACACAGGAGTGAGGGGAAAACACTGCGATATCCAATTGTAGTAAAGTCAGTCCATGAAGCGTCTTGTTATTTTGCCTCCCTCTGCAGAATCTGAAAGGAAGCATCCGTGTTTTTCTTGCCGCTGCAGCATTGTGTGGTGTGCTGCTGCGTTGTTAAATGATTCTCTCATTAGTTAAACAGGGGGAGGGTACAGCGGATACGTACTGGCAACGCACCACATAGAGGCTAAAAAAGGACACAGAATACTTTCAGTGATTATTTTGATGATTACAAACAGGGAACCTGTGGTTAAAACGCTAACTGGATTTTTTTGGTTATCATTTGTTGTTGTTTGTACCTAAAGGGACTCAGGTACAAAAAAAACAACTGATCATTTGCACTCTCTCTCCATTTTTCATTTTACTCTCTATCACCAGAGGCATTTTCTGAGCTCTTACTTTTTTTCAAGAGGTCCTTGTTCACTGTAAAATGCAATGATCAACATGCTGATAGCACAAAATGCAACTTTTAATTCAAGAAGGAATCAAACAAATGTGGGCCTTATTTAAAAAAAGAATCTGGAGGGAAATCTGTAGACAGTGAACCTCATTTCTGGCGAATGAGTATCTCAAAATGTGATGTTATTTGGTGTAAAAGCTTAAATTTCAACAGAGTTATCTACCTCCTGAAGAAAACCTCGGAGAGAGCAGAAACGTGTTAATGCTCCTTTCCTGTAAAAGTCTGTAAATTGACACTTCGGATGTTGCCGCTTCACTGTTTTCTGCAGTGTTCCTCCCCAACGGCTGATGTTGTGTCTCAAATATATTAGCACTACAAATCATCCAGCAGCTTAACTGGGGAATATCAGAACCCCCGTATTTCTCAACATAGCTCTTTAAATGTCATCATCCACATCCGCAAGTCGAATGAGTAGAAATCCTTTTAAAAAGTGATTGCAATAGTATTTTATGATTTATTAATTTTTTTTACAGTTTCTGCAGAAGAGGAACAGTATTGTTTCTTTTCTGGCACATTTCCAGTTCTGCATAATGTCCAATGCAGTAAGGATTTTAGTGAATCTATGAAAAATATATACTGCTCTGTATCCGGAGAGTGTAGGCATTTCCATGATAAAGGGAAAAAAAACCCAGCATATCTTAAGAAGCTGTCAGTTACTACAAAAATCGTATACATGCCATGCACCCACACACGCACAGACATATGCAACACACATAAACACGGCGAGGATTACAGCCGCCTCCATTCACACCCTCGGCTGGGCATCAGATGTTCGATTTCTCACCTCTTAAAGGTGCAATAAGGGAGATATTTACAGCCTCGTAGCACAAAGTGACCACAGTGTGGGTCTGCAGGGGTTTTAGAGGGTTCAATACCAATGACTCAACGATTACTTCAGCAAGCACAGGGATCTCTGGCTTTTAAAAACTGACTTTCCACATAAATAAATAAATAAAATATAGTCAGATGGTGCTACAGCTGGACACTGAAAGATACAGCTACAAAAAAATGAAAACAAAAAGGCCAAAGCTTGGTCTTCTTCTCTTTTTTTTTAAGCATTTGTATCCTGTGACAGCCTTTACTAAACATTATTGTTGTACTTCTGCCTAAAATAACCTGAGTGGGGGGTTGGATTAGAGGTGATAAATCCTGTCAGTGATGCTGCTACTCCCCGTTCATCCCTGATAGAGTTCAATGAAGTTCATACATTACTTAATGCCCCCTATAACTGAGAAAAGCTGGCCTATGGGAAGCCTCCTGTCATGGACTGCCTCTGCGGTTGTAAATATGCGAGGAGGAGTTCATCCTGCCATGCCGGAGCCCTTCATTCATCCTTGCCGGCCAGCAGCTCCTTAAATCGTCCCGCAGAGTCTGGAACAGACGACTGGGCAGAGCCTGGAGGCTTGGAGGGCCGGTGGGGGTGGGAGTGGGGGGACGAAGGGGAGGGAAGCTCCAGAGACAGAAGGCCGGCGAAGGTTCCCGTCAGCCAAGATGGTGAGAGCTGCCAGGACTGGAAGCTGAACAACCGCAGATCGTCTGCAGGCTCTGTTCTGCGGATTACGCGTGGACAAATGGGAGCGATTACAGAGATTTTTCAGGACCTCGCAAAGCTCATTTGTCTAAGTTGCCAAGATAACGCGACTCACATCAGCACAGGTGATAAGACCGCGAGTAGTAAACAGCACAGAGTAACGACTGGATGAAGATAATTGTTTTTTAATGAGACGTACTTCCATGTGATATGAAAAACAACTATTAACAGTGAATGTGTCTGTCTGCTTTCGTATTTTCTTGTTTTTTTTTCCAGGAGGTCGTTTGTCCCACCTCACCAGGAGAGGAGGTTCAGAGATGTGTGTGGTCGTCAGCGGTCAACGTCAAGGACAAGTTTATTTATGTGACACAGCCAACCCTGGACCGAGTGCTCATAGTTGACATCCAGTCTCAGAAGGCTGTCCAGGTAGTTCTCAGGTTAAATTGGAAAATAAGGTTAATGTCTGTTTTACCAGCAGCACTACAACAACACCACTGCAATGTGAGATGAGTTAACATTTTTACACATAGCAGGGAAAAAACAAACTGAAATAATCTTTTCTCTTTGTGCAGCTGTGAAAGTGAAAGTTATTTTCACAGAACCGAACATCCATTTGTTCCCAAAAACACTCCAAGGTTGCAAGAGTTTTTGTTTTTCTCTCCCTTTGACTTATTTTTGTCAAACAGTTAGAAAAAAAGTTCCCACAGTAACTTAACCCAACATATTTCACAAGAGTTATTAGTTTATATAGGTATTTTCTATGACTGGCTGAACGACACTTTTTTCCATTGAAGCAGTCCCTTTGAATCTGGAGTCAATGAGACACTCAGTCATCTGAGAGCAGGGCTCCAACTGTTACCCGAACTGTATGTGAACTTTATCTAGGCTGGAAACCGCCTGTGCGATTGATATGCTTGGACTTGAAATATTCCACTTCAGTAATAATTTAATAGGGTTGTAATACACAAGAGTGAGAGCTGTGGGGGTGTGCTGATACTGGCCCTGGTGAACTTCAGTCAAAAGCCAACGAAGGCCAACAGATGGCTGACTCAGGAAGACACTTCATTATGTCAGTATTGTAAACTCAAGTCCTCTTTCAGCGCCTGCTATGTACAGCTGATCAGAGGATCATTTAGATAATCTTGTTACAGTCAGTTGACCTGGTAATCTATCCTCAGCACCGATCATTAATGCACCGATCACTGCAAACCTGAGCACAGACATCTTTCTGCCTCACCTGCAGAGGCTTACATTTTTTATGATGGTTCATATAATTATCTGCGGGATATGCAGCGACAGTCGGTAACCTCACTGTGCAAACTGTGTTGTTTCCAATCCATTTATAAAGCTTAAAACAAATCCCGATAAATGTCAAGGGTGTATTAATCTGCCAGGACAGCCTCAGCTCAGTTGATTAAGTAACTACGTTTGCTCAAAAGTAACACTAAATGTTAAGCTGCAGTAAGTGGCTAACAAGTAAAGACTTTGTACAGTGTTGAATTACTCACATATTTGTTTTTAAAATGGATGTGCAATAATAATTACAATAAACTTTGTTTATGCTGCATTTTCCAAAATAAAATTACATGGCGAACCAGAGTAAATCTTTCAGGACTGCAATGAGGCAAATAAAACCAGAAAATTGAAATAAATACTACTACTACTACAAACAACAACAAACAACAACAACAACAACCTGGTGTTAGGGAATCATGATACATATATACTTTGTATTTATAGTTATGGGATTGTAACAGGATGAGAAGTTGAGATGGCAGAGATGGCAATATCTTAAAATTTAGGGAAGCCTCTGTTTTTCCTCTGGTAAAAAATATAAATGATTCTAATATTTATTCTGCACAAAGTGGTAATTTTAATTGTGCAAAGACTAAAATGAAGCTACCTAAAGTGGATCACCTATGAGGAATAATAAGTGTTTCTATAGTTCAACGGGGTCATCAGAGTGATGACACGCCCCGTCAAAAAAATATTTTGCTGGTCATGTCACGTCATTTTCAGGGAAATATCTCAGTGACACTTCCATGAATATCATATCAGTACTTAAAGTTCATCAAACTGCAGTATTTGGATCAAACCGCTCGTGAAAAATAATGTGTCAGAATACGTGGGATTCGCCTGATTCTGTAACGTGTCACACATTTAATCAACATTTCATATCTGCTGCTCATCTCATTTCCAGTGTGTAGCTACAGGTCGTGAACATTAATCAGGTTGCCACTCAGAATTGCTTCTGCTTTCACAGCCAACAAAAGCATTTTTTTAAACGTCTGAGTTTTAATTATGTATCATCTTATTCCTTGTGATTTGATTACAGGATTCAAAAGAAACCAGGTTTTATAAAACGCTATCAAACCTGAACCCTGTTCCATCTTGTTTATAGGACTTTGCCTCGTATGGCTGTGTTGGATTTTTCTTCCTGACGTCTTTTAGATTTCTCACGTTGTCTAACGCCTTGGCAGTGCATCACCCCTGATCACTTGCACTTACAATGTGAAGTGCTGCTTTTTGAGCTTTAAGATCAGTTTTCCCACCTTTTAGTTGAATTGCTAACCCCTGATCTGACCCACTTCACTCATACTGCAGCAGTCAAGACCTACGCTCACCTGCCACACTGACGAGGTGACCAAGTAACCCTGAGACCGACCTCTTCATGGATACTGTACCATAGCAACCTTTCTTAGATATTGTAACACGGCAACTCCTGCAGTTTTCCTCACAGATGGTGTAAGAGGCAATCCCTCAAACACCGCTGACACCTCGCAGCACCATTCGTTTTCCTGGGGGAATTTTACTTTTGCGAGGCTGGCTGAGGAAGCAGCACAATTCCTACGTGACAACATTCGGCACATTTCCAGTGAGTGGGCGTCGAGTTAAATCATCGGCGTCGGTGGGTTTTAGGGTGTGTCAGGTGAATCCGGGGTTGCTCAGATCCCCGCAGATGTTTTTGACACGGTGATGGCTGTTTACGGGCTGAGGAGCCTCTTGGGGAGCTGCCAGCGAGCAGGTTGGCGTCCCAGAGACTGTCACAAGCTCATTATTCAGTCGCCTGGAGGTTTAGCTTCATTGCATTATATTAGCAGTTGTTAATTAACCACCTGAACCCGTCTCTCATCTCGAATAGTAAGAGAGACACGAGTTCTGGTTTTCGGTTTCCCTGCTTTCCATTTTTTGTCATTGAGTCATTAATATGATTGACACGCGTAAAGTAATAATAATGAGTAAATTCCATTTTGAAATTTGTAACCAATTAAGCACTCGGTGAAGACTTTTTAATGAGCAGATTGTATTTTGCGTGTTATAACCAATTAATTGCAAAGCGCACGCCGATGTTTGAAGCCGCTGCGCCGGCTCCCGCGCTTCATCCTCGACAGATCCGCAGTCGTCGCTCGAGTTGCGCGAGCATATTGGCTGAGGATCTTGATAATCTTCCTCAGCCAGAAAGAAGTTGTTAGTCAAGAGAAAAAGAACAACACGAACACCTGTTTTCTCCGATGACTACATGCTCCGAGATTAGTTGGGATTCAACAGATATTCTCATCTTATTTGCAATAACCCTCTCAGGAGCTGTTTGCTCTCTCAGTGAAACAATATATATTTTGCCATGGTAAACAATACTATTAGGGCTCCATGGCAAAACAAATGGTATAGGAAGTTGAGCTGCAGTCAAAGGGGATTGTGACAAAACAGGGTTGCAATAATTTTCTTCAGGGAAAAAAAAAAAGATGATTGCTTTTTCTTGCTGCCAATGACGGTGGAGCTGCTGCATGCATCCTTCTCTCCCGTGCTTTCTCTATTCCCTTTGAGCTGCCTGTCTGTCTGCACTAAGGTGGACATAATGCACGAGGAGCGTTTCTTCTGTCACATGCGACTCATCTATTGTTCTGACTTAGGAATATTGCCGCCGAGTGTCAGGGAACGGATAAAGGCTGAAAGCAATTACTTCAGTGTGGTAAAGCAATTGTGCCTGTCACCACTTGATTTGAAATGCAGCTCAACGCCGAAAACACCTTAAACATAAAAAGCACACCTCGAGCCCTCCTTGTTAAAAGAAGACTCGCTCCTGTCAACTGCAGATGCATTAGTCTGCGGGAAAACTTTTCAAAAGCATTACCACCGCGCATCAAAGAGGGATCTCTTCAGAAGTAAAGCTGATTGCCTTGAATTGTTATTCCGCGGCCTCACCGTCTTTAAAGGCTCACTCTGGTCTCGGTTGTGTCCTTCTCCAGACGGTCAGCACCGACCCGTATCCCGTCAAGCTTCACTACGACAAATCTCACGACCAGGTGTGGCTGCTCAGCTGGGGGGACATGGAGAAGAATTTCCCTACTCTGCAGGTAAGTCATGTTCGTTACACGTCCATCACTGTTTCCCTGAGTGTGTGGGCCTAAGTTGCTCATTTTGCCTGAGTAACAGTCCAAACCCAGAAGAAAGTTACTTAAAGATGTAAAACTAATAAAAGCAAAATATTTTTGCATCTATGCAGCTGGTACCAGTGAGGTTTGGAGATTTTTGCTTGAAAGATGCCCCATTGAGTGATTTTATGAAAATATTGACAGATTAAATGACTAATTTTTGATAAATTGTTTAGATTAGAATAAGGCTAAATTTCTCATCAGTCTCATTGATGTGTGAATGTTTTTTTTTATAGGCTCCAATATTGACCATAAGGCAGCAATGATTGCTTAGTTTTGTCAGCAAAGGAAATCCAAGTCCAAGGTCATAAAAACCACAATAATGAGTTTCTTCACACAGACAGATTTTATTCTCCCGTCAACAAACTGAACAACTTGTGCTGCAGCTTGTTGTAAAAGAAGTCTTCCACTTTTTGTAAATAACTTCTTAATCACCACCTTGGCAGAGCTTACGGCTAATTTAATGTAAATTCCTCCTTTTTCCCCCCAATATGACTCAAATGTGGCATTGATCAGCGCAGCATGTTCTGATGAGGGGCAATTAACAGTCACAGTGCAGCGCGTAAGTGTTTGGACACTGACACTTTTTCAATAGTTTTGGCTCAGAACTTGAGCACACTGGATTTGAAATAAAAACACAGGCTATCAGAGTAAAGTCTACACTATCCTACCAATATATCACAGTTCCTAAAACAATAATAGTAATCATATGCTATACTAGTAATAATATGAGATAACAAACCTTTTGATAAGGTTGGTTTGAGATTTGAGCCCATGATATTGTCACAGCTCTTTCTCAGTTATCTCAAATATATTTAGATGTTTTCTGTACAGCAAACACCTCAATTACAGTTTCTACCCCTGATAAATAATAAGCCACATCATTAAACTCAATTTGGGACACAACTTGGATTTATATTTTTCACAATAAAAGTGAAAGCTGTGAAAGAAGTGTTGATATTCATTCGTGGTAGCTCAACTTAGTTCAGGAAAAAAAAGCAAAGCAGGATGAAAGCGCAGCTTGACTTGTGCTAAACTGACTGAATTAGTGCTGTGGAGGTGGACATTATTCTGATTTTATCAAGACAACAAGTAAACACGGAGGAAGCTTTTATAATCAAACAGATGACATTATAAATAAAGACCTCGTTCTCTCTGGAACGGAGGTAAATAAAGGAGAATTTACTGAATGTGCAACAAGCTAATATCGACCAATATAATTCATTTTTCTAGCTATGTTAGGTGAACAGAGAAGGAACTGTATTTTATATGCTGTGTTGGCGTCTGAAACCAGCAGCAAAAATACATACTTACTGATTACACCCTGTAATACAAATCTTGAGGATGGTGCTACAAATATAATCACCAAATATGTAATGAAATGTTTTTTTAAGTATCTTTTGTTTCCTCGTTTCCTCTGAGAGTCCTCTCGATTCACCTCAAGTGATTTGAGTGGCTTTACTTGCTTGAAAAAAAATCCTGCTCACCATCGCCTGCACAGAAATTCATAATGCAGCGTTTGGTTTGTGGAAATTTGCTTTGTGCATTGTGGCACAATCAAAGCGAACCCTGCCTACACACACGCTTCCGTGCATGCACAAGTATTATTTAGACACCAGTGACAAGAGCGCACATCACCTCCCACTGTGAAGCATCTTAGCAATAAGAGAAGAGCTTCAAGAGTTGCATCTGAAAGCAAAGATAACCACAACAGCAACATATTAAGAGATGTTTTTGAGCGGACGCAGCTTTTATGGAATGAAACTGATTAAAAAAATGAAAAGTAACACGTCAATTACGTCAAGTATTGCTCCCCTCTTAGTTATAAGCAAGACTTAAATGAGTGAAAAAGCTGCAGCACTGAGTGCATTTATCTGGCTCATGTTTAATGCCCGCCTCCTCTTCTGTTGGTGTCCACAAGGTGATCAATCAAGCCAGCGGAAGAGTCTCTCACCACACCGTTCACACACAGCCGGTCGGCAGGCGCTTCGACAGGGTGGACGACTTCTTCATTCCCGCCTCCAGCCTCATCATTAACCACATCAGGTACGTCCAGTATGATCCAAGAACACTCCTAATGCAAATTGATCCGCAAATTAAATTCACCCCACTGGCATTTTATTCACTTTTCTTTTTTTCTCTGAGACTCGATGCTACAATAATGATTTGGAAGGGCGTTTTGTTTGAGAGTGAGCGTGCGGTTGTCTGTTAATTTTTTGGTGGAAGGCCCAGTTGTCATCTGAGCTGCAGAGGAGACGGTGGCAGATCACCTGAAATAGTCCTATAAATAAACCCTTGTTACCTCAGCTGTGGAATTAACTTTTTATATCCACATTTATCAATCCTAAAGCTAATTAACGACCACTGACAATTTTGTAATTACTAAAAGATCAGTCTTGTACTTCTGCCAGTAGGGATGGGCGACATAAACACTGATCTCAATAAAAAAAACTAATGAAATAATGACAAAAGTGAAATCCCCATTTAGGCTTTGCAGGGCTGGTTAAGTTCTCTAAAGACACCAGAATCAGAGAAACGCTCTTGTGTCAGTACAAAGAGCGAGTCACAACAACCCCAAATATAAAGAGCTGTGATCAGATGCAGTGGTGCTTTGGCTACTTAAACCTCCATTTGGCCACGAATCACATCAGCGCTGCAACTAATGAATATTTTCATCATCAACAATTTACTTCCTTGATGAATCGTTTAGTCTGTAAATTGTTTGAAAACTGTGAAAATAAAATCCAAGGTGACATTAAAATCTCACCAAATCTTTATAATATGAAAGACAAAAAAACTGAAAATCATCACATTTCAGAAGTTTTAAGAAGAGTCAGACAATGTTTTATATTTTTGACAAATGCTTAAAACAATGAAGTGATTATTATAATTGATTTAGATCAAATAGATCAAATATTGCCTCAATCTTAGTTTTTGAGTTCAAGCTTTCAAGAGTCTGAAATCTCAACAGAATTAGTGACTTCATTTATGTCCTGTATGTAATCTTTTCCTATATCTGTACCTCAGGCCATCTGTACCTGCTGTTCAGCAATGTGCTCACCATTTTAGCACACTGCTTTTAACAGCTACGTCCTTAAACAAGGATAAGCAGTGTAATTATGTTGCTAAGCATCCAGAGTGGTAAGTAAATGCTGATGACCATCATTTGGAACGAGCAGTGCCTTTGCTCAGCTCGACCTTATTTTAAATGCCACGCAGGTTGTGTGTGCTCCTTTTTTTAAAAAAAAAGAGATTCTTTAAATCTACGCACACAGTCCACATGAACTTTAAAAAACTGAATCAGCTATAATGTTCATAGCTGCTGACATTTTCTCTTTGACAATATCAGAGACAAATCAGAAAGAGAGCGATGGAATCACAACACCGGCCTCCACAGCGCCGATGCTAAAGTCCACAGACTGTCACAAAGTAAAAGAGGCAGTTTTTCCTCAAATACCACTAATCAAACAAGCTATAAACACACATTATTATTATTTATGTGTTTTCACATAGATGAAATTCTGCATACAGCGACTACACAGTAGCCAGAGGGAGACAGTTGACACCTCACCTCCTCTTTAAGATCTCAGTTTACCAACAACAGAGCGCAGACGTGCTGAATGCAGAGTGTGTCCAAACGCTTTAGAAGTCATGAGCAGTTGTCACACTCGGGCTTAACGTGGACAGAGAAAAGACGCTCCTAAACGCTTGGCTAATGTCATGGAGGGGCCAGAAACAAGCAGGAGGTCTGAAGGATTTCAGGATGCTAACAGTCTCCTGGAGTGGAGGAGTGAGCAGTCCTCTGTGTGTGTGTGTGTATGTGTGTGTGTGTGTGTGTGTGGAGGGGGGGTGTTGCTGGCACAGCTGTAATTAGATCCACCGAGACCTGCAGAGAAGATTGTAAGAAAGTGTGGCTGCATTTTTTCTTTTTTTTTGGGGAACGTTGTGTTTGAAAATTGCCATCTTTACCAGCTAGCTGCTCATCATTTTAAAGCTTTTAAAAACAAGCGGACTATATATAGCTGCTATTCCCTGGTCCTCTTGGTATGAATGTTGTTTACGTGGCTAAAATGTGAATCGCAATACCTGAATAATGGCCTTCACATAGTTATGTAAAATAGCATGGTAGTTGATCCTGCAGCATTCATCTTTGTACAACCATCCAGTTTAAAATGCCTTTTCAATTTATCACCACAATTCTGTCAACAGGCTGCTGAAATTAAATAAAACAGATAACAGGAAAGCAATATGGATAAAAACCTTCTGTCACAAAAACTGTGCTTTGATTCTCTCTTCATCGATCATTTAGTCTGAAAAATGCCCTTCACAATTTAGCAAGGGACGATGTCAATAAATGGTACATTTTGGCTGATAAACCCAAGGATGTTCAAAACAAAAGGATTAAATTTGCACATCTGAAAGGCTGAAGCCATCAAACATTTGGCACTCTTCCTTGAAAAAGTAAAGATTTATCTGCAACTCGTTGATTTGAAAGAAAAATGCACATGGCAAGTTTCATGAGCCCAAAGTGACTTTCACGTTACTTATATTGTCAAATTCACGATCAGCATTTCAGCTAGAAAAAGAGGCAAAATATAGTTGATCACAAATGTAAGAATTTAATGGAACCAGTTGCTGAATAACTCTAGATGGATTTGATTGAGTACTTGTTTATATTGTGATATCGGTATAGTATATATCATCTATGGAAGAAATAAAAGCAAGCAAACAAGAATGTCTTTTGGCTAATCCAGCAAAATAAATACCTGACAGATCAAAGTGCTTCATCACATTGATGCAAAACCACTTAAAAATCCAATATTGCAATCATGCTGGCCAGCATTGATTTGCATCATTCTCCACCTGGATTAATACAAAAACAATACATATTCAAGTGAAGTATAAACGATATGAAAAGGACCTGACAGCTAACACACCTGTGCTGGTTTACATGTAGTCATTTAACCCCGTGCTAACTGATAAAAATTGACAGATAATCTGTTATAACAAACAATACCAATTGTGACTAAAAATACAAAGTATAGCAGTATAATAAAATGCAGTATGTATGACTTTACTACCGGTGTTTGTTCACACTGTAAAAGTTCATTCTTAAAAATATTTATTAATGGTGGTATCCCGTGTTTTTTTTCCCAAGAGTATTTTAGGTTTAATTTGTACAGTAATTTCTTTACTACATTCAGCTGAAGGCTCTCCATATAGTTTGTGACAAATGTATTTAGTAATACAGCCTTGTACCAGTGGTGTGATGTAGTCTTCTGTGTATCTGCCAGGACAATATATCAGTATACAGTAAAAGAGCTGTGGGTGTATACGAGTGCATGGGTGTTGTTTTTTGTTCAGACAGCTGTTTTTATTGCAGGTATCAGGGAAGTTTAAATTAACTACCACCTTGTGGCTCCGATTTATTTATTTTGTATTTTTTGATCGAGTACCTGCACAGCCATTTGTCTGCTGGCAGGGACGAAACATTGATTACTCGATTTAGCAACATGAGCAGTGTGCGAGCAGCCGACATATATTCAGCAACTTCCGGGGATTGTTTAATGACTGGGGATTCCCTCAGCAGCTACGATAAAGCAAGCAGGAACTTCTGGGGGCTGTCATTCATTAAAACCATTGAGTTACAGTCAGGGAACTCTGCATGTCAGCAAAAACAAAAAAAAAAAGCTGTTCTTATTTTTTACTCTGTCTTGCCAGACTACCTTTTGGCGAAACAAGCCAAGCGAGATGTTGATTCGATGTTTTTGCGCTGGAGGAAGGGTGAACAAGAATTGCTGTGTTGTAGATATCTTTTACTGTGCAGCGTTCACTGTTCTGTTTCCTGTGCATGAATTCTGCCCCCAGGATCTTCAACTTAACTGCAAAGTGTTCAGACCCAGTCATTTCTGAACTGAAAATATTGACATGAAGATAAGATGATAAAATGCCAAGTTGCCTTAGTTAGACGTAACCCTGTTGTGCAGAACCGGGGAGAATCTTTAATGCATTAATCATTGGTACAAACGTCAAACAGCAGCTGTCAGTTTGGCTGAGAGCAATCTGGGTCTGCCAACAAAGCAAACCAGCTGCGTTCACGTTAGATTGAGACCGAACAATGTGTGATTATTAATTTATCATATGTGGAAAAGTATGTCTGGCTGAGGTTGAAAATCATATTTTCATCGCAGGGTAAACACACCGTTGACCTTTGGCTTCCAAGTACGTTACCGATACATCACAGTGTGTGTGCTTTAGTCATTGATCTGTCGCAGCAGCTGCAATATTGAATATAATCCAAAACCATCTGAGTAGCGGTTGACAGGCAGTGGTGATATTGGTCTGTAAATCATGTTTTTTCGCTACATTCCCACCTGTATTGGACCCTTATGGGACAAAGTACAATCAAGAAACAGCCTGTTGAGTGTCAGAGGGCTTACTTTGATTTTAATTAAAGAAATTTAGCTTTCCAAGTCACATAAATTCCATTTGGTTAGTTTGATGTGAAAATCTACATCTACAATCTCCCAACTGTTAAATTAAAAAATCTGTCGTCATTTTTCGAGTCTTAACAAGGCTCATTTGTGTAAAAACTGATAAAATAAGTGAACCCTGGTTGAGGTTATGTGACTTTTTCACTTTCTACTCTGAAAAAGCAACAACTTTATTACGTTTGAAATCCTTGAAACAATATTACTGTCTGTTGCCAATGAAAGGTTTAATTCAAGTCTAAATGACATATTGACAGAGATGCTTTGCAATGAACTAAAGAACTATGAGGACTGGCATCGTTAAGGGAAAAATTACAATTGTGAACACAATTTATTGAATTATCAAGTCACAATATATCCTTCAGCATTGTAATGTCACGAAGAAGTGTAAAAGGTAACACAGTGGAAATCAAAAGAATACCATAATGCACACGAATGCACAATTAACAGTGAAGGTTGACGAACTAAAGAAGTTAAGATAATGTTAAGTGGGTTGCTTTAGTTATTTTGATTTTGGACAGAAATACCAGAATCTAACCTGGATGTTTCCTCTTTTCATAAAATGTTACGCTGTCACTAACTACATCCAGTAAAGTTAAACAAGCTCACAGCAGTTTCATAGATCAGTCACGTCTACTCAAACTGAAAGAAAGCCGAGCGATCAAAATGTCTGACACACTAGAAAGTTACCCAGTCTGACTCAAATTTTTTTTTGTGTGTGTGTGTTTGATCATTTAAGGCCATATTCTTCTAATCAATATGCCCAAAATTTTAGATGTAAAAACAAACAAAAGCGCACAGATGTCATGTTTTAGACCACAGCTGACCTGGTGGACAACAGTCTGTGGATCAATGATTCGCTCCACCGGGATGATAATGATGTGCTCCGTGGCTTTCCAGCAGACAGTTTGGTGTTCAAATGGCATAAAAGATGATGAATGACGGCAAGATTGAAGTGCCTGTCAGCTCGATCAGCTGGTATTCACATTTAATTGAGGCCTGTCAGCTCCTTGCATATTCCTCCTCAGCCCTGTTCGGCTGTTAAAATGTAATGTGCCATTAACAGATTCTTTGGGTTTTTTGTACTGAATAGCATTTTTTACTGATCCATGGGTCACATATAAAACTGCTATAACTCTATTAGAGGGGAAAAATGTAGATGATGCTATACTGCCAATATGAAGATTGTCAAGGACCAGAATTTGTCCGTCGGAGTGACTAAATGGTCCTCTAAGCAACATTTAATTTTTTCCTCCTTAACATTACTTTAACAGAATGCCAGTCCAACAATTTCCATAATTACTCAGTAGAAATTAATTAGCATTTCATCTTTCAGGTTGACTTCATCTTGATATGTGGACTGTGCTGCTTTATTTTCAGATGTTATCGCTCGCTAATTGAGAATTCATGAGCCTTGGAACCGAAAGGAATAAACACTCTTTAATGGCTGACACCTTAGTAAAAAATCTTTTATTTTGTTGATGCCTAATTAAATTACTTTTTTAAATTTAAGATTTATTGTCTAAACAATCCAAAAAATGATGGGTTACTGATGCTGGCAGACTCAGAATTTAGAATAATATTTACTGGTTTCTTATAACTTTTGCTGTCAGTTTCTTATACTGCAGTAATTGTTTATTGCTCTGGATAAGAGACATACATATAAAGTTTGCATAATAAAATTCCCCATCTACTTTAGCATGTTAGCATGCTAAGTATTTTTAAACAAATCTATACATCTGTGGCAGATGGGATGGAGTTTTTGCAGGTTTTCAGAGATGAACTAAAGTTAGAAATATCAGCCTCATGGTGGGACTAGATTAGAGTCGGTTCATCACAAAACTCAGCCTCCTCGTATAACCTTGAATGTCTGTTCAAAATTTGATGGCAGGTCATCTAAAAGTTTTCAAAGTCTTGTTCAAAGTGGTTGATTGACTATCAGCATCTTTAGTGTTGCAGCAACAAGCTACAAGAGGTCAAAATGTGTTATTGATCAAATACTTTTCTTTGTTTTTCTCTTTAAATTGTCTACAGGTTTGGTCTCATCCTTCATCGAAATGAGCCTGTTCTCCACAAGATCGACCTGGAGACGACGTCGTATGTGAAAAACATCAGTTTAAGGGAGTATAACTGCATCCCCAAGTCTGTGGCCTACACCCATCTCGGCGGCTATTACTTTGTCAACTGCAGGCCCGACTCCACCGGCGCCACGCAGCCACAGCTCATCTTGGACAGTGTAACAGATAGCGTGATTGGCCAAAACCGCGACGTCACCGGCACTCCCTACGTGTCTCCAGACGGGCACTACATGGTCACTGTCGACGATGGCGACGGCCTGATGAGGATCCAAATGATCTCAGAGCGAGGAGAGATCCAGGAGCCCTTTGACATCCACACCAACCTCCACCTGTCTGATCTGGCTTTCCAGCGCTCCTTCACGGAAGTCCACCAGTACAACGTGTTCGGCAGCTCCGGCCGTCAAACTGACGCTCTGTTTGTGGAGCTGAGCACCGGGAAGGTCAAGATGATCAAGAGCTTGAAAGAGGCCACCAAGTCATTCGAGTGGCCGTGGAGCAGTAGGAACAGGGTGATGGCGGGCAGTGGACTGTTCGGACAGTACCTCATGACCCCATCCAGAGAGTCTCTCTTCATCCTGGACGGACGGCTCAACAAGCTCAACTGTGAGATCACCGATGTCCTCAAAGGCAACGTGGTGGTGTGGGTCGGCGAGTCTTAGATCATAATGTCAAGACCCAATGAGCTTTCTTTTCCTCGAAAGGTACTGTTGCACTGAATTCTGTTGCAGATTTTTTAATTTTGTGGAAGCGCAATAGTGAATTCCACAGATTCAGAAACCAAATTGACCATTTGTAAATCCATTGGATGACAGACTGTCGTCCAAAAAAACAAAAAAAAAAACAAAAAAAAAAAACGAGGGAGTAATTGATTGATATTGTCTTAAAGCCAAGTTAAAACAATTTTTTCCACTGGTTGGTTCATGTTTAAGTCAACATAAAGTTGCTTGCTGGTAATCTTTTTCAGGAAAATTGGTATGAATCCGTAAACATGTACAACCTTACATTATTATCGGTTGTATTCAGTGTGTGGGAATGCTGTAGATAATCTCCAACGAAAACTAATATTTAAGTGAATTGGCAGAAATAAATATATATATATATATATACACTGTATATGTCTGGATTAACTCTGGTAATTTAAGTTTACCCACCCCCAACTTTTTTCCTGTGCCTTCAAGGAAAATTCCCCTCCATCAGAGGAATTAGCGTAATTATTCCCAGTGTGACTGCAGACTACACCTTTCCTTTGACCCCTTCATTTGTGGTGAGCGTGGTTCCTCAAAAATCTACTGCTCTCGTCTATCCGTCCGTCCAACGCAGCCGACTCAGTCTAATTAAAAAGAGCCCTTGCTGTGATCCCATCCTGTTTGAAGTGCAGACTGAGAGACTGAGTGGTTCATTATGGTTGTGCGATCTGTAACCTTTGATCCGAAATTATAACCAGCGTTGGAAGGTTTGGAAATATATATATATATTTTTTCCTTTTTAGTCCAAAGCTGAAAATTGAAAGTCAGTGGCAATGTTAGTTAAACTGTACCAGCTTTATACACATTGTGAAATTTTTAAGTATTTGAGAGTGTTCCTTAGCAATGAGTCAATAGAGCACTCATGTGTAAAAGAAAATCCTATCATGAGTTCAATATGCCTGGACCAAAAGAAAAGAAAAGCATCTTTAGAGTATAATACAATGAACAGTGACAAACGTGCATTGTCTTCTCTGTTTGACAGCATGTTTCAAGTGGATGTTTTAATGTGAAGTACTGATGAGCTAGCACTCTGGGGAGCGGGGTAGTTGCAGCTGTATTGTGTAGAGGGATCTTTGAGGATAAGCTTTGAATATGAGAAACAACACTTTCTGAATGCTCCTGCAGTAGATACATAGCTGGTGAGTCAATGAAACAGTTTCCTAGCTGGACACATTTCTATGCATTTTCACCCTGGCACTCTATGACTCTGTGAATCACAATGGGCAACTGTATCTCCAATTTAGTATGGACTTTTAATGTGTACAGATTATATAAAGTCACTCTGTCTTTCCTGTTAGATCTTACTCTTATATGTTTTGATTTGAATATTATTTAATCCCTTTCTCCCCCCCGTCACATGCTGTTTTTCCAACCTTTAAACCCAACTGTACTGCTGACGATGACCTCTGACCTTTCTCTCTATTTATGTCCTGTACATAGCGGCTGACTGTGAGCCCATTAGTTTCTTCATTGATGTACAGATTTGCGCAGGTTCTGTTAATTTTCTGAGAAAATAATCACGCTCCTTTTCTTTTGGGAAATGAGAACAAACACACAGCTGTCATTATCAACATCCTGTAATCCAAGCACATTGTGATCACAAACACCGCTTTCACCTCCATATAGCCATGTCTTGTATGTTCCTTCATGTGATTGTTATTTATATAGAGAAAACACGCTTGTCATTTTACCTAACAATAAAAATTAGACCATGAAAAAAAAAACAAGTGCAGCATTGTCTCTTTTCCTCATTAAACCAAGACGCAAATACACAGAAAATCAGACATTCACAACTTTCCTTTAGGAGCTAAAGCATCCTGTTGCCAATTATTGTGCTACGAGAGATGCAACAAGAGCAAGGTCAAGACTCTTTTGTCCCTGTGGGTATATTATCTTACAGCAAGGCATTCAGTATAACAAATCATTATAATTAGCAAAGAAGTACAATTGTCAGACTTAAAGATCCGTAACAGAAAGAAAAGCAAAGAGTTTGTAGTTAGTTTCTGCCTGATACTTTGAAATAATTTACATTTTCTTTGACCAGGAAAGTCTCTGACATTCTGGACCTTTTGGGAAAATATGATTGACATAGACATGATTCAACTGCCTGAAGGCTGAATAAAAAATGTCCAACACTATTAAACACTTCCATATATGCTTATATTTGATATTCTAAATCTCAACTGAGTACTTTCAAGGCACTTCATGAAAATCAGAAAGTCTTAATGTTTAGACTAAACTGAGTAATACTGAAAAAAACAAAACCAAAGATAAATTTGCATCATATCAAGTACCCTGGGCAAAAGAGTTATACAGTTATCAGTGGATTAATATTGTTTATATTTTGTTGTGTAAGCAGCATTTTACTGGTGTCTGTGTAGGTGGAGCTAAATGTAACTGTTTTATTCAAACCAGTGGTCTAAACTATAGCAAAGATCATGTGTTTTATTTGAAAAAAAAAAATTAAATCTGTGATGCAACTGTTCAGACAAAGTAAAATATTTTTGAATATTGTAAATATGCAGATAAACTGTATTAAAAATTTACTTAAGATAATTAAGAAATTCACAATCCTGCTCCTTAAAAGTGACTATTGTTATAAAATAGTGAATATCTTTGGTACATTCCCTCAGGCTCTGCTAACACTGACATTTTAAAGACCAAACAATTAACTGAGAAAAATATTAGTTTATAATGAAAATGATCATCAGTTACAGTTACCAGTTACTTACAAATAAGGAAGAAAAGCTGTGTTCAAAACATAAAATACAAAATCCAAATGGAAACTGAATATTTTCTGTCATCTTTGGTAGAAATAATAGTTTTTCTACCCAGTGATTCAATCATGTTTGTTCCCAAGAACATTTATCTTTATTTCTTTATCGTTAGGGTCAGCTGTGAACATGAAATCTTTTGAAAAATAACTAACCCATAAATATATGTCAGACATATATTTGCACTCCTTCAATGCCCGTGTCTTTCAGTGATTTAGTTTTTTATAAAATCCATATCCTTGAAATACAAAAAACCTCAGGGATCATCAGTAAAACTACAATTTTTCCCTTTCAATGTTCTGTGTTCAAACAAGATTTTCTCTGCTACATTTTCATATTTCACCACAGAGAATACTTTCAGGTAGTGTGTTATTTTCCCCCTCTGGGTTTATTCAGCTTTAAAATGCACACGGCTGAAGGTGTTTTGGATAAAATGATCCTCCAAATTGTGCGAGGCCGCACACTCGAAATCCATGTGGAGAGGCACTTCCATCTGAACAATCCCTACATCAGATAAGCACCTTTTCCACTGATAATGAAAAGTTACCATCCTCAAGCAAGTCTATGACAAAGAACTACAGGCTCTGTCGGGCTCTCCATCCCCATACTGTTCTCACTTTATGTTTAGCTTCTGGTTTATAAGCCAAACTGTCTTTAAGATCCGGATCTAAAGCTCAACGATACCTCGGTTTACAGTATGAAACATACGGTGACTATATTATATGTGTACTCTGCAGGAGAGACGATTAGGTACAGAAAGTAGCATATAATTACATTATGCAATACAATTGAGAATCAAAGTAGAAAGGATTTTTTTCTCTATAATGTTTTTGTAGCAGAGGTTGAATATCCTGGATGAAACAATCTGCAGTGAAATGAAAGGACCACAGTCGCTCATTTCAGTGAGCATAAGTGACATTTTTAATCAAAAAAATATTCAACACTTTTGGTTTAGATAATTTAACTAGATGATGAATCATTTTTCAAAATAGTTGGGAATGATTTTTCTGCCAATAAATCAACTGACTACCGGTTTCAGACCTAGTATGTAGCAATGTAATACTGAAAAGGCTGCTCAGGGATAAAAATAATCATACAATTGTCTGGAAGTCACATGGTTGTAACTGGTGGTGAATATTGAAAATTCATCAAATGTTAGAAGACTGGGGCAGTGCTTCTTTCAGTACTTTGCCTCCAGTATTGCTGCCTGCAGGTTTCTTCTGAAACCGCACATCCAGACAACTTCACAGTCAACTCTGTCAGCAAGACACCTGCAAAGTGTGATGTCGTCGAGATAATCGAAGGACAGACAGACAGACACAGGTTCTTTACGTTTATGTTTGGATCATGTGCTCTGTCTTAGTCTGCAAAGTAGCTGCATCTGTCAGAAAAAATGTGATGGAGTAAAAAGCCAACTGAAAAATGCAGCGGTATAGAAAGCTGTACGTACGCTTTTATTCAGCAGCATAAATGCAGGCGTGTTGTCACTGATCACACACGTCTGGTTATTCAGCAGAGATCAACAGAGCCGCTCCAGTGCAAAAGTGTGCAGCCCATTCTCATGACCGTGATCACCATGCTTCCCTGCACTCCTGATAAATGCTCCATAATGCATTCTTCCCCCCACCGGTCCCAATTTATATTCATCTCTGAGTCACACAGCCTGGTAGTTTATATTAATATTCTTCCTTACAGGATCCCCTTTAATAAAACAGCCATGTGAATAGAAAAGAGGTCCTGGCAGTTCCTTAATTATCTATTGTCAGTCCTTTATCTTCTCCCGGTCACATGGGAGGGCCTCGGACTCGCTCGAGTCTCGACGCCATCAGGAGAATTTAGCACCACCCTCTACCTCTCTCTATTATTCCATTCATAAGGCAATCGGCGTAATCATGCCGCTGGCTCCTTAATCACGTTGCCGGGGCCCTGCCAACAGCACAACCTCTCCGCTCCATCCGAACCACGGCACCTGATGACTGATTGAGGCCACTGGTGGTGCTGCACCTTGTGCCGGTTGTAGGTCCTCATCCTGCATTCCCCTCCCTGCTCCCTCTCTCTCTCTCTCTACTCTGCCTCCAGAATAATCAGTGTATTTCTGTGTGGTGGAGGACGGCCGCAGTTACAAAATGGATTTTCTCTCACGGAAAGGAGCCTTCCTGCGCTGCGAAATGGACTTGTCAGTGCGGTGCAGTAAGCAAAATGTAAATACAGGCAGGTTTTAATTACACCAAAAACAGGCACTTTGGATGAATTACAGGATGTCTAAATTTTGCTCTTTTGTGCAATGAGTCTGTTGATTTGTCTTTTTAAAATGTCTGAAGTCACTGTAATGTAGAACACAAAGAGAGTCTCCAGCTGTGACTGCACAGTTTCTATGTGCAGTCTCACACCATCTCACTGGATTTGGCCTGAATGCTAACATCACTATGTTCACTATAATAATGTTAACATACAAAACTGGTGAGCAGTTTCAGTCCGGGCCAAAGTAGTTTTCTAATCCTCACATTGAAACAGCTAGAAAAAGCAAATGTTTGGATTTATTTTTGTGATAACAACACATAATAAGCGATAACAACCAAAACTAATTGTTTGTCTGGATAAAGCTGAACATACCCTGAAAAATTACACCTTTTGAACATCTTTTAGTAAAAAGAGGAGTAAAGAAATTCAATTTCTGTCTCGTTGTCTGGATGTCCTCTCAGTTTTGGCCTCTTTCAACAGGTGGAGGTTTCTGCTCATTAAGCTGGTGTTTAGCAGTTCTTCAGGGAGTTTAGGGATCCAGACACAAGTCAATGAAACAGAACTTTTTAAAGGCCATTTGGTAAAACTTTCCCACTTGCATTTTAACTCACTGGGCAGAGGACCTGAATAATCAGAAGATTCTGTTTAATTGTTTTTTTTAAAGATATTTATATCCGTTTGGATGTGAGCTATTCTTGTGCATATGGTGATGGCAGCGGGCCAGGATGCAGTTTAAGATGCTGACAGCAGCCGCCTCGTCCTCTCTAGTTGTCCTATTGTCATGCTGAGCTGGCTGTCATGACACCGAGGCCGAAGGACGCCTGTGGACACTCAGCAGTGACGCGGACGCACCCGAAGTCCTGTCATCCAGACACGGCCGACTGATCCCGTTCTGATAGCGCCCAGGTCGCCCATGACAGGAGCCACCACCTCCGCTTAGCATGCACCTTGTCTGTCCTTTCGCTGTTCAGTGTGCTGCGAAAAGGCAGCAGAGGGAGGCCTCCTCAAGGTCGACCCAGGAAGGAAAAACAAAGAGGAGAAAAGTCTCAAACTTAAGCCCAAAGGTTTCCCTCGACAATTTTTTTATGCCTCTCCTGTCCATGTGCGTAGCATAATGTCAGCTGTCAGATCGGAAATTTCACTGCACTGTGTTCCCGCTGTCATGCTATACTACTTTTAGCACAGTTGGGATGTAGCTTATAGAGTTTTTCTTATCCATGTAATTTAACCTGAGCCCTGTGAGATTAACAAACAGCCACAGCTCACACATTCTGCCCGCCTGTTTTGCTCTTCCAAGAACAAAAGGGTAAAAAGGAAATCCAATCTCACTTTATTTTCTGTCTTTGAGGAGGCATTAAGAGCCCCTTCACATCTCGTAAACATGTTATGCTCTGGATGCTACAACATAATAACATATTTGACACTGTGGTGTTGGATATGTTGTCTCACAGCTGCAACAATCGAGCGACTGATAAATTAGTCTCGACTGATCAATTAGTCTCTTGAAACAAAACAACTGTTTTGATAATCAGATTTGAGCAGTTTTTAAGTAAAAATGGCAAAAATCCTGTTCCAGCTTCTCAGATGTGAATATTGTCTGTTTTCATTCTCTTCTATGATCATACATGGAATATATTTGGGTTTTGAAGAAAACAAGAATTTTTAAAAGTCACCTTGGAAACTAAAACTTTTCTGACATTTTACGGACCATGCAAATAATCATTGTATGAAAGGGAAATGAAAATTTTATTTATGAACACAGTTTTCTAAAATGATTGGTTAAAGGGCTCTTACCGATTAGAAAAATATTCTACCAAATATGACTCTTCCTTTAACTGTCATTTGGTTTGTAAAGAAATACATGTTCAGGGTGAGTTATGGCATTCATTAAATGTATTGCAGGGACTACATTATTAATTCATTCAATCACAATTTAGCAAGCCCATAACCCCCTAAAACTTTATTTAACTACAGTGTAAGACAATTTAAAAACAACTAACCATCATATTCCTTTTTAATTGTTTGAAAATCCAATGTTTAATTAATGATCAAATTAATAACCTATTAATTTTCTGTTGTTCATCAACCAACCATTTCAGCTTTAGTGTTTTTGTAACAATCTCTCATGATTAATGTGGACGTCATTTTACTTTGAAAGTTAATCTTGATAATTACTTCTCCGCACAAAACTACATGTATTCTCGGTCCGGCTTCAGGGTTTAACTGGAGACTGACCACAAGCATTTAAGATAAATCTCAATCATTTTCTTTTGCCTAACATCTTTGAACGTGGAGCCTTTGAACAGTCAGCTACCAAACACAGAAAGTCGGCCCTGCAGTTCCATGTTGACTTTTCCACCCCAAAAACTACTTAAAGTGAAACAGGGGTGTGGTGTTTTAAAATGCATGAAATGACCACCATGTGTCTGTAAGCAAACTCTGCAGCATTCTCCAAATGGATTTGAGGCCAAATGACTGCGCGGCGCTCCTGTATCTCCTCACAGCAGATTTCTGACTGTCAGTGATATCCAGCTGAGATGTTTGCGGGGAAATGGGGCCGATGTATGTTAGCTGTCTATATGTTAGCACGCTGCTAAGAATCTGTTTAATTTGTTTGCTTAGATGTTTTTTTCGGAAAGCCTTTGATGCCAGGATGTCTTTTGAGAAAGTTTCTCGGAGTAAAACTCCTTGTTCATTCAGCAACAGAGGAGAGTGCTGCATGCTAATTATTGAACCCTTTAATCTCTATTTCACAGACAAGATGTTGATGTTGTTGTTGCACAAAAAACCCATCCTGCTTCTCCTGCATCCACAGGTGTTTTTACAGAAAAGTGTCCCCTGTGATAATTTGAAAACTTTAAAACTGAAATAAAAACTTCTGTGTAAACATATAGAAACTTTAATAATAGTGCAGCTATAGTGATTATCCCTTTTTCAGATGTTTTTGATGCGTTTGTGGAAACAGCAGCTATGAGCTCCAGGCCTCTGGGTGTGTGTTGACTGATATTTCAGAGCCGGCATTTGCAGACACGCTGTTCATTTCTTTGGTGCGCTGCCGCCTGCAACTCGCCATGTTTAAGTTATGAAAGTTTGTATTTAGCTTTTTTTGCCCATTCACGACGATCACACAGAGCGCTAATTATTTGTCGTGAGCGATTAAAACAGTCCTTCTTTAGTAGTCGACCTTTGGGAGGGCCCATAATGCTGCAAGTTTGCTTTTCATGCAGACAAAGGAAGTGGGAGATGAGCTAACAAGGCTTCATTTGGAAGGAGAAAAACTAAACTTTCATGTTACTGCAACACCTGCTGAGCCATTTGCAGCTCCACTGTGTTGAGCTTGTCTTGCATAATAGAAAGGACGGATATCTCACTAAGGTGTAGTTCTGTCTCAAGTTCGGCTGCAAAAACATCAACAGAGACAGTAAGCAGTGAAAACAACTACAACATGGGGTAAGATGATGCTAAAGTATTACCGGACATATGAAATGCTAATGTTATATCAAACACACAGTCATAGCCTACAATGCCAAACGGTGGTTGTTAATTGGTATTCCTGTGCATCTCCACTCGTGGAAAATGAAAGTGTGAGTATAAATCAGAGTCATCATAAATGTCTCAGGGGGGCGATCTATCAAGGAGAACACGTTGCTGGTGTAAAACAGCTGGTATAATGAGCTCATCATCCTCCGAGTTATCCCACCTTTCAAAAGGATGCACCATGACAACAGTTTTTTTTAACAGAGGACTTTACACCTACTAAAGGCTCAGTGTATGATTTAAGCTGTGATTTATGGCTATGTCGGACCAATTTCTGCTGCTGCAACGCTTAAAATGTTTGTAGTAACTCTGAGCTAAGTTAGAAACAACTTTCAAACCAGACATGCACCATAAGAATTAATCAGCGCTAAGCACACCTACCAAGCACACGTTAATGCAGCATTTTAGTTTCCTTGACAACAACACAGCGATTGACTGAATTTTTCAATGATTTGTCTGTATGTGAGTCAGACACGTGATGCAGTGTTCACGTTTTTACATCAGGTTCGGTAATAATGAGGACTGAATACTGTGTAACAAAGCGGCTCTGTGTTAAATCCCTTTTGTCTGGTATCAGTCATTTACCATTGTGGACATTCAGTGACTAACATCTATCAGGCTGACTGTCCATCTGGACACCACAGCTTTCAGACCACACTGTGCGACCTCGGAGAAAAAACGACCGGCAATACAGGCGGCAGCATGTTCAGGAAAAATCCCTAAAATGTGTTCACAATTTCACAAATCATGGAAGTTCCCCACCTTTTGATTTCTCTCTCCACTAAAGCAGGAGGCCAGCTTTACCTTGGGGCTCCGGCACATCGGGCCGCTGGCCAGCCGGTCGTCATTAGGAGAATTTACTTCTCGGCGCCTGCCGCTGCTGAGCGGAGGACCAGATGTGATGCGTGTCTCCTAAGGTTGCCGAACACAGCGAGACGCATCCTGCATCAGGGGAAACCAGTCTAGAGAGCAGCTTTATCACTACCAGGACCAAACATCGCACAGCCCTCTCCAGCTCGACGGCTCTCAGCCAAAGAGCCAGCTGTTAAGAGAGGAAGTCTGAGTGCACAGACAAGAAGAAGTCCTGTGGTTTTTAGGCTGAGAGGGACCCCTCAAAATGTAAAGCTCTCGACTGAAGAGAGAGAGTGAAGAACTGAACAAGGACTTTACTGGTATTTGCTTTTAATGTATTTACAGTCTACTGTATCTGTCTCTCCATCTGCACAAAATTCTGATGATCTCTTCAGCATGATTATGTTATTATCTTTATACAAACCTTTAAAATGATCTTTGTTTAGAAGTTAAGCGAATATTAGTTGTTTAAATGGTCTGCTTATTTTTGTACAGCACTTTTAAATTTTGTGTACAAAAGATGCTACAAAACGTCAACTTTAAATAATTGAAAAGGTTGTTTTGTTCTAAAGCATTTTAGATGTATCCAAAAATGTATTTGACAAGTAACTGTAAAAAAAAAAAGCTAAATTATGAAAGTTTTACTTTTGAAGTAAATACCGTATAGAAAATATAATATAGCAATGCAACACTAGTAGTAAGCCTGCATTTTAAATACACAAACGTGGGAATATTACACATGCATGTAAATATCAAACATGCTCAAGGACATCGTGTTTTAATTATGGGTGCATAAATGTGTAAGCACCATTTTAATGTTGTTTACATATTCTTGCTGGGTGGAAAATGATTTATTGTTGGTATCCCAGTAAGTCATGATACATGTCATTTTATTTTATAATACCACTATATATTGTGAGCTTCATATTTTAAGAAAATAAAAACAAGTATGTACGTTGTGTATGTATGTATGTAATACAATGTTTGAATTTTGATGCATGATAGCACTATTAGTATTCTTATATTCCTGTTTATACAAGATTGTATTTGGTTGCTATATACCTGAATTGGATCCGTGCTTCAGGTACTTCATATATAAATGATTCGCTGTTAACACTGTCCATGCAGAGAAGAAGACCTATAGATGAAACATACCTGATGACATGCTCTGCTGGGCTACCACCTTTTTTTTCTTTTGAAACTTTCATTCCAGATGTTTTTTGATGTACAATAACAGCAATTAGATTTACATAGTGAACTAAAAAATACGACTGTTAGTAATTGAGATAACAGTTCGGTACATTGCTGTCTACATGAAACCACAATTATCACATTTCATGTCAAAACACTGCTGTTAAATTCTAAAAATAGTGACTTGATTTGAAAGTCTACTAATTAACATCCCCTCTCACTATCACGTACAAGTGTATGGCTGATAATCAATTGCAAACATCAAAATAAACTCTGAACTGAGCACTTTACACCTGGCATATGTGATATTTCTATATATGGGTATAGATTTAGATATGGATTTTATCGAGAGCTGCAAAGTGAATTCCTCAGGGAGCAGAAATCTGATAATGCAGAAGAGGAGGATGAAACTTCATGGAGGGACAAGCTCCTAGACGGCACGTACCACCGACAGATGGTAGAAGAAGTGGCTAATATCAAGAAATCCCAGCAGTGGTTGGAAAAGGCTGGATTAAAGGACAGAGGCACAGAAACACTAATCATGGCAGCACAAGAGCAGGCACTTAGTACAAGATCAATAATCGCAACGGTCTGCCAAACCAGACAAGACCCCCAGGTGCAGACTGTGCAAACATGCCAGCACATAATAGCAGTGTCTGAGATGCAGATAGGAGCAGCGTATGTGGGACGCCATGGTGGACAGGAATATCTTCAAATGGAGGACAGCTCTCAAAATGTTTGAGGGGACGTGCGACTTCCAGACCACAAGGACTGATTTTTTTTTAATGCATGATAAAAGGCAACACATGTACACTGTCTTGTACATTGTGCAATTCATTGAGAACAACATGACATGACGACATTCAGTGGAAACCAAAATCACCATCTGACTGAAGGCTGAATCCAAAATCATACCGAAAATCAAGGTGAAAAATCGAAATCACAGGCTGATCCAATCTAAATTCATTTAATCATTTCAACTCACAGTGTGAGTCAGTAGTGTGTACGCCCGCCCCCCCCACCGGTTGTTTGCACAACATCGGGGCATGCTGCTGATGAGACGGCGGAGGGTGTCCTGCATAGTGCTGAGCTTTGAGAAAAGGTCCCACTACAGGACGTCGGGCAGTTTGAGCAGAAACATGCAGAAAAGAACCTCTGCTGGAGGGCTTTTTGTAGGACTTGCTCCTCTTGTTCTTCCTCCCACAAATGAACACGTACGGTCCTGCTGCTGGGTTGCTACCAGTAGTAACAAAAACACCAGCAAAATGAAAAACTAGAGAATCACCCAGGAAGGACAAGAAGAGAGCAACTGTTTGTGGCCACCAGCTACAAAATCATTCTCTTTTTGGAGGGGAGGGTCGTCTCCTGGGCACCTTGCCACTTTCATTTGCACAAAGTTAGGTAAAACGGATTCACAATCACAATCACGAAAGTAAATCAGTATGTATTTCAATGAAGTGTCCGTCTCTAGGAGGAAAAATAATTTCATGTGCAGTCTTACTCCCGAAAATATACTCCTAATAAAATCACACTCACACAAGCCGCATCCCGCTGACTCGCGAGAGAATGATTGCTAAGAAATGTAGTTATGTCACTTCTCAAATGGACGTGATAGAGCCCTGTAACCCGGCAGGCGATCAAGTCTTTTTCTTATTTCCTATAAAGAGCTTTTAGGCATGTTGCCCCTGCAGCTTTGGCTTCAGAGGGGGTTGGTCACTTCAGGTGTTTTAAAAGAAGTAGATTGGAGGAGTTGGAGCTACTTTCCCCTGTGAGATCCAGGACACAATGAACTTATATTTTATTTTTAACATCCTGGGAACTGAAATTATTATGTCTGTAGCTGTTATAGGTTCAATGTTTCTGCCCAACTTATTACTTTTATAATATTTTTTTTATGTTTCAGTTTTGTTTTTTGTTTTTTTGCCTGGTTAATGATTTTCGAATAGAAATAAATAAATGAGATGAGTTATCGAGAGCCCCAGATGGATCAAAAATAGTGTGGCTTTATAATGACATGATTGGAGGTAAACAACTTAATTTTCTGGACAGGAAGCCAGGAGGAATATATAACTGTTACTGGACAAAACGCACGCTGCATTTTTCAGTAATGTAATGAAGAAAAATAAAGAAAATTGTCCCATTGGCACCCAAGGGTTTTTTTTTATTATTATTGTACTGTGTGTCCTAACACATATCATTTCAATAAATCATGAAAGATTGAGCTGTAAACGACTGTATGCTTAAAAAAGATCGCTAACAAGGAAAAAAGTAGAAGTTTAACTTTGAAAAGTAAGTAAAGAAATACATATCGATGTCACACCTTCGGAGAGCAGAACATCACAAAGTGATTCATAAAATACAAGATAACGTTAAGTTTAGGAGCCACAACCTCAAAAGTATTAGTTTTTTCCTGGATGAAGTAGGCTATCATGCTGATTATCATAGACAGGTTTTTAAACATGTAGAGCTTTAAATGATGACAAGAGCTCTGAATGGGATCCTGAAGTTGTTGTAGGGCCAGTGAAGAGAAATTCAAATCGGTAAACATCAGATAAAACACAGCAATTCAGCAAGTTGAAAACAGATTTGATCAGTCTTTAAATAGTCAGGCTTTTGACATTTCTAAATGCATTTCTAATGTTTTACTCCTGTTAAAGAGAGGGAGATGATAAAAAAATTTAAATTAGTTTCACTGTCTTAACAACAAAAAGGTTAATCTGTACTCACTACTGTATATGGTGAAAATTAACGACATTGTACTTCAACACTTTGGTCCAGAGTAATTAAAAAAGAAGGTCAAGACCGACTGAGGGATTTTATCTAAAATTGAAAAATATTCCTCTGAAGACGTATCTTAGCAACTTTGGTGATTTTTTGTGATGCATTAAAGGGTAAAAGAGGCATTTCAGTTCACACCAAAATTAATATGTCAGCATCCCTTATTGTCACTCGTTAAATGGGAGCATGTCAACATCCAAAAGTTGTATTAACGTGCTCATGTCAGTTAGCATCTTGATGGGATGTAACATTAGCATTCAGCTCGAAGCGCAGCCGGGCTTACATCCGACAAACACTATTCATAACTAAATGTCAATACTGACTTTAATGAATACAAAGTTTAATACGCTCATTAAAGGCAAAATCCTCTTTTTGTACAAATTAACCCACCTCATTTTGGAGGTCAAGGCTTTCTCATTATTGTGAATTTTCACACTTTATATATACGTATACAAACACCATATCTCTCCTTTTTTAAAGCATTTTCTCTAAGTAGCATACACAAAGATATTTTTGTCCCTTTTGTGAGGAATAATGTCCACAGCTGACTTTAACCTGTGGTGGCAGGTAAGATCAGGTCTTAATTATATTTTCTCATTAAGCCTTCAACTGTGCCAGAAGTCTCAGGAGTAAATACAATATCCTTCCAATATTAAAATGCAAGATTCGAAGTACACTAGCACATCCTCATGCTGGTATGGCACTTTAACAGTGCCACTCAGATCAAACAAGAGTTGGACTTTGATGACACCCTTCAAAATGTGACTTAATCTCACACACCATCTGAGCCAGGATGGCCACCCTACAAGGGATAAAACCTTTTCACCTCAAAGCGCACTCTCCATGTCAGGCCTCATACATACTACACCAGGAATATGCAGCGCCTTTGAAAAAAAAACAAACCCCCCCCCCCACACCTGAATAAAACATCGTGCTCTCATCCTTCACAGTTATTCTGAGATCTAACCTGTAGCCCCGGTGGCAAATGTACCCCCTCCTGCAGGCTGCCATTCACAGCCTACCTGCCGGTGACAGCTGATAAAACAGCGCAGAGATTGCGGATGACACATCAATATTAACAAAATAAGAAAATGCTGGCCTGACACCGTCATGCTGCGACTAGAACAACATGTTATAATTTGGTGTCACAAGCTTGTACGTACAAAGTTTGCCTCCGTCTGCCCTCTGGGACTCAGCCGCTGTTTGTCACAGGAATTCAAACTTAATCCATTTCGTTGTCTCGCACACGGAGCATTTCTGTGACACTGACCTTTTACTGCGCGTCGCTTGCTTGAGAAATTAGAAATAACTTTGCCCATCACGTTAAACACACTCAGCTGAAATACTGCTACCTTTGTTTGACACCTGGCTCCTTCAATCCTCAGTCGTTTGCACTGATCCCTCTCAGCTCCGCTTCAGCCCTGTCACATAATAATCGCATTTAGCACGCCGCAGTTTTTGAATTAACTCTGTGCTACATGCAGCACTCCAAGCATAAATCATTCTCACTTTAACTTGCGCAACCTCGCTGTGATCACATTATAATTGATCACAAAAAGGGACCTCTGCAGCACTGTTTTACATGTAAGAAGTTCAGTTCACTTCATTTTCACTCTTCACTGAGGAGGTTAAACCTTGTTGGAGGTGAACTCTCCATCAGCCATGAAACACTTTTTTTTCACAGCTGCTTTTGCCTTTGTTAGCAGGAGAATAACATCACATGCTGTCCCCTTAGGTGCCAGCAAGAACTATTCCTTTTCTTCATGAACTGCAGCAGATTTCCAGGCCTGTAAAGTGTATTGTAGACAGGCTGCTCACTTGTGACAGTTCTGCGGTTCAAAGATCATTCATGACAAGGACAGCAGGAGAGAAACTTTCTCAACACAAGGAAGACCATGTTGCGCAGCCTCCGTCGGTACACTGACTTTGTTCCCTTTTCGTGGAATTTTCCATTTACTTCTAGGAAATTTTTCAAGAGCAACATTTTCAGCTTCGTCCCTTCACATTTTGAAGTGCTTACATTTAAACCCATTTTACACTGAAAGAGAGGACTTCAGTGCCACTAAGTTTCTCACCTTTCTGACAACTAGAAATATGGTTTGAAATCAACACTCTGAATATGAACTGAAAAAAAGCTAAGAAAAAAAGCATGAGGTGAAATGATCCAAAGCTACAGAACAGTTACTAAAAGGACCTTATGATGATATTCCTCAGAGAAAAATACTCCATTTGTAATACTTTCTCTAAAGTTTAATGTGGGTTTGTTTTACTAAATGCTACCAGAAAAAAGTCACTGCATGTGGAAATCCTTGGAGATCTGAATCAAAAACTATGCAGATGATGCTGAAGAAGTTTCTCAGTGGTTTATTAAGAGATTTCTTGCAGAACTGACAGCAGTGGAAGTTGCCATCTGACCCGGACCCGTGTTTGCATCTTGCTGTGATATTCTCATCTGTCTGAGAATAAAATAATGAGACAAAAAACAAACAACCAGTCTCCTTTACCATTCATTACTATTTCAACAACAAAAAAATCCTTCCCCGTCTGTCCTCCCAGCACTTCTCCGTTATCTCATGCTTACAGCAGCTGTTGCTAGGCAACAAGTGACACCAGATAACAAATATTAGTATATAAACAATGTTCAATAGTCCATAAATAGGCACTTAAATTAAAGCCATTTAACAAGTTAAGTTATCTGATGGTACAACCTACAGACAGACGGCCTCAGAGAGTGATGCTCCGGCAGTGTGTGATATCCCCACCCAGCCTGACAGCAACCGTCTTTAAGGCTTTTTTTAAACTTAACATTAACTTCTTTCTTCTTTCATTTTCTTTCAAATTGAAGTTAGCCTACATTTAGGGTGTACAAGGCATTTTAATGGGGCATGCAGTGTTAATGTGAGAAAACAGCTCGCAGGTCTGGCTTCATTGCCAGATGATGATGATGATGATGGCAGTTTCTGGTCGAGAGCCTCGTCACACATATGAATGTTTTAGATGTGCAATACCACAGTAAATTAAGTCGTTAGTCAAGTTACTTTTGTTGGTCTGATCCTGATGAGGGCTGATATGTAGCTCTGTACGACGTCTCATAACTGCACATTAAACGGTTTTTATTACAGTTAATTTGATATTTATTGCTGTTTTCTTCTGTTGGAAGTGTGGCATAAATAAATGAACAATATAATAAATCTTGCTGCACCTCGTCACTTTGAGAACCTCTGATCTACTCCTGGCTGCAGCACCTGTCTGTATTTATGGATGCTCGTGTTATTTGCTTCAGTGTGACACATGCGTGAAGAGCGATGAACAGGTGACACCTGATCCACTGTTTGTCGCTGTAACCTTGTCAAAAGAGTGTGTTCAAAATCTTAAATACAATGGGATGCATGTCTTGTCCGGAGTTTCCTCTGCCAGCCTGTGACACCTTAGTCTAGGTGGCTTCAGGTCTCAGTGACAGGACATTGTTTTTGCTCTCTAAAGGTGAAGTACTGGTGTGCAATAAAGTAGGGAAATTGAGCGTCTCTGGCATTCGAATCTGAGGGGACATTTGATTTACTTTTTTTTTTGCCACAAAGCTGTCAGATGTTTCTCTGATGTTTGACACCATAACAAGGTTTTAATCTTCTTTCTCACATGTTCCCCAATCAAAGTAATATTTCTTACAATTAAAGCAGGGTATGGCTATTTTACAAAGGTGCTCAATATAAATTTGTTTTTGTTATGACGAGAGGAAAGGAAAGAAAAGAAAAAAAAAGCACACCACATATGGCACAAGTATAAACAGTTATTCCCTCCAGGAGAACGCTATGCGCAGGTGAGTTGGAGGCAATTCAAATGCAATGGAGCAAGCAAGCTTATATTTCCCAAAATAATATAGAGCCAGCCAATACTTGCAGCATTTCTCAACAGCCTGCCAGCCTGCGACCCACCGCGCTCACCTCTCTTGGGGTTTTTGAGTTTTTCTTGGGAATATATTTTGAACACAAAAGTACCTTTCAGAAGGCTGCACGTTCATCATTTGTTATTGCAAAAGTCCTTCAGTTCTGCCCGCAACCGGCCTGACGAAATTATCTGGTGACCAGTTGCGAAGGTCTCTGTAATTTTATACGGCTGTATGGGGCTGCTGAGGTGATATTATGAATAGGATCAAATAGGCAATAGAAACCGGCTCCATGTTTGTTTTCACTGTGTCTATGAGCTCCTGTGTATAAGAAAGCATGAACACAGAGGTATTCATGTAGTTTTTTTTTTCTTCCATATTTTATCAGTATTTGGAACTGCAGTGGCAAAGTGTGTGTACAGTGTTATGTGTAAAAATATAAAGATCAAACCTGGACTCATAAACTTAGATCTGACAGAAAGAACAGCTGTGGTGTGTGAATCACAAGACAGTCTGCAGTCACTTAGACAAGGCTCACTCAAACATGCACAGCAGCATGTTCAGCAGGTATTTTTGCAGGTTTACCATCTTAATTTGGCATTTTAGTAAGCTACCATATGCTAATTTGAACTAAATATGAAGAGCAGCTCAGCCTGAGAGTCAGGAATCACCAAAGTAATTACAATCCAGAACATCATTCCCAAAGCACAAAGCAAATTAATTTCACCGTTGCTGAAATATTTCACTTAAAAACACAAACATCCACCTCATGGTGGCACTAAACAAAAAGTCAGATTCACCAAAGTCACGGAGTTTCATCCTGTAAGAACAACCACGAGGTGCTGAGATATTATAAAGTATAAGTGAAAATGTTGACCTGCTTGTGGCACTGTAGGAAAAGTCACAAAGCAAACAGGATTTATCACCTGGATACCAAAGGGATACTAGTCTGTCTGCTGTGGAGGTTCAGGAGGTCCATCAACTTAAATGAAAAAAAAAAACCAAAAAGATGTCTGACACTGACAAAGCAGAGTGCACATTTTAAAATTCTCCCGCTTTCTTTGCAAGTTATTATGGTTGTTTACTGCAGAAAATTGTGTTGTCACTCTCGTTTTCCATCACTGGTAGTCACATCTCCGTCTGAGAGCCAAACTGGTTTCATCCTGAACCGCCGAGGTAACTAAGCTGGGACAATAACGGGAGGCCGAGATGTAAAGCAATCAAAGACACACCTGCATGCAGACAAGCAGACACATAGACGCCATGATGTGCATGCAGGGACCCGAATAAAAAGGAAACTAACTGATGCGTTGAGCTCACTGTTTCTGCTACTTTTAGTGCAAAGACAAAAACTTTATTCATCCATGTTGTTTGGAACGCAGAAGTCACACTCATGTCGCGATTAAGCAAATCTTTATCAACAGCTAACAGCATTTAAGGAACAAAATAAGTCAAGCCGAGCGATAACATGATTCCTTTAACCTTTACATGGGTTTCATAACAGACGGTAAACCTGAGAGCGTGATAAGCCTCGTCATGTTGTCTTCACTTCGGTTTTAGCCGACGTGTTTGCATGTTGAGCGTCATCTGTCAAAATCTGTCTGTCTTGCGCTTCACATGCTGAGCCGGCTAAATGAACGGCTGTACGCCCCCCCCAGGGGCATTTACCGTGATGGGTTGCCATCATTTGTATGCACATTGCGGTGCCTGTATTTTTATTTTATTACTTTGACCTTGATTATTATGGAAATGTGAAAAATAATTTGGTGTAGCACGTACTTACTTTACCCTGCCCAGCGTGCGAGGTGGTTTTCCAGAAATGGGGCTGATTAAAAACTTTTAGCCGCAGACACCGACTAATATTTGATTATCAACGGGGGCTGTGTAAAATGTATAGCATATAGCACCTTTTTTTTTTACTGTGACAGCCAGATGTAGCCCATCAGTCGAACATCACTACTTAATTTGGTTTTTAACGAGTGCAGGCATGTCAAAGCTCTGCGCTGTATAAAACAAAGTGCAGTAGTTCATTATATCCTGCAACAAGAAAGCAGACAGGAAAAAAATTAAACCCTCCTCTGCTACTATCACAATGAAGGCCGTTTCTTTTTGCTTCCTCCGAATCACTTCCTGGCTTGGCGTGTCCATGGGGAACTCCCGAGACTTGTTGCTCTGTTTGTCCCATTCATTTGCATTTTTCCGCTGCAGAACTGCATCTAATTACCACACAGAGAGCCCATTTACAGAGATAATGAGAGAGAGACCAAAAGCAAGCAAAACTCCCCATTACACAGTTAAACGCTATACACCAGAAAAGCAAATCCTGCCCTACACCCATCCGTTTTCCCTCCATATGTTCTCCTTAAAGAGAGATAAAACTTCAGCAGTCGCACATCGCTCTTTACTTCAGCTCGAGAAGCCTAAATTGGTCATTGTAGGGCAGAGACGTGGATTAATGAGGGCATATAAAGAGATCTGTCCAAATTAAACTTATATTTCAAGTTCCTTTCCTTGAAACATCTTGTGTGAAGGAATAAAAAAAATATAAAAAACACACCCAGAAAGCACATCTACAGCCTCAGCTATCATTCCACAAAATGTGGTTGCACAATTTTCAACTATCCATGACAGCAACGTGGCAGAAATTACAGCCTGTAAGCCGGAACAAATTGTGTAGCTGTATGCTATGCGGGTTTTGGAGTAATCTAATAAATGCCTTCAACATGACAGCATCACTGCTAGCCTGAACATTTCCACTTCTCGTCTCTCCCTGCTTCAAGACACGGGCAATTGGGTGAATATTGTGGGGGAAGAAAAAAGCATCAAGCATCTTGACTGCATCACTTACAGCAGATAACACAAAAGGTGTGTGTCAAGCAAGTATTTACCCACAGACCTGAAAAAAAAGCAGTCCACAAACAAATACATAATATAACGCAAGAGTTAATTATTTAACAGTTTTACAACCGCTGCTGACCCCTGATGTGTTTCTGCACTGTAAACTGGTTTATTAGTGTGTGACAACAGGGATATGTAGAAAGGAAAAAATTAGGGTTTTTATTAATTTTCTTTGTGTAATGAGTTTCAAATAAGACTGGAAGTGAGTGAGATGAGCTGGAGTTGCTCCAAGTTAGTTTTTTCCCCTCATACACCACTGTACTGTGAATATTCACATTCATTGACTATTATCAGAATATTTTCTATACAGCTGACATTGTGTTTTTTCAGTTCAATACTTTTGCTTTTTGAATTCATCCATTTTACTTGCATGAAGTCCATTTTGTTGTTCCTCAGTGTTTGCGAGTAAGACTGCAGGTCATATTTTAGTTTTGTCCGGGGTCTGTTGACATTTAATTTTGATTACATTGCTTTGGGTGTGTTTGGTTATCTGCACTGCATTTACCTCCGTGGCCTTAAAAGGTATTTATTTCTCTTCGCGACCTTTACTTTTTTTTGTTTGTTTCTTTTTATTTTTTGGGTTTTAGTTGAATGGAGGTCTTTTTGTTTGATACCTGTGGTTGTTGTTCTTTGAGGATCATATGCATACATATGCAGGCAGGTGAACAAATTAAACACAAACATAAAACATCTCATTAAGGTGCAGCTGCTCTTTGGCATTGATTCTCCAAGTCTGAACTCTCCTTGAGGGATGAACACCATTCTTCCAAAACATATATAGAGAGATAGGTAAAGGCGCTTGAATGTACCTTTTCAGTAAATTTAATGTAAGTCTTGAACAGTATGTTTGAGATCTCTCACATCGTGCCGATGTGAGTACATGTGTGCAGAGATCACTATGCCCACCTGAAGTCCACATATTCCTCTTCAAGCATCTTAAATGGAGAAATATTCCCACTTCAACCCTAGCTAGAAGACACTCTCCATCACTGCGGATGACATTTTCATACCACTCTGAACCATTGAGGTGTGAGGGAGGTCAGGAGTAGAGTTAAATTTTGTTTAGCGTTTTTCACTTCAGCACTTAAAAGGAGCGCTTAATCATGCTGAGAACGCCATAATGGTCCGCTTGTGAAAGGTGTATAACAATAAAAACAGCTTCTTCCTGTCACCTAATGGGCTGCTGTGTATATATGACTTTTTCGCCATATGGGTAAGGCAGTCACTTAACCCGGGAACATTTGTACAAGATCCCAGAGAAGTGTTTTTGTACTGAATTTCCATCATAATCACTCTGATAATCTTGGTGAAGTGAGGTTGTTGCAGTCCTGCAGTGGTTGTAGCGAAGCTGAATCGATGCCAGAGAGCTGTAAAACTCCTGGCGGCATGAAGTGACTTTAAAAAAACTTGTCTTTGCAGTTATTTTTTTCTGGCATTTATCTAGACTTGTTCACTTCATTGAACTAATATGAAGTGTATAACCTTTGGTTAAAATGGCCCCACTCAGCCCTGAATGTAAAGCAGGGCTTTGCCAACTTGCTCCCTTGACACCTTACCGTGTACTGAGGCGTGAGATTCTGCTGCTACGTCGGCTCTTTCTATTTCCTTAGCCAATTTTGTTCACTGTGTCAGGAAATTTGCATGCAAATAATGCATATCTATACTAGTCACATACTATAACACATATACAATGCATTACCGCATTTATCTGAGACTTAAACCTCTACACTGGAAATAAAAGGGGTCAGGATAAAACATGAATACCAAACTATTTGCAGAACTCCATAATGGACAGACGAATGACTCTCCTCTCAACCCCCCACCCCCCCCAACACACACACACACACACACACACACACACACACACACACACACACACACA
The DNA here is from genome assembly GCA_037176925.1 of Amniataba percoides. Lineage (NCBI taxonomy): Eukaryota > Metazoa > Chordata > Actinopteri > Centrarchiformes > Terapontidae > Amniataba > Amniataba percoides. Next base: position 5,000,847 of record JBAJHX010000053.1, read on the forward strand.
CACACACACACACACACA
>JBAJHX010000053.1:5007111-5020890 GCA_037176925.1 Amniataba percoides
TTTCAGTCAGGATTGGGATCAATCAACTGAGTCCTCATCTAGTGAGCCATTTATCTCAGTAGCCTGCAAGCTAGTAATGTAGATTGTGAGCTATCTGGCTCTGCCTATAATTGCTATGATTTCTCATTCATTTTACTTCACTACTTCCTTGTGCGACCACACCCTACTGAAGGCTGACAGCACAAAGAGTCGTGCCAGCTGTGGCCACCGCTCAGTTGGCAAAGCAACTTTTTCATATGAAAACTCAGACGGCACACAGGAGTCCAGCCATTAATCATAAATTGTCAGCTTAAGCTTTTATCGTGCATTTCATCATGCAGTCTGTTGACAATGATGCAGTAGTCATAAAGAAATGTCGATGTGACAATTCCACTGAGAGATTGACAATTCGATTGGAGGCTCTCTGACAGATTGTTTTAATTTCATGCCCGTGCAATGAAATTTGACTGCAGAGTCGAGCGAAGTGCTGTGTGGAATGCATCACTTTTAGGATAATCTAATAATATCCAGATGAAAATGATAACCTGCCTCTTCATCACTGCTCTATATGTTTCTTTTCCCTTAGTTGAGAGGGATGTCAGCATCCCAGAACCTCCCACAGTTGTCTCAGCTGCTTGAGCAGCTCGCAGGTCCAAGAGGGAATTTGGCAGCATTACAATAGCAGGGCAGACGTCCAAAATTCTCCTCTCCTCATTGCCGCTCCTCCTCTCCTCTCCTTTCACTCCTACTGTCCTTTCCTTCCCACTTGATCTTCACTTCCCCCCTACATTCTCCTCTACTTTTTCATCCTTAACCACGTCTTCAGGGAAAACCAAAGTACGGATTCAATCCCTTGTGCTTAATCTAAAATCTAAAGTTGGTGTTCACTCACTTTGTGCAATTACTTTTTTTTTTTTTAAATGACCCTACAGATTGCTGCGATGCTCACATGAAATGCAGCTGATAGAGGAAACACTGACGAAGAAACAGGATTTAAAAAGAATCAGAAACTAACTGTATGTAATTGTGTATCTGATGAGCAGGTACAGTTCATAAGATGTGGATCAGTCACATCCTGACTAATATCTGATCATCATAAAAAGGTTTTGTGGCTGAAAGGATTAGCTGATTAATCTGTTAGTTAATCAACAGAATAGTTGACTATATTTATCATTTAAGTCACATATCAAAAAGAAAATGCTAAACATTTAAATTTTGTGTCCTTAATGCTATCAACCAAAAAAAAAAGAAAATCTTTGTGTTTATTAGTCAGACAAAAGAAGAGATTAAAAGATTGTAAATTTGAAATTGATTTGAGATTGTAAAGTGGAAATTGTAGTAAGCACTGTTCCGACAGTTTTAGACTAAACAATGATGGAAGAATCATAAAAATAACCAACAGATTAACGGATGGAGAAAATAATTGTTAATTTTGTCCTTTGGTTCATCATATTGGAGCATTTTTACTTTGCTTAGTTTCTAATTCTTTTTAAATCCTGTTGTTCCCTCTCTCAGTTTATTCCCTTCCAATTTCTCCTTGACTCTTCTCTCATTATCCCATTTCCTTCCCCCCTCTTCTTCTGCTCTAATTACTTTTCCTGTCCTCCAAACTCATCCCTCTTCCTGCTGCATGTAAGTGCTGGCCCACAAAAAAGAAAAAGAAACCCCCTAAATTCACATTTCAACTGGTAAGTTTGGTCAGCAGATGATGAATGGTTGCTCATCCTGCGACTGGAGATGGCCCTCTACTGTTTGGGATTTTAAATGAACTCATTGGGGCTGGTTTAATTGATTGTTTTTCCTCCCTTATTCAGCTAAAGTCATTAGAAAGCGTGAGGAAAAACTAATTATCAATGCAGTCCTTCTTTACCACTTCACACAATGCACTATTGACGGTGAGGCATTCAGTTAAATTAATATACACGGTTCCCTACAAAAATAAATGAAAGCCTGCTTTGTTAGAAGCTTGCCCATATGGTAATCAGTGCTTAATTACAAAATAAAACCACCACCCACAAAGTGTGACACCGCCTTTTAGTAAAAGACTGGTTGCCTGGGTATTTTCTTGGTCTTGGTTCTCCTCGGCAAATAGGATTTTTTAGGATTTTGCTCATTTAACTGTTCTCAAGGGAGTCGGGGATTCGAAAGCCACGGTGAGTTCACTTCTCCCCAGCTTTGAAGCTCGCGACGATACATCTGCCATGCAGGTGAACAGGATAGTGAAGAAAGATGAGGTGAAGAGAAAGGAGGGATGATCTCGCTGCCCCGGACCCTCTGGCTCTTCCTTTTGTCTTCCCCCCTCGATGGCAAGTGCGCATCTGGCAGAGCTAAGCTTTCCCGCTCTCCCCTTCCATATTTCTCTTTCTTTCTCTCTCTTGGTTTCTGTCTGGCTCTGACAAAGGCAAGCTGGCAGACAAATCCAGTCAAGCAGAACACCATGCTCAGATGTAAGACCATTCGTTTTAGCAGGAGCAAGTCAGGGAAGTAGTCTCTCCTTTTCTGCCTCTCTGGTCAATTTTGTATGGGGTGTCAACGTAATGGCAGCATCGGGGTAATGGATAAAGACGTTAACTTGAGAGAAAAGTGATTTGTGCAGGATTGCGAAACACATACGCTGACAAAAAACACCTCTAGAACCCGAAATCTTTGAAAGCCGACGCATTACGGATTCAAGCCACGGCGGATAAATTATTTCCGTAGTGGCGGTGAATGAAGGGGAGTTTAAATATTCAGAGCATGTCGCCCGTTTGTTTTGAGCTGCCCTGCCCCTCGAATCGACTCAAGAGTCCGATGGAAATATTGCAGATGATTAGTGACACACATGACTCATCTGTATGTCAAGGAGGCATTATCATCAACCGAGGGGCCAGGAGAACAATCGCTGCTGGATATTGGTTCGCGTTCAGGTTGGACACCTAATCGCGACCTTGATGGGACTCTGTCAGGTAACTGGAGCTGTAATTTTGCACTCCAGTGATTTCAGAAATGTACTTTGATATATATGTTTCAGCGCCGAAACAGACAGCTTATCTGATCAGCAGATGCCTTTTCTATGATGAATTGCATACAAGGTGAGGTCAGAATAATGGGACCACCCAAATGTCAACATTAAGTCTCCCCAGAGTGACGGATGGGATTTCTATTCTAGAGTGGCTTAATTTCCTGGCAAGTTATCTGCCCTCAGGGAGGTGGATTAATTGTAATAATTTCTTATACAACACTTGGTGCTGAATACTCTCGTTCTGGGATGCGGCTCCTTCACATGATGACTGCTCCACTGTGATAATCAAGCATTTGGAGGAGAACAAAAGGAAGAAGGAAAATGGGTCTAAATTAGATGATTACATTTTGTGGATGCTTTTTTTTCATTCTACAAGCTCTGCACATAAAAATATCTGAACAAGAACTTGTTTTGACGTGTTCAAGTCGTAACGGTCATCACGCTCAGGACACACCATGCAAACACGAGATATCTCAACCCAGGCTGGCCACAGTCACAAGCTTTTAAAAACTGGAATAAACTACTTTCCTCTTGATTTAGCCAGATTGATTGATTTGCCAAGACTGTATCGTGTCACTGCTGCAAAGTCACTATATTGCTTCTTTCTTCCCCATTGTGAATCTGGCGTGAGTCTGCCACAGTGAGAAATTACAGCCGAGACACAGTCATGCATCCAACAGTTATCTTTATGTAGCCGGAAACCCAAGCAAATGCAAGAGCCAGGAAAGAGGCCATGAGACAACATTAAGACCAGGTTTTAAGCCTCTTTTTTACTATTCCAGACTAATGCTATTTAGATACAGTTGGAACTAGCAATGCAAACCAGCGTCAGGTTTGTCGACATTGTTGGAATAAAACTGCAAAATTCTACTTTTTAACATTCTGCATGAAAAGATTCACAAAAAAGCAACAGAATGTTTGCAAAGTACTGATCTGTGGAGAAAACGTGATCAAATTGATGCTATAGTTGAAATGTACCACAGCAGGGAAATAAGACAGTAGATGTGACACAAATATTCAAACACAGACTGGAAGTTGAATGAGATGAAAAAAAGTAATAACAGTTGAAAATTATTTTGGGTCTAAACTAAGTACAAACTGTACCAGGTAGAAAATGGATGGGACACAGGACTGTGCTGGCAGAACTGGTTGTTGGTTTGGCTCAGGATTACGCTTCTTTCTTCATTCTTTGTTGGCTTTAAATGCTGTTGTTACCTGCTGAGCATTTATAAAAAGCTTTTATTGGATGTCTAAGCATCTTTCCCATAATGACAAACATTTAAAAAATCCTTGCTGTTACTGTGAACTAACCAGGAAAATGCTCTGAAATCATAAACAGCCACCTTGAAACTGATCAATTCTGCAGTAAAGGGTATGATACCAGGCTTTCTTTTCTTTTCCACAATTTAAATATCTTGTTTTTCGAACAACAAAATATTTTTGGTGACATTCTTGTCAGTTTAAATATTGAGTTCAAAATTGTGTCTGTTGCCATATTCATGCCACATAATTCACCTCACATACTTGAAAATGTATCACAGGCCGCAATTTTAACAAATCATTGTAATTTGATCTAATGATAGTGTTTTTCCTCCAATCAGCAACAGTGTAATCAAGCAATTGGCATGAAGCTGAGCACAGCGGCTTCTCATCACTGACAGTTCTTCTGGTTCTCGATTTTTTTTTAAAACTCAGAATAAACACCAAACAGCACTTTTGTTTTCATGTAAGAGGTCACTAAATGTTTATACAATAATCAGAGGAAAACTCAAATCCTGTTAGTTTTTTTCCTTTTGCCTTATCCACAGCATTTTTCCTTTTTTTGTAATATCTTTACACAAGAATGTCACATCTGGCTGGAAATAGGAACGTTAGCAGCTGCATTATTGAATCAGTGACCTTCCTGTCATAAGACAGCCCACGTCAGCGTGAAGCCATCTAGTCAAATTAACAGATAATAGAGCAGATTTCAACACAGACTTCATTTCCATCAGAGGAAAAAAAAATGTTGCATGAGGTAAAGTCACTTGATTCAGATGCAAATGCCTATTCAGAGTGCAACATCAGAGGAGGTCAGACCTGGCACAGGCTAAGCATTCACAGCAGCGCCGCGGCAGGAAAGCAAACGCTAACTGCAAAGAGGAGACAGCCTTCCTCCAAAATTACTGACAGGTCTCTCTCTCTCTGTGTTTGCAGGACGATTCTGCCGCTTTATCTCGCCTAAAGCTCGGCGGAGGCTCAGGCTGACACATTCCAGCTGGTTCCCTGCACAAGCTGCAGACAAAATAGCAAACTGCCGACCAGCGAACACGTGCGAGGGGATGCACACTGTGCCCTTAAGGATTTATGTCCTGGTCTCTTTGAAGTGTTGCTGCAGTCTCTGTAATTGTCTGGCCTTTGTGGACTAATTGCTTGTCTGCTGCACCGTGGCATACAGCAATTGCTGGAAGAAGAACTCACTTTAAAAATAAAGGGGGCGCCGTCCTCGAGAGCTACTTGTTTGAAATAGAGATATCACGGGCTGTGTGCTGATTGGTTTCCACAGCGTACCTGAGAAATGCCAAAACAATACACAGTGCTACCCCATTTAAATGTTATTATACAACAGAAAACACAGACACACGAGACAGTAACTGTAACCATTAACACAGACTAGTACTGTTTTCATCACTGCTGTTTTTTTTCTACAGTTTCTACTACTTTTACTATGCTGCAAATATTATTACTCTCTCTACTGTTACAACACATTACTTTACTTCACATTACTTCAATATGCTCTCCACCACTGCTGCCATTACTGGTACTATTGCTATTAGTACATTTTACTCCTCACACTGTGACCTTTACAACTATTACTATTAGTACTACTACGATCATCTGGATGAAGATATGTTAAGCCATTAACCACTTACAACTGTGTTTCTGGAGCATTTAACCACTTTTCCCAAGATTTGCAAAGTAGGTGGTAAGACTTCATTTTGTTCAACTATTAATTCATTAAAATAATCAAAATCATTAATACATCCCCTGCTGCTACTACACTTATTATGCTTGCAATTACTACAGCTACAACCACCTGCACCTTTTCCACCACCACTTCTACCACTACTGGAACAGATGACTGGGATTGCTATCACTCCTCCTCCTTGTCTTTACAACATTTACAACTAATCACAGTCTTACAGTTTTTACTTTATTTGTGCAGCACAAAAACTACTGTACAAACACAATGGGAGATAATGTGCACGCTGAACACAGCCACCTTCCCTGCACTGCCGACTGCATTAGCTCTCATAGCTTGTTAAGGCCAACTCAGTAAAATGGCAAGAGCTTGATTGGACCATATATGAACTGACATGTCACATTATTTCCAGCATTCCTCTATCTGTCAGAAGCCGACTGTCGACAATGCAGCGCGCGACTCCTGTGATAAGGTTGCCATGACATTTTCCAGATGGCGACTGAAAAATGTCGGAAACAAAAGGCTGGTTAAATGGATTCCATCCTTTGCCGCGGGTTTGATGCTTCCTTATCGACAGGCTAATTCCCAGAAGGAATAGGATGTGCCAGGGGAGGAGACTAATGGAACAAACTGAGAGTTGTATTCCCCAGACGCTGTATCTGAGTCTGAGCTCGCCTGCTCATGAACCGCGGCGCTGCCCAGCTCCAACCAGCTCTCCATCTTTTGCTTTGCATCGCTTGCCACCCCGAGGCTGGGTTGAAAGGTCAAAGCCACATCAGATTTGTCTTTATGATGTTTTTAAAAAGACGCAGCATTATTATCTCCCCACCCCTCGCAGGTTGTACATGAAAGGGAAAGGTATGGCATTTTTCACCGGTGAGAAATGTACCGAGGCGCAGCGTGTAGAGCCGGACTGACAATGACACATGACAATGACAACTCTTTTGTTGCTCGGGCTCCTGGTGAGACTGGGTCCACAGTGACAATACAGCAGAATAAATAACTCCAACAGTGGATTAGATGAGGGAGCTCATAACAGTCTGTTCGTACCATTTAAACTGAGGCAAATAAACACAGGCAGCAGGCAGATGTCCAACAGCTACTGTAGTGATGAAGTACAGGACTCCTGAGGCAACATGTTGAACTCTGTGGATGAGAATGGCCCCTCCAAAAAAAACAAACAACAAAAAAAAAACATCCTGCTGCTCACTTGAAAATGTTGAACAACAGCTGTATCAGGTAAAACAAAAAAAGGACACTTTTTCCTCTCCTCCAATGTGCACCTTTCTTCTCAGACATGGTATCTCGTCAATTTAACATCACACTAAAGCATAGAAGATTTAAAGACCAGCTGCTGCCGATCCACAGCAGCGGGACCTTTCGGCTGTGGGAGCAGTTTTAGCGTGTCATCGATGATACAATGAGGTGTGGTGTCTGCTGAGCTGTTCATTTGTGAAATGAGCGGTGCCGCAGTTGTAATCAAGGCTCGCCGACAAAAGAAAAAAAAAAAAAACCCAATCTAGACTCTGTCATAAAACAACTGGGGGCTGACAACATCACCATCAAAAACACCAGGGCTGCTTCGAGGACTCCCAGCCATGATCATACCTAGCTTTGATTCACTGAAAGATAAATCCAAGCTTAATGTTCACTCCCAGCAGAATCTAAATTGAGATTCTGTAGTAGTTCTCTCAGTAGTTTCTTTGTGCTTAAACTTGTGAGCTAAAAAGTGCTCATGTTCATAAATCTGATTTTGTTTATGTTATGCAGTTCTTTTGCAAAGTTGAACTGAATATAAGTAGTTTAAAAGCTTCTCCCATATGCATTCGGGTAATTAAACAAAAAAGTACACACAGTAATTTTGTGGTCACTGCTTCAATAAGAAATGTATCTGTCCATCTCAATTTCTAGACGTTTCCTTGGTAGCTTTTTAATTTGCCATTTGTCACTGATTCTAATTGAAAAATCTTAACGTAATGACTTTTGTCATGACTAATTTCTTTGAAATACTCACATTATTTCTATTTATTTTAATTAACTACTGTTTGCTGATGATGCAGTTACAAAATAAGAGTCACTGTAAGGCACAAGCAGCCTCTGAACATCATCCATTTTATTTCTGAAGCAACTCTCCACACGTTTCTTCACACAGGAAGCAATGCGTCTGTGTGATAGGATAAAAAGTGAAACCTGCTGGAAGATAATCTCTCAACATGGTGGAGTTGATGAGGACAACTTTGTGTGGAAATAGACAAAGATGTCCTGCAGGACACTGCGGTGTGCTGAAACATCAAAGTGTTCAGGATGGAGTAATCTCAATCAATAGCTTTCCTGAGTGAAAGATGTGCTGGGGAGAGAGAGAGGCCCAAAGACAGAGGCAAAGAGTGAGAGACTCAACATAAAGAGGTTTAAAAGGTGTTTTTATGTGATGCATGTTGATGCATGAAGATTTGTCAACCACATCATGAAAGCTGCTGGTGTAAATGTATTTTCCCTGAAACAATAAGCACACATCATGTGCTTAAGCTCCTCAAAGTCTCAGCAAACCTTGAGAAATGCAAAGCATTTGGTTGAGAACTTAAAGGATACGATTTGCATTTTTCTGTTTTTCATATTGTCAACAATTGAATGAAAGGACACAAACATAAGTCTTTTAAAAGGCTCAGTAAAGGCTGTGCACTGTGGATTTTAGAAACCATCACTCAAACTGGAGCTTCAGCTAAAGAATATTTTCATTGTCTGTCAATTTTCTGATTTTGCTTAAAGGTTCAATCTATTTTCTTCCATAAATTGTTTGTAAAAACAGTGTCCTCACATAACTTTTTTCTATTCTTGCTTATGAAAGAAACAATTCATCAGGAATGAAGATTTTAGCTGATTAATTTTTCTGTTTATTGACATAGATTTTTTCAAACTCCCTCAAACCCTTTTGTTGTAAGTCAGTCTCACTCAAGTAAACTGAAAGAAAAACTGTGAATGTCTAAATATGTGAAACCTTTAAGAAATGTCATCTCTCACTAAACACTTCCTTGTAAATCTGCAGTTCAAGGTCCCTTTTCTCTGCTCTAAATTATTTTGACCTGGAGGTAGAAAGTATCATTGTATGGAGAACTGCAGCAACCCGGGTGTCACCACTGATGTGTGACTGACTGGCCTTTAAATACCTAGTTAGCCTTGGGAGAATGGCCAATTGCCAACCTCTGCTCGCTCGAGAAAGAACGGAGGAAACATGTCTCAAACCAGCTCCAACATAAACATTTCAAACAACTTATTCCTCGTGACAAGGTAAAAGGATATTTGGATGCTGCGCACATTTCATCTGGGACTCAATTTAGCACCAGCCGAGGTTGGTAAACAAGCCAACAAATACACAACATAGTGTGGGTGGTATGCTGCGGCTCTATTTTTGGCGTTTTGGGGAGCTCAGCAACAGGTGAGCTCTTCCAATTGAATTGTGCATTGGCATTGATACTGTACTTGTTTCCGTTAAATTAACTGGAAAACTAGAACACCATGGATATTTTACTTCTGAAGCTTTGGCTTTAGGTGAAATTGTAAAGTTAAGCACCGCTAAATTAAGGTGTCCATCTCCAGCTTCCTTCCTCAGAAAAAGGACTTGTACTGTATAAAGCAGAAAACAAGCCGTGCTATTTACTTACCCTGGGCTTCTGGGTCAATATATACCTTAAAACTGTATTTTGCACACACGTTCATGCTTGTTTATTGTTAACACACGCTTAAGGAATGCATCTTTTTGTGTTGAAGCTATGAAAAAAGATTGAGGCAACGTCTTTTGTTGTGGTCCTGCAGTATTTCAACCATTATGGAGATGTGTAATCAGCATAATGTGATTGAGTCTTTAGTTTTATATTCTGATATCATCGCGTCTGTGTCTGCTTGGCAAAAGCAAGTCAGATACTTGGGATGGATTCAAAAAGAGAAATACTGATCTTGCACTTTTAGCTGTAAGACAATGCATAACACACTTAATTAGACATTCAACTACAGCAAATTACTGGCTAATCCCAGTAATTTAAAAATATACTTTAAAAAGCTGCCTCCAACAGGATTTATGATCAGAAGAGCTGCTGAAATGAGTGTTGTCTGATTTTATTCTTTCATTTACTATTTTGTGTTGTGATTTGAGCGACAACAACCGCTTAATAGACAGACGATTGATCTTTATTTTCTTTAAGCAAGCATGACAAATATTTTCTGGCTACAGCTTCTTTTATGTAAAGACTGCTGCTTTGCCATATTTGATGGTAAACTGAGTGTTTTAGTGTTTTTTGCTGAAAACAAAATACTGAAGACATTGTCTTGAGCAATGGGGAATTATAATGGTTATGTTCCATCGCATTTCACTCTTTACACAAAATTCTTCATCAGTAATGAAAATGAAAGAGTCTTACAAAGAATTTGACCGTGCAGAGTGTTTCCAACAACATCCATATAAATGAAAGTAAATAAAATTAACATAAATAATATCAGTGTCCACACTACAAAAAAAAAGTTAAGAAAAAGTGCAGATTGGCTACTGACTCCTAAAACTTTGTGATGCTGAGCTCATTTCGGGAATAACAAATTAAACTGCAACAAATAATCAAAATTGTGTCACCTCTTTTGGGAGCACGGGAGTAAAAAATCAGTGGGCAGCTGAACCAAGCAATATCACTACCAACTTGTCTTCAACCTGCAGTATGTGGCTGTCTGAACTGTCAAAAGTTTGTTACTGACTGTTAGTTAAGGTTGCTAGATAACATAAACTTGCAACAGCTGAGTATCAAGGGCTGAACTTCGCTATAAAGAGTGTAAAGAAGACTGATCTCAGACCTGATGTTTTCCTACAGTGTGTTGATGTTTTAACTGAAGGAATTCAGTGGTGAACTTCCCAAACTATTTTACACATCCGTGTTTTTTTTTAACTAGCTACACTGTGACTGTAGGTTAAAAAATACATCTTGCTGGCTTGCAGTGAACTTTTGCATCCCTTGTTGTGATATTAGTTTGAGCACTGCTCACACAGGGGTTGCAGTCAGTTCAGGGGAGGCGGAAGAAGGACGGTATATTTATACCAAGAGATGTCTAACCGTTCAGGGTCTTAAACTCTTCGGGAGGATACAGCACAATACAGATGGCCGTGACATTTTCTGCTGCCTTCACCATTGTACACCACGGTTAACCTGTTGCCATAGCAACCTGGCAGCTTTGTGCATACCTGCATTATATATAGATTTAGGGGGGGAATAAATGCAGTTCCAAAATAAGGGTCTCCTGTACTGCAGCTTTAATCTGAGCATCTATAAGGCGTCGTGATTACGACGGATTGTCACACAACAGCAGCGGATCCCTAACCTTGGCAGTGTCAGGTCGATGCTCTATCTATTGAGCCACACATGTAATAAAACCCCTTAATCCTGGCAGTGTTAGTGTATCGCTCGGCCCACTGAGCTTCAGAGGACATGGGATACCCAAACCTGGAAGCGTTGAAACATCTCGGTAAGCAGGATGAGATGTAGCAGAAAAGTAAGGAGGCTAAAGAGAAGGCCAAGGATGGAAAAAAAAACCATCCCAAACACCAGAGGGAAAAAGGTCTCTCACAGTTTGATTTCCCTAGTGGAGTAGAGAAGAGGTGCCCTTGTGGTTTAAAGATACTGTGCTTTAATTAGAAAGTCACGGGTTAAATCCCATCAGCAACCAACACATCCACTGACAGCCATTTGTCCTGTCGTTATGTCTTCAATACTCTCCCGTTTGTTAAGATTTTGCATGCACAGAGCACTCTGGCTATCGACCACACTTTGGTTAGGGTCTAATGTGGATTAAGATATGTAAAAAGAACCCAATCACACCCTGATTGAGCATCCCAGAATAGTTTAACATAATATCGCAAAAGCCTGTCACCTCTACCCTCTGTATCTGACTAAGTAGATGGCTTTCAATAACAGAAAGAAATAATCACCCCAGGAGTAATTTGTGCAATTGTCTCCCAATAACCTGACAAATAGGCTTGTTAATGCCGATTCTGAAATAAGCACTCTACCAAATGCTGGGAAATTTGCCTTTGGTGGATAAATCAATAAGGGTCACCCAGCGCGCTCGGCACTTCTGAAAGACAATAACGCTTTAATGGCGCGGTGATACACAGTCTTTGGACTTCGCCTTTTGTTCCCGCTGAATATTGTCGACCATTTCTGACCACGAGCCAATTAAATCAAGGCAGAACAACGGAAGTGTCAAACGAGCTCATAAATTGGATGTCTGTTACTCTCGCTCCGCGCATAGCCGCCGTGTCTAATTTTTGACATATTTTTCATGAACACAGTGTATTTTAATTGTTTTGGCTGATCCATTTTTTCCTCTTCTTGGCAGTCATAGTGGAGTTCACCAGGCCTCGGCAGACGAGGATGAAAGTTTATTCTTGGATCGGCTAATGGGCAGAAATGTTGCATTTTGACTTGATATGTACTAAAAGAAAGAAATGTTCAGAAAGCAGTGTAAATGCATTGGTTTAAATAAGTCATAGTAGACTATGAGCTTGCCTGAGAATCATTACTGATGTCTCTTATTTTGGTTTATGAATTATCACAATATACGTAAAATCTTTTAATGGTCTTTTAAAAAGATAAATAGCTGGACCTTTTAGCAGTAACCTGGATGTGAAATGGACAATGACTCCATTAGAATTAGTATTATCTTTGGCTATAATCGATCCATTGTTTAGCATGCAAGATGTTAAAGAAATGAAATGAATGTAACTTCCAAAAACATCCTCAAATATTCTGGCAAGTGTGACAAATAAGAGACAAATAAAAATAGTTTACAGAGTCTGAGAAACTGGAACCAGCAAATATGTCATTTTAAAATCATCTGTTGACTGACATGACAGACACTTAAACACCATACAGGGTCTATATATCTTCTGTGCTCTGTGAGAAACCATGTCTGATGTGTGCCCGGACTCATATGTTTCACATTTCCTTTTCCATTTGACAGCAGAGTGTTTGTGAGTGTTTACTTTGATATCTGTCTGTCTTATTTGTCACAGCAGACCAGCAGCACGGCCATAACATCAGCAACAGATGATTTTGTATCTATAAAACATCATTTAGAGTGGACAACTTATTAACCATCTGCGGTTAATTGTGGGAGAGAAAGCCGTGGGAAGAAAGGCCTGCGCACGCACACAGCAGTTCAACATTCTTGTGATTTAAAAGAAAAAAAAACTGTATGTGTAGTTCAGAGTTCAGATGGTTATATAACCACGTAACATTCATCTACCCACAGGGTCATAAATGAAGTCTGCGCCTTCAAGAATTTATATCCTAAACCCAGTGAACTCCTGTACCTTTAAAAAAATAAAAAAATAAAAACATCAATAACGAGGATGTGAATCTAAATTATGAAGGATTTAAAATAATTAAAATTGGCTTTGCTAATGTTTTATGGAGATGTTTATTAGACCTCAAGGATGCACACGGTGCAGTCTGGTGAGTCACACTCACTGTAAACACTTTTTGTTTACAGCAAATCTCAACAGACCATCTTCAAGAACACAGATTCAACAGTTTTAAGGTGTCAACACATCTGACCTTTTTATTTATTCAGGATACCTCATGAAGTGTTTCACAACTCTTTCACCACTTTACTCCATCATTAGCAGCTACCTTCCTGTACATTCAAGGATGAAACTCTATTCAGCTATTAGTGATGAGATTGCAGTTGAAAATATTCTCAGAGTCTCGTATTTATTTTCCTGTCTATTTGATGCTCCATGATGGTGCACAGTTTCAAAAAGACATAATTATATTCATTGATCATGCCTTTTTTGAAGAGC
>JBAJHX010000053.1:5020990-5118441 GCA_037176925.1 Amniataba percoides
CTATTTGATGCTCCATGATGGTGCACAGTTTCAAAAAGACATAATTATATTCATTGATCATGCCTTTTTTGAAGAGCAAAAAAACACTAAATCATCCTCTGTTGAATTAAACCACAGGAAATGTTACACACAAAACATCCTCACACATCTCAGTCTAACCGAATCCTGTTAGTCCCTGAAGTAACACAAACAGGAAGCTGACTGAACATACTCATTATGCGGTAAAGGAATCTGTGCATATATGAGCCTGTGTGTTAAACATTGTGGTTTTTGTTTTTTTCCCTCTCACAGTGTGCTTTGTATAGATTAAAGTGTTAATGGTAACCAAGGGAAAACACCAGTGGTGGTGATAAAAAACTGAGAACGGCAATAACAATCACTGTGGGGAGAAAGCGACAACCGATGCTGAGGGAACGCGGAAGATTTAGTAGCTGTTTGATTGGTTATAAAACTGAAGATCTCCGAGGCAACAAAATGAACGGTGTAATATTTTAGGATAATTGCAGATGGTCGCATGCTGGGGGTTGGTTTGTAAAGAATTAAATTAATTTGGCCAGCAAGCATGTGCACGCTGAGGAGCCTGAAGCCGGTACAGCACTTTTGTTTTCCCAGAAACTGTAACCTTTACTTCACATAATCCTGCCAAGACTTGTTACTGCACAGAGTCCACTGTGGTCATTAGTGTGTGTGATGACACCAACTAACTTTTGATCATGAAAAAAAAAGGTGCTGCTTTAAATATACTGTTGAAGGTTTAACACAACTCGTTCCCTGTCAGGTCTATAGGGGCATTTTCACACTCCTGACCTCATCAACCTGCCTGAACACTGTCATTCATCAATGTAGCCATTAAAAGTAATGACCTCTGGAGAGCCGCTTCATGATTTAATGGCCAGCACTCCTCACAGAGAACTTGGTTAAAGGTATTGTTTACAGATGAAGAAAAAGACTGTCAGTGTAATGAATTTTTACACTTTCAACCCCCCCTGGTTTTTGCATTTGGAGCGCTATGTAATACTGATATATGAATGCTGCTGCGGTGATAATGATACGAGGCCAAAATGGGCTCACATATTGTTGTGGTAAGTTATTGCTGATGTGCAGATAAAATAAACATGAATTATAGAACAAATTATGGGCTCCATAACCATATGTAACGGAAGCTGATATGTCAAATCTACGGAGAGAAGGAGCAAATTATCACCTGAAGCCAAAGTGAAACCTGTACAGCTAACCCGCAAGACAAAATATCTGCCTACACTATGAGGCTTAATGAGGCAAAACACCATTAGCATAGCGAGAAACACACCAATAAATTACTCAACCACTGGCGACTTCATTACCCATCAACTGATTGAAGTGTCTATAGATAACTCAGTGTTACACAACCCTTTCCACTGCGGTAATATTGCTGTCTACATAAAACGCATAAAGATGCGGTAATATGTGTGAAGGCACTTGGAAATCCATTTAGTCTTGCAATGCAATATTGCCGCGTGGAATTCTTCTCCCTGAGATGTGCCATGCAAATGAGATTTTTGCATCTTGACGAGATGAGAGCGCATTTTGGTCATAATGATGCTGTAATGCTCAAGGTTACGAACCTGCTTGTAGGGCAGAGGGGAGGCAGGAAAGTCTAAAGTCACTTCTGAGGAGAGCGCAAAATCGACACAGCAGATGGTTGTGTGATCATAATTTACCGTGTACGGTTTGTCAGCGACTGGCTTGGAGTTTGTGAAGTACTTGAAGTAAAGAGAGGTTGTGTGAGCTCAGAATTGTCCAAAATGACTGTTTAATTAACTCATTCACAATTTCCCCTCAGCAGTATACTCCATACCGAGCCGAAAATTGAGTTTTCAGACACATAATACAGTATTTCATTGCGTCAACACAACAAAAGTTTTTCTAATGTCCTCAGAGGAGTCACACCAAAACTATGTTTTGGTTTTCATTAAAAAGTCATCAAAGAAGTGAGTTCTTTTTAAAAAGTGAAATTTTCTCAAAACAACATTTTCTTGTTTAATTTGTGTCACTTATTTTGCCTGGTGAAGAAGTAAACACAGGGCACCTTGTGATGAAGTGTGCTACATCTCATTGTTCGCTTTAAATGAAGCAATGGGTGTTGCAGTAATCAAATTCCCTCCATAACGGACCGGAAGAGACACACGATTGTGTTTTTTTACCCCCCCATAGGTGTGCCGTAAACATCAAATTCATTCAGCGTTCTTCTCTTCAGACTGAAAACTGAAAGTTAACCTCACATAAACAGAAATGTAACCTTATTCAGCGCAGTGTTTTGAGCAATGAATAAAGTGTCAGTGTGGTAAATTTGATCATGGTCCCCGTTTTTCAAACAGCAGCTCAAAGCCATCTGCTGTCACAGGCAGCATTACTTTGTAATTGCCACTATCAAAAGTACTGAATTCTTTTGAGGCAAACACAGTGAGGGAAATTATAATGACTCTTCCTCTTTTGGCATGTGATCCAGGAAAACTGTATTCTAAGATGAGTATCGAGTCCCCTGCGTACGTCGCTCAGCATGTTTCACCAGATAGCCAAACAGATGGAGGCAGCACTGAAAGGATTAAATAAAGCCCCAAACATTAAAGTTAAGTTCAGTTTTATTTACTTGGGTGTCTTGGTCAACATGTTGATTAAAACGAAAAATGTCTTGCGAAGACCTGCTGCGTCTTTACCACGACTTGGTAAGAATTAAAAGATATGTTATTTCATTATAAGAACATGGTCTCTCTCTGTCGGGGGAAACTTGAGCCCCAGCTGCTTCGATAAAATATATAACAAAACATATCAACTTTGAAAATGATTGTTAGCTGAAGGTCCACCAACTCACTTATTTTCTGGAGCTAAAGATATTTCAGAGATCTTTCCAAGGTTAAGAAGAAGAAGCTTTGTATTATTTGTGTTGCTACCGTTGATTCTCTCTGTGTTACCAGCACTGTCCAGAGAGCCGTGTTGGATTTAGAGGTCAGACACCGGGTGCTTGTTCGTACATGTCGGCGCACAAATCACCTGTCTGTTCTGTACTTTGTTTGCCTGCCTTTACGCTGCCGATCACTGTCGTCCGTCACTAATTGGAGACAGAGGAGCTAGAGACGGAAACGTTACACAAGATGAAGAATAGAGGGGTTTTTGCTTGCTTGAAAGGAAGGCTAGCTCAGGTTAATTGTACAAGTTTTTGACATTTCAACAGAGCAAAAATCAGCCGACTGGCCGACAAGCTGACGAGCTACTTCAGAGGAGCTTTGACCAACAATGTTCAGTATTTAGCTTGCTGCATTGTTAAATGACTAACTTGTATCAGCTGCACAGTTAACCAGTTAGTTAGTAAACTAGTACTGTGATTACAATGTGAAGGTTGCAGGAGCAGATAGACAACACCATGACTTGTAAGAGTGAATGTAAAGGTCTTTTTATTTTTCTAACACTGCAACATGGACAGTCTAACATAAAATATCTTAGGCCACCATGCACCACCAGAACATCGTTATAGCTCCTTGGCTTTTAATCTCCAAGTCTCTGAACTCTCCTGGAACATTTTTCCAAAATATACATTGGCGTTTTAATGATCCATAAAGCCATAGCATCTGATTCCCACCATTTTCATCCTCAAACCAGTCAGGAAGAAACCACTCCCATCACGATTCAGATGTTTCTTGATAAAATTGATCACTCAGAAAAATGAGAAAGTGGACATTAATCATGCCAGGAAATTGCTTCCCCCCTTATAAAAGCATATGTAGTAGATATGTTTCCACTTTTTTCCCTTTCATTTGTCCCTCATTGATATTTTGCTGTTAAAAAAAAGACATTAACTAAGGAGACTTTTCACCTGAAGTACATACTGTCTTTACGTCTTTGTTTTCAGTCTTCTAACATGAAACGTGCTTATATTATGGATTGGTGGTATTACTGCTCAGTGTGACTCACTGATTCAGAAACATGTATTTAAAGATTTATATTTATCAACGGCCACCTGTTTATCATTCACACAACCTGAACCAAATGAAATGGGGAGTATTTGACACAAACAGATTTAGAGATGAAAGAAATTCAGAGGGGGGGGCACAGAGAGACACTGCAGATAAGACAGACAACACAGCTCAGTGTGAAGGCGGCAATATACCAGAAATGAACTTGAACCTGCGTGAAATTAAACTGTTGTCAAACCTCTGTTGAACACAGTGTTGTCGGCACATCTGCACGCTCACTGTGACACATCTGGCAGGTTCCCACACACTCCCAGCCAGATGTGGGAGTGCAGATCACAGTAGCAAACACAGGAGGAGCAAACAGGCTCAGACTCAATGTATATGACCTTCACAGACTTTTCCTTCTTGTCACCGTCATGCTCAGAGTTAATGTCTGAATGCAAGCGCTGAATGAAGAATCAGAGGACAAAGAGCCGTGCTGGCGAGGAATGTTCCAGTTTTCATTTTACAACCTTAAAACTGCGGATTATCTCCTTAAACTCTGGTTGATGGCAAATTTGAAAAAGGATGAACTGTGGGCTCAGAAATTTATCAAGCGCATCAAGGACAAAGTACAGGTTATGATTCATGTTTCTACAAAATATACAGTGTCGATGCAGGACTTATTGTGACATTCATTTCAAGATAAAACATAAAAGGTCAAACAGTTGGATGAAATCAATAAACCTCCAGCAGTTGATACGGAGGTCAAGGTTTAGTTACTGTTGACTGTCTTTTGCTTGCTTGCGTTTGCTGGTTCATTTCAGATTTATTAGAATTTGCCATGAGCGGCTACTGTATAAGAAATTTCAATTTTAAAAAAACATTTAAAAAAACAAAACAGTGAACATTTTGCAGATGCATTCAGTTTCAAGGCTTTGCTTGTTGGTTATACTTCTCGAAAACCTTTTTTTTTGCCTTTGTATCACTGCGGCATATGGACCTAATTCTTAGCAGAAGATGCGACTGTGGATCCAAATTCATGAAAGGTCTGAAAATTTTAGATTCTGACTCAGTATTGTTGTTTACTCTCACTCAACATGTCAGTTATCTGACAGCATCATGGCAGCTCAGCAACCCTGTGATGCATCCTGACAACTGTGGATGAAACCTTCATATCCAAACTCTTATTTCATGTCATACAAATCTCATCAACTTAAATAACACTTTCATAATTGTTAGAGGGAAAAAAATTAATAATATTCTTTCAAAAGATAGATGGATAATGCATTCAGCTCTTTCAAACCTCTAAATAAATACTACTGCAGTATTTTTCAAAATTGTATTTATATAACTGCCAGAAAGATTCCCCTGTAGTAGATCCTGTTTTTAGCCTCAGCAGCTAATCCAGGAGGCAAATCTATGTGTTGAAGTCAGACAAAATAATAGATAAGTGTTTGTATATAAAATGGTTTATATCAAATTTAAGTTTAACTGGAAAGCTCTGCACTGGTTGCTCTAATTTATCATTTGAATGAACAAAGATTTGTGCAGAAGGAAAGTTAAATGTCCTCTTTGAAAATACTTTTCCTGTGTGTTCAGCAACAAGGCGATGGAAAGTTACTGAAGATCGGTTTTACTTGTAGAGAGAAAAATGCATGCCAGGACATAACTAACTGCGCCGAAGATCAGTTTCAAAGAAAAATACTCCATCTTGATATTTCCCAGCACTCCTGCCCACACATTACTGATGTGCGTGACCGATACTGTCACTTTCAGCAGTCATTCTCAAAAACCCTGTGATCTACTCCAAAACTCCACGGCTGAGTCACAGTCCCTACTTAATTCGACTACAGTACAGAGAGGGAGCAGAGCAGCAGACCATAAAGCTCTTAGGGAGTGATGGAAGGAACAAGAAAATGTGAATGGCTAGTGTGGCAAATGAAAATGGAGGACTGAAACGTCGGCAAATGAAAGGCCCTCTGGTCTTGTCTGGCAGGCCAGTGGTGCATTTGAGGGCCCTGACTGGCACAGAGGTGTTTGGAGCTGAGCTTCAAAGGCATGTTACTCGGGGAAGAGTGTGAGGCAGCGTTGTGCCCAACAGTGCGACTTCAATTTGAGCATCAAGCAGCCTGAACAACAAAAAAAAACAAAAACCCATCAAAACAAAATGAAAGTGGGGGATACACTGAAGCACAATTTATATCCATGTTGTTCTGCTGTGTCACAAATCGAGTTAATGCTTTCAAGGCAGGGGGACTCGCACAGTCTGTGCGTGACAGTTTGTGCACAGTTTTGTTTTCTGCAAGCAGTTCCCTTAAAAAAAAAAAAGAAAGGAAAAGAAATCGATGACATTATGTATTGATGAGTCAATATATTCAGCGAAATAGGAGACAAAATAACTCCTGAAAGGGGGATGTAGGCTCCCATCTGAGAGCAGAGATTCATAAATCTAATCCTGTCAGAGGATTGATAGAAAGGACTCTGAGAGCTAAATGTATTTATTGCTTTTGTATCATTTAATTGGGGGATGCAGAGGTCTCCTAATGCTATTGAATCAACATTATTCAGACCTCTCAGAGCCACGGTGGATATTTTCCCCGAGTTGCACTGGGAATACTCCGGCACACAGAGAAGTGTACTTTCTGCAAGAGGAAGAGCTTTTTTTCTCTCCCCTCCACTTTTCCTTCACTGTTTTAATGGAGCGTGTAATTCTAAGGCAGTTCCTCCAAGATGTGCATCGTTCAGAGATAAGACATTAATCATTTACTGGCACACAATACACTAATTTCATTATTTAATGATTTGCATTGAAAATATCGTTAAAATGAGATTAAGGAGGCAGCCAAGTGTAGGTACCGCACAATTGTTATGAATGCTTGTATATTCTCCTAAACGAACCTTTTTAATCATGTATGTTTTGAAAAATTAGAGGGTACTTCAATGTGTTTGAAGCCAAACATCCCACCTAAAAACACATCTGGTTACAGATGAAACATGAGAGAGGAAGATGAAGATGAGTGGGAAGATTCACAAGTTAAAATGACAAACATAATATAATCAAAAGGGACAGATGGTGTGAATTTCTGCAGTCACTGCGATGGAAGATGTGATAATGATACCACACACACACATTCTTTCCTGCAAAATGGCATTACCTCATAGCTCCATAATAATCATCCCCCTGTCCTCACACACATGCACATACTTTACACTCACACACACACACAGAAAGCTCAGTGCCAGACATGTCGAGAAACACCAGCAAGGTGCCGCAGGCAGCTCATTGGTAATGTAAATAACAGCCAGCAAACATGAACTTTAATTAAAAAGCTCCCTCCTGAGTTCGGTTCTCTCAGAAATGTATATGAGCAAATATTCAAACTTATATTAAAAATCCCAAACTTGTGTTTCTAAACTTGTATTATGGATCTATATCATGTGATTAACTTCTGTATAATTTTATGAAAATACCTCAGTTTGTAAAGTGTTAATTGGAGCATCACAGAAAAGATCATAAATCCACCTAATTGATCAGTGGGTAGATAACTAGTGTACTAGTACTACATTCAGCATATATTTAAAAAAGATATATATATAGATATATATATATAGATTTGCCTGTCTTCAGATCAGCAGGGGTAAACTCACGCAAAGATCAACTAAAGTATACCAGCTCCAGAGTGATTACAAGTCATCCTAAGTGGGACGTGAACGTCTGTACCAAATTTCAAAGCAATCCATCCACTGGTTGATGAGACATTTCATTACAACAGCACAAAAAACAAATGTCAATCTCACAAGTGGAAAAGTCAGAGAATCACTAAAGTCATTATAGTTTCTGTGGGAACCGTAAATGTCTGCACAGCATTTTGTTCCAATCCATCCAGGAGATGTTGGAAACATGGTTGGTGTTGGCGGTGCTGGAGAAGAAGTCAGGGAAAGTGTTATTCATCTGCTGGGCACCATGGATGTGCACAAAATGTCGCAGTAATCAACCAGTAGCTGGTTGAGATATTTCAGTCTGGACTAAAATGGTGGACCGACCCACCAAAACACTTGACATTGCCACAGAGCTACCATGGCTAAAAACACTCACAATGTTGTGATGTGTTTCTTCATTATAGTGAACAAACACTAAAAATAATGTTACAAAACTGTTTGAGCAAGAATCACAGGACTCAGCCTGCTGAGGAAATTATTGGCCTCTTTTTTTCCCACTTTGGAGAGTTTTGGGGTTTTTTTTAAAGAAAAGGTCAAACCCTTCTTGCTTCAAAGTCAACTTTATTTATATATCGCAAAATCACAAAAAAGGTTATCTCATGACACTTTAGATAAAGAGCTGGTCTAGACTGTATGCTTTATAATATTATTCAGAGACCTAAAAATTTCCAACATGAAGAGGAAAAGAGTGGCCATCTGCCTTAACTGGTTAGACAGACAGACAGACAGACAGAGAGAGAGAGACAGACAGACAGAGAGAGAGAGTAGCTCAGAGGCAACAATAACAGCTAAGATGATAATAAAAATAATGCCAATAATGGGATCTAAATCCATGTCTGGATGAGGAAGAAGGAGAAGGCTGGGGAGGGAGAACAAGAAAGAAAAAAAAGTCTTGTTTCCCATCCTTCTTCCTACAATGACTGGACTGTCAAATACATACAACAACGACAAAAAAAACCAAAAAACTTCAGAATAAGCAAATACAGAAACTGTACATTGGTGTGCTGTTTCTGAAGATTTACATCCTCAATGGGATTGAACGGATGTGGGGATGAGAGATAGAGATGGTGCAGGGAGATGAACTGACATATTGTTAGTTTTGTGTTATTCACGGATGTGTTAACGATCAAAACATTGCCTTTTCCTTGCCTTGAAATGTAATTGAAAGAAGCAGAATGCAGCACAGGCTTTCAGGGTGACTAAGCTTTGACTCTCACATTTGCTCTACTAAAGCAGCAAACACCTCGACCTGATATTTACTATGTATAAAGGTGTGTGACAGTACATGTGAAGGTCCAGTTAATGTCAGTGTGAAGTGCCTTTTATATATGTTAAGAGCTCACTCCATTGCTATTCAAAGCCAGACATGATACACTGAGTTTTGATCAAACACATAATCATAAAGTCATAAAGAGAAAATTTACATTTACGTATTCATAGTTTATGAATTGGAAATTGAAAAACTGGAGTAGAATGACCTCATGAAAGAAAGCCTTACCTATGAAATGAATGAGAGCTAACTTCTCAAGCAAAGCATGGCAAACATTTCCTCGTTTTAGTTTCTAAATAGTGAAAGCCTCTGTCTTATAAATGCAGTTTAAAAGTGTTGGTCTGACTAAATGAATAATCCTGTTTAGGCTTTGGGGAATTGCAGTTGGTTTCCCTGTTTTGCAGACAAAACTATTCACAGATTAGCAGAGGAAATAATTGTCAGATTAATTTACACAGAAAATAACAGTCAGTTGCAGAAACATGACGAAGAAGAATCATCACATGTACTGAAAACTCCTCACTGACTTCGATATTAGCTTTG
Organism: Amniataba percoides; assembly: GCA_037176925.1. Lineage (NCBI taxonomy): Eukaryota > Metazoa > Chordata > Actinopteri > Centrarchiformes > Terapontidae > Amniataba > Amniataba percoides. The sequence goes on from JBAJHX010000053.1 coordinate 5,030,456, forward strand.
GCTTTAACAAACACTTAAAGTGCCCGATGGATGCTTCTTTCAACATTTATCTTGGCACAGCAGTAAACCAGTGTCCTGCGACTGCTCGGATGAGCCGAGGAAAGATGTGCTTGTGTGTTTCATGGTACGTCCCCTTCAGGGCATGATCCTTCCACAGTCGTGGCTTATCTGTTATTAATATGGACAAGACATTCAAACACATTTTCTTGCCTTTTCTCCTCACTGAGCACAAACCTTTGATATGGCTCTGTGGAAAAGGAAAAGATAATTGGCAATGCCTTACTAAACCTTACTGCGGGGCTTTTTTTGCCTGATATTTCCTGCGTATTGGTGTTGTTGTGGACTGTGCCAGCTGAAAGAAATGGCTGAATGGAAGTGAGGATAACTAAAATTAAAAAGGAATTAAATATATATCTTTGGTTGTTGATATGGAAGTTACTTTTTGGGAGATATCTGGCTTTAATACTCCACTCTGCACTCTGAAAACAAAATTCTCCACATCCACAGAGTTGTTTTTTTCACACTCCCAATGACATTCAATGACATTTCCATCCTCTTAATTATGTAAGACTGAGTCATGAGCAAGCAACAAGTGTTGGAGGACATTTCAGACAGCCTTGGCTTTTGTGCTGCAGTAGTAGTCTGTCATAAAAAAACAAAAAACAACAACAAATAACAACTTTTAACCAAATTTAACACCAATCTGGTGTTAAACAGGTACATTATCTTCCCAAAATAATAAAATATTGGGGTTCTGAAATAAATCTCATTAAGCAGCGAACACAGTCTGATTTCCTCTACATGGAAAAAAGAGACCAGCTGGAACAAGGAACCAAATTTCAGATTTTTGCCTTCATTCTTCTACCCACCCGTTTCTCACCATCCACACCTCTGTCAATCAGACGCTTTCATGCCCCCCTCGGTCACAGTTACAGTGTGATAATGTTCAGTGTCAGCGAGTTGTCAGCCGTCTGCTCCACTAAAGAAGAGGGAAAAGGGAGCTACTGCAGTCTTCAGGGGTCTTTCCTAACCTTTTCCCAGGAAACTAGCAGTTCCTTTAGTGAGAGGGTCTTTGATGCTAACTACGCTCTACGGAGAATGTCATCTCTAATTACCTCCGAAATCCATCTCAACCAACTCCATCCCGAAACCTCGAAACCTGCCACCTGTGTGGACGTCACCCTGTTAATCAAGCTCAAGTCCTGTCCTTGAATACTGGCAGTCAAACTGAGCTGCCTGCAACTGTAAGGGGCTTTAAAATCTTTTAAAAAAAGAAATTAATTGAAGTAAAAAATAATAACACAATATCAAAATGAACTAAACTGTACTTTGCTAAAATAGAGTTCTTGTCACCTATAATAATGATTATTTGTACAGGACATTATGCATCAACCAAGCATGTGTTGGGGGGAAAAAGGTTGCTTGCAGTCACAAACCATTTGAATATTATCATCTGACTCTGCAGTTCCCTTCAGTTCTGCAGTGTTCTCGTTTAGGTTTTGCATCTCACAACTTCTCTGTTCTGGTCCAGTGTTATCAGTGTCATTTTCAGCCGCAGCAGGCAGCAAAAACGCTCCGATAAACTCACTGTACGCTGCTGCCCGCCACTCAGCAGCAGACGGACAAAGTTAGTGACCAGCTGGTGAATATAGTGGAGCATTTAGCAGCTAAAGAGACAGATATTTCCCCTCGGGGGTTGGTAGAGACCAAGACAGAGATGAAAAAAACAAACAGTGAATATCAGACTTACATTCATCAAGTTCACAGTATAAACTCAGCATTGAGCTCACAGCTTGCTCTGGTGCCTACAAGAGCTAAATAAATACTACACGCTTATCAATGAGCAAATCTTTCTTTTTAAAAAACTGGATTTTGACAAATAACTAAATAAAGTTCCAAAATCAGTTACAACAGTGAAACTATTTAAAAAATGATGATGCCTTTTGCGGCCTAAAATGAAAATTAGTTGCCAAATATCTAAAACTGTGCCTATTTTTACATTTTTAATTATTGTTATAGCTTTGGACTACATCTGAGAAACTCAATTAACTCCATTAAAATGATTTTAAAATGAATCCAGGTAACGTGATTAAAGTAAATTAAAGTATGAGTAACCGTCACAACTCAAATAATGACACCGACATACACCCGTCAAAGTAAAAAGGAGCCACTGGACCTCATCGCTGCTCAGTGTCAGGCTGACATTTTAATGAAAGCATAATTTGTTCAGTTATTAAGAAATATGCAAAAACTGAAGATCAGCTGAGGAAATTAAGTTCATCCAGTACATGGCTCCATTTTCAGCGAATCACTTTTGTTAAATTAAATCTTTTTTTTTTCTTCCTCGTGATGACCTAGAACAGATGTATGACAACTAATTAACATTTAATGAAAACGATAATCTGCGAAGCCTTTCTTTATAATGAAATGCAATTACGACACCACCACTTCCTGCTCCTCCCCCACCAAAAAAAAAAAAAAAAAAAAAAAAAGTACCTTTTAGCTGTATCATAATTACATCAGCATATTAGAGCTCACATTGCTCTGCAAGTCCAAAACAGGCCATGTAACTTTACAGGTGCCTTTGTTCGACTCGCTATCGCTCCACTCACTTCATTTACTGAATTTTATCGATGTGTGAAGAGAGATGGGAGTGACAAACTCCCACTAATACCTCCGTCTGTCAGTTGAATTTAATTCCCCATTAAATTGAGTAAGTGTGAATCGCCCTGCCGTAGACCCCAACTGCTCATTGTTCGCAGCCGGTCTCATTAAATCTGTCAAATGCCCATTTCCGTGCACGGTTTCCTGCCCTCATATTTTAATGAATAGCAGGGAGATTACAATAGCTTACAGTTATAGATGGGTGTGGTGTGAGCTGAAATCAGGGGTCCGTACAAATAACTTGATCATTACAACAAGGTGGTGGATTGCCTGGGGAAAATATGAGGCTGAAGATGTTTTTGTGACTCTTTTTACAGAAGATAAAAGCAAGAATCTGCAGACTGTCGCAGGTCTGGACCTTAGTTCTGCTCTTCTGAATAACATTATTTGATATTAAAAGAGTTATTAAATTGCGACAACATGATTGTAGCTTATAATCAGTCCCAAACATAGATTATGATTGTTTTTAACTTAGTGACTGACCTGGCGGGGAGCTGATGAACACAACTGTCCCAGTGGGCATAAATTAAGTTGTACTGAATTCAATTCAACGCAGGATTAATGCCTCCAAGAAAATTGTTAGACACTCCAAAAATGTATATTTAATATTTGCATTCTGTATATTATGCAATGCAGCAGTTTTTTGTTGCAATGCATAACAACGAGATGCAGTCACCAGCTTATCACGGATATATTGGTATCACCAGTACTGCTTATGTTGTGATGACAAGTTTGTTTTTGGGCTGTAAAATGTCCTGCTCTTATCAATTATGAAGCTTTTATCAATAAATGTGTTTTTTGGGCTTTAATAGAAAAGAAATACTGGCTGATATGCAGCGTTAAAACTGCAATATCAGTATTATAATCAAACAATAACCAGGCTGTATGTATGGTATGCATATCTAAACACTACTTCACTGTACTTATTGTAGAATTTGATGTCATGAAGTCACATATTACCTTGGATATTCACTCCACATATGAAACGTATCAAAGAGCAGCTTACCTGATAGGAAAATGTTTATTATGCTATATTGGGACACAAGGCTGCTTGTTCCCTCAGCAGTAGACCTTTATAAATTCTGTAGCAGTGTTTTATTCAGTTACAAGCACACAGCAACAGCCTTAATGACCTAAAAGCAGCTGTAATGTTCAGATTCAGTATTGATAAAGAACGTATTCATATGCAGCTAACAAAAGGCTCTCTTTTCTTACCAATATCAGGATATTTATTTCAGCCTTAGTGAAGCTATTTTATATTACCAGCAGACTATATAATGCAGGGTTCTGCACTTTTTGACAGTGACTGAAAACCAGGTCTGAGGTGGCAGGTGGAGCAGATAAACCCGAACCACCTGAATATGACCACAGGCTGCTGTTAATTCCCCTCCCTGCTCCGATGTGATGTTACACTTCTGTCATCCTCCACTACCCTTTAGGTGAAGTTAGTTGCTGTAGTTGTCCTTTAACACACACACACACACACACACACACACACACACACACACACACACACACACAAAACCCCTCCACTTTCACCTTTTTCACAGCTCCTCACTCAGCTCAGTGTACAGCCCCTCTGGGAGGAGCAGAGTAGTCGAGGACTCCATGCCGCCACTGGCTCCAGCTATATTTAAGCTTAACATTCAATTGCAAAACTGGAGGGCATCCGTTTTCTTTTGAGCCATTAAAAAACAAATTCCCTTCCTGTTTTCCTGCCTCTCTGTGCTCCATTAACTTTATACTATATACACAATGCTCCCAAGCTCAAGGAATCCCATCTCACGACCTCAGGCGCGGGCGTTCAGGATTTGCATCCTCTGTGATGTGCAAACACGGGGAATGCTAATAAATATCCCAACAGCAGCTTATTCTGTCACGCTGCTCCACAGATATATTTCTTCTTTAGGACAATCGTGGTCAAATGGCACTTTTTTTTTGTGGCCTTGTGTTGAAAGCAGAGTTACTGTTTATTTGTCGACTTCACACAACAGATATGAGATTTCACTCGCCTTCCTTGTGCGGGACATAAATCTAGCAGACACAATAAGGTCGAAACTGGAGATCATTAACAGATCTCCCCGAGTGTCATGTTTACCTTGGGAAATCTTCACCTCTAAGGGAGACTTGGCCACAGAGAGCATTTTTTTTTTGTAGTTGTTGCTGAAGACCATTTGTACCCTGTTGCGGTTAGCAGGGGACTAATATCTGGTTCTTGGCACGCTGCTTCCAGATTTTTATGAGGTCTTCAGCCTGTGAAGGCAACGTCCCGCTGAACCGACAATTACCTGCTAATGCACATTGGCTAATTTGGATCTGGGGAGAGGGGAATTATGCGGCAATCAGCGTGAATCTAAAACCACGCTATGTGTGCGAAATGATAGTACAGTATGGGCTGCTAATGGCATTTTACTACACTGCCGGCATATACGATATCATTTCAGGTTATGGCCCTTTATTTAGGCTTCACCTTTCTTTCTAGCGGGAACAGATGCTGCGTGCATATGGAAACTGTGCTTGTAAATCCATCACAGAAATATTTACTGAATATTTCTTTTAAATATCAAAAAGCAGAATTCTTATCAATTATGCAAACATTTCTTACTAAATGTTCACCAGATGTTGAAATCCCTCCTGTGTTACAGAGTGCATTGACTGTATCAGAGAGCAATCTTACAAAAGGTGAAAGTTTCTGGAGGTTTCTTTAAACTTTCTGAATGATTATTGAGCTGAAATTGAAAAATTCTTGCTTAAAAAAAAATTGAGAAAAGCCTATAGTGAATAAACGCTTGTTTACGGCTACAAAAGGATTTCGATGTGAGTAATTTTCATCCTCACGTTGGCCTTCGATAGAGAGATTACGAATGTGAAAAGCGACACAGATTCCCATAATGCACCATAACAGATTAAGATGTGAAACAGACGACGCTGTGTAATTACTCCTAACTTACAACACATACAGTGTCAGACCTCATCACAAGAGCCTCGGCTGACAAGAATAACAATGGTAACAGTCATCAGCCTTGATTATTAATGGATATAAAATATTAAAATATTTGTCTTTTTGTCCACCTTTGTGTCTAAGTGAACTGCATTTGTAATGATGATGTCCCACTGTGCCAAACGGAAGCTGATAGGGGGAGAAAGGAGGGTGTCCGTCGGTTTCTAAATGGACTCTGAAAAGATGTTTTGATAGCAGACGTGATTTCAGCGTGAAACCTGAAGTACTATTAAATCCATCTGTTGATCGGGAACTGCACAGGAAGTGACATTATAATCCATCTGTATAACTCTTGCATATGTTTATGTAAATCATTAAGGTAACCGTAGCAACCTGTATGAGCATCAGCACTGGGATTTTCCTGAATCAATGACAAGTCAAGACAGGACTAAGTTTTAATCGATTGCAACATTTTTCATAACGTGTCTGCTAATACTAATAATGCTTATAATAATTTTTCTGTAACTGTAAGAAAATTAATATACACAAATTGCATTGCTTCTATGAAATAAAATGTAGTTCAATTCAAAAATACAGTCTGAAAAATGACTGAACTGAGACACAAAACTTCAAGACACCTTCAAGAATGTTATGTAAGACTTCTGCAGCGTGTGACTGATAGACAAGGTGCACGAATGCGAAATTCACATTTCATTTAATCTTTCACTTCAACAAGGGAGAAAAAAGGCTTCAAAGACAAGGACTTTCTTCTCCTTGGACAAACAGCATCTCATTTAAACTTTCAGCTGGACTGGAAGAGTTTTGTATCGTCAAAAAGTCTCGATGTGCTGAAAAACAGGTGGTCGTCTTGTATTCAGGCCGAGGTTTGTACTTTATACTGTTCTGGGGAGCACCAGCCGAAATCCTGATGGCCTGTGCCAAAATACACACACACACACTCTGATACTGTCACACAGGGGACTGAGAGCGTGAAAACAAATAATTCAAGTCTAACTAATTAATATCTTATCAAAAACATCTGTGCATTTGTGTCTTTGCGGGTCTGTCTGGAAAGGCTTCAGCAAATGTTTGACAGTGCAGCGGGCGGAATAAACATTTAAATTGGTCAGAAAATGAGTTTTGAAAGCCAGAAATGTCAGCAGCCAGCAGAGTAACTGGTGAGTCATTGTTTTTGATCAACAGCACCTATCAGTTCTTGCAGTATTATTATTATGGTGGTTTTCTGCTATGCAGCATTAAGGAAATCAAACATGTGACCCTTCTAAAAATTGATTACGGTATAGCTGTAAAAAAGCTTCCTCCGTAAAGTTATTTCTAAGAAAACCAATGAAAAAAAAAGATCTTTGGCTTTTAAAATAACAAAAAATTAACCTTACTTCCTTTAATTAGTATTAGCTAATGTGTTAATATAATTCAAAGCTGAGAACTTTACATTTAATTAGTATTAACTGGAATAACACACCCTTTATATGTGTATTTCCTGTGAAAGTAATTAGCATAAAAAAAAATCCTAAATAATACCATTGTTGTCTCTTGCATGCATTCACTGTATACACACAGGGCAATATTTTGACAGCATTAGCAGAGGTGATGTGTATGTTTTACTTGTGTTACTGTGTTTGCTCTGCAGAAGACTTCTGGGAGTTATCTTCATTAAAATGAATCATAGAAGGAAACTCAGTACCTGCCAGTAGATGAAAGGAACGCAAAATATAATGGTTTTATTCATGTAATCTTGTTAGTTTGACACATTTCTCATGTGGCAGTACAGGTGCTGGTGGCATCTATAGAAGCAAAAAACATGTTTGAAATGAAGGGTAGCTAATTATTTCACAGTGGGGGGTGATAGCGTGAGTTTCCACGTGGGTAAGGGCTCTTAGGGGAGGGCTACAGAGTTTCTAGACATTGTGAATTACGATTCACAGAACTGTCCAGATCAGATGTGCTAATTCAAGATCAAAGTGGTGTCATCATGAGCCGTCCTCAGGTTTTTGGATGCTGCTGGAATGAGCAATGTAATGGATAATTTCATTGCCTTGGTCTTCACTTGCGTCATCTGACATTCTTTCCAAAGCGCCTTTAAAGTAGGGAAAGGTTTTTTTGGGGGGGTGGGGGGGACTTTAGGGAAGAGATGATTGTATTTTCTCCTTGCGTCTTCAAGGGGATATAATCTTCTAAAAAAAATGTTTGAAGCGCTGATGCTTCTGCGTGAGATACCGGTTGAATCTCCGGTTAAACAAATCCGCCCACTAATCTTCTGCCCCTACATTCATCCTACCAACTGTATCTGGTTCAACTTGTACTCAAGCGATTCTGGCGCCTGACGTGAAGCCGCTCCCTGTATGCATATTCTGACAAAGAAAAATGACTCAATTAAAATCTATGGTTTGTGCTCTATAGAGCTGTTAATGTCTGCTGACCTGAAGTTCTCCTCTGGGTTAAGTGAATGTTTGTTAGAGTGGGACACAGTTCAAAGCAGAAGTCAGTCCCTTTGAGTAGAGTAATTATGGTGCTTAACATTATTACAGTGTCAAAATACAGCTTTGCACTCTGATTCTGACAATATAACAAATGACCATTAGTTGGGTCTGAACTATGAAATATAGCCAACAGGTTGGACCTCAGATCTATAGAAATTATGCATCACTTTCTAATTTGGTTGTATTTTCACAAGCAAATAGGCCCTTTTTGGAACATTTTAACTTGCCAAAGCAGGAAAAGCACAGGTGTTACGCAACACCATCAATGATGGCTCTGCTCCATTTAGGAAGCATGCCAGTCTGCAAGCACACATACCACCAAGGCCACACCGACAGTAAATGGGCTGCTGTCGCATAATGATATCAGTTACACCTGCGTTTGACAGGTCAAAATGTCCACTGTGAGAAAGGCAGTTGGCTGGAAGAACCAAACATCTGCGTAATGACTAAGGCAAAGAGCCAACAGAGATCATCCACCTGAGGCCAAATGTTTTAATTAAAAAAGACAAAATATCATGGGTGAAATAAAATCAGGAATTAAAGTCATTTTGAGCCAAAAAAATTGAAAATAATAAAAATAAAAATGTTTCTTGTGACAAGGAGATTTGTTGCTAAACAGTCCATGTAGTAAATTAAAGCATTAAATCTCCCCTAAGAGTGTTTTATATTAATATTCATGTTAATGATGGTGTGTGTACCTATACCATAGTTTTATTCTTTATCACATTACTGAATATGCCACATTATATTTCTATTATTAGTATATAAACACAAACAAAGCCAATGCATCATGTCATTATAATATCATGTGTTAGACTGGTGTACACTGTTTACAGATAGAGCTGACTAAAGGGTTAACACATTTTAGAAATGCTGATTTATTCTGAAAGCTGTGAGTTAGCTGGTCTTCTGTGGCTTTACTCAGTATGGTGTGAACAGCCAACTGGTGGATGCTCCACCAGCCTACAGCTTATACACCCGCAGGTAATCTCATGCCTTTTATATTCGAAAAAGAGGAAACATGAAACAAGATGAAGGCGTTAACATGCAAGATAATACATACATGTAAAAAAAAAACATGTGGGCAGTCACATGTACTGTAAATATCCTATGAGCCACACTGAATGTTTTCTCTGTTTATCTGCACGTATTTCTGTCCTGTGTAAAGGAACAATGGGGATCAGTAAAGATTCATCTTATCTTAATGTGAAATGGGCACACATAGTGACAAACCACAGAGAATTGCCACTAGTATCTACATCTCTATGACCTTTTAGCTCATAAAAGCTAAAACACTGTGGACTTGGGCTCAAAGTTTTGGTTTCAAAATACATTTAGTAAAAAAATAAATATATAAAATCAATAAAAAACAGAAACTATCTGACAGCTAAATGTTTTTTCGATGAGTTTGTTGGGACCAAGCTGGCAGAATATTTGGTTTGTATTCCTCAGATGGTGAGAAAAACGTCTCAAAATGACTAAAATTTTTCTTCATTTCTGCAGAATGTGTGAGTGGTTTTGTTTGCATTTGCGTTGAAAGAGATGATATATCAGGGCTGTGGATTTGTCACCTTAGTGTGGATTTTCATTTTTTTTTCTGCACCTCCCAAGTCGGCAGAAATGTTTGGAGTTTCAAACCTACAATGAAATTAGTTCCTCAAACATGATGTATAATCTCTGAAGAAGAGCCTTCGAGTATTGAAAGTAAATTAAAACTTCAGGAACCTCTAAGAATCTTGAGCACCACACTGACTCAGTCAACCTTCAAATTCAAGGAATCATTGAGGGCTTGCCGTCATTTTAAATAAATACAAATTCAGACAAAGTGTTATTAGCAAGATAGCAAATAAAAAGACATAATATGGTTAGAAACTGTTTGTAATGGTTTTAAATCAACCTATAGGTACCGTGTTAAATATTAATGTTTGTTGTGAAATGTTCAGTGTGCAGCAAAAAAAGCTAAATGCAGTTTCCCTAATTTATTGTTTGCATCCTGGATTTCAAACATAAGCCACCTGAATGAGTCAAATAATGACTTTCAAACCATTTGATTTGACATGATATACGATGGCTGGTTCTCCCGTTGAGGGCTTTATAAATAAACAGACACTGATGCCTGTCACGTCTTTCTAGTGGAGATGCCCTCACCTAAGCTTTTCATACGAGATTCAATGACAAGTAGTATAACTGTCACCGGGAATAAATCTCATGCCGGAGTGATGTAATGAATCAAGGGTTTTAAGAGTGGAGGCAGAGGCATGCATAGAAAACATCGCCATAATCCAGGACAGACAAGAAGACGACCTCAATTATTTGCTTCCTACTGAGCACAGGAAAATGAGCTCTCTCTGTACAAATATCCTTTTTTTTGTTATTACTTTCTAACAAGCATGTTACTGTGAAATATAAACTTAACTTTTTGATCCAGCCAGATACAAAGACATTTAAACTCAAGACCCACTTAATACTAATATTAAGTAATATTAAGTTGTAATATTACAACTATCTTTCCCAGTATCTCTCATAAATATCATATAATCTCTCTAAATATGTTGTTCAGACCTCATTTCAAAATAAATGTGTAGGTAAGTGCATCATGTATTTTTTTTAAAAAGCTTGATGGATGGTAATATGAGACTATTGTTTACACTAACAAAAATAAAATAAGGTGGAAATTTCAAAACAGGCATTGAACCAAACTGGGAGAGTTGGACTTGCAAAGATGCAAGAATGCAAATATCAACTATTTATATTTGCTTAGAAATAATCTGAGAAGAGGAGATAATTCAAATAAAAGAAGAGAATGAGCAGTTTCTCTTGTTTCTGTTTCTGCGGTTGATGCTTACTGTACATGCTAGTCGGCATTTCAGCACACCAGCTCACTTCTAATAGGTTTCCTGTGTCACATGTGACCCAGTGTAATAAGCTCACGGCAGGTAGTTAACGCTGATTGATAAAAGACCTTTTAGAGGGCGCAGCACCCTCTGAAAGTGTTTTATTGCCTTTTGCGTCCAGGGTGAGGAGAGACAGGAGTGGAAAGAGATGTGACATTAGCAAAAGCAGAGCTGGGGTTTTAATCCGTTGAATAAAACAACATGGCGTGCTGGGGACAGCAGAACAGCCATCATTCTCTGCAGGCGCTCCAGAAATTATACCCATGTCTATTTAAAGAGATGTGTGTATGTTATTTGGTCTTTAAATTGCCCTAATGCTTCTATTATTAAGTGTTTGATGAGTCTAAACCTTGTCCCCAGTGTTAGCAAGTTTAAAAGCAACCGACTGGAGTATGCATAATGAGTATTATTGCATTATTTTAACACTGGTATAAGTATCATTCAGATATTTCAATTAAATCTCTTGCATAATGCAGTGCTGTTTAACAGACACACTGAAATACTATCTGCAATAAGCTCTGTTTAGAGAGCCTTGCACTTTAGATCTCCCCACAGTTCCCCCCTAACAAAGTCCATCTATTTCCGATATTATTTGGAATCGCATATAAAAGTCAGTGCCAGGGCGGTTTGAGCACAGCCAAAAGAGAAAGAGGATGTTACCGCTAAATCAATGGACAGGGCTTTACTGCTTCAACATATGGGAGTTTGGGAGTTAAATCTTGCTTGCTTGCTGATTGAATTTTACAGCCAGAGCCTTCAGGAGAGTGCTGGATGGTAATTACCCCAATGTAGGAACAACCAGAGTGGAAAGGAGTGCTAAAAAAGAGAATGAGAATGAATAGCGGCGGGCCAATCTTTGGGTGTAACCCATCTGCTTTGAAATGTGGCAAGTTTAAAAAAGGACAAGGGAAGCCATAAAGGACAAAACTGCAAAGAAGACACATTGTGGCTGTGATTCTTAATGAGGTTTGGAGTCTATTCAGGGCAGGAAGCTCAACTTTTTCTTGACAGTTCACAGTAGCTGGGAGATTCCTAATTATCTAATCACTAAATTTAACAATTTAACCAGTCAATGATGACTGTAAAATACAGTTTGAATGACACTTTTTGACCTGCTGATGTGGCCCGACAGTCAATAGCAGACTTCACCAAATGACTCCACACACTCTCTGTGACTTAGAGGATATCGTTGAGCAAACTAATTCTGGGTGGCTTAAGGACTTCCCTTGGAGAGGAGTGTCTATTACGCATGGTGGTGCATTGTAAGGTGCAGCACAGAATACCAATCATCTTTAAATTAAGAGGTACTTTGCAGATGTACTGTCCGTCAAAAGTTCTTCAGCCTCATCTTTTTTTTTTTACTCTCCATTATTTCTCTAGAAAAAGACAACATAAAAGGAAAAACATTTCTTTCTATGTTTTTGGAAATGGCCACTACCTTTATCACTTTTACTGTATGCATGTGTGGATGAATACTGTGTAGAGCTGAACATGAACATGGCAACCATTTAATAATCAACTGGTTATTTCTTAATTTTCAAGAGAAAATGCCAAACATAAGGGGATCTCAGCAAACATGAGGAGTTGGTGCATCTATGAAATAATGAAACGGTCACATTCTGGTGCGACACAATAACATCACCAATAAAACAATATATTTAACAAAAAGACAAATAATAAACATGCACTTTGAATAGATCAAAAATGTGCACAATTGAATATGAAAGTATGTTTTCATTTCAACTAAATTGCCTTCTGCACGCTGTTGTTGGACAGTGAAACCTGAATAACGCTGCATGACTTATTAGTAACATATTCTGAGTAAAAGTAAAGTGGAACTGTCTCGCAGACCAGCACAGCTGCCATCATTTGCAGACAAATACAATTCATTAAAAGAGCTAATCTAATTATGAATACTGAAAATAAACTAATTTAAAGTTATCAAAGATGTCAGCACATTTACAAAAATGATACTGATGAGTGTTTACAGGAAGTGTAATGCAAATGTGACTAAAATTAATTTCCTGTCTAAATAGTTAACAGAACATAGCAGGTACCAAACACAAAAGACATGTAAATATTAATTATCAAAAGAACACTTGATTATCTTTGTGATGCAGTACAAAAACAAAACACAAGAATAAATAATAATAAAATTGGGTTGCAACTCAGTTTTTCTAATGAATCTGCTGTCTTACCTTTCAACTGTAAAATGTCTAAAAATTAAAAAAGAACAAACTATACTACCACTTTTACTTATTAAAAGCATAAAATACATGAGCAATGATCAAAATATTGACTGTTCTTTCAGTTTGAGCTTTTCAGTCTTGTTTTCATGATACTAGTCAATCAAGACACAAAAAAATCTACTGGAGTCCAAACCACCAAAAATCATTGTGTATCATGGTATCATCGTGTTAGTTTACAGCTACTATGAAAAGGCAGTTGCTGTAAGAAAGTGGGAAGCGGTCAAAGCTAAAAAATAGTGTGTTAAAAGCAGACCTTTCCAACATCAGTTGTAAGACATCTTATGATCATGTTGCTGCTGCTGGAGCCTCATTACAGTGATGAAGATCGAGGTCAGATCTAAGCAATTACAGCAGAGTCCAGTCTACTGTAAGTATTTGGACAGTGACCTGAAATGAAACAATGAATGAGGTGTTGAAGTGCTGACTTTCAGCTTTATGAGACTTTGAGGTCCCTTTTTTTTAACCACACTGGTCACCAAAAATGATGACAGCACTCTAAAATTAAAGCTGAAAGTCAGCACATTGAACTCTCATTCATTGTTTAACAGAAAAAGCAAAGTGCTGGAGTAAAAGAGCCAACACACCCCCAGAAATGAAGTCAATTAATCAATTAGCCCATGGACGACTTTTGATAATTGACTGATTGTTCAAGTCATTTATCAAGCAAAGCTGCAGTTTTTCAAATTAATGGACAGTTTAAATACTTTGATTTGTTTCATATTACTTCAAATTAAATATCCTGGACTGCTGTCAGACAAAACGAGCACCATGAAGAAGTGTTGAAACATAAAGTCCATGTCACAGTTGATCGTGAAAATAATCTACAAATGAACAATTATCAGAACCAAACAACAACGTCCAGGACTCCAATTCATTCATAACGTTCATGGTTTTCTGAATTTGAGCTTTACTTACTCGCTACTTTCAAAATATTGTGCGCAATATCAAGTCTTAAAAATCACAGATCATCTTCAGCTATACTTCTTTTTTCTTTTGTTTTCTCACAGTTTAGCTCCACCTGTTCACACACTATCACCACCAGTCAGAATAAAGACTGATATTTGTATGCAGTCCAAAAAACCCCACTAAATCTAAAAACTTTGAACAAGGATATCCCATCTCAACCGAGCCCAGATCTGGCAGAAATGCAGCAGACTGGGATTAGATAGGTCGGTTCTTGTACTGGTGCTGATGAGCTCTGTGGAGACTTGAGGTACCTGCTTACATCTCCTAACACCAAATCTCCACCTTGCCCCGCTTCCTGTATCGCTCTCCTTCAGAAAAAGACAATTTGACTACTACTCGAAAGGAAGCAGTTGCTAGCTTTTCATCTGCTCTCAATTGAAGCTGTCTGCTATTCGAGCTCTTGCTGATAGCATGTTGTGCTGCAGAGTCTATCATCTCACTTTGCATCCAGTCAGACCATGACTGGTGTTACTCACTGGGTGAATACAGACTTGACAAAAATTCAGGGTGATGCTGAGCAGATAAAAAGGGTGAAATAGCATTAACTGAAAACTCTGGATATGCATATCCTAGTTTAATTGAACTTGCGCAAAAAAAAAAACAACAAATATTTGCTCTTTCGAGAGTTCACAGTTTTCATTCAGTTAGTCTACTTGTGTTTGACAGCAAAGAGACCATTTTGCCATGCTTACTGTAAGTTTGATTTTCTTTATGCACATATGATGCATTGGTCTTCATTGCTGATACATTTAGTGCGCTATGATTTGGAAGAAGCGGATAGTCAGTCGTATTTTCATTTGTATTGTCCTTGCAATTATTTTGTTCATTTCAAAAACCTGGAAAATAAACTAAGATGGATTATTGAATAAGTGCTTACTCTGATCTCTCCACATGTTTTTTCAGTAATTCAAAATTATTTATTGCATCCATAAAGGACTGAAATTCGGGTTGTGAAAAGTACTTTTGGATTTTCTTCTGTTTAGTTGTGTAGAATAGATTTGCATGGATGAAAGCCACCAAAACCTCAACACAGTGCACCTCAAATATTTATCGTAATGTGTATGTTTTTTAATGCAATGTACATTGTGTGTGATGTTAACGTTTGATATTTCATTATTTTTTCTATGAATCCATGCTCTGTAATAAAAGCACATTTTATCTGTGAAAAGACATTCAACTATGACTATACAGAATATGATTATTGAATATGATATTATTTAAACATCAGTATGGTAATCATGTTTTATCTATCACAAGATATTACCTTGACTCCACTATATCACAATAAAAAAAGTTATTCCCTGAGAAGAACAGCAGTATGTTTGCTGGATAAACTCATAAAAGCCAACTTCAACAAGGGCAACTTCTGTAAGACGGGGCTTTGTTAAACACATGGTAAAGGCTCTTTAACATACGTTAACTAACTAACGTTATCTATTGTGCAAGTTGTGTTTCCTTGGAGGTTTTTGAGTCTTTTGAGTGGAAGAAGTTTTATTGTACACACATAGCAAACAGAGGACAGCAGTGAGGGAAAATCTGCTGTCAAACTCTACATTATGAGACCATCAGCCTCAAAATTAACAGAGTGCTGAGAATTAAAAGGAGTTTCAACAATGTGTTTTCATACAGCAGTCCGGGGATCAGCAGCCAAGGTCTCCACACATCATATTAAAAACCTCAAGGCTCTAAAATGTGGCCATCACTTTTTTTCTTTTTTTTTTTAGACAACTTGCATAGAAAGAACTGATTGTCTGTGATTACTCCACAAGAGAGCATATAATGTGCATCCACAGTCACAGGGAATATGAGTGGTCCCCAATCTGCAATTTTCCCATGATCCTTATCTTTATTAGCTCATTATTTTCAGTGAAGCCAGCAGTGGCTGCTGATCTGTGGCATTTATCCGGGCGAGCAGAAACAGCCAATTAGTGAGTGCTTATCTCGTTGCAGATATGGAGGTGCAATAAGAATTAAATAGCACAGTAAATTTTGAAGATAGATTTGGATTTAAATAAGGCTGTTTGTTAATTTTCAGATACAGACAGACAGACAGATAAAGATAGATAGATAATTTGGTACTGAATTTCTTCTTCATCTTTTTATACGGATGAATTTGGCATTATGCTAAGAGCAAAACATAATTTTCAATGTAGATTTACACAGGTTTTATTTTACTAGTTGTTAGAAAGAAAAAACATCATAGCTAAAATACATAACACTTTCAAAACATCACTGTTACAATGATATGTTTTTGACAGACCCATAGCCCCCAATTGAGATCTGACTGGTTTTTGAAATGACTTCAACAGAAGTCATGACGCACTCTGATGTAAATGCCGACCATGCAGAACAGACACCAGAGCTCTGTGTCAAATGGCATTTAGCTGGTGTGTGGATGCTCTTTTCTACAGGTGCTGTGTTCAAGTGTGTTCCCACATACTTAGAATACATACTGAAGGTACAATCACGAATCAAGGGTATTCTCATCATGTATTACTTGATTTTTTTTAGTTAAAGTTTATTTTTTTCTTCCCTCCTTTTTACTGACTTGAATGCAGTTGTTTATCTGCTAACTCTAAATGACCTTGTTTATCGAAATCCTATATCAAAAAGCGTCTCATCTGAACTCAGAATGTATGTGGGGTCATTTCTTGCGTGCAGGTTGTGGATCTCTGTGGAGCTCTGTAAGGCACCACCTTGTATGCCAGGTTATTAAAGTCAGCTTTCTGCAAGGACTAAAAAAATTGACACTTGAACTGGAATTCCAATAAAAACGCTGAGGTTTTCATCAAAATAATTACCAGGATACCAGGAGTTCTTGTGGGAGCAGGGAGGCTTGTTGAGACCCTAATAACAGGAGGATAACTGTTTGTGAGACACTGTCCAAATTAAACATAAAAAAAGCAGGCAGGATTTGACATTTAACTGGCACGCCACCCTTCATACTGCACCTTCCAACCAAGGGAACACTCAGCAGCCATCAACAAAACAGAAACCTTCCCTTTAATAATAAAAAAAAACTACCAACTTTCTGTCTTACACTGCCACTTTAGTGCCTCTGGTCGAAACTGTGAGAAAACAGAAAAGGTAGGGGATCCACATAATGCTGAACAATAATGGATTTATTCAGGCTCAACCACAGATAAGACAATTTAAAAGACATGTAGCCTCATGTGGCTTATTACACAGCAAGTCCTGGGAACAAAATGACAACCCCTGCAAATTAATAACCCAAAAGAATAGAGTCTGAAAGTACAGACCAGGTCTAATATTCTGGTTTTATACCCAAGGGGGCAAACAAACGTGCGCTGATTATGCAAATACAACACTTAAGGGTTGTTTGTTAGGCTGCACTTGTCGGAAATGACTCACAGAGTAACGTTTATAGTCTATCTGATGACCGGAGGGTAAATGCTTCTATGTCATTACCTTTCTGTCCATTTGCATTCAAAGACAGACTCAAGTTCCCTGGTTCCTGATGAGGTCAATGAGTTCTTTCTCTGTATTGACAACCAGAGCTGGCAAGCGTGTAATTATGGTTTTCTTTTATTTACTGAAGTGCTAAGGCTCAGTTGTTTTTGTTTTGATGGTGTCAGACTGAAGTTAAAGCCCACCAAAATTCAGTTTTTATTCCCTTATTAGTTGCACATATTTTAATTTCTCTGCTATTTTTAGTTTATCTGCATATACACTCATGTTATCAATAGCTAATTGACACCTTATACTGAGTTATGAGTTAATTGCTTATCAATAACAGCCTAAGATTTTGAGACCTCCATAAATCTGTACAGGATGAGCTTCATGTACGCTTCCTGAAGCTGGACGTGGATAATTTCACAACTTTTTCTTTTGATATTGAAATGAGGTGGGAATTTAAATCATTCACAAACATTACAGTACCTCACAAACAGTCATTCTGTCATACACTGAAATGCCACTGGTTTAGCATTCTTCTCACTCAAGTTTTGCAGTGAGTGAGGAGTTTGAGTTTCCTTGACATCTGCCTTTGAGGGATTTTCAGCACAAACTGGCCACGGGGCCAAAAAAAAAAAAAAGTTAAGCCACACACATCTTTAATTTATACAGGTACATAGTTGATTTTCGTGAGATGGTTGTCTAAAGTTAAATTTTCTGGAGTCCTTTCTAGAAAACCCAACAAATTCTTGAAATAAAAACAAAACAACTGCAAGCAGCACAGCCTTCAGAAAAGCTGATTTATAATTTTATATATGACTAAAATGACAATTTGCAAGAAAAAAAAAAGCATTATATTTAGCCGGTACTAGTAAGTTTTTTTTTTTCAGAATATTACTACAGCTATGAGCACCTGGGGAAACGACCAAAGTATTTCTGCTGCTGTAATAAAGCATGAAACTGTATGCCAAAATAAAAACAGATCTGACGAGAGGGTTTTTACAGTCGAACAACCAAATGAGTGATATTTGCACATCTGATGATAACCATAGCTGTAACTGCCAGCTGGTATTTAGGTATGAATCCATTCATGAGGGAGACACCATGTTCCTGTGTGTTTGGCCTCTGAATGGCTGGCATCAGTCTGACACGTCTTATTATTGGCACATCTGGGGAACTGGCAGCAAGAGCGCAGAGCCGAGCCACTGCCAAGAGATTATCGTAAACACATCTCCGAGCCAGAACAGTGACCCAACGCCATAAAGCACGTAGATGGCTTTATTTTGTTGAGGATTAATAGGGATCAATGGGTTGCAGACTTGCACAACGGGTACATGTGTGTATGTTCACACTCGCTCAGCGGGTCTCATTTATCAAACTCTCAAACAAGCAAATGGGATCATGAATCTTGTCAAGGTAACCTTTTTCATAAAAACACAGGTGCCAGGGGCTAAAAGTTTCACTTAATTATGTTAGGGTCCGTTTTTACTATTGTTAATCTTCAGACCTGCTGCTTTTAAAGAGTGCAGCTGTTAGAAAGAAGACAGCTTATATATATTTTTACAAACAACTCAAACTGCACAAAGAGTACAAGTGAGGATTTATGTTAGTGATTCCTGTTTCCTTTGATGAAGAAAAAGCACAAACTAATAAAAAAAAATTGGAAGATGGAAACAAAATCTAAAACGAGCAGGGAACAACACTAGTAGTCTTCATTTGCATATAGATCCCTTTGCACACCTCCTAACCTTTCTTTTGGTGCACAGTAGCAGTATAGAAGGAGCGTATAGCAGATATGTCCTGTAAGGATTAGGTTCATGTTAAGTGGGTCCCCAGGAGTCTTGGAGAGTCCCCGGGCAGTGATTGCTTCAGTTTGACAGTGAATGAGTTACAGCTTCTGCTGACCAGAGGGCGACAGCAAAAAAAAAAAAAAAAAAAATCACTAAAAAACTGCAGCTGGGCTCTTTCTTTTTGATGACAACGACCCCCAAACCCTTCATCACACACATGCACACACCTACAGCACACTCTTTTCCCCACATACCTCCTTGCCCGTGGCTGTTTAGACAGCGGGGCAGTGGGTCCAGAATCTTATTACCTAAGAGGAGGGCTTAGCAGCTGGCAGCCTTTCGAATTCATGAAATCTCAATATCTGTTGTTTTTCGTCTGTGACACAGGGCAGCGAGGACTCCAATATTAGCTGCAGTTGAATACATAATAAAAACATGGGTAAAGGAAACTGCCGATACTCCTTTGTTACGGTTATGAAGTACATGAAACTTTCTTTGTTAGTAGAAGCACATACAGTGTGGTTATTGTTGTGCTATTATGAACCTCTCAGACAGAAATGTGAAAAGCTTTGTGTGGAGTCTCCTCTTGATTAGTTGAGTCCATTTCATCATGAACTATTATGACTAGTCCGGCTCTTTTTGAAGTTACACATTGACAGATGATCATGTCCACCCTCCAGATTACACTTTGTCAGCTCTTGTGCAGCTCAGTACCTGCCTGCACTTGTATGAATGAAATACATACATTTGTACATGATGCAGAGCCTCGCCTGTTCATCATAATATATTTAGAGAGCACTGTGACCTATTCGGCCCACAGTAACCAGTGAAAAAGTGAAAATTTGACTTAAGATGAGAGCAACAAACTGTGTTACACTGCCAGCTCTGACTGGAATTTTGAGACATTGGCACACCCATTGGGGATGCTGGTGATGTAGTGCTGTGATGGTGTCCTGGAGTACACCTGCACACCACTGCAACAAGGTGAAAAGTAAAACCACTGAACACCTGCATGGATTTCCCCGTTGCCTTTTACATGATATTGCAGCTGCATTTTTTTGTCTGGTAATGTAATTTATGGTTGTGCAAAGCTTGATGGCCTTTAATAACATATTCATAACTTTTGTTGGTTGGTGAAGTCAATCAGTCATCATGAACGTTCCCTCCCATTAGAGATATTACTTCCTGAAAATGTCATTTTTCATCTCATTTGAAGTTTCTAAAAAACACCAACCAACTTAAGAGGTAAATTGGTGGCAGAAGGACTTTAATTTTCTCTTGGCAACTAACACTTTATAGACTTGATTTGGAAAACATCTGTTAGCAAAATTTCTGGGCCAATTCTTTTTTATTTTTTAGTAATTTATTCTTTGTGGTGTTTTTAATTAGCCAAATATAGAGGACATGTCACGTCGGCACTTTTCCAGAACAGCTGAAGTGGAGTTTAATTGCTTTAAATACTTTGAGCTATCTAAAGCATCAACAGTGAACTTCAGATTCACAAAACAAAGTTTTGGCAGCACCATTTTAGTGCCAATATCAATCAACCACAAAGGGACAAATTTTTTAGGGCCTTTTCTGCCAAAAAGTAGCACCAGCAAATCAGAATACAATTTCAAATTCAAATGTATTTAAAGCCTTTATGGGAAAAAGAAGAAACCTGAGAAAGAGCCACAGATGAGGGATCTCTCTCCCTGGGATGCACAGATGTGCAAAACATGCCACATGTACAGAGAACATCATCATCAATTATATAAGAAGTTAAACATGGGTCGTAATAAACTGCAGCTATACTGAGCTCATGGGTTTAGTCCATGTGTGAAGGTACAATGCAGCTACAAGGCATGGTTTATTCCACAAGATAAATGTGTGAAATACACACTCAGATGCGCTATAGAAGTATTGAAATGAAATAACCATAAATAAATTCCTTAAATGCACTGAACACTGATGATGTCTAGTTCAAGTAGTATAGACTTGCAGTTTTCTTACAGCTTTGCCGACTATAGTTGCAACAAGTTAATGACAAGAAAGTTTTTACACTTCTACACTTCTTTTTCAAACATTACATTTTCTACTCTCTCGCACTGTTTCATGTCATTGGCAATGCCCAAAATCTCTCCATCTGTCCAAGCACTGGTCTTAAACTGCAAATTCCCCTTGTAGGATGACATTCATTCAAAAGATAGAGAGCCACCATTTACCAAAAGTTCCATCTACTCGTTATTTTTCTGGTTAATTTGAGGCATTGTAACGAAAAACGGAAAAAGCATTTATATAAACTGTCCATGCAAACAGAGTCTGTAAGGTGCATAAGGTTCCTATAGGTTCTAATCCTGTTTAACCCCAATGCTCTGAATCTTTGCACATCAGTTGAGAGTGCTTTTAATTATTTAGTGTCTAATCCCGGCTGAGGTCTGGTTGCTACTTGGCTAGAAACAACACTCTCAGACTGTGCCGCTGAAAAATAGATTTAAGCCACTAATGGCTACTGTGATGGATCTCACAGTCTTCCCTTACTGTGTTGCTTGAAAATGAGACAGCGAGAATTTAATTCTGTGAAGTGAAGGGAAAATTATTCTGAAACGACATGCTGCATGAAATGATGCATGATGTTTTTAAGAAAGCAGTGAATCAGAGAGTGTGTACCAGAGAGCGATGGGGTGGATTTGACTGGTTTGTGAAGTATTGATATGCCAAAGTTTAAACAACTGATTAACTCCTCTTTGGCCCTCTAAAAGTCTTTACTGCTGTGGCCCTATATGAACGTTACCATTACTACAATGAACTGAAGAAAAGTGGCTGGAATGAAACCCCATTTGCACCCCCACTTTATCAACTGTTCTTAATTATCAAGTGTTTTTCACACTATTATGTAAAACATTATGAGAGCCATAAGCTGTAATTACAAGGCACAAAATAGGGCAGGGCAATAATTCTCTTATACTCCTGCTGAGCGATTTTTAAGTGGACTCATATTGCAACAAGAAAAAAAAAAAAGCTTCGTACAAAACTGTGGCCAAATTGCTTATTCAACACAAATTTGTGATTAAAAACAGTCAAGCTGTGATATACAACAGTAGGATGCAGCATATTTAGAAATGAATTCAATGATTTTTCTTAACTTTTCATCTATTCACAATATAGTTCAAATGTGCCCAATAATCTGGTTTATGAGTTCCAGCCTCAGTTTTTAATTCCAACTATCTGATGTTAGACTGTGAATATCATGAATATTAATATGTAAAGTTTAAACACTGCCATGTGTGTGAATACTAGCATGCTGGTTTTGGCAAGGCTGTAGACTTGTAGTCATGTTAGTTCATTATTCTGAAAAAAATATCATTTTGGATGTGTCCAACTCGCAATATAATGATGATTTAGTCAACAGAATCTTTCTCATAATAACTACAACTCTCACTATTATGAGTAAGTACCTCATAACTGAGACTTGTCTCTCAATTTTGTCCCTGAAAAATCCAACCCGGAGTGCTTAGTGTCCATTGTGCCCACCATCGCTGAACAATATGCCCATTAGTAAGTCACATGACCTCAAAACTGTGTACAAGAGTCTTTCTCACAAGTTTCCTGATGGTAAATAGGAAATGTGTGTAATAACAAGCGTTAAAAATGTCAAATGGGAGTTGATTTGTTGAATCGTAAAAAAATGAAGCACCACTCGAATCGCTAAAATCCTCAAAGTGTGAAAAAAAAAACAAACAATTCAGTCCATTAGATTCATGACTAAAAGCAGTTTTCCATTTGGACTTCCTCTCTACTCGTACTCCACTGACCCACACACTCATACACTATGCTTCAAGTGAGTTGAATTTTTTATGGAATTATCAAAACAGACTGCACTAACTGGGCGCATGCAGAGTGCCAAGAAATCATTTAAATGTGCTGAGTTTGACAGACACCCAGTGCATCTAACTTTGTGCTTGGGCAGATAGGATATATTCATTTTTATTTCATTCTGACTTAGTTCTCCAGGATAACCCACACTGTAATTATACTGCCTCCAATGTCTGAGGCATATTTACCTGACTGTAAATGGAAAAAGGCCAACGGTCTTTTCAATTATCCAGACAACCATTTGCCCGATTGACTTCACACTTGGCAGGTGCATCGCTGAGGATCCAAAGACGTGCAGAGTCAAGAGTGAAGTTGTTTGGATGGGCGGTTTTCAAAAAAATCTTGAAGCAATACTGGAGGTCAAGCACTAAATGAGCCACACAATGAAAATGAATGGGAATATATCAAAGAGTAATGCTTTCAGACAACTACCAATGAACCTAAAATCATTTTTTAAATCTCTGTCAAAGTCAGGCTTAAGAGTCATTTCAGGTATAACAAGACTGCATATTAGAATCAGATATTGAACCTCATGTTCATCGTTTTCCTATTTTGTTTTCCTATTTGTGAAAGACAAAAACCAACAATGTATTCATCCCCCTTTCATGTCTTTCTGACTTTTCTACCATCAACTGGTTCCTACCGAGGACATAAATCTTTAAAACAGATAGCAAAGCAACTGTTTAATTTTGAAAAACGGCTCAAGAAAGAGACTAAATTTTTAAGCAGAGGGACTATTTTCAGCAGTGAATTAACGCAACATTTGTGTGCTAGTGAGTTTTTAATGATACTATATGGTCATAAAATAAATTAAACATTGTGTTCAATGTAATAAAGCAATGTGTCACCCAGTGCAGGGTTGTGGCTCATTAATGTGTTAAATAGTTTCTGGACAGCAGTGGAGCTCTGTGGCTCGGCAGAACAGCTCAGTAGATCGGTTCATTTACATTTTTTGTGTTTTAATGGGTTTTATTGAGTGCAAGAAGAATACAGAATATAACCAGCCTCGTGCTTTCAGGTTGAGAATAGACAACAGTTTCAAATTCTGGCATCAAAGATCTGGTAATCTTGCTTAATTAATTGTTAATCAGGTTGATTTAAATGATTTATGTAGTTCTTGTGTGGTTGCCTGTGTTCAGATGTTTTACACTGAGGATTTTTTTTGTTAAATAAGAAAAGGGCTTGAGATAAATGTTCAGTATCATTTCCTCACAAGAATCAAATCATTTCAAATAATATGCTTATAGGTCGGGTTCAATTTTCAGCACATATGTTCCCACTCTCTTTTCTTTATCTGCACATTGGTTTGCAATCCAAACATTCATTACGGGTGTCGCCAACCGTACACCAAGTACACAGGAACAGATGAAAAATGTTAGAAGACCTTTTAAATCGAACTTCCCAGCAAATATAAGAATTTATACAAAAATTACATTTTAAAAAAGGGTCATGTTTTTTAAATGATTTGTTATTGAGAAACTCATCGCATGATGTGTCCGTATTTGTCATTTTTCCTCTTTCTGTGATTTCCTGTATTAAATGCACAAAAGCAGCAGCATGGTCAGACTTTCTAAAGTACATCCAAAGCTTCACCAGGCATTGCTAGTGGCTGCCTAACACAAGTGACATTTAAACACAACTGCACTGTAAAGTGCAGATTTAAAAGTGAATGTGACTTGAATTTTACACTTTTCCTGATGTAGTCTCAGTAAAAAAGACATTATGTTTCACATTGGTCCTGTAGTTCTCATTGCAAGGACATTTTTTGGTTTTGTAGTTCAGTGTACAGCTAAATTTATATTGTGTGCACCCACTGCATATTTTAAACATTCTTTATTCAGCTGAAGCCCAGAGGGCAAGCTGCCAATTTAATCAGTGTGCAGCATCCTATACAAAATTGAATTAAAAGTACACAGCATTTGAAGGAAATGCTTTAGGGGAAAAAAGACAAGATAATAGTTTAAAAGGGCAAAGAAGCAAAAGGTTTTGAATAAACTTATCTGCAAGAAAAGGCTCGTCCCAAAAGTGGAAAGGTCAAGTCTGAATAGGAAAGCAAACATTATCTCCGTCTGCATAGATGCCACTTAACTTTACATCGCCTGAATCAAGTTCACAGCGAGTGCAGTCTGATCTGAGGAATGCTCAGGGACAGACTGGGAATGAAAAACGGCCCTGGACTTTTTATCTTAGACTGACCCACTGAAATCATCCAGCGACACACCACCACCCACACAGCCCACAGCACACTTTATTTAATGAATAACTTTAGTATAACTGATGTATTATGTGTATGTAGCATTTAATAGTACACTATATATCACTGGTATGATATTTATGCCACTTGGACGATACAGACGTTGAAGAGATAAACTACCAGCATTCATCGTTTTTGTCGGTTTTTGAAGAAAAAGGTTAACTGTGGTGGTTTGTCTCTGATGTGTTCATACTGAATGCTAACTTGTCAATAATCTGTAATCATTCATGCAAATCAGTAAGTTCAACACTTCTCTAAAGATTGCTGCAATTTCTTCTTGCTGTCCGCCCCATTCAGGCTGTGCTCAGTTGGTTCAATGACAAGCTCATCAACTTCAGGAAAAGTTGAGCAGTAACACACCTAATAGAGTTACAGTCAGCCTGATGTCAGCTCTCTCTTCTCCCAGAAGCTTCAGGCTCTCGAGGCTGAAATGTCTGGGAGGGAGAAGCTGACAGATGTATTTCCAAGGCCAGTCAGCTACACTGCAGAGAGTGAATGTAAGTGAAGAGCTGATGCATCTCTTCATCCACCTAGTTCACCTGCGCATGGCTCTATATTTTTCAAACTGAAAGCAAACTTATAAACTACACGTAGCTCAAGTTACAGCAGGTTTACTGCTCATAAGATGCAAGGTCGTTCTTTGCTGTTTTGTTATTGTCTGCATTCAAATATTGTTGTAAAAAAGAAGAAAAAAGGTTTTTAAAAAAAAACTGGATCAGGTTAGAGATCGATGTTGTGGTGTCAACTTTTGGAACTATTAGCTAACCTGGCTACTATTGCTGACACTTTCTGCCTTCACAAAGTCTAACCTTTGTCATTGCATAAAAAATCATTCACATTGTGAAGCACATTCAGAGGGAACAACATCGCTCTTCACTGAAGCGAATGAACAGAGAGGCTCAGAAAATGACGGGGCTCCCGCTGTGACAATGGCGTCTTGGAGGCAGAATGAAAGCAGGTAAACAGTATATTAATAAGACTGTGTCGTGCACAGGGGGATTGCCGTGCTGCTGATTTTTTTGTGGCATTGTTGGCTGGTGAGAGTGAAAGAATACAGCAGGAAAATGGATCTGGTTGAGGCCGGCGCAGCTAAAAATTAATTATTGGATTAATTACCATGACTGGTGGATTGTTAAATGGGTCAGTCATGACAGAAAATGAGTCTGTCATTACAGCTGATTTGCTCAGAGACAACTCAGTGTTAGCGGAGCCCAATGTATATTACACTACTGCTGCATGGTTTGCCAGGCCCAGAAAAAAATGTGAAGTTCAGAGAAAAATACCATGAACTCTGCCTGCACTGTGAGCTGGTGTCCGTTATGGTGAGCTGTCTGGTTTGAGCGATTCTGAGACACGTCTTGTTTGTTTTTAATATTCAATGAGAGCAAAGCCAGAAAAGGAAATTGTTACCGGGTGAGCAGGGAGGTGTGTGAAAACGCACACAGACAATGAATCTTCTCTGTTTGTGCTGATTATTGTAAACATTCGCAGCAAATTAAAGTCTAAAACTGAATTAGATTATATTGTAATCAGTGCACCTCATCTGAGATAACTTATGTAAATGAATGAATGTCAGAAAATAGTGAAAAATATCCAAGGTGACCGAATCTTTTTATGTTTGTTTTGTCCAACTAATGCTCCAAAATTCAACAGCATCCAGTTTACACTTATTAAAAACAGAAAAAGCTGGACACCCTTTCATTCAATCCACACTGGAAAAGCTGCTTAAAAAAAGATGGAAACAATAAACGAGCTCTGCTGTCCCACTGACATTTTTATATTTTTCCAGTGTGCAGTGTGATTTCTCTGTAATGACTTGAGCCTAAAGGACTTAACACACTGTCCATTACAGAAAGTACAAAGTTATATTCTCGGTAGTGCTATTGTTACTATGACTACACTCGTTGTGTATTTGGTGTATGTTCTCTGAACAGAACTGAATTTAGCATCATTATTACTTTTGTATTCTGAGTGCATGAACTCCTGCCTTTATGAGTTAAGCAATCGTTGTGATTTATAATTACTTTTATTACATTTGTCAGTTTGATCTCAGAGGTATTAGTTAACATGGAACTAATGACCCTTTCTAAGATTTTAAAGTTTAAGAAAATAACATAAAAAAGTAAAAAGGCCCTCTGTCATAACTTTATGCAGATTGTTATGCTTTTGCCTGACTTAACCATATGTAAATAAATCTCACTGTATAGAGCATGCAAATTTTTCCTGCCCTAAGAGCTTTAAAGGTCTGAGCTTGTACTTAAAAACTAAGCCTTTTCTTTCCCATCTTCAAACTTTTACAAGCTCCTGGTTGTTCCTTATATAACTGCATCCAAAATTAGCCCTGAACTGGACCTCCTTCATTATTTTCACCCATGCCGAGTAAAGATATTTGCAAGAACTTAGAAATTAGAAATGATTTAACCAACCCACATTGGGAAAGCAACAACCACCAAATCTCACAGAAACCAAAATATTTGAAAAACAGACAAAAGATTTCTAAAAATTATCTCAATAAATTGAGCTGATGGCAGGAAGCTACTGTGGGTGAGGTGTGGGTGTTTGGAAGATGTAAACTCAGACACGGTTTAATGACTATATTCCTGCCTTGGTTGAGACTTCCCACACAGTTCTTCAGAGGACAGGTTGTAATCTGGCTTCACAGTGAATTTCATTTAGAGTTTAGTCTTAGTTTAATGTTAAGGGCACAGGATATAAAGAAAGAATTTGGATAGTGGATTCTGTATTATAACCAATTGGTATAGTTAAACGTTCTTATTCAAAGTACTATTTGGAGTGTTTTCATGCAGCTACAGAGTTTTCAAGAAGTTGTTTTCCATTTATCAGATCACTCGAGTGGTTCTGTTTGAGTGTTGAATATCAACTTAAGGTCAAAGTGGTCCAATTGAATTGAACCACTTTGTACGTTTTTTTATTTCGAACTGACAAAAGAAAATATTTCTCAGTCCATTTGTCTACTGGCAGAAAACGTATTCATAGTTACTTCTGTAAATGGCTATGTTCTCAGAATTGAATATATGTTGTTTAGTCCTCTGTGATGACAAACTGAATACTTTGGGATTTTGGACACCAAAAGACATTAAAGTAAAGTGAGAATTTCACTCAAAAAAATGTACATATATAATAACTGGTAGACTTCTCCAGGATGAAAGTAATTGTTCATTTCAAACAATGTCTGAATTGAAGAGTGCTCCAACAGTTTTTGTAAATTTCATAAAAATCAGACAATCCAGTAAGTACTGACACACTTAAGGACCTCCTCTTCTTTAATCCCTCGCATGAGTAGTGCTGTTGTTTTTTTCCAGGTGTCTGAACAGCTCTGAGGAGAGACAGGTTAACTGTTTTAGCAACAAACAAGTCTCACGTCTCTCTATGATGGCAGGTTTGAGTTTCAAGAATACATTAGCACATATACATTTAACTTTAAAAGAATAAAAAGAAACCTTAACCTGATTTTACTCTGGCAGTACAGAGGCCATATGAGTTTGTTTGTGTACAGTTTGTTCAATGAATGAACAGCTCCCTCTAGTTCAAAATCTGCCTGCCAAACATTAATTAGAGAACAAACTAGTTCCTGCACGGTGGTCTCCCTTATCTCCCAACTTGGTGTAACTAAATTTCACACTGCCGCCATTTGCCACACAGTTGAGAGTTTCGTCACTTTAATAATAAAACAGCGTCCGCAAACGGGTGCTGTAATTGGATTATTAGCTTACATTTGTTAGGGCACAGAGAGGCGAGGTGGTGGAGGGGGACAAGCGGCGCTTTGTAGTCTTCGGGTCCTTTGTGGGGGGCGGCAGGTGGCGACCAGCAGCTGGCTTCCCATGCTGCTCTGCTCCGGTCAGGACTGTCCTGATCCAAAAACTCCCAGCTGCCCCGTCAGCCTGCCTGGTCACCAGCGCTGCAGCCTTTCTCTCCCCATTTGTCTGTTTTCCTAACATTATAATACTGTATTTTTTTTCTTATTTTTCCTTCGCCTCACGTTTACTCTTGTTTGTCCTTATTACTTTCCCTTCACTCGCTCTCTTTCTACATCTCTCTCCCTCTTCAAGTGATGAATAATCATCAGAATAGAAGAAAACCTTACACAGATATAGGCATACAAAGTACTTTTCACATAAATCTTGAAGGAGAACAAGTTCATAGAGGTTCATACAAAGACCATCAACTTGAGAGTTTATGAAGTGTTCAAAACAGCGTGCTTTCACCGAGCGGTCCTTCTTTCTGTAGTTCAAACATCAGCGTCTTGACGGGGCGAGGTCAGCAGATTCGTGTCGCCGTTCTCAGATCTCGTCTCCAACTAGACACTGCCACCTCTAAGTAGGCAAACAAAATGCTGGAAGAATTGAAAGATAACAGGTCACAGGAGTTGTTGTAACGCCTCCATTCAGTCTGGCTTTTCGACCCTTATTAAAGTACTTCCTGTTGACATACTTGGTTGAAATTCCACACGTGGCAGTCCAGAAAGACTTCGCGCGGGCCTGAATGGATTGATCAGTTGCTCATTACACAGATCCGAGCCGTGTCTGTGGCTGTAGGTAATGTTTTTTCGGTGGGCGGGTGCTTCAGTCAGCGGCGGTCCCGGCGTTTTCTGCGCCCCAGGCAGGGCGATACGAAGACATCCCTCCAAGGCATCCTCCAAGGCAATTTTAAAGTGCATCTAATTCCCGTCTTATTACCACAACCACACAGGATCGCTCAACATCTGACTCCAGGTCCTCCAGCCAGCTGCATATAATATCGCCTCACCTGTGTGATCGACCTCCTCCGCCGCGGGTTCCCCCTTTCCACCTCGCGAGCAGAGCCCCAAGTGGATGCTGATATGCTCATCTGTCGGGGCAGAGCGAAGACGAGCTGTGCTGCAGTCATTTTCAGCCAAAGGTCGAAAGCACTCAAACTTCTGAATTGTCAATCAAATTCAAGGTAATTTATTTATTCAGCCCTCCATCATAGGCTCGTCTCAAGGGCTTTATAAAAGAAAAAAAACCTTTCCTTGACAAAGAAGCCTTCAAATTTAAATAAAACATAAGGGTTTGGGGGTAATTCAAAATTATTGTTGACTTTGAAGAATATCTTGTTATCATTTTACAAAACTTAACTTTTTTTTTTTTTACAAGCAAATAGCTTTTTTACCTTGTATAATGGTAGTAATTTGGATTATAATGACACTGAAACTTGCAATTGATGTCCCAAGGTGGAATAATTTTAAGGCATCTGCAGCATTAATAATTTAATCAGCTTTTTAAGGAGGAAATATTCAAAAGAGAGTCAGAATCTAACTCCCAAACTAGATATTTGGCCTGAATCAGAAACAGACCTGCACAAACACAGAACATGCATTCATTTTCTACCAAAAGAGACCTGATCTCAAGGGACCAAAGTACAGTTAGACCTGATCTGAACAGGTCAAGGTATAATTAGACCAGACGGCAAAACCTGAAGTGGTCCAAATGGGCATCAAGCACCAATAAAAGAAAAAAGCAGTCACAATAAAAGACAAAGTGAAAAAGCATGTAATTTTCTCCTACAAATTACAGTTCAAACACTTAATCTCTCCTAAAAAAAAAAAAAAAAAGAAAAGAAAAAAAAACCTTTTCCTTCTGTTGATTAAGCTGAAGGTGCGCTTTCAAAGAAGACAGGAGTGTTAGTTGTTATATTGACAACTGTTCAGTAAAGTAGTGTGGCGGTGTTCGGCGGGCTGAAAGCTGCTGCCATGCAGAGGGCAAGATGTGATAATCGTTTCAATATGAGCATAATGGCACCCTTTTGGAAAAAAATCAGTTCAGTAAGGCATTTATAATGTTGCACTCACTTAAAATGTCTCAGAAATTGTTGTATAATGGGCTGTGAGAGCCTGAAAGGTAACTAGGAAACCATAAATGGGTGAATTGGATGTGAATGTTGGACTCGTGTTCAGGAAGTTGAAGGAATATTTAAAAACAGCCCCTTTCCGACGTTGAAAAATGTCAGGGGTTTGCACCATGTGATGAGAGCTGATTGCAGGTACAGTTAAAAATCACAGAGGTATTATAAATATGGACAAACAGACCCTAAAGCAGCTGCAGTATTACTCACAGTCGGCTCATATGTATGTTCAACCCCACCAGTCAGGTCCCAGATGGGTTTCAGATACCACAGAAACCAAGCAGACCCTTATAGACCTCTACAGCAAACATTAAGCACAACTAACGAGAAGTATAAATAAAACAGGCTCCGTATCAAGGGTTGGTATTTAAGCTTTAATAACCACAGCTGATTTTAAAGTATAAATAGATAACGACATCTCTGCCCATTCACAAAAACATGACTCACTCTCTCTAACCTTGGAAAATCTGCATCACGAGATGGAGTGAGGGCGTTGTCCAGGGCCGAATTAGTATTCATACTTTGCTTCATACACACACATATGAAAAAAAGACATTTTCCTCGACCACCTCGGCTCACTTTATTGAGGGCGCTTGTTGTCGCCTCTTAAAATAATAAGTTCAAGCTAATGTCAATGCCAGCAGTTTTCTCCACTGTAACTGAACGTTTGTGTTGTCTGTAATGTGAAGAGGTGTTAATATTCATGACACCATCAGCAAAATGCTTTGAAATGGCCAACGTGCAGAATTAAACTGGATTGAGACACAAATACAGATCATTTATGTCAGGAAATCACTAACGAGGTCAGGTTAAGACGACCTGCTGCTTCCTGAACTATGAAGGATTAAAAAAATAAAGCAGTTTAAATATTTGAAGAATTCAGTGAGGGTTGTTTTATTTAACCTTGTCTCGACCAGTACAGCTTCCACTGCGGCTTCTTTAATAAAGAAAAAAAAAATCACTTTCAGTTTCTTGTACCGCTGTGTGCGTCTGTGTTGTTGATGTCAGTGTCCATCATGTCAGATATTGTGTTAAATGTACTCCGTCCAGTTCACTGGCTGTTTTGAACCGACTTCACTGACAGTCGAACCAGGTCAGGTGTGACCTGACAAGCGGATCAACATCTCGGCGCCAAACAAAACATTACTTTTCCCTGCAACCGTAGGGCTCTACGGCGCACCAAGGTCAGACGCTGCTGCTTTCTGCTTAGACTTCTGCAGAGTCAGACAGCACGGAGGAAAGAACGAATGCAACGATGATCGTGATGAGACAAATACTGATACGTGTTCCCACTTCATCGAGATGATACAGTCCACCAGCTAATGGAGATGTCAGGCAAAACAAATGCCGAATCACGACTCCTGGCAGAAACATGCTGGAAACAAACATTTCCAGAGTATCAGAGCTATTCAATGATTTAAAGTTCACATTTCAATGTCCCATATTAACCAGGAACAGGAGATAGAAATTAAGAGATCCGAGTAAAACACAACAACAGGTCCAGAATGAAATCAGTGCACGGCAAGTGTTTTTTTTAATCTGTACCTTATTCCATAATTCATTAAGCACAACAGTTGGTTAACAAGTGAGACATTAAAAAAATGTCTTAATCATACTTGTGGAGGGAAAAAAAGAAAAATTTCCATCCTTTTCGAGCTGTCTCTGTCAGAAGCCGGAGTGTGGTCAGCTGGGTCTCCCTGCCTTCAATTGCACCACTCATCGATTATAGAAGGTCGCTTCGCTAATGAGCGAAGGTCGGCCCCTCTCTTCATCCGTCACTGTCTTCCTTGCCATCCTTTCTTTCCTGAGTTTCTGTTCCTCTTTGCTCCCCTCCCATTGTCTGGCGTCCAGCAGAATGTGGCGTGAGAGGAGGACATGTCAATGTTATCAGCATGCAACAGACGACAGCTTTGAGGGAGACCGTGACTTTCAGCTGCTGCCCCAGTGGCTAATTACCCACAGTCCTCACCGGGCGGACCCCCGCTCGCCACTTTTCAAAACAAACCACTGAGCTGCGGGCGGCCATTTTGCATGTTGGAGCCTGTTTTGACTTTTTTTCGTTTTTTTCGTTTTAACGCTGGACATTACTAACGTTGAGGAGCTCATTAGCAGCGGTTCACAGGAGATGCCCCCTATTTCAACCACATGGCTAAATAACACACTTGTGTCTCTTACTTCCAAATAAAATGACATTTTTATTCAAAAGTTTTTTGTTTGGTTTTTTTATTAGATAACTTTTTAGTCCTGTGGGGAAACAGACTGATATATCCCAACCAAACTGTACGCTGTTTTATAGATATGTTGGGAAATCTGCAGTATTTCGTGTAATGGAAACACTGGAAAGATACTGTGACTGCACATTTGTTTTGCCCTTGGCTGCTACTTGTGTTTTGTGTCTCCCTTTAGGTCCTGGTAGGCTGAGATTGCATTAGTGCAACTGGGTGCAAGTCCATCCAGAATGCATTTAAGATCAGCCGTCGACGTTCTTTCCCCTCCTCAGTCCACCGCTGTCTCTCCCCACAGCACAGCAAGCCTTCTTCTGTTTGCTTTCATTGCATTTCATACAGTTAGGTAATGTATTTTGTTGCAGTTTCTGTTGTTTGATCTCAGCAGTACAACATTTATGGCTCAAGAGTACGATACTATATTGTGTTGTTGCCTTTGATTAACTCAGACTGTTATTAGACGAAACGCACGACTGCATGCATGTACGCAGAAAAAAAAAGAAAAAGAAAAACAGTGTATACATAGTTTTATTGGACAAAAATCCACTGGGATTAAGTAAATATTTAAGATCAAGCTTGTGCAATTAATACCTTAAATCAATGAAGTTGCAAATTCCATTAAAATACTTTCAAGGGGCAATAAGTTTGATATTTACTGCACCAGAGCACAAACTGACTGCAATATACCTGAAGGGGGTTGCTGATCAATACCAATAACTGCAACTTCACCAGGTGTGATTTCACGTTCTGACCCAGGTTGCTTTATTTTTTACCCTCAAAACACAAACTCTCTGCTCACTGGAATATTAAAAAAATATGTTTTACAGTTAGCCCACATCACGCAGACAATGAGTGGGGACGTTTTTGTCAATGTTGTGATTTCTGGTTAGCAAAAAAAAGATAATTACAGTTTATGCCCCTGTGTAATGAACTTAGTGTTCCTTTTCAAAATAAAATTAAATTGCATACGCTAAAACAAGCACATAAAACTTAATAAGTCCATAAAACTATAATTCCAAGGACACTTAATTCTAAGAGACAATGCATGACACCGATCTTATTGCTCATTTAGCAGCTTCTTCACCGAACCAGAATGAAATCTGATACCACAATTCAGTTAGCCGTCATTAATGCGAATCTACCTGCAGCTTGAAATTCTATTAATCGACAACTGATACACATCAACGTCAGTCAAAAGCTTTCTTTTAGATGTCTCTGTGGTCTTTTCGGGCTGCCGCTTTGTGAAATGCGAGAAAGAGTCTCGGATCGATTGCATTTTATTCAATATGGTGAGCGGCTATAAATTAGTTTGCTCTAGAATTGATGCAGCAGTAAAGTTTTATTCCATTGTTGGTATTTAAAGCAGCATTTTTATTTTAATTAGCAATGGTTTTACGGTAAAAGGGACCTTGATACCACACAGCTGCGTATTAATGATCTCTGGATAATAATCGAGGACAAAGTTTACAAAAAGAGTCAAAAACTGACCAAAAAAAGGCAGAAAAACACCAACTTATTCAATGTGGGCATGCTGTGATTTAATGGAATCT
Source organism: Amniataba percoides (assembly GCA_037176925.1). Classification (NCBI taxonomy): domain Eukaryota; kingdom Metazoa; phylum Chordata; class Actinopteri; order Centrarchiformes; family Terapontidae; genus Amniataba; species Amniataba percoides. The sequence goes on from JBAJHX010000053.1 coordinate 5,065,642, forward strand.
ACCAGCATCTTCTACAAATTATAACACTCAAGGCTCAATTTTGATTATTGCAGTCTTGGTACCATCTGTGGCCGCTGCAGCTGTGGCGTTTGAGCATTTATAGTTGTTGCTGGGTCGCCTACAGCAGCTCTGGCTTACCTCTCCCTTTATCTTTCAACTAATTTGATTTAACATGCGATTAGTTTCGGTTGTGGCTTGTGAAAAATAGGGGTGAGTGATGAGGGTAAAATCCATTGAGATGTTGTTTATGGATAAAATAAATGACAAGGCATCAGTTTTTAGTAAGTAAAGAAAGTTAAATAGCAGAAAAATCAAGATATTTCATCATAATTCTATCAAAATTATGTAAAAACAAAAAAGAAAATCCAAAAAAGCATTATTGCTCATTTATCTGCAGTTTTACCCACAATCATGCGATACAGCGAAAGGTTAAAAAAAGCAGATGGCTGCAACCGTATTAACATTAAAGCAACACGTCTCAGGAAAGTCAAATTTATGTGGTTCCATTATATATCATATTTCTCAGCCCATGTGTAAAAATTCAGCTAATGAGATGGTGTGCTTATTTCAAGGCATAATTCATGTTGCAGAGGCCGCTTTAACCTTAGAAAAACTCCATAAGAATGCATTTTTCCTCTCATGTAATATTTCTATGAAAGTCAGCAGAGGCACTAAATGGGAGGAAGTTCAATCAAGTGTGCCGCATGTCAGTCATTAATTTACAACACAGTACATTAGTCAAAGTGGGGAAGAGAAATCTGTCAGTGACAATACGTACCCCACACTCAAAGAGGCTGGATCATTCCTCTACATTTGAACACAGTTAGGATGTTTGATTGAAAGACAGATTGTCTTCAGTCTGTCATCTAACTCTAATCTAACTTTCCTGTTGCATGAAAAAGTTAGTCCACATCGAGGTCTGGTGTCTCGAGGAGTCTTCTGCTGTGAGTGTACAGTGCAGTGAACTCTTTAAACTTAAGATGAGCTGATGGTTCGCTTTCTCGAGCCGCTCTCGGCTCTGAATAAGGTAGCTCTTTGATTTGACGATGAAACGTGGCGAGAAAGGAACCTGCCAAAGGAGTTCCCTCGATATTCAGCTAATGAGGTGCGAGTGCTCTCCTTTATCGAGAGAAACAAACAAACTGGGGAAAACATGCGAATTGTAGCCACGGGGAGCTGTCAACTGGTCAGACTGAGGTAAATGCAAAGAAAACACTTAATAAGAACTAATGGGCTTTCATACACACCTTCTGTGACTGTGTACTTTACCTCCCTTATAAAGTACTGGTTGTAGTGGACAGCAGCAGTAGAGATTAGACATGCTTCCCCCCTCGCACCCTGACATGCCTGCACCCACGCTGGCAGTGTTTTTTCTACTGTTTTTTGTGGTTAGGCTCATGCTGTAATCAGAATCGTGCTGGAAGGGTACCACATCACATTTAAGACTGTCTGTCTTTCAAAAGGGTGGTGGCAGAATTACATACCAGCGTCCACATGCTACTGCCTGAAACAAAAACAGGATCACAGTCCCCTGCTATTACAGCAGAAGCCAGAGAGGTTCAAATGCATCAGGCGCTTTCTTTGGACATGGCAATCAGAGCAGATGCTGGCCTCACTTTTTCTTCAGATGGCAGTAACGTGTTGCTAAAAAGCCCTCAGCTGAATGGTTTGTGACAAGAGTTTTGAAAATAAACTGGAAGCGAAAGAGTTACGTTCAGTGTAGAGATCCAAAAAATGTCTTCATAGTCTCTCACTTCAGTTTACATTTTCTCTTGTTTTAGTAATGCTCTTTAAATGCAGATGTGTTCAGGTTTTATGCCTGAAATACTCCACTAATTACTTTGATATAAAAGCTTGAAAAAATCAAAATTCCTAAATTAACAGTGACTGATTTAAGAGTGACAAACCAACAGATACCTGTAAGTGTTGCCTGTTATTTGCCAACAAGTCAGCTTTAATATTAATGCCATGTTTTGTTTTTGAGTTCGAGGCATTCCTTCCCCCAAATCAAATCAATCTATGAACAATTTTCACAGACCACACACATCACATAATGTGTGATCACATCAGGAAACTCTTGCTGAAGTCAGAAGTTGATCACACTGGTCTAAGTCTCTCTGATCAGTCAACACTTTAGCTGCAACATGGGAGAAGCCAAAATGCCAAATCAGAGGCCGATGTTAACACGTGACTATCGTAAGTTACTGTGCACTTTGGGTATGCAAGGACATACAACAACAACAAAAATCAGCCACATATATCTATTCATTTCTATTAAGACAGATACGTTTTGCAAGTTTTTCATGGCCGGTGGTGCAGAGGAGCTGACCTCCAATATGCCTGCCAGATGGCAAACTAACTGTGACTCCTTTGCACAGAAACCCATATCAATTAACTGAAAGCAATTCAGTCAAATGCGGAGCTGCTTAGGGGACTGTAGTCATGAGGGGGGCACGACTTCATGGATCAAACACTTCAAAACTGAAAGGTCACAACATCTGAACCTAAAATAATTATGCCGTCGTATCTTTTCGTGCTGTAATAACAGGTGACAAGTTTTTACCCTTCAAACACTTTCACATCACCTAGAAATGCTCTGCAAGTGGAGCTCAGGTACATTTGAATTCAAGCATTTTTTTGACATTTTAGAGCCACACGACTGCAACGAGGCGATTCTCTGACTAGTGGTGTTGAGGTTGGGGGTTAAAAAAGTGGCTGGTACTGGTGCTGTAATTTAGACTTTGATTAGGGGCAGACAGAAAAAATCATGCTGAGCACTGAAACCAAACATTAGACCAGAGTCAAGGACCTGTGCTCCTTCTGAGGCCCCCCCACCATTAGGAGTTATAAAATTCCTTAATTTAGCGTTCACAAGCTGACCTTGAGTTGCAGAAACCAACAGATGTCAAATGTTTTTTTCAATTTAAAGTAATCATTTTGAAAAATAAGCAGCTCTGAGTCCAGCCAAGGTCTTCTGGAAACCACACACCAGATTCGCCATGTTCTCTGCACCGATTTCCTCAGGTTCGTGATGCAACACAAAGAATTTCACAGCAGCCTTGAGACTTGCTCCGACACCGCCATCACTGCATTGTTTTTCTTTTTTCTATTTTTTTTCTTATCCAGTCCATTATTTGATAAGGAATTTGAGTCACATCACCTCTGTCAATAGAGCCCATTTATAATGCTGCATCCTATTGACTGTTAATAAGTGAAGCTGGAGTGAAAACATGCTCTTGCAATGGATTTATTGACGCAGTAAAGACACATTGGAGAACATTTTAAAGAGAGTTCTCATTTGCTTTTTCTGCATGTGTATATTCGGTAAATACTTTATGTTTAAGTCTGTTCAGGAACTGGATCTTTGGGGTGTCATTACTCCTATGTAGCAGCCACATCTCCAATACTGTGCAATTAGCCTGGCCTTCATGCGTTTTACCGCATTCAGATGGTTTAAAATTGAATTTCAGTACACCTGAGACATTGAATATTTTGTCAACATATACATGCAAGCCCTCAGTCAGAGGTGAATCATGAAAATCAGCAAAACGAGACTACACAGGCTTTTATCCGGCAGCAACAGGAAGTCAAAGTCCTTCTAACGAGATGCTGCTAATTGGCAGGTCACACTACCAACCCACCCAAACACTAAACGCTGATATTTTGCACTTCAACAAGACCGCGGATTAATTCAATTTTTTTTTAAATGGAAAACAAAATAAAGTCTATCAAGAAAGTAAATTCAGTCTGTGCAACAATGAAAATAATAGTTAATCGCTGCCCTAGTTTGAATCAAACTCATCACATTAAGGCATCAACCTTGGAGCTGTTTATCGATTAATCGTTCAAATGATTTTCTTCAGCATAATCTCCAAACACATCCTTTTTACAGCCGCCTAGTGCCAGTGATAATATGCAGCTTTTCTTTGATTCACATTATTATAAATGAGGTTTGCGTCTACCTTGCTCGGACAAAACAAGCAATTTAGAAGTGACATATTCAATTTTTCAAGAAAATAATATCAGTCATAATAGAAAATCACCCTTCACTACAACATATTCTTGACATTGACTGTCTACACTTTTTGTCAGGTGAAATGTGGCGTGACTAACATTGCTGCCTCACACTTTCATCTCGGCTCATCCTAACATGGTGTTAGCGTGCAGCCTCGTGGGTTGTCCTGCCAGGGGAAATGAAAACTTCCAAAATAAGAAACTGCACTACTTCTCCTACTTTGCCGTGAAGCAACAGTTGCATCAGCATAATTCATCTGGAGGATATTAATCATCCCGTGTTATTCTGATTGTGCCACATATTAATGTGGAGTGTTAGACTGAAAAACACTGCAGCTCCATAAACAGTTGCAGCCATGTTTAATAATGTTTTCCTCATTATGCTAAGAGCTGCAGGGTGTTCACTGCTGCAACAGCTAATATAATGCCATTTTAACTTCCAAATGTTTTTTTTTTCTAATTTTGAGAGCGCTTAGTAGGAGGACTGCCGAAAGAGAGTCGCTGTGGTTTTACCTGTTATTGGTTGTGATCACGGCGCAACATGACGGGGTGCTCCAAAGCTCGTTTTTTTGCCGTGAGGGTGCTCTCGAAAAGGAAAACAATAACCAGCTCCCTCTTCTCTTCATCCCTATGAATAGTCCAAAAGATAAAAACAGCGTGTTGTGCACCTGAAAATGTTTTTTCTTTTACAGTTACTGAATATTACAGTTACAGCAGGTCTGGAAAAAAGATGGTGCTAAGTGCTGATTCATTCTCCAGATTTTGCCGACAGAGCTGTTCATGTAATCATCTCATCTTTTGTTCTGATTCATTTGTCAGAGCCACCTCAGGCCTTTCTGGTGTAAAGATAAATGAGAACAGCCATGTAGGCACTTAATTAATCCAGTATGCGTGTATCTCACCTTTCCTGTCTTTCTGTCATTCTCTGTAGTTAAGTCATTCTGCAGTGGTGTTAGTGCAAGTTAAACTTTCTTTTAACATTTCAGGACCTCACATCACAAAAATCAGACATAACTAATTCTGATGATTGCGCACTGAATGTGATATTTTCTGAATTTTGGCTTAATCTTGTGTGAAAGCAGCCATCTACATGCTAATGGCTCAAGATAACTCGAGTGGACACTATTTAAATGCACACGTCGACTCAGATATTTGGTGGGCAGCTGGTGAAAATAACACAAGGCAGGATACAGGAATACTAATATCAGGGAGCTGATTGGCTGTTCTCCAGAGAGAGCAGAGGGGGGAGAACGTGTGTGTTTGTCGTCTGGATGCTGTCATCAGCCTTCCACTTCCCCCTGCTGTATGATGGGTCACATGACATCTGTGTGTGTGTGTGTGTGTGTGATTCATGGTACATAGGGACCAGCAGACACACATGACTCTGCTGTTTGAGGCGTGGGAGAAAACCGAGCAGCTTTCTGTGACATTTTGGAAACAAGAGCGCTAACCCCCGAAGCCTGGAAGTAACCATAATCATGACTGTCGAACTAACCCTGCAATCACCGCCATGTTGTCTGCACTGCCGGTTATTAAGCGTACATGTGTTCACATGCCTCCCGCAGACAAAATCAGTCAATATCTTATTTTCTTTAGCCTCTGACGTATGATAATGGTCTGTTCATTAGATTTCTCGGGGCCTTTCAGTGGTAAACATGAAAGGGAACAGCAACAAAGCATAAGATAAAGCAGCAAAGAGCAGACACGCATTGAAATGTACTCAGACTGCAGTCATGAGCTGGAGAACACAAATTCATGGATGTATGAAAAATCTTCAAAGGTCATGCCAATGGATCACAAGAAGTAGTGAAAAACTGATTAAAATATTTCACTGTCAGGGTAAAACAGAAAATTCTACATAAGATAAAGAAAACTCTGTAGGTCTTCTTATCTAACATACCAGCATACATATAGATTTTATTATGTGCATCATCTCCTAAAGTTTGTTTATAAAATACAAAAAGATACGATATGTGCTGGTACTTTCAGCTACAAGACACTAATATGCATTTACTCACAAATCAAACGCACACGCACACAAACGCTTTCTAGAACAGCTTGAATTTTACATACAAGCCAGAAAATATAAAGTTCATGAAAAACCAAACACTGTTTTAGATTATACAATCCAACACAAGACAAATTGCTCCGGAGTTTCTTTTCAAAATCCGACATCCAGCCTGCTGCATAAACCCCTGATTTTCCTTCAGCCACTTCACATGGAACAGATTTATTTATGAATACAGAATGTGTCCAGAGTTGATCCAGGCGCTGACTTCATCACCCCCCGCCGGCACAGGCCGGGCAGCGACAAAAATCAACTTCCCACTTAAAAATCACATTACACAGAGCCAGACGACCATTCCCACCAATATTAGTAATACATTATCGATCATGATGGACCAGTCTAAATCATGCAACCCGCCTGATATGCAGCAAATTATTAACTAATTCAGTTTTTAAAAAAATAAATAAATCACAAATATCGATGGCTTGATTGATGGCTGTAATGTGACATGATGAGCAGATGACGAGCAGTGTGTGGCAGCAGTATGAAACCAGCAGCAGCTCAGTGTTTAAGATGCAATTATGATATGAGAAATATTAAAAACATTGCTGAATATCGACTTAGCAACATGCGCCATGTGTGACAGATGACATTTGGGATTTCCAGGTGGCCAATAACACATAGAAATAATGATATGAATGAACTGTGTGCAGGACAATCTAAAAGGCAATATACAGTGTAATATGAGTCTCTGCAAGAGACTCTGAAACCAAACCCCCCCAAAACACAACCTAGAGGGAAATATGCAAAGTCAACTGTGTCCATAAAATTCATGCACCAGCGTTCATATTTCCACCGTGCAAACAAACAGCATGTAAGCGTCGTAACGCACCTGCCAAACAGCCACCATCGAGCTCAGCCACAACAAAGCAGCCTCGTTCATAATTAATACCAACGCACACAAGCACAAACAGCACAGGCAGCAGCATCCAAACTGAAATTAAAGGCGAGAATGTATTGACAAAAAGCAGATCTGAAAAAAAGCAGTGAAACAGCCAGCAGCCATGGCGGGGCCTCGCCACACAAACTCAAACCTCACAGAGCACAAGACATCAACTGCAGATAATTAGCAAAAGCAGCAATTACTCAGCTTGTTGAAGTGAAGCAGTGGTCTCTGGTGTTTGGAGGCTTGGAGGGGGGGGGGGCGCAGGGCACGGGAGTCCAGCTTCCAGGGTGAAGGGAGGAACTTCAGCAGCCAAAATATCCACAATCGGGGGGGGGAAGGGTGCAGCTTAGACTTGATAATTTCCTCCACGAGGCACCCCGAGGTGACATGCTGCAAGTTTCTGGCAGGCAACGCAACTCAGCCAACTAACTATCTTGCAGTCCAGGCTGTGTTGCATGAAAAGCACTGAGTTAAAGTTGGAGACTTTATATATTAATGAAATAAACTCACAGCGAGATCTACTTCTGAGCAGCTGAGTCAGGAGAGCTGTGATAAAGTGTGTGTGTAAACAGGAGTGGGGCCTGCTGCAGGTGGAGGCGGGTGGGTTGGTCGGTCAGGTGCTTCAGGTGCAGTCAATGAGGCTCCTAATGAGCCTGGAGCTTGTGCAGTAAATAGACAGGAACAAAGAGGCATTAGAGGGAGAGAAACCAAAGGTTTGGCTTTGGATGCCTCGGTTCGCTGAGCTCCCCAGGAGGGCTGTTAGTCTGAGCAAAGACAGTAGTTTCAGGTTTTCAAGTTCTTTATTGTTGTTTGTACAAATAAAATGACGGTAATGAAATTCGTAGTTATTCTGTACTCCTAAAGACAAACCATTGCATATAAAAAATGACAGTCTAAGACATGAAAGAGTGCAAAAGTTAAAAAGCAGAAATAAAGCATAACATATATTACTGATGCCGTTGAAATAAATATATACTGTGTGTGAGCTGGGGAGATGTGAACAGGCAGTGGTTGTGTGTCAAAGATATTTTTTGATGTTTTTCACAGATCTCACAGATGTCTACAATCTTTCTACGCTGTTGGTTGGCGAGGAGTGAAACCAGCGTTTAAACCTCTACTTTAACTTGGGTTAAAATAAGAGCAGCCCCGGGCAAACATTTAATCATTTCCACTAGCACTTCAGATAAAATATAAAAAATATAAAATAGTGAAAATACCCTTTAGGATGATAGCTGCTGCTGCTGTTGCTTCTGGTAAAAAGTAATTTTTATATATATAAATATATATATTTTTTCCCCTTAAGGTTTGCCATCACTATTTCACCAAATCATTCTTCATGGTGCTGAAGTCACTGATGGGACTCCTGACTGGCCTCCGAGCTTTTTAACCAAGGTTTCCAAAATTATGCCAGTTTTGGCATGAAACCCTCCAAAGCACAAAATTCATTCAACATACAGTATTTTGGAAAGACTGTGCAGGGTTCATGGCTAAAGATTGTTGTTGGTTATAAATATTCATTATTCAAATGATTCAATGAGTCTATTTGAACTCTCGTGGAGTTTGAAAATAGTTCCACACATTGTGTTATTTTTACACAAAAAGTGATTTACAGGTTAATAAGTGAGCTTCATGCTTACAGGTAGGCAGATTTTATTGCCTTCAGGTCGCTCCAGGCAAGCTATTTCCCCTTGTTTCCATTCTTTATGCTAAGCTAAGCTAACATCTCACTCAGCAAGATAATTAATCAGCGTACTTCTACCAATTAGAGGAATTACTGATGATGCATTTCCTGTCAATCAACTGAGCGACTGATCAGGCGATTTTGCTCCTCGCTTGTATGTCGAGGCTGAGTTATTATGCAAGAGCAGCCGCTGAAGCAGAGGCTGGAGATGGTCGGTCTGCAGCTCTCAGCCCACCACAGAGGGGGTGGGAGATGTTGCTTAAGATGGAGTTCAGTTTAGTCCTCACCCTCCCCTCCGCTGCTGCCTTCAGGCTGTCCACAGCTTTTTTACACCGGTTTGTTTATCCGGCCTGCCTCCCCCGCTGCGGCGCTGCCTCCCCAGCCCACCACCACACACAACAGCGGCCGGTACACTCTGCAAAGACAGGATTGTCAGTCAAATGAGAGAAAGGGGATGTAGAATGGCGCTCTTAACCCAATTATTAGCCCGCATGTCCACAAGCATCTATTTTGCAGAAATGCATGAACAGAATCTGATTATGGCAGAACACCGTGCCGACGCACGGCTCATATTGACAGCCTAAATTGCCGAGGGGCAGTGTGAGATGTTCAGTTGACTATACATGCTCCTCCACAGGTATATTACTACAAAATATTCTTTCAACATTAAACCCACTATGCATACCAAACCAGCTGCAGCCCCCTGACCTTTCGAGCAAACTTCCATTCTGTCTATTGTGCAGCGAGTCGGCACTTTTTTAAATTTATGTGCATTAAATAAATTTGATAAGAGTACAAAATTCAGATGTGCTCTGTCACCGCTCGCCCTTTAATGATGAATTATTGACCATCTGTACGAGGAGCTTTTGAAGTATAAAATTGGTGCATAATGAGAGTTTGGTTCGGAGGCAGTTTCAGCTCCACCTCTCCCCGGCACATGATTACATGTTGAATATTGATTATGCAAAGCCTTTTAAATGACATGAGTGATTAAATCAGCGCTGCAGAAATCAAGCAGAGGCCAGACTCTGCTCTTTTCCGGTCACTGACACACGCACCCGAGTGGCTGCATCCACCGCGCAAACGTTCGAGTGGAACAGAGGAAACTTGCCAACTTCTGTATTTCTGCTGCGGGCGGTTCTGCAGAACAAAAAGGTTACTACAGTGCAGTCACCAAAGTATTACACGCAGATATCTTTAAAAGTGGGTCATACATGTTTCAATTATCAAACCATCTCCGGCTTAAATATATTTTATGTGGAGTGATTCATAATTTCACTCATTAGCTGCTACATCTATTTGTCCCCAGCCCTCTACTTTCCACCTCAAAGGACCTCTCGGATAATAAGCCTGTAATTAAACCTGGCTGCAATGGTTTTTTTTGGTGTCTGCAGAGAGATACGGAAATAGTAGCAGAACTAATACCAGCTTTATGTTGCACAGAAAGAGCCCCAGATTAATGTGGCCGGTTGTGCTAAGACGCAGTGACAGCTGGGCCTCGGCGGCGTCCCTCGATGTGGACCGGACTCTCTTCCTGAGCACCGACGGACATGAAAGAGCCCTCTGATGTTCTGACCTGCGAGTTTACCTTTTGTTCGTCCTGAACTCTGCACTCGGGTGCAGCGGCTCCTGCATGTTAGATCTCTGCCTTCAGTCAATCCGACCGTGAAAAACTACTGTACTGCGCCTCGATTGCCGCCTCTCCCACGTTTGATTTTCTCTTGTTTTGATCCCTATTGCTAACCTTTGTTTTCCACGTAGTGCTGAGCTTGTTTAAAGTGCTTTGGAAATAAATGTGATTTGACGGCCACACACCATCTACCATACTGTCATATATTTATGTGACAATAATGTGAAGTTTTTTGCCGTGAGGGCTGCAACTGAAGAATATTATTTTTTTATTAATTAAGCCTTTGTCTTTGAATCAATCATTCATTCGGGCTTTAAACATTTTGAATATGGTGGAACAAACCAGCCATAAGAAGACAAAGTTCTTCTTCAAATTGCTTGTTTTGTCCGACCAACTGTCCAAAACCCAAAGATATTCTCTTTACAATGATATAAAACAGTGGAAAGCAGCAAATTTGAGTGGATGCAGACTGAAAATGCTTGTTTTGTGCTTGACAAACATCTTAAATAACTAACCGATTATCATTTTCTGTCAACAAACACAAATTGGGTTTCCACGTGTTTTCAGCATCGGATGACTTGTGCTCCAAGTAATGACTGCCATAAATGACCCCCTCTTCCCTCCCGACTCCTCCTCCTCCTCCTCCTCCTCATGTGGACCACTTGCCACGGCGGCGAGACAGTGTGGAGGTGAGCCGACCTATAAGAGGTCGGACGTGATGTGAGGAGGAAGTGTCTGCGGCCCTTCAGACCCACTGAGGCCTAATAGCCAATTAGTGGTTCAGAAGGGAGGTGAATGTCAGCTCGTTGTTTCCATGACTGTCACAACAGCTGGACAATACAGCGTCTCACCCTCAGGGGACGACACCGACTGCTGGTTTCTTAAGATTATTCTTCTACTCTATTCACTGCTGCCATCAAGCAGAAACAAACTGATTGATGCTGATTATGAATTACTCGATTTTCAGACTTGCATCTAAAAGAGGATATAAAATAGATGTGGAGCCCTGTACTGACTTATGATGGTGCTGTTGGCTAAAATGTCAAACTGACAGTAATCATTCATAATTGGAAACATACAGAGAAAATGTGAAGGAGGCAGCTAACTTGTTGCAAACAGCTTCAGCCCAGCAGCTGGTTAGAGACAGAAACAAGGAAAGAGCCAGTCTGCTTTGTCCAAATGTCTCAAAATCTGCCAACCAGCACCTGTAAAGCTCAGTAACTCACAGTGACAACACATCATCTGTCGGCTGATTAGTCAAATTTGTGTTGAAAGTAGGTTTAACCTGCTCCTCTGCAGAACTCCCCCCCCCCCCACCCAGCGCTGCCCGCGACATGAGTAAAATAACAGTATAGAGAAAAAATTTTTATTACTACTTTATTAGGCTGCAGAGGCCATTAACGTAAAGCAACTCCATCGAAACTTCATTTTGTGACGATGTAATGATTTCATTGGTCCCTGTGGATTAAAGCATTACACTTACTACTGTAAAGAGCTCGATTTGACTGTCTTGTGCATTTGTTTTTGGAGAGAGTGAAAGAAAGAGGAGACTTATTTCTTTATACTTTGATACTTTCTTTGTTTTTAAATGCGGCTGTTTGCAGGATGAGAAAATGTGTCTCTTTCAGACTGATAAACTGACAAAGTTAACATAGTTTTTGTGCCGTTCATACACAGAGACAATATTTTTTATTTCTGTAGGTGCTCAGATTCAGCCAGCACCGAGCCTCTGAACCACCCAAACTCTGTGCCGGATCGATAAACTCACACTCCCGTTTCTTCTTTCCACCACATAAAATGGCTGCTCGGCACATTTGTATTTAGCCATTGTTAATTCTGATTCACAACAAAACCAAAGACACAAACTCTGAACAGTATCATTTGTTCCCAGTTAGACACCACAGAAAGGTGAACTCTGATATTTCAGCACATGTGAAGAACATTTTAGTGAATTTTAAATTTCCATAACCCTCCTTTAAAATGAGCGTCTGATGTAAATGTCACTTTGGATTAGCACTGAAGTTATTAATAAATTAAAAGCCTTTGCTTACACCGGGGTAACATCCAAGGGGAAGATTAACGGAACTTCGACGATCCCCCGTGGAGAAACTGGATGTTATGACATTAACAGTTTTACTTTTGACATTTTCAGCAACGATCTCTGGACACCATTCATGTATTTTAAACAATGCTGAATCCACTCACCTCAATAGACTGTGCCCAGTGGTAAATCCCAGATTATTGCTTTATAATAGACTCCTTAAACCATTTTTTTTTTTTTGCATTTTAAAATGTCACCCCTCACTAGGTTGAGACCTTTTAATCACATGCTAACACACTCAGCCAATGCAGGCCACTGAGGATGGGGCAGGGCTCTTCCCTCTGCATGCCAACTAGCTTATTGTGAGTCGGGCTTGTAAGTGAATCCATGGGTGGCGGTTCCCTTAAAAGAACCATTTGAATTCAAAGCATCTCAAAGCATCGCTCTCAGCTATATTTACAGCTTGGATAGCGATCAAATGGGATCCTTCGGGGTCGATGAAAAGGAGCAGAACGCAGCATGTGAAAACACACAAGGGAATGAGTCATTTATTGAGTTTCATGCTTCCTACACATATTCCATTATAAATAAAATCTATATTTCCTGCGTTTCATTTTTGACTGGATGTGAAGCTTTGATATGTTGAATATGTTACCGTCTGTACAGGACACAAGTATATGGCTGAAGATGGCAGAAAACAATGGTTAACGTCAACATATTTTAACAGGATGTGGCTCTTGTCCAGTAAATCTAACTTTAAAAAATGAATTGCTTTTCTTGATAAATGTATTCTTAAACCCAAGTGTAAGTGCAAATCAATAGGGCAACTTTTTACTTTTACAGTCTAAAAATGCAGCAGTTTTAATGTGCTTGTTTTGATTTTTGCTGAAGGTTTGATGACAAATTGATTCTGCTCTCATGTCCGGGGTAAGTACGATGCTACAGCCAGAAGCCATTTGACCCATCTTAGCCCAAAGCCTGATAAAATAAGACAGTATTCTAGTCCATTAATGCCTGTGAAACAACAACTTGTTGGATTTACAATTAGATCTTCAGCGGGTCCTCAGCTCGGGGCCCGCAGAGCGAGCGTGCACGGCGTTGACAGGAGAGCCAATGTGGTTGCTTGTCTCACCAGGCCGGGTTAATAATGCAGCGGCTAATTAACCTGACACATTTCCACTAACACAGTTAATATAAGAGCTGCAAAACAGCGTGAGTGACACGTGGTCTCGCCTCTTACTCGTCTTCAGGGTTCACACTTCACAGGCAGCAGGGGCGAGTCAGTGAGGGAGCGACTGAAGATGAGCACTCATAACTCCTGATTTAGTGAAAAAAGATTTGTTTTAATGTTTGACTGATGATTTTGTTACCTTGGACAGTCCGTGCTAACCCAAACCAACTGTGTCTGCAGCAGCTTCATATTTACCACACAGACATGAGAGTGACATTGATCTTCTCGTCTAATTCTCAGCAAGAAAGCGAATTAGGGCTTTTCCACCAAAAAAAACTCCAACTATTACTATAAATTCATTCTCACTTCCTCCCCAATCTTCTCCTGGGCTAAAACTGTGCTAACGTGTGAATCTACGTCCCGTTATGTCGTTTTCCTCCACGTGGTCATAATCGCGGATCTTTATTCTGCTCAGCGGCGGATGCTGAGAGGATGTTTTCGCGCTCCGTGATTCTTCTGCGAGCGCCGTGAATGACAAGAGAGTCATTACAGCACGAGGCGACGGGTTCCAGCAAGTCGCTCCTCAGAGGCAACGGGGAGCAGGAAGGCACGGATTTATTTATGGGGACGAACGAGTGTGAGACACTGGGAGCAATGGAAGGGCCTCTGCAGAAGGATGGATGCATGAATAGATAGATAGATAGATAGATAGATAGATAGATAGATAGATAGATAGATAGATAGATAGATAGACAGAGAGTTATGAATTAAAGTATAAACAGACATGATCATACACAGACTGAGGCAGAGTCCTGAGAGCTGCTGTGTGCGGAGGCTGGTTTTGTTCTCCGTTCGTCGGGTGGCTTCCTGCTCTTATCTCAGCCACGTTCGCAGGTGCTCTGTCAGAGGCAGACCTCGCTATCTGCAGATCTACCACAGCGGGGACTCGAGAGCCGGAGCGGCGGAGTCGAGGGAGCGGCGGCACCGAGAGCAGAACAGAAAAAAATGTTTCCTCCCTCACAAATAACCAAACGGTCGATGGCAGATAATAACAGATCCGAATACTTTGGAGCCGCTTATCTAAAAACGCTGCAGGTGTTGGCGCTGATTTGTGGTATTGATTTTTTTTAAAGGTGTCACAAGATATCGAAATGTATTGATGGAGCTCAAAATGTTGGAGTTTTTTGTCGCTTTGGCAATTTCCTCTTGGAAATTTGTTATTGGAGGGTGGGAGTTTGAAAAGAGGATAGAAAAAATGGGCTTTTATCCAATAGAGTAGTACACAGTGATTCATCGGTAGCGCCTCTTGTTGACATCAGACGTATTTCACAGGTAGCCATGATATAAGAGTGATTGTTTTCAGTGAGATATAAAACATCAGAGAGAACCATTAAAACAATAATGATAATTAAAGGACGGCGCACTGACACTCCTTTGCAGGCTCTATGAAGTAAAGAGCGTTTGGGAGTGAGAGCAGCATCGTCCCTTTATGAACCGTGCTGAATGTGGAACATTTTTCTCAATCAAAACCAAAAAGCGGTGAAATCCACTCTAAACTGTCCCCCTCGCCCATCTCCTCCTCCTCCTCACACCTTCAGCACTCAACCTTCACTGGATCTCACCACAGCAAATTGCGCGGGAAAGCACCTGAGCAGCGGAGGCCACGGCTTTTATTCATCTTTCTTTCTCTCAGTTCTTTGACTCTGACAGCCTTTAACTGAATTGTCTGCCGGGGCCCCCGCTGCGGAGTCCAGACACAGGCCGGTGAACGCTGTGACATCTCCACTCTCCCTCCGCTTCTAGTGCCACTGCCTTCATCCAATTTACCATGAAATGAGTCCAGACAGTCCCATAATGTGACCCGCGGCCGCCTCCATTGAGCACGGTCGACGACTCCGGGCCGGGGCTTCACACGCATAACAGGCCGGCTATCTACAGAGGACCACTGGCTGCCTGCTACGCCTTGATAAGGCCCATTGCCCAGGGAAACTGCGGACAGGCCCATCTGGAGGCATTTCATAGCAAAGACTGCCCCCTGGTGCCTCTGAGGACGCGGCACACTCGCTGAGTCGTGAGCGCGTCGCCTCCAGCTGCAGTCAGGGGGCGGTTTTCACTGTCGGACACAGATTGCAGCAGTGCTTCCTCTCTAATTTCATGCGTCAGGGCTGCTTTTTGTCATTTCTTTCTTTTTTTTTTTGTTGCTGTTTTGATTCTACGTCCGTCCTCGTGTCAGTCACACTTATCTTTTTAATGCAGGCGACTGCAGAGGGAATATATATATATTTTTTTGTCTTGAGATACTTCATCACAATGGGAACATGATTTGTCAGCGTTAGGGCTGTACATCCATTTGATTGGAGGGGAAATTATGGGAATAAAAAGAAATATATAGAGCTGTTTTAATGTCACTTTTTTTCTTGAGGGGGTTGTCATTTCCTATCTCTGGTTTTGGTTTCTGTGATGCCACTCAGCCTGAATAATGAGAAATCTGCTCTGTGCAGCCCAGTTTAATTAAGTCCCAAATTTCTGACCGAATGGAAGAAGCTCAAAATAAGTGAGTGGTGCCCTGGTGGGTAAAAACATGTTGGACAAAGACTCCAATAACACTAGTTTTTATTTTAACCCTCAAACTGCCCTTTTTCTGTCCACAGTTAACTGGGAACATTTTCTCTCCTTTCTCTCTCTTGTACCAGACAAAAAACACACAACATCTTCTTATTTTTTCCTTGTGGGTCTTTAACGTGAGAGGCAAAAGCACACAAATCTGCAAAGTTTGAGAGGCTAATAAGTCAAAAAAATGCTGCTCCAGGGGGCATTTCTCCTCATCCCATTTAAAGATACACAAACTAACACTTACATAGTAAATAAGGTGTTTGTGGCAGTGTCAACATCCCTGTGGCTGTATTGAAAAGAAAAAGCAAAATATTGGTACATATTTCCTGCATCTTCAGTCTAAAAATACTCTTATCTCACAAATCCTTCCATGTTTCTCTCTGAGAGAGTGTGGATAGAGACAGAAACGGAGCAAGAAATGGAGAAACTGATATTTTTTTACCTTTATTTACCAGGGTGAAAGCTTGTGTATGAGTGTGTGTGGGCAGCCCCTCGTCTCTCTCGGCAGGAGTGTGTATCATTTTATGGCGAGTGCGACAAATTGGGGCCCTCGGCTCTGAGATAGAGGGAACCGGGAACATCCCGCCTGCATTATTCATGTGGAGTGTGGATGTCGAGCTGTGATACGGAGTCTGCTACCATAACGGAGCTACTGTCAGAATGTCAAACTGTACATTTCCCCGTCTGAACCCGAACAGGAAACAGGAAATAAGGCATCAGGGCACCGACTAATGAGAGTGTGAGCAGTTTAGAGTAAGAAGCTGCTGTGGAGAGAATGAGTTTATAATGAGCTTACTCATTTTTGTAATGAAAAGAAAAAGAAAAAAACACAGTGATAATGTCTTAGTGTGTTAAGGCAGATAATTTCACACATCTGCATACATTAGATTGAACTTATTTTCATATTTTTTAGAGCACATTGTGAAGTACACTGCGTGTATCTTTGAGGCAGATGGGTATTTGCAACAAAACAGTGCACCCTTGTGGTATAACAGCAGATATTTTTCAAAAATATATTCAAAGCACAGGTTGTTTATTAAAAACTACCCATTATCCATGTAGAGTAGATATTTATTAAGTAAAAGTACAGCAGTTTAAAATAAAAAAACAAACAAAAAAAAAACATAAAGCTACTTAATTCTGTTATTTTTTTTTTAGTCTGTGATTTGTTGCCAGGGCGATTCTTTCGTCATTTTGAATTACAGTTTTAATCTAATGGTATAAATGGAAATGCACATCTTATGTTTTATTCATATCACTCCTTTATTAAACATATAAGTAAATCTTGGCAATTACGGTGAAAAATGAGGGATAAATTAAGTGTCTCACTTGCAGGAGAAACAACTATAACCACATGTATCCCCAGCACGCTGGCCAGAATGAATGTCTTCCATATAATGAGTATGTGGTGCACGGTGAGGCGGACATTTTATTCCAAGATGAGACAGCTAATGTAAGAAACAAATGAGAAATGAAACAAATGAGAGAGTTAAATGAGAGTTGGGACCCGCACTGTTCTCACAGCTATATAAGACAATACAGAACAGGTAAATAAAAGCAAGGCGAGACTTCAATATCTCTTTTTTATTAATTCTGACACACCACGGTCAGATAGAAAAGTATGAGAGTTACACTTTTCAAGTTGCTTCCATGACTTGTGCAAACACTAGACGGTATCTGGGGAAAAAAAACCTCGGAAAAGGAGAAACAAATTGGAAAAGAAAGACATCAAAAAATGCAGAAGAAATGAATAAGTGCATTTAAACCTAGGTGTTGATTCTTTATGCAGTATTTATTGATTCCCAGCTTCATATAAACTGGATGTTGAGGCATAAACATAGTACATTTGAACAAAAATATAACCAATATTTACAATTATTGTATTAAAAATACAAAAACAACTGATACATACTCCACCAATTGTCTTTTTAAAAGACATACAGGTCAAAGTAGTACAAGAAAGAATGAAGAAAAGAAGGTCATCACCAGCTAAATGTACATTTCTCACTGACATCACACATCAAACGGAGTAGCAGTTCTACCTACTACACTTATCTTTACGCTTGTACATTTTTGTGCAACTTTTTGTTTTTCGAAATAGGACTCGGCGCGCTAATATGCACATTATCTTCAGAGTTGAATGAAAGTGAATGATGCATGTCACCACTGTATTACAAACAAATTATTAACAATCTATCTGCAGCCATTACAAAAAGAATTACAATAACAAAAGAAACCCAGGAAATCATTAGTGTGTAGTCACCGAACACAGTGGAAAAACACTGCACTCATTCATCTTTTTCTCAGTCTGTAGTTTCCAAGACTGATCAATGTGATCAGTGCGACTCAGTGATCGAAGAAAAACAAAATGTTACTTTTCACAACTGGATTTCTACTCGTTCTGATTGGCAGCTTAAAAAAAAATTTCACGTTTCAACTTCTCCACCGGAGTCAAAGAAAAACAAAGAAAGAAAAATCAAAATCTTCAGTCACTTCCATTGATGGCAAGATATGGTGGAAAAACTGGATGCAGGCGTTAGCGATATAGAGCATCCACTGAGCTGATGTCTGTAACAGGTGAGACGAGTTTCTGAGGATGAATCGATCAGCACAACAGCAGGGGGAGAGGTGCAGGGTCGCTCTGTGTGGAGACAAAAAGATCTACTGCACGGCGACATGTGATGGCCACGGCGAGTCTGAAGCCGCGTGAGAGGAAAACAGAAAGAAAATGCTCGGCTTCATCTTGTACTGAGTCTTAATGTATTAAAAAAGTCTGGGGACGTATCTTCAATAAGGCATTTCACTCCGCTAGTGCTTGGTTCAAGACTGCTCTTGAAACAAGGTGATTTGTGACGGGAACAACCATGCAAAGAAATGGATGCAATCATGGCATCGTAAGGCGCTTTGGACATTCACAAAATGTGGCATATGTTCAGGTTGGGAAAAGGCCAAATCTGAATTTGTGGATACTTTTATTTTGAAGGGAAAGACGCGTATTATAAGACTCTGTACAAGATTGTTTGTAAAAGGTAGATATTTCGGGGTGCACTCACAATTTACACATTGGCAGCTTTTGAAATGTGCTGATGTTTCCCACCCTGGGCAGCAAGTGCTCGCTTACTGGATTCAGAACTTCCAGTGTGATTATAACATTTCCTGCCAGCATTCATACCTGACTTTTTTTTTTAATTTGGGGGGAAAAGGGTCAACCCATCAGGATTACATCTCTCCTGCAGCTGCACTTTGTGATTTAGTTCGCTCCCGTTACATCTGATGCACCGCAGAGCCCGACGTGATGCAGCCTGGCACGTTTGCTCGTTTTTTCAGTCACCTCTGTGCTTTTCAATGTCGCCCATGGTTACAAAACATTATACTCTTCGATGTAACAGCAAGGAACAGGATGATGAAAAGACTTTGATATAACCAGACGAGCTCCGAGGCGGTTGACAGTAAGATATGGTTCACTCATACCCTGGTATCCAGGCCAAATGTCTGGCAACATCTAGGATTGTGCTGAAAGTGCTATTTTAAGAAATGAACTGTGTTTTTGTGTGTGTACTGGTACAGAAAATGTACTCTGTGTGTGTGTGTGTGTGTGTGTAGGTCTGTCAGTACAATGTGCGTGTCGGCTCTCCCTACCGCGCTCTCCTCCTACATGTAACTTTGATTTGAACCAACACTTGAGAAGCTTTCACATGTGAAACATGAGATAATACTGGATTCAGAGTTCAAACACTCAACAACAGATAAGTTGTTTCAGTCCAGGCAGAGAAATGGGCTGACTTGGTTTCTCCTTTTCGGCCCCCAGAGTGCAATCAGTCAAAGAAAACAACAACGACAAAAAAAAAATCTAGCGGGAAGTTGAAAATTAAGAGTCAAGTCAACCGTCGTTTCTCTCCGTCTTCAAACGATAAGTCTGTTTTCTTGTTTTTATTTGTTCTGTTTTTTAGAAAGTAGAAAATGAGAAAGTGCAGATGAAGCTCAACACGTCATGATGCTGTTGTGTTAACAGGTGGGTTTAGGGCTTTGTCACTGGGTGGGGGCCGGGTCTGAAGTTTCTAACAGCAACATCTATGTGGTTTTGTGTGTTTGTGGCCAGACGGACCCCCCCCCCTCAATCTCCGGCACCAGTTAGGTTTCTGTAGTTTTTTTTTCCAAAGTGCCAGGCATTTTATCATCGTCTTTGACCTTCTCTCCATCTCTTCTTCACAGTATTTTTTGCATGCAGGGTCATTCAACCCCCTATGATGCTTTAAGGCAGGGGAGGGAGACGAGCAGAGGAATCCACTGATCAGGAGGGAGAGCCATGTGGAGGAGGCAGGCACGTACGTAACTGATGATGAGTCCATTGGTCTGTCTATCTGTCAGTCTCTTTAATCCTGCCCACCCCAAACCAGGGGGACTTCAAGTTACTGCAAAAGGACGTCCACTGTTGCCCCTCAGACTGCTGACACCTGTTCATCCTCTGTGAAAAGAGAGAGAAAACAGTGATGGGTTACAATGAATGTGGAAACGTCTTATGTCAACTAGATATCTAAAGTTGAAGGAGTGACAGTGAAAAACAAAAAAGAGCAGCGGCAGAGGGGATTGGTTCAAATGAAACCTGCTAAATCTGCTAACATACTATGAATCACATGTACTCAGAGTATGTTGTCATTTTTCACAGTGATTTCCTGCCTTCAGTCCATGTCACATGAAGTGAAAATCAACTCAGCGACTTGAAACTTGGGACAGAGATGAAGGACATTTTGTCAACTTTATTCTTTGTGTTAATGTGTATTCGAGACCCCTGCTAATGAACACAGCTGGGATTTTGAATCCTTGCCATATGTAAGATCATCAGATATATAACACGGATATATCTGATGATAGAAGATAGAAGGATGACACAGACGAGTCTAGTAGACGACAGGAGTCAGTCTGCTGTCCAACACAAACACCTTTAACATAACTCTGTGACATAACTTTATAAATGAACATTTCTACAAAATTCATGTTCCCTTAGCATTTATTTATAACTTTTTATTTCAATGAGACAAAATATTTCCAGTGATGGTTTCCATCTCAAACAAATTTCAAGTCAGATTTGATTTGATTTTCACTTTGTACTTGAAATGAACAGAAAACAACCGCTGCCTGTTTAGGTCCAAATATTCTAAATATATATATATATATATTTTTTCTGCATGTTTGTATTAGACTTAAATAAATGTACTGTATCATTTTAATGTTCCATCTTTAATTTTGGACCACTCTGACAAATGTAGAGTAGTCTTAATTCATCTGCACACCAAATGACTGCTCCAAAAACATGTTTTCAAACCTGAAGATCAAACTTGATTAGAATTTGCAAACCTAAAAACAACGGACATCTGCATGTATAAAAAGTGCTGCTACAATAATACAGTTCATCCAGAGCCACTGTGGGCGAGTCAGGTGCGTGCTGGTGCAGGAGAATGGAGGTGCATGTTTTCAGGCATTGAGTTTGATTGCATGGGTGAGAGGACCCTGACGGCACTGTGCCTGCTGATGGATGCTGTTCAGCACAGTGTGTGAGACAGTGAGAGAGAAGAGCAGGATGTGTGGTGGCAGAGAAGTGGTGAGTGTCTGCTCCAACCAGAATGACTCATGCATGATGACATATTGTAGGTTAAAGGTGAGGGTCCCACTGCAAATCAACAATTCCCACATCATAAATACTAAATGTCTGGGTTTCGCTTTTTCTGATTACGAACGCTGATAGAGAATTGCAATTTGGAGTGGGACTGCTCCTACTGGTGCTGTGGGAAGGAATGGTCAGTTTCAGTCCAAGTGTGTGTTCCTGTTCACATGCAGGTTCATTGGAGCGGAGGGGAGGGGGCAACCTGATAAATTAGTTTTTACCTGCCTTGGGGAGAGGGGCCCTGCCTGTTAACCCCCGTACACACACTCTCATGGTCTGGGAGTCTCGGGTGTATGATGTGCCACTGCCTTTGGCTTCCTCAGAGCGATTAGTTTGGAAGACAAGGACTCACCCTCCTCTTCCTCCTCAGCCTCTTGCTCCTCAGCCGGCGAGCGTGTACGGTGGGGGCCGCCCCCCCGCTGTTTGGCCCCCTGGTGGGCCTGGTGGGAGTCGGGCGACTGGGTGACCATGCGGGAGCGCTGCAGAGCCGTGGTGTAGTCCGGTGGCCGGCGGCCCGTGTGGGTGGCCGTGGACGTGGGAACAGTCGGGGCTGGGTGCTGCCCTTCAGCGAGGTCAGAGATGGTCAGGGCAGTGTAGCCGGGGGGAGTCGGGGGAGGCTCGCGGTAACGGCTTTCTTTCCGTGCTGATGGGACAGAGATGAACATGCAGATGAAGATGATGAAGGAAGGCACTGACTCTTTCTCTCATTACAAAAATATTCTGCTAAACTAAAGCACAGTTTCCTCTACAAAAAAACCTGACCAATCAACATTAAAGCAACAGGACTGTGAAGTGCTGTCACTCACTAATGAGGCCTTTACCCCCAGCGGTGATGGGTGACGGAGACGGCCGGCCGAGCTGCTTGGCCTCCTCTGACCCGGTGGATGTGATGCTACTTGTTTCTGGGTCGGCGTTAACGTCCTTCCCTCCTCTCCTCTTAATGGTGCCAGTATCTCCCTCAGAGTCCTCGCCCCAATATGCAGCTGAAGATGAGGAGGAGCTGGCTGATGCCCAGCTGCCGCGAGCCTGGGCTGCCCACAGAGCTGCAGGCCCCCCTAATAAGGCCTCCGGTCCGCCAGGAGGGAGCCCTCCGATGCCGCCGCCGCCTCCACCTCCCCCGAAGGCCAGAGTCTCCCAGCTGCGGCCCTGCTGCATGGTCTGGATGTTGTCGTGAGAGCCAGAGGAGCAGGAGGTCCAGGAGCCGCGGCCGCTGTCTGCAGCATCGAGGGAAACTCTGTCTCCCTGATCCTGAGTCAGCTCCTCTGAACTGGGTGAGGACAGCACTGTGGGGCAGCCGGCGTATATGCCCCGACAGTCCTGCATCGATGAGTATGACCTATGATGTGACAGAGAGAAAGAAAAATTACTCACGTTTGAAAGTCAGATAAAAGGTTCAACTCATAATAAACTCTCAGGATCTGTTCCTACCCGAGGCTGTACTGGTCGGGGTCGGTGGTGGCTCTTCGTTCCAGCCGCTGTCCCCCGATGTGAGATTCACCGACTCCTCCAGAGTGACGGAGTCTCCTCTCCTCCTGGGCCATGTCAAAAGAGGAGTTACTGACAAGGCTGGAGCGGGAGGAGATCTCACTGTGACCAGAGTCCGAGTAGGCGTCTCCCATCCTGTTGTAACCTGAGGGGAAGAGGAAAATGTTCAATTTAGTATCTCAATCAAGAAGATTAAAATGAAATTCAAATCCTTCAAGACAGTGCTACATAAAAGCTTGTCCATGAAAAGAAAAGTACGATGAAGCCCTAACAAGGCCCCCTACGTGCTGACTGAGTCTCTGCTCCGACACAAAGCTCCCAACATAAAAACGACTAACAGCCAGTCAACTCTCACCATCAATCATCTGTAATTCACGTGTCTTATCTCAGTCAGTCTTTTTTAACAATGCATCACACACAGACTGCTGGGATAATTGTAGAGTGCCATTTCCAAGAGAGCCAACCAGCTCTTTGGGGATGAGCGCATACGATTCCTACTGAAGCAGCAGTTTACTACGAGATTCTGGGTTTCAACAGAGCGCTGAAGAGTGTGGAAAAGTTTAGATAATAAGCGTGAAGGGACTGGGAATTGCACAGCGAAGTCTGGGGTAGTGCAGAGGAATCACTGGTGCTGACACACAAGAACATACTGTAAGAAAACTACCACTGTGGTGTTCGTTGTAGCTCTGCTATGGAGTTGAAAAGCCTGAAAAGTGATGTTTCTCAGCCACTATCGGCAGAGTTCAACCCTGTAACCTCTCCAGTCCTGTCTCCAGAGTCTGAGGAAACACTTAAATAAAAGTAAATAATAGAGACGCTGAGCAAACATGAGTCAGACAAAGTGCTGCCTGACCTGGATTACTGCTTTCTAATGTTTGCCACTCTGTGTTTTTCTATCAAATTCAATTCAATTTCACTATTTTCATGGAAGTGAACAACTTGTTTTTCAATGTATGAACTACAGGCAGTTTATCTACATAGCTTTTAGCTTTTGTACTTTAATATGTTCTTATTTATATGGCAGTTTTATTCTAAGCATGTCACATTCAAAGTTGCCCTGTGTGTGCTGCACTATGAAATCACCAACACACATTTCTATCACTGTGCATTTAACTTAAATGCAGCAGAAATAATTCCAGTTGTTAAAGAAATTTAACCAGTTGACTTTACCAGCTGGCTAAAACTCTGAAAAGTATATGAAAACACACCTGTGAAGTTAAAAGCATTAAAGCAATTTCTGCTCAGCAACACAGATACTTACCAGAATCCTAAAACACTGATTAACTGCGTCAGACTTATTTATGATTCTGTGACCTGCTGAGGTCTCTGGCCCTGTGATCGAGGCAAACATGACACAGGACAAATAATGACAGACTTTATAGACTGAAGCTGGGTGGGAATTTGGTGCCCTTGCTGTTGCATCAAGTTCTGGTTCATTATTGTCTTTTCTGTGGAAAGGACCACAGTGCATGAATTTACTAACTACTCTTAATTAATGCATGTTGTGCCCTCCAACATAAGAAACCAGAACCCCCTTAAAGAAATATGACCTACTGCCTTTCACTTGCAGCACACAACAGATCATCTTTCACTTCTTATTCTGCAAATCTCCAAGGAAACAAAGAACTGGTACTGAAATGTGAATGTTTGTATTAATGTGGAATTAAGGTGATTCTTATTTTGCAATGCATGTTGGCAGCCACCAGGTGGCATTTGTGGCACACTGTGACAAAAGGAAGGAGTCTGGGGAGAGGTGTGAGAAGGAGGGAGGATTATTGGCTTACCCTTCTTGGGTGAGCTCTGGGGGGAGGTGGGAGGGGAGGAAAGCTGGGAGGAGGCGTTGGACACAGTGTCCTCTGGCTGCCTCCGGTGCCTTTCGTTCCCCTCCTCTGACAGAGACAGGATCTTCTTCAGAGACTGAGGGGAACTGGTGCCTGTGGACATTTGTGAGAAGATGAGCAGAATTAGCATGAGGACTATTGCCATTCCCCCGAGGGTGCTGGGATGCTAAACTGCATTGTCTGGTGTTTTTTTTTTTTTTGTTTGTTTGTTGTCAGACAGCCTCTAGGTGGCAGCACTGTCATAAAAAACTGGGACAGGCTGACTGTGCTATTGTCTGCAAATAACAGGATGAGGAAGGGAAAACAAAGCAAGGGTGGCATGTAGGACAAATGAACAGGAGATCTGAAAGGGCTTATTTCCACTCAGTCCACCACGATCCATCCAACACTGATATATAACTATTTATTAAAAGAATTATATGCCTCGTCCTGCAGGCACAATTGTAAGGACTATTATTAAAGTAATAGTAGCTTTTAGCAGAGATTTTAGTTTAAATATGGTTTAAATGATGCACTAAGGCAGCATTTGAGGATGCATTGTGGTTTACTGAATAGATTTATACTCAGTTCTCAATACATAGCTCTTGCTGGAACATATGACTTACCAAATGGAGGCAGATCCTTGACTGGCACTTTCTTTCGGGATGGGTAAAGGGCCACAGCGGGGACCTGCAGGGCCTGGTTTCCTTTGGCCAACTGGCCCCTCTGTTGGCTGGCAGCTCTGGACACGACCGGGGAGGTGTCTGGTCTTTTCCCACTGGCATTCTTGGGCACTGAGGAGGGTGAGAAAAGAGAGGAGCATATTTCCATGACCAAGTTAGATGTAGGTTTTAGGCTTTAAGCTGGAATGTGTACATTAAAGGATTCATGGGGAGGGAGGAATGTGCTGTGTAGTTTGGATAATGAGAGCTGTTCCAGGAATCAAAACTGTGCGTTTGCTGGCCCAATAGTCTTTCGGACCACTTGTACTGTCCATCTGTCTATCATTGCATTAGCAGCAAGTGAAGCTGGCACTAACAATGCGAAACTGGCCTTGTGGTTCAGTCGTGTTTATTCCCTGCCATAAGCAAGACTGAGTCTCTGGTTACTCAAGTGGCCCCACCCTGTTTGTCTCTGCTTTGTATCCTGGGAACATGCATGTGTCCCGAGAGAGATATGCACAAAAATAAAAATCAAGACTGTAAAGTTTAATTCTACATATACTTTTGAGAGGATCTGCAGGGGAGGTGTGACAGAAAAAGATTTATCAAATGTCTGGATCTTCTGCGCATTTGTGTGTGTTTCATTCAACTCACGTGTACTGATGGAGGGTTCACACTGCAGCGAGAGCGTCTGCAGACTCTCCTCGTTCGTCTCCAGGCTGAGGTTGGACAGGTACTGTTTGACCTTCCTGGCCATCTGGGCGTCCTCGTAAAGCTTTTTGGCGTTCAGGAAGGAGCTGCGTCGCACCCGCTTCTTGTGCCCGCCCGTCTGGGTGACGTCTAGCACTGCCGCATTGGCACTCCCCTGGCTTAGGGACCTGGTCACACACACACAAGCACCCGCACAGAAAGAAAAAAACACACACAAACACAGAGGAGCAGAGATTTGCAGGCATGGACGCACACGAAGACGAACAAAAAACAAGTGGAAAGAACAGAAAAAGTCTTATTAACATAGTGCTTTAATGTAAAACTGAGCCTTTATTTAAGCACACTTTTAATGGAAATACTACTACTGGGGCTACATGGGGTATTTAAACCTGGACATGCGGAGAGCAGCTTCAGGTATTTCTCTCAACTCCAAAACATTCCAGACATTCCAGGCAGCAGAGGGGGGGGGGGCGATGGCGGTAGTCAAACAACACGGGCGGTGAAGGGGGCGGGGTTTCTACTAAGATAGCGCTGCCATAGTTTACATTTCTGTGGCTTGAGTCAGAGCTGGTAGTAGTAGTGGTAGTAAAAACTTTACTCACACATGGTCTCAGTAAAAAATCTGCATTAGATAATGATATTCTCATCATTTATCAGCTTTCATTTCCACAGGATGTAGAGTTTTAAATAAAATAATTTTTGAAAGACTGTCAATATGTACAAAAATAGGCATTTGATTCAAATTAAATAAAAATAATAATTTCCTCGTAATTACCGCTTTGGTATGTTGTAATTATAACTTAGGACCTCATATTTCCGAGATTAAGATCTCATAATTACAACAGATCTCTCTCAGTTACGAGATACGGATCTTGTAATTCCAAGATGGTTCACTCATAATTACAAGATGCGAAGTCATAATTATGTGACACGGAAGTCGTAATTACCAGAGAACTTTTCCCTTTTTTTCCTTTAGTGAATGCAACGTGCTACCATATGTTTCCCATTAAATGTCCCAGCAAAGACTGTATGCACAACGATATCCCATTTGACCACAAGAATGTAAAGCATGACAGAAAAACAGTACTCTACGTCCAGAATCTCCGACTGTTTGGAGGTTTGATATGACAGATGAAACCTCAAAGACAGGTACAATTCTGAAACTGAAGCCGCATGCATATTGTTATTTTTGGGTAAAACAACACGTCAAAAAAGGTCACATTTGCTCATGTAAGGCTGCAATCCGACATCAGCAATCTTCATGTGTATTTTTTTGTATTTCTCAATCCTGTGTTTTTTATGTTGTAATAATTACAGCTGTGTCTTCATGTTAACTTTACTGAGTGTAGAAAAGTGCAGTGTAACCCAATGATAGCAGAAGTGACCTTTCTTTCATTCAATGACCTTTGGTTAGGGTCAGGGGGTGTTAGTGGGAGGACTAAACTCAAACTGGTTAATGGAAACTTTCAGAAAAGAAGAAAAGAAGCACGCAAATTGGCAGGAAAAAAAGGACCGTGGTGCAGGAAGCGCAAAAAGTTGGTTGGTCACCAAACTTACCCTAAACTCCTCCATTTCTTCTTCCTAGAGGGTGGGTGCCATGAACAGAGAAGCATGGAGGAGGGCAAAGGGTGGACACGAGTAGAGAGAGAAAGAGACAAAGCTTAGGACAGGAAAGACCACCAAGATCACCAAAGAGAAGCAATTTCACCAAAGACCCACGTGAAAGTCAGAGGAGAGGAAATCAAATGGTAACACCACTAAGAAGGGACATCATTAGACAAAGACACACTTTCACAGGAGCACTGTGCACATCTTATGCCAACAATGTGTATAGGGAAACAGTTGCCAGAGGAAACAGTTGCCAGAGGGAACAGCTGCTTGAAAAGAAAAGCGTGATGCAGAAATCTTTACTGAATCTATGTGAACCGGCTAACCCCGCAGAGCTTGGTTAGTCAGTGGAGTGCCGACTGTGTCCTACAGAGACGGTGAAGGGTCGTTATTCATCTAAATTTCTGCCGCCGCTTCTGAGAGGTGTCTTACCTGGTCCGGAACATCAGGGCCGGGTCCATGTTGACGGACGCCATGCGACCAACGTGGCGAATTTCTTTGGCAATCATCCTCAGCTTTTCAAAGTTAACCAAGCCGTCCACTTTAGAGTCATTGCCTGAGAGATAAGGAGAAAGGAAGTGAATGCTGTTTAGTACCATATTAGAGGTTGAATCAGCTGCTCACAACTATATTAAGACATAAATTTCATGTGATCTACCTTCATGTAGGAAGGTAAGGTCCTTCTTGATGACAGGGAACAGGGGGATGATTGGCGGCTGGAGGTTCTGATTGTTGAGGACATTCCTGTACTTGGCCATATTTCTTGAGGGGTCAAAGAGATCTTGCAGGTCCCCGAAAAGTTTCTCATACTTGCTGGGCAGCTTCTCCCATGTTCCCCTCAGTCTGGAGACTGGAGCCAGGTTCAGACCGCTGTGGGGTTTGGTACACAATAAGCATGGTTACGGAAAATTTACACTTCGTTTAGTATCATGTAACAGCAAATGATAAATGATCACAAACACAAAATCACATCAAGATATCATCTCATTAGACAAAAATATAAGACAATGGCACAATTTAGGAATACATGTATTAATTATTCCCTGTCTCACCTGATGATGGCGAACATGGAGTTGAAGTTCTTGCACTCGCGGCAGTGCAGCGCGATCTTGATGAAGTGCTTGACGGTCTTCATGCGTTTGAGCTGGTTGGGCTCCCGCGTCACCTCCGTGGCCACCCAGAAGGTCTCGTGGTTGATGGCCTCCTCGAAGCGCTTCAGGCTGGCCGAGCCCGTCTTGGAGCGCAGCTTGAACAGGTCGTCGATGTATTCAGTGGGCTCGATGGCGCAGAAAAGCTCAAAGGCTCGCATGGAGAGCTGCGTGGCCACCTCCACTGTACTGAGCTGTAACAAAGAGATCTGGCCTTCCCGCAGGAGGTCCTGAGCGTCCTCGTCTGAACATAACGTCTCTGTCTCCATGTTGCTCTTTAGGTAGTATCTGAGGATAGGAGAGCGTGTTTTTTTAGCGCTGAAACAATTAATCAAGTCACTGAACAGTGAATGACTGTCAACATTCATGTAAGTAACAAGAATACAGGAAAGAGGGAAAACAATAATTATGGCACATCTAACTAAAGATGTCATTACCTGCCACTCAGCTGAATCCTGTCGGCAAGTTTAGACAGCTGGTCTGGTAACCGCCTCTGCTTGATGACGCCCTCCGGTGTGACGGATACTTCACACAGCGAATAAGCGTCTGCCGCTGCAGTCAGGGCGAACTCCCTGATGGCCTGCGCCACCACTTCCTTAGCTGTCGTGTCCTTCCCGATCATGATGTATCGAGACTGCTGGTCTGCCTTGAAGACTCGCAGTACCTGGTCCGACATGTCTGAGGGCGATTGGAACACATAATTAGGATGCTAATCAGCGCTGTTTTCACTGTGATGTATGAATCTCAATGTGCAAGTAACTGGGTAATGACTTTTTTGTTGTTTTGCTTTTCTTAAGATTTATCAAGAGCCATTCCACCTTCCCAGCTTTCCCTTAGAAAAACACACCAGCATCTTTGGATTGTCACCTATAAGCCTGATTTCCCGTCACTCATTAGTTTGATCAGAGACACGATGCCACAAATCACATGACCCAGTGTCCCCATTACACAATCAACACCCATGTGGCCCCACGGAAGATTTAAGAGGTCAGCAGTCAGTGCATTGCCGTTAGCTTTACTCAATTAGCATTCAGATGCATGAAAGCAGATTAACTGAGTTTATGTTACGTGCACAAACTACTGTGCGGTGCAGCTGATTAATGTCTGTAAGTCTGACATAAAGGCTCACAGCACCGACAAAGACATGAGTGTGCTGGAAGAAGCAGGATCACGTGGGAAGAAGATACTCACTCAGTATGACTGGGACTGGAAGAGCACAAACAACATGTGATGGACAGAAGTTAATGAAGGTGGATACCTGGTTATTTTATCTTCAGTCTCAAATGACTTACTTACAAAAAAGGTCTGTGTAGTTGCTGTTATAGAACTTTTCATCATATGAGATGTTTTGTTTGATGAAACGTTTACATGCCACACATACCTCGAGGTGAGGCTGTTTTGCAATCTGGTTTCTCAACTGAATTTCCAGAAAATGTGATGTATTACAGACTAACCAATATCATGACTATAGTATATCCCCTGATTATATTCTCATCTATTATTAATGTTTCTAATTATTATTAAATCCACACAGCAGCTACACACCAGGCTGGTTGTTGAAGTCGAGGATGCGGTGGTGAGACTGCAGCAGGTCTGGGTTTGAAGATGAGAGGTTTCCACTGACGGGCAGAGCTGGTGGGATCTGTTTGGACTGCTTCATCCCCACGATGCTGTCATCCTGCGATTGGCCCACGCAAACGTCACTATGGAAACAAGAGGAAGAGTGCAGGAGGGGTGAGATGGCAGTTCTGTAAGCAGTAGCTAGGGGGCGATATTAGTGTTGGCAGGAACCGGCTGTGCAATCTATCAAGCATATTCTGGAAAAAATATACCCACATTTTACAGCTCATGTTGGCTGATTGGTGCTATGACAGGTGCACATTTGGGTCGGTGAACAGAAATATGTATCTGAGATCCGGTGTTAGATTATCAGAGTAACAAACTGAATGAGAATCCCTCATTGTGTCCTCAGGGACTAGTTATAAAAACTCAGTACTGAAACAACTGACTTGTTTTTAATTCACAGTTTATCCCTGTTCTCTCAGTACAATGAGCCATTATCAGCTGCAATATTATTAGTACATCCAATCTTTCTGGTGCAGAAAGTTACAAAATGCATATTCCTCATTAAATTTAATTCCAGATTTTAATGCAGCACTTTAGAAAGGAGGCATCCACCTCGTTAGAAATAAAGAGCATATCTGTTAATGTCTGACATTTTTAGAAGGTAAAAAATTGGGCTTCATAAAATAGGGCTAAGCTTTAGGGGAACAGAGCAGCACCACTACCACACACAGCAAAGGACACACATTTCATCAGTGAGCTGGGTGTTTAAACCTTCATCTACTAGCTCTCACACCATCTAATATGATTACTATTAAAATGTTTGTGGCATATAGCACTCTCAACATGGAAGGACATCTTCTGCAGCATTAACAAATACATACAACTATTGTCTTGATAACAAAAGTTACTATCAATCTTATTACTTGTATGGTTTAGGAGGCAGGATGCTGGTGAGTGTCTTGTCGAAGATCTTCTTCAGCTTGTTGCGTCCTCCCACTGTGTTGGTCTTTGCTTTCTTGCTGACCTTTTCCAGGCCCATCACCTGCTCCACATCCACCGCCAGGTCGGGGATGGAGTAGCGGCTGGCCTTCTTGATGTCTCCGATCTTCGGGAGGTGGGGTGCGCCGTTCTTTCTGTCGTGCTCTTCCTCACCATCCAAATCGTGGTCGTGCTCCGGTCTGGTTAGCAGCTCTTTAAACACTTGACACAAGGAGGGAGGAGAGAAAAAAATGAGGGTCCATTTTCTTTCTATTATCAAAAATATAGCAGACATAATTCAAAGTGATGGCTAGTATATGGCTTTTCCTCATTTACCCTCTTGACTTATTGAATTTAGCTGTGATTGACTGATTTATACATTAGTTTACATCATTTTGGATTGCAACCTCCTGAAATGATCCTTCCTCACTGCCTGCATGTACAGTTGTGAACTATTAAAGCAGAGGGCTTATTTCTATATTTGAATATTAAGAGAAATTATCCATTAATTCAGAAGGAAAGTGTAGTCTAAAGCGTTACCTAAAAGGTTTGTTTTCACAGTTATGGACAAGTGGGTGTTGTTCTTCAGAATCTCGTTGGCTTTGCTGAGCTGGACATTCTCAAAGTTCTGCCCGTTGACCTCCAAGATCTGCAGAAAGAAAAGAGAAAGATGCATTTTTTACAAACTGTCTTCACCAACAATAGAATAAAGCAATGTGGTTTCGAGTGGTTTTAGTGGGCGAATCTCACCAGGATTTTGCCTTCTGTGTCTGCCCGATAATATGGCAAAATACTGAGGTGAGTGGGCGCTCTCTAATAAAAATAACCCAATTCTAATGCTGCAGCTACCTCATACAAATTTATGCATGCGGATTAAGAGTCAAATTGCTGCACTAGTGGGCAAGAAAAACCTGCCTGCCTGTCAAACTGATTGCCATTTGAATCTGAGAAGAAAAATGATCTCTGAACTACACATTTCAGAGTGAACAGAGAGGCCATAAACTCCGATCCTCTGACGTGTTATACATCATGGCATTTAGTCGAACACATGGTTTTGGCATTAATGTGAGCCATGTCACCTTCAAATTGTCTGGTCTTTGTCTTAACAGCTCGACCTCTGTCTGTCGGCTGGAGATTTGCATTTCAATCATCTTCTCACCAGCCTCTGCCGCTTCCTCTTTAGTGGAAGAGGAAGTCACCTTTGACAGTAACATACATGCAGGCCATCCTCTGCTGTTCTGAGGCCAGTAAACACTGACCTACAAGACCCAAATGTTTTGGGATCAGCAGCGATTAGTGAGATGCTGCTTGGAATTTGCTACTGAGGGAGTCCTGCTAATGGCCTGGTGAAAATAAAACAATTAGGAGCAACACTAAAGCTCTATGATAGGTCTTGAGTGAATGATGGTGACTGGTCACTGAAGCTGAAAAAATAGAAGGTGTGAGCGGGTGTGAGAGAGCAAATGCTTCCAAGGATGTCAGCGTCTCCGCTTCCTTTTGGGGAAACAGCTGCAGGGGATGTTTGGAGTCAAGAGGGCTTAACTCGCATCCAGATACTCTCAAGATGGTTTCAAGGATTAAGGGACTTTGCTTAAAGCCCTGAAGACTGCAGAGTGTGAAAATGGTTGAGAAGTCAAGTTGCGGGGAGAAAGCCAACAGAGGGTGCCTGCTGCTACTGACAAGTTCGACTCAAGATTTCACAGGAAAAAAACATTTTAATGCTGGTTAAAGCAAAATTTAAAACCAATTTCACAACAAAAATTAACTTCAACTGGAGGAAAAAAGATTTAAGTGTTGCTATGAATGACAGGAGTTATCTCCCTTACAACTGTAGCCTACAGACATAAAACCCGACAACTTGAAGGTTCTGTGAAGTTCCTCTGAGCTTCCCCTCCTCAGATGTCCTGAGACAGTGACGTGTTATGGAGCACAGCTGTCCTCGATTGAGTCACCAAACATATCAGACAATGACAGTGCTAAAGATGAAGACATCGTACCTGATCTCCACGCTTAAGGCCGACCTCTGCTGCCTTGCTCCCTGGCTCCACAGCATCGATGAAGATGCGAAAACCTTTCTCCTGACCCCCGAGAAGGCTGAAGGCCAACGGAGAGTCCCTGGCCGGCTTGGTCAGCGTCACCAGCCGCGGCTTGGCTTTAGCAGCACACGCTATGTTTAACAGTCGGAGGTGCCCACACATTTTCTGGGAAAAAATAACACAATTGTGACACGTGTGTGGTTAATAACCTACAGGAGATGAGTTTTTGCATGTGCTAATCCCTGTGTGGCTGTCACACTTACTTCTTTCTCCAGATTGTTTTCAAACTCCTCCAGAAAGTGAGTCATGGCAGGGTCACCCTCAAAGTCATTGAAGTGATTGTTTACCCACAGCAAGACTACCCGTGTAACCTGGAGCAATCACAGGATCCGCACAGGTCAACATACACAATAACATACAGTTTAAAGGTTTAGAGGTTTGACCTAAAATGTCTGTGGGTTAATAGAAAAATTCTGCTTAGAGTATAAAATACATATCTTTATGCCCATTCCATTACTTCCATTACTTATGTAATTGCAGTATATGGTCTCCATTTTATTTAGCTTAGACATCATGCATCTATAATGACTTCTCATCAGATACACAGAGGTGATGCTCTCGTCTACTACCTTGTCCCTGAGACTGGGGTCGTGGAACCACTCCAGGAGCTTCTTGCCCACGACCATGGGGCTGGAGAGGAAGGTCCTGTAGGTCAACAGGAAGTCCTCGATGTAGGTGGGGTCCACCACTGAGTGTTCCTCCACCAGGTGCATGGTGAGACGCTCCGGTGTGCCCTGAGGTTTAAAGTTATGGTGTTATTGGGGTAAAATAAGCTTTCACGAGAAGCTATCTTGAGCTATCTGTATTCTGATTTTGGGTCGACAGAATATTTGTCACCTTGATGACGATGTGTCCTTTCCTGGTGCCGGTGCGGTCCAGTTCACGGTGTTCCTTGACCATAACAATCTCTCCTTCCTCCTCCACCTTCTGCATGTTCTTCTCTACCTGGTTCAAGATGCAGCAATAGTCCTGCTGGGCTATACACACAAACTGGACAAGACAGGATACAGCAAAAGTCAGAGATACATTGTGAAATTTGAAATAGAAATAATTTGAAATTTGAAAATATTACCCTATATGCAAAGCAGTATTACAGTTACACTTATTTTAAAAATGCACAATGTTTCTGTTACTGGATACACTTAATTATTGATATCTCGGGGTCATTACTGTATGAGATTGGCAATCTGTAATTGAACAACTCGAAATTGCATATGAATGACAGACTGAAAGTTAAATTATCGTGACTTATTGCAACTCACCAAAAGGCACTTCTGCATAGCACCTTATCTACCATGCCCACTGACAAATTAAGGAAAAAGGTTTACTTTCACTAATTAGAAAAGATTTAATCTTCCTGGCTGGATGAGCTCATCTTATGATAAAAAAGACTGAATTATTTCAGTGCCTTTACATTTACTGTTTACAACTTGCAAATACTATGATCTTGCTCTTATTCTATATGAGCTCACCCTAAAATATTTTTTCTCACTTTTAAGAGGATGCTACTGCTTAGAGCCACTTTCAATGTCATGGTGCAAACACTGTCTGCATGCAGTGGGTCACAATGGGATTTAGCATCATAAGGTGTCAAGATTTCCTGTTATGCTTTTCACACTGAGATGCAGATGAAATGGGCTGCTTAACTGTGACCCATCGAGCATTTACAGGCATGATCTTACCTGGCAGTCGTCCACCTTGGTCTTCATGACGCCCTTCATGTATTCCTTCTCCATGGTTGGTGACACCCCGAAACTGTTTCCCATACACAGGATCTCTGTCCGGCTGTCGGGGTGCGTCACTTCCACTGAGCCGTTCAGGATCACAGACCATGAGTCCAGCTGGAAACACGTGATAATATTCGTTAGATGTTGGAAGAAGAAAAGGGAACAGCACATTTGAAAGAGAAAAATGCACGCTACAATAATAAAAACTTTGTAAATAAAATTGAGTTTAGTCGAGTAACACTTCTAACAGCTGGTGTCCCTTAATGAGTTGACGTCATTTATCAAAAAGAAACCATGTGCAGTGACAACAAGGGGGACTGCTGCACTAACAGATGGTTGTGTACTTTCCTCAGAGGGATACGGCAATAGCATGGGATTATTACAGCTAACTAAAACATAAAGCTGCAATATAGGAAAAGCATTGTTGTGAGTAATACATGCATACTGATGAATGCATTCCTGAAAAGCCGACGTTTTTGAGATTCACATCTTTTCCCCGACAGCAACAATATGCTCGATGAACCCTGAATTCTCAGTGACCGAACATTTTCTAAAGTGACCTGGCCTCCAAGGCAATGTCTGCTCTTTATCGCTTGGGTGCATCATAGCAAAAAACGACCAACTGGACTTCATTGAAACTCTGATCGTGCCTCGACCAGAGAGAGACGCAGAATAAGCGATGCCTGCTTTAGTTGCCTAAGGGATCCTGGGAAGGCCTGATGATAAGGGTGATCTGCCATTGAGATTTAATAGAGCAGAAAAAAACATCAAATAGAAGAAAAAAGATTCATTGGTGTGAAGGGGTGAAACGAAGGCTCGGTTCCCTGAGAGATACACACGTATATATAAGTACAATTAAAGGCACGAGACAGGGCTTTAACATGCCCGAACACACACCTCCTCTCCATCATTGAGAACGATGGTGCCGGCGCGTTCGACCACGGCGAAGACCATGACTGCGCAGAGTTCCCTCCTCACTGACATGGTCATGTTGGCAAATGCTGGCAGTTGATGCATGAACTCCAGTAATTGCTCTGTGAGAGAGACAGAGGAGAGACAGCGGAGGAAGTGGAGGAGGTTGAGAAAAAAGGGCAAACAGAGTCTTGACACCCAGAGGAGAGAAAGAGGACAAGCAGCGCTTTTGGCAAGCCTTCACTGCCCTCACTTCCAGCCAAGAAGGCACGAGCTGGAGGCTGAGCATCAAAATGGATCATCACCACAGTGAATAGCCAACAGAGAAATCATTATCTGGAGAACATAAAGCCAAATATCAATGCCATTGATACAAACCTTGAATGCGAGCCAAGAACGAGAATGCTGACACTTCACTCGGTGAACTCAGTGTGAGTTAAAGAAGTTCACTACAGACACTGAAACTGAAAATGCATTTAATGCTCTGTATACCATAATCAAGTTTAAATGGTCAGCTTGCCAAAACACAGATCTATAGAGGTATCTAAAGATGCAGATAGCAGCATGGAATTTTCTTGTACAGCTCAAAGTACATAAAGCTGACATTTATTTAATTCCTAATATTTTCTTATATTCAGTTTATCGTATATGCTAAAGAAAAACAGTAGATCTCACATTTGAAAAGCAGAAACTGTGAATGTTTGCCATTTCTTTACCATAAATAAGTTATCAAAATATATATAGAGACAACTTCCCTGTTGCTCTGGATAACTCACAGATTTCACTGTGCTTTTTAAAAGTGATTTTTAAAAGGACAGTTTATTCAGGAGAAAGTAATTCTAGTACCAAGTGTCACAGTGAGGTCTGTGGATCATGCAGAGCAACCAGGGCAGAGTGCCTTGAAAGACGAGTAGCTGTTTTTTTCAAATGTTATTTTTCACTGTTTGATTTAATTTAGTGAATGGCTTTAATACTGGGTGTATCTGACTGGGTGTGTCAAGACATTCTGCAGCACCCTGCACAGACGTCCAAAGTAGGAAAATACCCCTTTCTTTCTCTTCCTTTCTCTATGTACCGACCAGCTCCTCCCTCCCGGCTGGCCAGCAGCAGTCTGGCGTACTGGCTGACCTGTGCTTGGCATGGCAACAGCGTCGTGTGTGAGGCTGCGGAAGCACTGAAAGTTTAATGTGCTGGGAGAGGTGAGGCGAAAGGATGTGCCGGAGTGACCTAGAAAAGCCTGGCGGCAGAGGGAGGGGTGTGCCGCAGGGGGATCAGCAAAGGGGGGGATGGTTGGCACTCATTCTCTACATCCAGTGCATCATCCTCCCCCAGTCCACATCTGTAGTTAAGCTCCGAGAGTGTGTACTTTTTTTTTTTTTTTTTTTTTTTTTAAACATGCCTATCATTATCGTTGGAGTTGAGTCATAGCTTTAAGGGATATGATACTGCGAGCCTGATGTGGCTTTGAGAATTACTCGAAAGCCTACATAGTAATATGAGAGCAGAAAAGCACAAAAACTTCAGACAGATGTAAATGTATGGTGACCGATTTAAATAAGAAAGAAGGGTGTGGCTTTTATAGAGCACTAAATTATTCTAAAAAATTGGGACAAGAAGTACAGTCCCAGCTGGGAACGGCACTGCTCGTTTTTTTCACTGATATCTTTGCCCTTCTCTAAAGGAGTCTTGCAAGATGGCACTCTCAGGCATGCACAGAAATAGATAAGATATTTTTAAAAGCAAACACTGCATAGCAATATAATATTATTTACAATAGTTCCATTCATAAGCTGCACTGAACCGCTGCAGGCACGTTCACAGTTTGCTTTGTAGCTCACAGCACAAACAGCAAAAACCCCCGACCAGGTGCTCACCTATGTCATCGTCGGTTCTGTCCATGGGATCTTTCTCCAGGCAGTCCCGCACGATGTCCCGGCTCATGAGGGGGTCCGACGCTCGCTCGATGTCCTCCTCGTCATCGTCCTCCTCGGAGTCGACGGCGGTCTCTGGCAAGCCACTCAGGTCCATGTCGCCTGGTTCGTTTTCTGTGGCCTACAAAGAGCAAAACACATGAGAAACGAGTCAGTTATCTGTGATCAAAGCTAAATAAGATGAGGGATTCAGTGTCTCCGTCCAACAGCAGAAGTTGGCAAACTACGACAATGGCTGTCCGTGACTAGGAAGTCAAAGTTTAGATGGACCAGCATGTCCACATCTTTGAGCGATGCTGAGCCACCTACCTGCATGCTCATTACAAACAATGCCTTAGATTGTCAGCTGAATGCCTGAAAGGGGAATTAGAAGTTGGTAGCTGCTGACCAAACTGAGGACCAACTCATGTTCAACTGTCAAAAGTCGGACAGAGCAAACTCATTTGTAAACAGCCAGTGTAAAAATTCAGCATAATGAGGGGTGGAGGCTGCACAGCGCACACACACACAAATCATTTTACAGTTTAAAACATCAGCTGCAACACAGTGGGTTTCCAACCAAAAGCAAAAAGAAAGAGCCTCTGTAGAAGTGTTGTGGAGACTTGACCCATTTCATGAAATAGATTAGAGGTATACAGTACAGTATAAGAAAGACAGGCGTCAACACTGCATACCAAACAGTCTGCTGTGCATAGTAACAAGCTAATTAACTCCCATCTTTCCTCTCCTCTCCCTCTCAGCAAACTTCAGCGCCAGCCTTGCAGCCAGATCCTGTTCTTTGAAAGACGAAAAATGTGTGAAGAGCTGAGAAAATGAACTGAGATGAGGAGCGAATGTAATGCAATTACTCGTGCAGGAGTGATACGAATGGAGTCTTCTGCTATCATCAAAGAAAATATCTCTATAAATCACAGAAGGGGCCATGCTACCTGGTTTATGCTCAATCAACATGAAATCTTTTCATGGAACAAACCAAAGCTGTTTGGGGGGAGGGGGAGCAACAAAGCATCAGCCCTGCAACACCACCACTGTGCGAAAACGAGCATTCTTACCTCAATACAGTGCCCAACCTCAAGTTTCTTAATAGAAAGGGAAGAAAAGGTCGCCTTTGCAAACTGTCCGCAAAATCCCAGAGCCAGACGCATCTTCACCTACCAGACTGTCAGTCTGCGTTTAATTTTTCAAAGCTCAGAGTCCCTGTGCCCGTTCTCTCACAGAAACCCTGTGTCATTTCTCCTCGAACACCATGTGCAAAAGACTCATTAATCATTCAGGCCAGTGTCTGAGTGGCCATTTGGGCGTCACCGGTGCACACATCCTGGTGGGCGGGGCAGATAATCTGTGAGGCCTTTTGACAGTGGAGGTTCACAAATTAAGTAAGGAGCAGTATACAATGCAATAATACAACACATCTGCAAAGTACAGTAAATTAACAAACACAGCAAATGCACTGAAAGAAATACAGTTTCCAAACGGGTGCAAAAAATACAGGCTCTCCAGAAGTGACAATGAAAGGACTTCCATAAATTTGAATAGCGTTCCCTGGGTACCCTTTGTCCTCGAACCACAGACAGTTGCATATTCACAGCCTATTTTCTACAGATGGACAGAGGACACACCAGACAGGTTCACCGCACTTGTTATCTGCAGCAAATATCAGGGAATAACCATAAAATCAGCAAAAGAGAAGTGAGCACACATATTCCATCACAGTTTCCACAGTAACTTAATTTAATTTAAAAACACGCTGCACGGAGACAGCTTGTTCTCAGAGCCAGTGTGCTGTATTTAAATACGGTGTACCTTTGTATTCGTGCACAGGCTCGTTTTCGTGTCATCTACGCATCAAAATCCATAAATGTGCAGTAAGCATTAAGAGTCAGTGGGCAAGTCAGGTGCTGTTAATATTTCATCGGGGCTATTCTTGGATCAATGCTTTCAAAGTCCTTCTGAAGGACCAATTTCATGATTTATTCAGACACAAAACAGTGCACCATGTTGGCGGTGAAGTGAGAGTGATGCGGGATTCTTCACAGGACGCTTCAATCGTAGAGGCCAAAGGAGGCTGCAGAGTTTATTGCAGCGGGGGTGGATGAGTCCATCGTTAATC
This sequence comes from Amniataba percoides, assembly GCA_037176925.1. Classification (NCBI taxonomy): domain Eukaryota; kingdom Metazoa; phylum Chordata; class Actinopteri; order Centrarchiformes; family Terapontidae; genus Amniataba; species Amniataba percoides. Next base: position 5,106,162 of record JBAJHX010000053.1, read on the forward strand.
TGCACACCTATCAGAACAGCTAAATGGTGAAAATGTAGAATAAACTACTATGTGTATCTAATACCGTCAAATTCTTTGTACCGTTGACTTCCTGTGATCTTAAGTCCAAAGAAGGAAGTCTCCCCTGATCTGTTTATTCAAAAACTCCCCAAGTGAAGACCACAAACATTGCCAGTGATCTATTACACCAAATTATTAATTCTGAAACCTGCAGGGTGCTACTTTAGCTAACGATAAAAAAGTAATGTTGCATAAAACAAACAGTTTGGGGAATTTTGCTGGGTACCCTGGGATGGTAAGAGATGATTTTTAATCCTTTTCTCCATTCTTAATGCCTTTACATTTTAATTTTGTTTGGTGAGTGCATGTGGTCTAAAAGTTAAAGATGGGGGGCTGTGGTCTAACGCAGTTTGACCCTGCAGACCAGCTCAACAACTGTCAATTAATACTCATTACAGGGATGCTGCACTAGTAACCTCGAGTAATCTTAAGATAATATGTGAGGTCAGGGAATGATTAAGTAAAGAGGGAAAAAGACGTATTTTAAAACACAGAACTAATGAGTCATTTGACTTTGAGTCTTTAAAAACACACTTCAAGAAAATGATTATTTTCATTATTTTTCTAAAACTAGTCACAACGTAAAGACATAGAAATGTAACCAGTTACATTGGATACATGTATAAACAAGGTGCATTGTTCTATTTTAATTGATTGGGGTTGGTACCGCTGCTGTTAGAGATTTCTCTTTGCAAGCAAACTGTGGTTAACTTGAAACAGGGATGCAACCACAGATCATTTTCAATACAGATTAACCTGCCAATTATTTTCTTACTGAATCCATTAAAGCTGTTGAAGTATGCCCACTGCAATACCTAAGAGCTAAATGTGACATCTTCAAATTGCTTTGTTTCATCCAACTATCATAGAAGATGGAAGAACAACAAATTTTCAGATCTGAGGCACTGGAAATGGCAAATGTTTGACATTTTTATTTCAAAAAGCATCAAATAATTGACTGTCTATCATATAGTTGAGGGTTGATTTTCTTTCAGTTAAATGATTCTTTCAGCTTTAATTTAGACTGCATGTCTGTCAGACTGTGGGAAGAAAAGTGCATTGAAAAATCATCTTCCAAAAGGTAAAACTCATACACCATGAGCACACATATACTGTATATACGTATATCACCCGTGAAAAGAGCAGACAAGTTTGATCAAATGTTCCAGGAGAGAAAGAGAAAGACATCGAGACTGAGAGAGAGAAGTCGAGGCGAGGTGTCAGAGGAGATATAACACTCAGAGACAGAGCAGCTGCCACCACAGGTAGATTAAAAGCTGTTAAGAGGAGGGATGCAGGAAAGGGAGACTGTGGAAAGAGGAGAAAACAGGACGGTGTGATTCAGAGAGAGAGAGGATTCGAGAGTCAGACACAGAGCTGCTAGCAGATGGCTCTAAGACCAGGATCACAGACTGGGGACTGGAGAGCCTGTTCAACCTGCCCCAGCCAACCACAGCATGGCCAAACATACAAACACATACACACACAAACACACCATATCTGCGATTACACACACTCATAACACGCAATTATAAAGCCGTATTCAAACAATTTGATCTAATGCCCCAGCGCATGCAAACACAAGTCATGAATAGGTCTGTGCACAACTAAGTGATTCTGACTGATGCCCCAGAGCACAGTCACAAACAAACAAACAAACACACACAGAGACACACACACACACAATCACACAAATAGGCACACAGCAGGTGACAGCATTAGGAGCCAATAGGGTGGGAGCTCTGTGTAAAGAGGATTAGTTGCAAGGTTTGGGGCACGTCCACAGTCACGAGATTGTGTGTGTGTGGGTGAGTTAGTGTGTGTTCTTGTGCACTGAATCGTGCTTTATTTACTTCTAGGGGGCAAGGTCGCTGTAAAAGAAATACTCCTTTTATATTATTTCTTTCTTTAGTCATTGTTACTTATTTATTACCTTAGTCACACTCATAGAAAAACATTTTCTGTAAAACTCCACTGTTGCTTTAAGTAATCATTTTGCATAGAAATTGCTCATAAAGCTCTTTATCACACGAGATTGTACGTCACAGCTCCCCGGGAGTTCTTTTTTCTGCTTTGAGGTGATGAGAAGCGGAGCTGGAGTCAGGATGTAGGCTGGACCACCTGCTCGCAGCCACCGGCCTGTCTGCTCGTCCCCCGCTGAGCGGTGACAGTGTCCTATTAGCGTCTCATAGCTTATTTGTCTGCCAAGCTTTTGCATTCTCTCCCAAATTTTCTTGCCCTACTTAATGAGACTAACACGCGGTCTCAGGGGTATATTTGTCATTTTCACCAAGGAGGGTTTTACCAACTCGGAATAATACGAGCTGGGCTTCAGTTCAACCCTCTTACTTTAGTCATCCGCACTGAATTATCCTCAGACTGCGTCAGGAACATTAGCTAACAGTTGATTTTATACAACACACTATATACTGGTTATTATACAAATTTAATCCCCTTAAAGTAATAGTTAGACTTAATAGAAAATATGCTATTTTTGATTTGTTGCATCGAGTGTGATATTTAGTCTGTGCACAGTAAATGCGAAGCTAACCACCTTGTCCAAAAGGTAACAAAATCCAGAGTGGTACCTGCACCTCTAAAGCTAACTATAAAAGATATTGCATCTTGTTTGTTAAACTATACAAAAAATAAAATAAAAATAACAAGAAGCCAGCTATTTGCTAAGCTAAACAGACCAGCTGCACTTTGTAGCTCCATATTTACTGTATAGACTCAAGAGTCGGGTCTTCTCAGCTATTTCTCAGCAAGAAAATAAATAAGTTAATTTTCCAAAATGTCAAAATCTTCCCGTAAGTGTTTTCACGCAGTGCTTAAAAGGTGAAAATGAATTAAATTGGCTATTAAACTAAGATCCTCGCTGGGGTGTGGGAGGTTTCATCTCATGTGACCAACTCTGTTCAGTGTTAATCTAGTTAGAAAGACCATCAGACCTACTGAAAGATCCAGAGGAGTCCAAACTGGGGATCCAAAACCAACGAGGTGGTGCTGGGGGGGCGTCCTTACCTGGTAAATGTCTGACAGGCTGCTGCTTCCAGAGTCGCTGGTGATACTACATCCTGAGTGGCTGGAGGAGACGTGGGTCACCTGTGGGTGCAAGCCGTCGGCCAGGTGAAGTCGGCTGAAGTCTGCGGGGAGCTGCACATATACACACACACACACAACATACACACAGATGGTCAGTATCAGCCAGCTCAGCCGCCACCACTGGTCACTCACGCTAACACTCGTGCTGACTGCCAGCCACACTTAGCGGCACGGTCCCCTTTCAGTTTGTCTGAAACTACAGTGCACAGAAAACATCTTCTCTACTTGGATATTGGAGTGAATTTTTGATGAGAAATATTATCCCCTTTAACTTTAATTGGAAAGTAGCCTAAAACAGTTATAATTTTAATTCTATTTATGAATACTAGGGATAATCTTTGTCTGTATTCCACAGCTGTGATAATACAACGTTACAAGAACAAAAAATATGAATTAGTCCCACTGCAAGAGCTCGCCTTTACACATAATTTCTTATCAACATAAGGAAAGGCAGGGGGGAAAAAAGGAGATGTTAATTAAAGCATCTGGCTTCCAAAGAATCTGTCAAATATATTTTGCAAATTTAATACATGTAGAACTGAATAAAACAAAATAAGTCTCCTTGGCTTCATCCTCCCTCTGTGTGCTGGTTAAAGAGCACCTCTTGGCTATCAAAACTCTGGGGAGTCTCATAAGGACGTCTAACAGGTCTCACGAACATCAGAGTCTCATCGTCTAAATGAAGATGTAACAGGTCGGCCGATGAATTGAAAACTGTTCATCTTCACCGACATTGCTGTCTGCTGACTCTTTTTTTTACGAACTGAGCAAACCAACAAGAAGCGCTGCATACATCAAGGAAAGAGCCTAATTAAAGCACGCAACGCACATAAGCTAAATGAACACCAGGCAGTAATGGGGGAATCCCCTCTGAGTAATTCATAGTGTATAAAGTACCGGAAAGCCCAGCAGTAATTAGCCATATTGTAACCCACTTCTCTATGGAGATGACCCTGAAATGTAAAATACATCAGAAACCCCCCACTGATGTTTTAGGATGCAAATTAATAAAACAAAAACAAGTACAGTTGTTACTACAGCAACAGCCTCTGTGGTTTATTTGAAGAAGGTGCTGTTGTATATCGATATTTATGATATTAAAGATGAAATGACTCGTTAACTGACAGAAAATTAATCTGCAACTATGATACTTGGTAATCGATTAATGGTTTAAATCACTTTTCAAACATTTGCTGATGCCAGCTTTCTTTGTTCCTTTGTGTTTTTTTAATTATAAATATAATATTTACCTATGAAGTTAATTTTCTGACTTTTTACAGACAAAATAATTATCAATAACAAGATTAACAAGAAAATGATCAACACGTTTATTAATTATTTGATAAATATTGCATGGTACAGCTCTAAACAGCTCTCTTAAAATGTACTAACTCATATTACACATATACTATGTGGTTAATGTTTTTTTATTATTTTAAATGTGTACAATATATTGCGTTTTCATAGGTAACCCATCATATCTGACTAGAACGCCAAAGGGGTGAACGATGAATTTAATTAAACTGTGTAAACTGGTTCACAGGGTCTATACACGTGAATATTTCATGGGTAAATGTTTTATTTACCAATATATATTTGATACTCAGCAGGGAGATCACTCCGAGCCGCTTCCAACTCCACTTCTGGCGGTGGCAGATCATCAATATTAAATTTTTACACCAAAAAAGTCAAATGTGGCTGATTTAACTAGGTTGCTTCATTCATCATGTGGCATCAGAGCTAAATTTAAATATCTAGAGAGCGACTTTATAGGGTTTGCTTTTTTCATGCTGTATGATTTTTAATTTGGATGGTAAACAACATTTTGAATTTCATTTATATATATATATATTTTTTTTCATGTTTCTTCTGGACAGTAAACACTAAAAGGCCAGACTATGAATTTCATAGAAAAAAACAAACAGGGCTTTCAAATAAGCCCAATGTAGGTGTGACACTGGACAGATTGTGCAGTCACCAGCCGAGGCCTTTAGCTCCTCTCATTTGAGTTGTAAAAGGTAAAACAATCTCTGAAGTACAGTGGTCGGGGAGTCTGTGTCATCTGCCTCAGAGTGCTCTCTTGGCTGTAAATAACTGCACTGCCACAGATTTTTGGAAATCAGCCACAATAGCGGCAACACTATGAAGTCTCACTTGGATGACAAATGGAATAGATTGGATAGAAACACATCTAGGGGGGGTTCATTTGCAAGTAAATGGGTTTGAGCCGTCATCTGCTCTTGAACGTACTCCGAGAAAACGTCCGGCGTCACAGCTTCTGAGGCACTCGTCTGCGTTAAAGCTTAATTAAAGAGTTTTGGAAACGGAAGGAAAAGTGTTTTCGCTGCCAGAATTATCGCTGTGGAATACTTGAAACTAGTTTTGACTAAAACACTTCTCAATATTCATGATCTGCCCTTTGAGACACGTCCGCGATAAAATTGAAGCACTTGAAGGTGTTGTGGCACTGAATTGATCTGGCAGGAGGTGTGGCGAGATATTTGGCAACTTTTTCTGGGCTGGTTTGTGGAGGGGGAAAATGAGAAAAATAAGATATATCTCGTCACAGAGCGCCTTTATGTGTCAATGGCTAGAGACTGAGAACTAGACAGTCCAGCTCCTGTGGCACTGAGGTGTGATGTGACTACACTGTGTCAAAGATTGCCATCACGTTTAATTATCTGGCTGGCTGCACTAACTAAAATGGTCGACCGGAGGGCCCAGTCAGTCACTAACCCCCCTCGGGCTGCTATTTCCCATCCCCTCGTCTGGTCGCCCCCAGCTGACTTCCACGTTATTATTACCGGCTGGACGTTATTGTGTTAGTGTGACGAATCTCTTTGTCTGTTCATAACTGCAGTGATAAAGCCTCATCACATTTCCCTCTGATGACTTTTGGGACCAAAGGAGACGATGGTGCGGTACATCAGTCTTGTGTAATTCAAACCTCAGAAGTGAAGTTCTGCTGGAGCTGTGACTGCAACCATTTATATTAATTACCGTGTGTCTGTCGTAAGACTGTGGAAGCTCTGAGGCTTAATCCAGCTTCAACTTTAGTGTTTATTGTTATGGACACTTGGTTTTCAGCCAGAAATCAAGAAAAGCAATCTATATCTGTAACATATGAATCTAATGTTAAATATAAAACATTATAATATCGTATTGTTAACTATCCCAATACATAAACCAACAATTAATCGATCCTACAAACAAATATCATCTGTGTAACCAAAGACATAGTTCATTTGTGAACATAGGCACAGCAGTTTAATTTGAGTCTGTCATAAATATACCATCCTGCGGCTGTAAATACTAATAGAGCATTAAATGTGTGTTCATTTGTGGCTTAAGGGTTTTCCTCAACAAATGCAGTATTTACTTCTGTTTGTACCATATGACAAAATTATCTAGCTAAATAATAAAAAATCACCACCTAATTACCCAGAAGTACCTAGCTATTTGAGGATATTATTCTTTATAATTGTGTGAGTCATTTCATGGGTTTGTTGACATCACAAAAAGTATCACCAACCCTGTTTTCTAAGAATATAGAGGAATATATTTTAAAAAGGCATAATTAAACTCTACTGTCATGCAGAATCAATGCACACCTTGATGTTAAGTAAAGGCTTCAATTCTTGACATGTTCTTAACGCTTTGGTTGCAAGTTCAATGAATGGAAGTGTCGAGGGTGAGTTAATTGAATATTCTCATTATTGAGAGTAAAAGAGTGGTCATGTGGAGTTTGTCGATAAGACCTTCCAACCGGGCACTGGAGTGGTCTCCATGTCAATAATAACATCCCCACTGGTTTCCACAACCAGCTACAAACAGGCCCCACCTCCTCCCAACGAACTGCCGTAAACTACAAGCCCCTCCCCCCTGCATAAAGAGGGAGAGATAAAGGGAGGGCAGGAAAGAGGGATAAAGGGGGGAGGATAATAAACACTTAATCCTTTCTCTCCACTCATTTAGGTCATCTGTCTGTCGGTCAATAAGACCGGGTCCATTCAGTCTATAAGCATGTGGTCCACTGACCTCCTCGGCCCAATGGCATGCGAAGGACTCGGGCCAAGACGGATGCCAGCACAACAATAATGACACACACTCATTAAGCTTTTCCAATCAGCAGCACGGCAACACGGCAATACGTGTACAAAGTGTCATTAACCCCAATCGATCGGCAGCACACACGGTCTGTGCTCCTCTACGCTTTGAATCTATTAGTCATACGCGCGCCATCAGCCGAAGCATGAAACTGTGATTATTCTCCTACCTTAAAAATAAGCTTCCCTGCGCTCCTTTGCTCCAAATTCAGCGTTCATTCGCGCACAAATGAAGTGAGCTCTGCAGAACCGCGAGCCCAAAATGCGTACGATCAGCTGTCACGGGAAGATTAAGCATCGGTCTAATGCTCGAGCCACAACACCCGGTTCTGCCTACATGTGAGCAGATGTGGCGCTCCTTAAATTACACTGTAGACCTAATGACCTAGATTGCTGGGTGGAAGCCCCGGTTGGAAGCGCTGGCTGGCTCTCAATCTCTTTACCGCCTTTATATTCCAGGGCTGAATCTGTGCTGCTACTGTATATGTCCCAATACTGTGGGTGGCCAAGCTCAGGGATCCAAACCTCCATGGTGCAAAGAGCATTAACAAGTCCCAAAAGCAGTCTCACACTGCCACAGAAAAGAGTTGAATATAAATTGCTGGTTTAATAGGTTTAAATTATGAAGGAAGGCACAACAACAAAATGAGTTCTCTTTCTGAATTCAGGCAGCTAGGAAGCGCCCCAAGCTGCGCTGCTTATTTTTAAAATTTCACATGTGGTTTTAACTTTGTCTACTTAGAAATAAAAATGGAGAGCAGCCAATGCTGGAAGGGTGAGAGACAGCGGGCACATCCCGGAGTTTCCCTTGACCATCGCGGCAGCTTCTCGCTTTCCTGAGTCTTGCGGATCAAGAGATTAAAACCTTTTCGACAGGGAGTCCGATTAAATAGACCTGATATGCTCTTTGGGCTTTCCCCTCCCTGGTCACAGCTCTACCAGTCAGTACCACACAAGCCAGAGGTTAGAAAAGGGGAGATATTTACCTAAAACGAGACATAGTCCACTATACTGATATTAAAGATGTTAATTATTGTAAAAAGTAAGCCTCCCTATTACCTGAAGTTTGTTTAAGTTGAAGTTTATTTGCACACATTTCATATTATTTTGCATAGTTAACAAGATAAAAAGGCAGATGGGTAACAAAATGTCAAGTAAATAAAAAACAAAGCATGATATTTTAGTAGGTAAGAGAAGGGGGTTGTTGTTTAATACCCAGTTACAATTTCTTTCTGATTTATCATCACTGCTTGCCAAGGCTGAAAAATCTGGGCACAGGTCTGAAGTTCACAGACGTTAATCCATGAAATGTCCACAGAAGAGGAGACAGCAAGCTATCACCAAAAGATAAAGCCATAAACGTCCTAACAACCTAATAAATCAGCACGAATGAGACAGTGATGGTGGAAGTCAGCACGTGCCTGCCAGTAAAGATAAGAGGAAGCTTTAAGAATGGAAATCACAGATCTCCAGGGGAAAGATAAGCAATTAGAGAATTACACCTACAGCAGCCAATGGTCAGGAGCTTACTACGGTGATGTCACAACTGTAATAAGATCTTGAGGTCGTTTATTGACTTTAGTAGAGGTGAGTTTCCTGCCGGGCTGAATGAATATTTACACAAGCCACCATTTGTATGCTAAAAACACGAGAAAACAAAAAACTAATGAAGGAGAAGGGGGGAGGATAAGACAATAAGATAGAAAACTATTTAAAATCAGTGCCAAAATAAAAATATCAATGTGAAATGTTACTCTTTCTAACCCGACTGCAGAATATGTAAATAACTTCCACATGCTGAGAGACAGCCAACTGTAAAAATGCACAAAACTTCAATTATAGCACTCAAGCTACTCCACATTTCCCATAATTACCGTTCATGTTAACTCCCTGACTTGTCTGCTTGCTTTTGTCAGACTTGAGGTGAACATGTGTTGGACTTTCACCATCAAACTACTCTGTCCTGTCAATAAATATTCTTGAAAATGATATGCTACTTGACAACACGTGTCTTCTTCGTTTGCCTTTACTCCTTAAAAGTGACCCTCTAATAAAGATTCTGGGATATTTTTCAGCCGTGGAGTGGCTCACTTCTCACTTTTTACTGGATTCCTGGAAAACCAAGTCAAATCAATGCTGGAAGATCAACTTTCAGTGAGGGTGTTGCTCAAATGACACAGCACATCCCCAAAACTATAGATTATTTCAGTAGCACCATCTGAACTAGAAATTCTAACAGAGCCAATATCTGGAATAAGATATTCTTAAAGATGTTTAAAGAAGCAGTTACATTGTTTTTTAAGTTAATTTCCTATGAAAAGGATCTTAGAAAGAGATTTTTTGGAGGACTTGGCCTCACACTAAGGGAAGCTGGTCAGACTGAGAGGAAAGCCCAGGAGATCTGTGAGCCTACAATGACACATCTACAACTATCAGAGGAATATTAAGGTGATTTTTTTCTCTTTCCCTTTGGTATCTGTGTTCCTCGGCCCGGGAAGCGTCCATCAGCCTGATCTACAGCCCTGCCTCTACACGTCGACGCGTGTGGTCCCGGTGTGTGAGTGATGCCGGCGGCGCGGACAGCCAATCAATCCGCTCAAGTGCAGATCTGCTCGGGCCTAAAAGTGTGTGTGTGTGTGTGTTTATGTGTCAGTTGCCTCCAGCACCACGGACAGTGCCACCAGCAGCAGCAGCATGGAGGAAACATGACTGGTGCTCCAGCTGGTCTCAGCATCATGAGGCCAAAAATAGATGAAAAACACACTAAAGACACTCAAAATGATCAGTTGTGTTCATATAAATGCTCCATTTAGTGTTGGAGTAACTCATTTTGTATTATGCACCAGCTCCCAGAGGTTAAAAGGTGTGTGTGTGTGGGGGGGGGGTGTAACTGAATTTAGGGCAGCTTCTGCACACATGACATCATCTCCCATCTACGAGCTGTTGTTATTATTTATCCACCTGATTATTTCACGGGCGCATGTGATGGAGCTTCAATCGCGACCGGTCACGTCGTTAAAACACAACGAGGGCAGAGACGACGGTCGTTAAAACACACACACACACACACTGAGCTGCACCGCTGGATGTGTGTGTGTTTGTGTGTGTGCGCCATCACTATCATCACATCTCTGCAGCCATCGAGCACTGCGCGTCTTTGGATCAACCACACTGTGCCGCTTCTAATAAAATACAGATTATTATTATTATTATTCTATAAATCAGATTAAAAGGCCTCGCTGATCGACGCGGGTGTGTAAAATTCACGCGAGTGTCCGTGCGTCTGCGCGCGCCACTGACAGCGAGCACATGGCGGCCGTTTCCAGTCCAACACACCGACACACACCGACACACACCGGGGGCGATCGGCAGCCTGCGCTCGGGTGTGTGTCGCGTCCTTGGCCCGCCCTGCGTCCATTCATCTTGTCTCGATAGAAATCCGATGCGCGTCCATTACGCGGACGGTAATCATATCTGTTGGGTCATAAATGAGGGAGAGGAGGAGGAGGAGGAGGAGAAAAAAAAGAAAGATGGAGAGAAATCGGCGCACGTCGATAGGCTACTTACCGGGGTTTTATCTTGCTGGCTCGGGACTCCATTGCTGTCTGATGCTGCTAATGGTTTCATAATGAAAAAATGTTGTCCGGGCTAACATCTACCATCCCGGACCTGCTCTACGCCGCCGCGCGGGGCCACATCTCCACCAGCAGCCGGCCGCGCTCCCCCCTCCCTGCGCCGCGTCTCAGCCAGGAGGCGGCGGCGCGGACACTTTCTCTCTCTCTTTTATTTTTTTCGGGGAGTATCCGCTGCTGCTCCGCGATCCGAAAGCAGCCTCCCCGCAGAAACACCTCACAGCCACAGAGGAGGAAAAGGAGGAGGAGGAGGATGAAAAAAAATAAATATATATCCTTTTATCCAAAGCTACACGAGCCAGCGTCTCCTCTGCGCGCACTTCAGTCACATCTCCGCCCGGAGGAGGCAGCGCCGATATACAGCAGAAAACAGGAGGAGGGAAAAAAAGATGAGAAAAAATGGCTGACAACACTTTCACTCACGTTAGCGCTCTCTGCCCCCCACCCTCCTCTCTCTCTCTCTCTCTCTTTTTACCCCCCTCCCGCTCCTGAAAGTAAAGCTACACACAAACGCCTGCATGCACCATTAGATTATTTGAAGACCGAGACGCCGAGGTTACTGTGCGTTAAAGCCAGAGGTCTGTTTGCAACGGGGGCTTAGAGGTGGGGGGGTGTATGTGTGTCAGGGGGGTGGAGGGAGGAGGGGATGGTGCTGAGAGAGGACCTCCTCCCTGCCAGACAGTGATGCTGTAAGAGCAGCTTCTGAACTACCCTCCAGAGGGGCTTACAACACCCCCAGCAAAGACTGAGAGATGGAAGAAGAAGAGGTTGATGAGAAAAGGGAGGGGGGTGAAAGAGAGGAGGAGAGATGAAGAAGAAATAAAGCAAAAAAAAAGGAGAGCAGGGATGATGCACTCTTGACAGAAAGAGAAGGAGAGAGGGGGAAAGATGTACAATATTTTTTTTAAAAAATGCATATAAAGATGGACGGATGATGGAGGGAGGAGAGGAGCACAGTGCGAGTAATGCCATTATCACGCTCACTTCGGCACAAGACCGCGGCTGGAGCCGGTTGGCATGGCAACGGTGTGGAGGAAAGCCATTTCCTGGGCGGGGAGAGAGAAAGGGAGACAAGCAGCACTTCCTCTTGAGAGAGTTAGTAAAAAAAAAAGTATGAAAAAAAGAGGTAGAGGCGAGGAAAAGGAGAGGAAGAGTGGAAGTGTTTCTAGAGAGGGAGGGAGGAAGAGGTGGAAGTATAAGGGGGGAGAAAGTGTTCAAAACGCAGCAGCGAGGCAGGAGAGAGTGGCAGCGATGATGTCACTCAGTCACTGTCACTCAGCTGGAATAGCCATGGCAACTGGCTCTCTCACACACACACACACACACACACACACACACACACACACACACACACACACACACACACACACACACACA
>JBAJHX010000053.1:5131511-5162739 GCA_037176925.1 Amniataba percoides
CCCCCCCCCCCCCCCCCCCCCCCCCCCCCCCCCCCCCCCCCCCCCCCCCCCCCCCCCCCCCCCCCCCCCCCACCCTTACCGCATTTTCCCCTCTTTAAAGAGCGATTGTTTCACAGTGTTCCAAGAAGAGCCGGGTACACTGACAGAGCCCCCATGGGAGTGCCAGGAATGAAGGGAATGCAGTCAAATCGTGCAGAAAAGGGGAAAACTGTGTAACAACTGCATGCTGGGTATTTGCATCATTAGTGTGAAAATGCTTTGCTTCCTATTCCCAGGGAAAGAAAGCACAGAGGGGTGGGTGAGCGGAGGGGGGGATCCTGGAGCAACTTGACGGGTGACTAACTCATCCACTGCTGGAGTCAAACCCCCGTCACATGGTTAAAGTCAATACTCTTGTGTACACATGGCATTGTGACTGAATGAAGTTTAACAGTCAGTGGAGCAGACCACGTCTGCTTTCATTTTTTCCACATGCGGTATCATCTAATCTGTCCTCTGTAATACAAAGTTTGCATCCTCTAACAAGCTCAGAACTGTATCAAGTCAAAAGCATGAATTAGTGGTGTATGATTCAACAGCAGCCCTGCTGTTGAGTACGTAAATGAGATTTATATGAATAAAACAGCTGTGAGATCATCTGACTCCCACGACGTTCTCCTTTTTCCAAACTCTTTCCTTCCTCCACCATTTTCTCATCTCATGTTAAAATGATTAAATCAAAGTATACTCTAGTCTCATCATCAACTGCTGCCCTCTTCTTAAGCTTACACAAACTAATATTATCTGCATTAAAAATGCGGGGTGTTGTAGGTACTGAGCTGCATCAGTAGACACAATGGTGTGCATTTCTTTAAAAATTTACAACCTTTTTTTGTTAGTGGCCATTTCATGTAAAGCCATATGATCATGGGACAATGTCTAAAGCAGAAAAATTAAAGTGAATTTATCTTAACAGTCTGCTTAAGAAGAATTACTGAAACAGGCCAGAGGATGTAAAGCTGTTGTTCAGGTCCCCAGTGGCAAAAAGAAAACTTTCAAAATAAACTCTATCCAAGAACTCAGTATGCACCATGGATTTGCATTAATATATACAGACATACAGACTTTTTTTTATCATCATCATAACTGTATAAACACGTGCAAAAGTGATGCATTGGTAAGGAGTGTGTTCAAGTGCTGCAAACATCAGATTACTCACACCAGAGGACATTTCTGACAACCATAAGAAGCACAAACAAACAAGCTCTCAGGAAGGCAGCTACAGTACAGAGAAACTACAGGATGCTCCACAAACTACAAGACACTTATTGGAAAGAGGGTAGATCGACAGAGGCCGGCAGAAGCTACGAACATGACACACAAGTGCAGCACAACTTCAATCTAGCAGGAAAGGTGAAACAACAATAAAACACCACAGTGAGGGAAGTTCAGCAGAAAGACGAGGAAAAACAGACTCGAAGTGCACCCTGTGGTGACACAACAACCACCGAGGGTCAGCTAGGGCCGCTACACAGAGAGAAGACACACAAGTCGGTTCAGTCACAGCACAAATCATCAGCTGGGATTGGAAGCAGAACTGCACACCAGGTTCTGAGGAAGGAGCTCGACACACAAGCAGAGCACAGCACAGCAACAGAGCGACGCTGAGCCGCCTCTGGAGCACAAGACGAACCACCGCAGCGAGGGTAAACACAAAACTGCAGCGTGGAGTGCAACTCACCGTGTGGTATCCCCGGGCTATGGGCGGCTTTCCGGTGGGGTACGGATCCACGGTGTCGATGATCGTCTGCCTCTCCCCTTTCTGGTTGATCTTCCGAAAGCGCCGACGGGACTGTCTGTGCGAGGCTTGCCGCTGAAAGTACTCCTCATTTTCATCCATATAGTCCACCTGGAAACGACAGGGGGGGAGGGAGAGGGAGAGAGGGGGGAGTGACTGCCTTCATCTTCATTCACGCCCTTCCCCACTTCCCCTCTCGAAAAAAAACAAAACAAAAAGAAAAAACACACACTTGTCTCAAAACCCCACCCTCCTGTACTCCATCTCTGATTCCTCCTCCTCCTCCTCCTCCTCCTCCTCCTCCTCCTCCCTGCCTCCCACCCCTCTCATTGCGTAAAAATAGAAGTGTGTGTGGGACGCGCGATGCACACCTACGTCAAAGGGGTGCGCGCAAAACAAAAAAAAAGAGACGGAGGGAAAAGAAAACACGGGGATGAGGAATTTGTGAGTGAGGGAGGGAGGCAGAGAGAGCGGCGGGGAGCAGGACTGACTGACAGACGGCGATAAACAGAGATGGAGTCTGGTAGAGTGGAAGACGAGGAGATGAAATAAACGCTCTGTCAAATCTCGCCATCTCTGTGAAACATATTAACCACAATGAAATTACATGTTAAAAGAAGATAAAATCCATGTTTCCATTTTCAATGAACTGGGAGGAGGGGGAAAAAAAATTTCCAAGTGGAAACTGGCACAGCACGCCACTTCAACATGGCAGACAGTGATGACTTTCTCAAGTATTTTTTGGTTAAATGACGCTTAAATGGGACCAATCTATTGCCTGGTGGCTTTGGGTCACGATGGAATGACATATTTAAGTTTCTGCTGTCTTTCTTTTTTTTTTTTGGCTCCCCATCCCTCATCCCCTCTCACTTGCAGCGGCTTCACATTTCACAGCGCTCAGCCTTTGGGATTACAACACTAAAATCGCTCTCCGCCGTACCAACTGCTGCCATGACAACGGCATGGGGAGCTGTGCATGAGAGAGAGCATGAGTGTGATTGTGTGTCTAATTGCAAATCTCTGTGCAGTGTGTGCGTACAGTACGGACACGTGAGCAGCTTTCTTTTTTCTTCCTTCGTTCGTTCGTCTCGCCGCTCATGTTTGCAGGTCTGCGTGTGCTGCTCGAACTTGTAGCAGAGGGGTTTATCTGCTTGTATCTGTATTTCAGCAAGCACAAAGCCCTCCTCAGTAATTATAGGGCGAGTTGGCACCTATTATTGCAAAAGGGGTAAGGGGTGTTATTACTGAGGGGTTTATGTGTAGCTGATACAGGCTCAGTTAACAGAGCGCCCTCCACCACCACCAACACCTCCTCCCATCCACAACGCACACTCATGGAGACACAGCAATTACAGCATGTGAAAAGGAGATCACCGAAATGTGCTGTGACTGCAACCAGTTGTTACTGCACGCTGACAGGACGTGGGTTATGTTTGATGTCTTCCTCAGTGATGGGAGGATGAGTACGCGCTAGAAATGGTGGTGAGTGAGCAGCGTGTAGGTGCCATGTGTGCGATTTTAAAAGGCAGCAGCATCCTTTGCTGGAAGCCAAATCAAAATGAATGTATGATATGTGTGTTCTCAATTTGATTCCTTCTTCTTTGTAGAAATCCCTTTCTGTTTAAAGATGATTTTCAACCTGGCTCTCTTTCTTTATTCTTTATTTTAGGACATTATGAGAGCGAATGTCTGTCGAATATCTTGTAATGTGAATCTATGAGGGTTAATCTAAACTGTTTGGTGAATATAAAGTGTGGATACGGATGAATTCATGTCATTGGTCTTAAGGTTAGAGTCAAGAAGTTTTCCTGTTGATCAGAAAGACTTCCTGAGTTCTAGCTCTCTTCGGAGAATGGTACAAGTATTTATCCATGGAGCTGTAAGGATTAGGCGATTAATAAAAAAAAAAGAAAAGAAAGAAAGAACATGCAACTATTCTGCTAATCAATTAATAGTTTACATCATTTTTCAAGCAAATATGCTCTAATTTTTAAGGATTTGCTTCCATTACGTGATTTTAAAGCCATCATTTCAGGATTTTGGGGAACTGGTCGAACAAAACAGACGTGATTGCACATTTTCACTATTTCCTGAACCGATTAGTGGAGAAAATAATCCAAAGATTATTCGATAATTAAAATAATCACTCTGTTTACCCAGTGATTTGTTTATTCCCATTAGCTGGACCTTGCTACTTGTGGACATGATTACTTCAAAAGGATAAATACCACAACTATTTTCTATTTGAAAAGAGTTTTTTAAAAAGTTAAATAAAAACGTCAGTCTTGTTTCGATTCACTACTCCTGTTTTCTTGCAGCACTAAAAACGACAGCTGTTTTGTGAATCTGCACAACGTTGACTTTGTCTCTTGCATACCGCCGCCCTTTGGTGCAAAATCATCAGCAGAACTGCATCTGTTCTGATCTGCAGGCCTCAGAGGGCTTCTGTTCAACACGTGATTGTTTTGTGCCGCTACCTCTCGCGTCTGTGCCCCCTCTGAGAAGGGAATGACTTATTCTCGGATACTTCTTCTGTCAGCCAACATTCAATTTGCGCTACAACTGGGTCAGAGTTTCAGCCAGCCGAAGACGTGAACCACCGCAAACAAACAGTTAAATACAGCTGTGCTTTAAAACTGTGAGGAAACGTCAGTCGGAGGCATTTATGCAGATTAGAAGCTATACTCTGATGTAGGTAATGTAGGTTTGGTGATCCACGTGGGCGCAGCTCGCTCTTAATACACGCCGGAATTCCAAAATCAATAATCATGGTGATTTTCCACTGTGCTAACATCAGAGACAACTGAACACCAGTTTCCGGGAGACCGAGCACTGTTGGTTTGCATTAAATGAAGCTTGAAGAATGACTGGTGAATGCAGTTTTTTACCTTTAAAGATAAAGAATTTGACACCATAACTGACAGGTGAAAGGCGCTGATCCTGTATCTTGCTTTTTTCTTCCATTTCTTTGTGGTTGTAAGGCAGGAAAAATTTTGTCAAAATAAAAATGACCACTCTACTCTGCGTATGTTTTGTAGAGTGTATGTGTGTGAGGTAATGTTTTTGACACCTGCGTGCTAAAAAGTCTGATAAATGGGACTCACCACAATCATCTCTGAGGGTTCCAGGACGATGCACTCACATCCGCGTCGCAGGCTGCCTGCTGATCGCTTCCCAAAACTGGACAGAAAAAGACAGAACAAACAAAGTGATGAGAAAAACAAGAATTCAGAGGTCAGTGTTTTCCCGACAGAAGAAAATCAGTCCATTTTATGTTGTCTTTCCCATACGTGTCTTTGGAGTCTGAACTCTCACACTGACAGCCAAGAAGCACAGACAGATCACTTAAATGTCAGTGAGAGTCTATAGGTGACTCTGTGCCCAACATTTTAAATATGCAGTATGGAATTTCTGGATAAAATGGTGAACAGAGATTCATTCAATGGACAGTTCGTCCTTTCAGCTGCCACCCCTCCTCCCACCTGAAGGGAAACACACGCCTCTGGAAAAGTCCACTTTCGTGATGTCACAATTCGTACAGTATGCCTCGTGCCTAATGAGGGGGGAACCGGGGAATATTAAAAGTAGCGGAGACCAAAACGTCTCAAACAAGGGCAGCAGCCACGGAAATTCTGAGCATGAGGAGATCCAACTTGTGGGTTTGATGAAGAATGAAGCCTTTGTCCGGCGCCCGACCTCGACGCAGCGACACAAGGATGTCCTTGTTTGTTATTTTTAAACATCTTTCAATTCAGAATGTGACCCATATCTTGTTGGTTTGCTGATTGTTTTGTAAGATAAACTCGAGTGACTCCAGAAGCAGAGACAGCAGAGGGTTTGTTTGCCCGCTCCGTGCACATGTTTCGGATGACTAAGATCGACTTGCAATCTGATCTTTAAATTTACATTATGTTAAGGAGATCTGGAAGCTGAAAACATTTATTTGCTATTGCTGCTTTAGAACTGAAATGATTATAACAAACAAAACAAAAATGTTTGATTCTTGAATATGATTGAAAGATTGGGGAAAGATGTGGTAAAAAGGTTCAGCTTAAATTTATTTACCTTCTCAAAAGTGCATATGTTCTGGTTTTCTTAGTCCTCATTGATAGTAAACTGAATACCTTTGGACTGTTAGCTGTACAAAATAATTTGAAGACATCATCATGAGCATATTTTCTGCATGGCAGCTTAATACATTCATACTGGAGCTACCCAAATTATGAGGAAACTCAGTATATGTACATGACATTTTATAGATATCAGATCGCATACTTATGAAAGAATTAGGGGATTAACTATCAATATACACATTATCATTATTATACATCATTATTTGCATTATTTCAGTATTTGACTTTATGAGATGTATTTATATATCTTCTCATTTCATTTTTATATTTCATTCATTCTTTTTAGAGCTGCAACAATCCATCAAACAATCGACAGCTCAGGTGAAGGAAAATTAATCGTGACTGTTTTCTCGATTCATAAACCGAGTCTGTTGAAGCATTAAACCAATTCCTCACTGTGTGACTGATACAATGTGAGGAACTAGTGGTGTAGAAAGTTGTGCTCACAGTGAAGTGAGCAGTGGGCAGCGCTGAGTGGCTACCTGCACCGAGGCAGTGGAGGTGGCAGCTTTCATCAATCACACCGACAGGTACAGACCTCGGGCACAGCATGGCCTAAATGCTGTGGAGCCCTGGGCATGTGGCTGCATGTTGTGGGCAGAGCCTGGTCAGGGTGGAAAATAAATACCGGCCAGCTGCAAAGGGCTCGTGATACTCTCTCCACCTGCCACTTTGGCAAAGAGCAAATAATGATTTTTGCGGTGCCTTTTATTTTCTAAAAGTCGATTTAGCTTGCTTTGCTTTTTCTTTTTTCTTTCACAGACAAGCCTTTGTTGGGTTTTGTGTTTTACCTCTTTTGTCAGCCATTCTGTTGTTTCTCTGCCAGTGCTGCGATTTCACTTGACTAATTTGTCAACTTTCTGACGCCTCCTGAACAACGGATTGTCAAATAACTCTGCACGACGCAGTTAACTTCTGCAGAGAAGCATAAAACTGAAATCAAAGGCTACACTGAGTGACTGGCCGGAGTGCGGCGAGCTGAGTGAATACAGGCAGCGAAGGGGTTAATGCTGATGGTTGCTGTTTGCTTTGCCAGAGCTTCAGTTTAATGCGTTTTAACTCTGCTTGTATCCCCGACATACACAAGCCTGAATTCCACCACGGGGCCCAAACAAAACTACAGTGCGGAGAGCTTACTCAGTGTTTTCGCTCACATTCTCACAAGAAGACAAACGCTGTAACTCTTCTGCAACTTATTTCCAGCAAAGATGATTTGTCAGCTGGACTGCAGCTTCAGAGAAATGATCGAGTGCTTTTGATCTGGTTTTACAGACATTTGGAGTCAGTACCAGCTCTGATCCAGTTGAGCCTCCCCCTTGGCTGGCTCTGCTGTTATAAAAAAGGGAGTAGAGATTCCACCCCATTACGCATCGCAAAACACGTTCGGCCACCAAACACAAAGAGAAAAGTGACATGTTCAATCACGTTCCCCCATTACATTCCTAACATTGGTAATCCAATCCTCCATTTCGCAGAAGGCAAATGCCACTGGCAATGTGAGATATTAAAGAAGGGATTATGGAAGTGGAGAGTGGGGGGCTGGAGGGCTTTTTCTAACACAAAAGTGTCTTGTTTGGAGATTAAAGCCTCCACTGCTGCGTGACTAGTCCTGAGCAAATATAAAAAGTACAACCCAGCTGTGTGGGTGAACGTATATTAGACAACAAATTATAATGTCTTAAACAAACAGCGGATTCTCCCAGTGAGCGCTCGGTTGCACTAAGGCGTGGGCACCTCTGCAGCAATCAACACGGTCACACAGCACATACTGCAAAAGTTTGACCCGTGCAAATATTTTATTATTTTATTAGCTCTACTAATGATGCCAAACTATTTGC
Organism: Amniataba percoides; assembly: GCA_037176925.1. NCBI lineage: Eukaryota > Metazoa > Chordata > Actinopteri > Centrarchiformes > Terapontidae > Amniataba > Amniataba percoides. The sequence goes on from JBAJHX010000053.1 coordinate 5,139,260, forward strand.
ACAATCTACTTGCTATGAATAATTCAGCACTGAGGAATTCAAGCCCCAAAGTTGAACCAAATGGTTGCGCTGTCTTTCCTGAGAACCACAGTGTGTGTTGCTCGGCAAACTTACGAAACCAGATAAGAGAAAGATTGATAGGAAAGGTGCCAGATGCTTGAACAGGTGACTCATTTATAACAGAGAGCAGCACCGGGTGAGGATTAGAGTTGTCATATTTCCACAGTAAAATGTTGCTATCTGCGGTGCATTCAACTGCACAATCCCTTATATCAGTGCTGAAAAATCATTTCTCTTTATTGTCCCTTTAAGGGAAATTCACCCAGTGGAACCCATTAAAATGCAACAGACAACAAGCAGTGCATAAATACATGAAGCGGTAACACATACATAAACCTCCAAACAGCATTTATCGAAAAAGAAACAACATATTTTCTGCACGGCAGCTTAATACATTCATACTGGAGCTACCCAAATTAGGAGGAAACTCGGTATATTCAAATGGGCACTTGATAACATGAAAGAACTGGAATTCATGACGGCCAAACTTTGTTGTTCAAGGTAATGAAACTCAAATTTAATGAATACAGTGCTACACCGGCCATTCACAGTATTTTCTAAGAGTCACACAGCCAACTGTATAATCACACAGCCACCTTGAGTTGTCCAAAGATGTCAAATTATGGAACTCTTCCTCATTTTTTACCATCCACCTCATGAGACACAAACATGGCCTTCACTTCAGATAAAACCTCACACTCTTCCTCTAAAAGGGTTCACCTGAAATATGAGATGCAGATGACCCTGTTAGGTCACTGCTTGTTTCATAACATCTCATAACTTCTGTCTGCTCTATTTATACTCACGTTTTAACCCTGTAAAAACAGGAAATGAGCATGTGATTCAATGACCGCCAGAAAACACAGCCTTAACTCTTCTGTCTGCATTAAAAACATTTTACTTAGGCACAAAAGTGTCTTTTTGTTACTCAACATGCCGTTAACATATAGTTTGTCACCCATGATAAATCTATCACATTTGTTTGCTTAGCTCCTTTCATGCAGCGCCATCAGACACTTTACAAGTCTCAGACAGGCGGCCTGCATCTCATTTTCCAATGAAACCCTGAAGCTCTCTCTCTGTTGACTTGACTGACATCTCCCCTGCTTCGGTGGCCTCGCTCTCTCCTCCCCTCCCATTATACAACAAGCCTGGGCGTCTGGAATGTCATTCCACATGCATCACCAGACTTTCACTCTGCGAGCCCGGCAGCCCACCGCCAAAGCCTCAGATCCATTCTGCCGTCTGACTGAACCAGTGCAATCCCTAATCTGCGCCCCTGGTCTGAGCTGGAGACGGAAGGTGGAGGGAGCTCGCTCCGTTAAGATGTTTAACCGAGTAAGTGGTGAGAGGGCACGCCGGCTTTTTTTACCCACCAGACCCCTAAGAAGGACAAAGATTAAACTCCCTGGTTATGCAAGACTTTACACCCAGCACAGAGTGAGGCAAGGGGAGGTCAGGGGAGGGAGAGGTAACGAGTCTCAGGAGTGACGGACCACGACTGTTAAGTCAACAAAAACAGCATCCAGGGTTGAAGGGTTTACCTGCATCCCGTCAGAGCGGCAGCTGACCGTCCAACCCACCTCTCACCTTGCAAACATAAACAGAATTCCTCTGAGGAAGAGCGTGGCCGTAGCGCACACATGCCCCGAACCTCTGCACCCGCCACTTCTGAAATAGAAGCTCACACCGATGCCAAGAATGTGCGATCGACTCGTGACTTTTGCTTCCCGAAATACAACTTCACTGACATCGTAACAGCAAAGAGAGTAGGGTACTGAAGCAGAGAGTTTACAGAGAGAGAGAGAGAGAGTGAGTAGGCTAGCCGCTCCAAACTTTTCCGAGACGTATCAATCAATCATCGCTGCATCTATCATCCATTTTTAACACATACTCGCCTCAGCGGGGGCTCCATCTTTGTTTTGGTTTCAAAGTTGCCAAAAGTCTTGTCTAACCCCCCCGAACATGAAGAGTGCACACCCCTTTCACTGGCAGCACACACAGCACACTGTCAAATCCAAAATAACATCAAAGTCGTGTTTTACATTCCAGACTTGAAGGTTTTACCGCAACCGGCACCCGTCCGAATTTTAAATTACAACCCAGAAAACACAGAGTAGGAGTTTCTAGGCAGAGCTGTGGTGAATCACACACAGGAGTTCAGTGCTGCTGTAGTCTGGACACTCACCCCAACAAAAAAAAAAAAAATCCCAGAGTGACACCGCCGCCTGATAAGATAAGAGAGGATCCCTCCTTCTAAAAACTCCCCCCGCCGTTAGTCCAGAGTGAGTCCGACAAGCATGTTTCAAGTCCCGACACTTTGGTGCGACTGCGGCATATCGTCCTGCACACACCCCGGTGCTGCTGACTGAGATTGTGTGTAAGAATGGGAGTGTGTTGCTCTCAAAGTGTATGTGCGGATCAGCCTGGGCCCAATGGCTCTGCCCCCTTTCTCTTTCTCTCTCTCTCTCTCTCTCTCTCTGTGTAATGTGGTGCTTTGACTGCAGCCAGCATTCCAGCGTACGACTCACTTCCTGCTACAGAGTTACAAGTCATTGAGAGGGAGGGGTGTGTGTGTGTGTGTGTGTGTGTGTTAGGGTGGGAAGGTGTGGACAGCTGTAGTCCTCCCCTTTCAGTAGAGGTTACTCACAAACTTTCATAATCAACCTCACGAAACCAACAGAAAAAAAAAAAATCTTTAAAAATTAAATGGATTTTTGTCAGTTCTGAGTCAAGACAACTTTAATTTATCACATTTAGAACTTTAAAAAATGGGTTAACTTTTGTAGCTAAACTCATTAGGTTATTTAGCCGATTAGCATACTTCCCAGCATGCACAGTAATTAAGATGGCCGCTAAGCTTTGTTATTCTGTACTTGATTAATCCACAGAAAGTTGTTGTGACAGTTTTTTTTACATGTGGTCTTTTCTGTGATCAATTTCAAAACCGTGACGCAGATAAAAAAAATCAACGTATGCTGTAGCTCTCTAAACGCACGTATAAGTTGGAGGGTTGCACTTTCAATTTTTGATAGCACCTAACTGTTTTCATATTTATGACTCAGTGGTGGTCCTGGTGTGAGTGTCGAAGCTCAGCATGTGATGAGTAGGCAGGGTGGCGGGTGAAGGATTAGACTTAAAACCACTTTACTGGTGGGAAAATAAACACAACTGACAACAAGCAACTCTTGTCAACATTTATCCTTACCTGGAGAGCTGTTAATTTAACTTTTCTGTGAGGTTTTTTTATGAGAGATATCAATGCAACTGAAACTATGATCACGTTTACTCATCAATACCGGTGAGTCTCCAAAAATGCTGGATCCTCCATTATTCAAATCATGCTACTTAACAGCGTCTCTTCGTTAAAGCTGCTTGTACTGTAAATATCTTTCAAATGCAAAGACCGTGTTTATTCTGCAGATTTTCTATTGCGATTTAAAGCCTCCAAACCAAAACCAAAGTAGCCACAAAGGACACTTGTGAGAACTGTTTTCAGTGCCAACTATTGCTGCATGTCTAATAACCTAAACATATAAAAATCTCTTTAAATTCAGTTAATTCAAGTCATGTTTACATCTCAACAGCCCATGAACAAAGTTAACAAACTACTCAATATGAGGTCAGGTGTATTCAAATCTTTTGTTTCGTCCAGTTGATTTATTACTCTGGTAGCAGCCCGCATGTGAATCACCGTTGGCAGCAACCTGAAATGGTATTTTTAAATGTTTTTCACTAAAAAACAGGAAAACAATCCTCATTGCTGCTTTTGAAGTGATACAAAATACAATTCAAAATCCAAATCACCACAAGTGACCACATAAACTTTTGTAAATACAGTTAAAATAAGTGTTGTTTACATCAATAGGAGGAGTAAAATCAACCCCATTCAAGCACATAAGTGTCCGTCAACTGCCAAAAAGCATACAGTAGATGATCAATACTAAAAATAGATGAGTAAAGTGAGTGTATTTGTGCAATTATGGAATAAATTATTGCTAGATCCGTTTGTCATGTACAGTCACAGATGAGTCTGCCTGGGCTGCTGCTGGCTGCCCAGAAATGATCCGACTGTTACTGACCTCTTCTCACAGGAGTTCGTGTTCACAAAAATGACTGAAATTCTCCCACTAACCCACTGCTGATATGAGCTGATTCAGTTAAGGGCTGTGGCTTCGGTTAGGCAGTAGGAGACTGACGATCAGGAAACTGTTCAGATAATGACCAGAGCGCAGTGGAGGAGGAAGTAAAAGAATTCAGGGTTAATAAAGTGTATATCATGGTGGAAGTAAAGACTTCCATTTGGTGGGTTATTATTAGCTGTGACTCAAAACATTCAACACGCTTATCAGAATATTACAAACTGCACAATGTCTCTCTTTTCGAGGGGGAAGGCTGTTTAAAGAGGTATTACTTGCATGCATTGCAATTTTTTTGTGGTTCTGCTGTCTATTCCATTTCCATTAAAAAAAAGCTGCTTAGTTGCAGAAAACTTAGAGCTGCAGCATCAACGCACCAGCCTGGCTACAGCCCGACCGACAGATGTGAGGCATCTGGACAGAAAATGAACAACAGGTGTGACAACTGCTTGTTTTTATTCTGTGTGGTGTGTTACTGAGCAAGAAAATCAATACAACAAGTGACCTAAGTTTAGCCAGTCAGATCTTTGTTGTTGTTTTTTTGTGCGACCTCATCTAGTTTGACAACATGTACACCATGTTCAGTCACTTAGACCAATAGGAGTAGAGGGAGCACTTTCGACTGCAAACATCATTATTTTGTGTCATGGACGTGAAACCACTTGACCATTACGCTCGAGTCAGGACATGCCAAAGGAATCATACCTATGGCTGCAATGTCACTCACACAAAAGTATGTATACTAGACCCTTTTCTATTTAACTTCACTATCAAATGGAAAGTCAAAAGACAGAGCTTACAGTGACCAATGATAATGATTCCTGTTCTATGCATAAAACTGTTTTTATGATTTTGTTTAAGATTGCATGTTAAGACTTTTGCTGTCATCGTCATCAGGCTTGTGGTGTCTAACATGACAAATGGTGGGCTATGATTGGTCCAACTAAATCACTTTATCATCGCCTAGTCTGACAGAAATAAATGTCTGTAGCCTTCATGACAATGAGAAGGCCTTATTTGCAGATCTTCTTTGGTTCAATGTTATACACAGCATGTATTTTTACATGTTTTAAATGTGTGTCACCCATTTAGTGAGTTATTTATTTGGGTTGTATTTGATTTCACACTAGCCTGCGGGTTAAATACGGCACAGAGCTCCAGCTTCTTTCACTTAATGACTGAGTCATTCCTCTTCCTCTGGATCACATCTCACTACAGCGACCAGCGAGGGGGGGGCAGAGCAAGAGAGAGAAGCACCAAACGGATGATGGAAGCGTATCAGGTTTATCAGGTTTTCAACCTTGCTGCCAATGTAGATATGAACAGCCATTTCTGGTCTGAAACCCAATTCCACAACATCTTTAAAAGCTTCAGGAAGTCCCGCTGGACTCCATTCAGTTCCTCATGTCACAACCAATTTCCCCTCCAAGCCATTTTACCCTTTTTGTCTTTGTCGCTACGGCCATTAAAAACTTTTGACGACAGACATTTTCAGTTGAAAATGAACACTTACTCGAGCGCAGAGGCAGTTTCACAGCACAGAAGTCCTTGAAAATTTGAATAATTTGAATATGTCATTTTGAATGTGTCATTTCAAATATGTCTTCTTGTTACTGGGGAAATTGGTTTTGATGCGACAGCCGGACACAACGGCTGAGGAGGAGGCTCAGATTATAGATATAGAGCTGACAATAAACAGATGCACAGTTTTTAATAAATACAATGTCAGAACTTGTGTAATCATGCTAATTAAATCTACAACACCCAATCAAAACATGCTCAGCCAACCAATCAGAGCACAGTCCAGACTGTGATTGGACTTAATCAGAACAAGATAAGAAGTTAGTCAACACAGGGATGTGAACAACATGCACTGATGATTTCATAGTTATGTTTAACATTGCTTTTATAATGTGGACTTATCAAATCATTTCATCAAACTCTACTTTAACATGTTCTGCTGATAATACTCCACCAGCGTGTGAATTTTAATGAGGCTTTATATTTGCATGCTGTGTGTTGTGTCACGCACTCCTCTGCCGTTCAGGTTCAGTTAAGTTCAGGCCATACTTCCTTTAGGCTACGGAGATATTACAGTCATAATTAAAGGAAACCTGCATTCCTCTTCTTCCTGGGCCATTAGTGTCCATTTTACCTTAAATGATCTAGCTGTTGCTGTGGTCCCTAACACTACCGTAAGACTAATTTCTTCAGCTTTACATTCACACTTATTTAATTCTGATTAAAAGTCCTCAATGTGGAGTTTTTTATTATATATCTACTTTAGTGCAGTTGGTATAACTGTAAAAAACAAAAGTGAGCTAATCACCGACCTGAGACAGCGTCATGCAGCAGCGTGGATCTCTGCACAGACTTCCTTGAAACATATGCTTAGTAAACATTTTCAGAGCCCTCTCCTCCCCAGTGGCTGCGGTCAGGCATTAACTTTAATCTGCCAATACCTGCAAATCCCCCTCCGGCATCCCACACATACACACTTTCACCTTGTCAAAACAGAAGAGGTTATATTTAAGACGGGAGCGGCCTTTTGGCACATTTCCGATCGAGCCTTTCGTTTTAAATGCCTCCCACGTTCATGTGAATCCGGAGAATGACCGCTGCCGACCCCCACAGCGCTGGTGGGACAGCTCTGCTCCGCGGGCTAAAGTGACGAGGCCGAGCTCCGAGTGGCTGTAGGTGTGTGTTATGCAAGCTTAATGGATGAAAAAGATCATTGTTTTCAAGACGCCCACAGTGATGGTTCATGTAACAGATCCACTTGTGAAATCACAGCTTTTTAACATTTGGGTCTTGGCTTCAGAGGTGGTGATCACTGCTGTGAGAGCTGGGGAGGGGAACATGAATCCTCTCAAAGTGTCGTATGGTGTTATCATCCATCATGGGGGTGGACTGGAGACAAACCTCCACTCTTCTTTCCTAAAATACTTCAAATATTTGTTTCTTGGTTTGGGCTACCTTATCAGAAAATGGGGATGGAATTATATGTAAATCCTGTTCAGATGTTCAGAGGGACATCAAACACGTTTTAAATCAACCTAAAGTGGCGACAACAAGATAAAATAGTTCAATTTTTCTTTCAGTGTTAAATTACAATGAAAGTAGCGAGCAGCTATTCAGAAAGTTTTCAGATAGCATGATGCATGTTAATGCTTTAATAATATGGTCTTATGTTGTTATAAATTATCAATGAAGTCTCCCTGATTAGCATTTATAACACATTAAAATGTAGTTGTATGCAGTTAAAAAGCCATTTCTGTGTGTGTTTTTTTTTAATGTATAGTGTTAGCAATTATAAATTCTCCTATGAAGACATGTTTTATTTTATTACAATCTAGTGTATCTAATCACTTTTTCAACGGTTATATAATTCTTATGTACTGGATCTGAAGTAAATTCATGTGGATGTGGCAGGAACTTTTATTTTGAAGGTTAAAGATCATTTAAGGGTATGAAAGACTTTTTTCATATGTAAATGTGCTAATTAGGAGTGGTGTTTGTCGGGGCCATGTGTATTGCAGGTCTGCATAGACAAAGTTAAAATTCATTGTTGTGACCATGATGTCCAGCATGGAGCATTTTGTGCCTCTGTTATGGTGTTACACATGCACAGAAAGGATTTATATGTATTTGTTGCACCAGTTTATATCTGTTTTACTTTTGTTTTCTCTTAGGACTTTTCCTAGGGAGGGAACAGAAAGCATTTCTGCAAGAGATACCCTGTGAACGTTTTGTTTCTCCAGGATTGCAGAAACGATATTGCTGATGTCATCTTTGGTCTCTCGCAATAAAATGCAAGGCATCAGCCCAGCATCTCTCTCTCTCTCTCCGCTGAGAGAAGCAACTGTTTGAAAAGCTCTGGCATATCCGGTTCTTTTCTTCCCTGACAACGTAAATAACATTTAGTTTTGTGATGGAGAAAACTATTATCAAGCTTAAACTTTTCCTTTTGAGAAACTCAACAAGCAGGTGTGCCCTTTATAACCTTAAGAGGCCACTCTGCAAACAATGTTTAAAGAGCCAATTTTGGTAAACTGAATCACACCTGTTTACCCATCTAAAAAAAGCTGATAAAACAGCCTTTTTTAGATAGTATAAATTAAAATCGACCCTCTATTGCCAGTCCAGGATTAGGTTTTTTATCTCCTTTGGTGACTGTCGTAAACAGGCTTTGGGGAAAGGAAGCCACTCGCATGGCAGTGCCAAGATCAAGCCTCCAAACGACGGCCTGAATCAAAATGGCCGATGATCCTACCTGCTTCTGGGAAGGAACATGGACTCCTTGATGAAGACAGAGCCAGACAACAGGATGTACCAGCAGCTTCCAATGTCGTCGGGACTGGAAGACAGAAAGAGAGACACAGTTAGCACATTTTATTGAGCAGTGAGTGGTGAAAAACTAGTAAAATGAAGCCCGATATGAGACATTCAACTCCAGAACACACAATTCTCCAATTCTACAGAAGAGTAAGTTAGTCAAGTAAGAATTATAATACTATCAGGGACAACATCTTAATTTTCATCTAACTAAATGATCAGCCTCAGGTATTGTTTTATTGAAATTTCTGTATGTAATATTAGAATTAAACTCTTCCACGTTTAAGTGTCACAATGCTACAGAGACTGAAAAAAATAAGCAAACTAAAATCTCTTTTATGTCCTCTCTTTTAGAGCCAGAATTTTAATAATCTATTAATCATTTTATGCAAAAATGCCCAAAAAAGACTCAGGTTAAGGCCTCTGAAATGTGCAAAATACAGACAGCAGAGAGGAGAGAACATGAGAAAGAGAGTGTTAGAGAGAGAGAACTATGAATGAACCGAGGAATCATGTCTCATCCACCCACACCCATGGCCCTGCTGAAACACACAGATGAAGGAAATTGGGCTTCGCAGACGCAGTAAACTCAGACTGACCTCTGGATGATGTGGCTGGCTGTCAATTTCTTACATCAAAGCTGGTAAACAAACACACACACAACTCAAGTACACACAAACACGCTTCCACCACGCTTATGTGGCACTTTTGGTCATTTAATTTAAATGACAGACACGTTTTTGGGTTTTACGTATTATGTCGCATTACTAGAGAGCCAGGGGCCTTATTAAGACACATCAACAACACTGCTGAGAGTTTGCCTTCACACAAACAACTCACAGAATATGAAATTTTAATTCAGATTGTCAGAGTTAATAAAGCATGATGGTGCCTTTTAGAGGATAACAGCATCATTTCATGTATCAGTTTTGTTCCTTTGCTCATCTAGCTTATATGAGGACTTTCATGGCTACCAGAGGGATTGCACAGAGATAATCTGAGACTGAAATACACTGAATCTTCTAGGCTCAATACATGCGGGATTATCAAAGAGGCTGGGCATGTTAACATACAGATAATGTAAACAAATGCTACGGACACAGATTAGAAAGTTAATGCAACCAGCCAGAAGGCTCAAGGGACAAGCAGAACATATGAACATATGCTCTGTGCAGGTCAGTGAGTGCAAATATCACAGAGAAAACCGCTGTTTTTGTACCAAAAAACCTTGAATTTTGGTAAATAAAGGATTCTTTGCAACTCTAAATTAACTTCCATGACACATCTTTTTACCTTCATTTTAATTGTGGTTTAAAACATTCCTTGTTTGACAGTCCTACATTTAACATGTTACCTGACATCCCTCTGACAGTAAAGAGGAAGTACAAATTCACAGAAGGAAGTATTCTCACGACACTGATAGCATCGCGATCTGGTGATGGGAATTGAACTCTATCAGCAGCGGTGGAAAGAAATCGACATGCCAGTGAACAAAAACTGCTTTTGTTTTGCTTGCAGATTCATGACCACAAACATTTTGATTATTTTACTATATTTTAGGATTTAATCTGAACCGTCAAATTGTGAAAGAGAACTGTGCATGCTTTGATGCGACAAATGAGAGGATCTATATTACTCTCCTGTCTGTACAATGAATATAAAGCCATCAGAAGCTGATGAGCTTAGCTTGTAGCACAGACTGAACCATATATGATGCTAAACTAAGCTAACTGGCTGCTGGCTAAAGCTTCATATTCACCAAACAGATGTGCTATATCAATCCTCTTGTCCAACTGTAGGCAAGACAGGGAATTTTCTGAGAACCTGATCTTCGAAACAGTAGAGGAACAGTCATAACACCAGCATGAAAGTCTAAAACAAAATGCTTTAGACATTTCTGCTTTATTATCAGCATGCATCAGTTCAGGTATTACTGTTAAGCTTCACCTGAGGGTGTGAAAACCTGTTATTATCTTCCCTACAAATGCACAGCATCAGCTTAACTGAAAAAAGGGCGTTCCTCCGTGCGAATCCTTCTGATCTGTTTACAGAGTTAGCATTTTGAGACGCCACCTCGTCACAGAGAAAGCCCGTCTGCTCATCACACTGAGATCAGACCTCGTGCCTGAACCTGCTCTGGTGTTAATGAGGCTCGCGTGATTCTCGCTGAGCGTTTTCACCTGCTCTGAGTGAGACTTTTTAATTGAAACAAGAGGAGTGGGTAAAAAAAAAAAACAACACAACAAACACAAAATCAATGACCAGTCAGGCATCAGCAAGGTGGGACTGGTTTTTGCTTACAGAAAGGTAAAGAACAGGAGTGCTTATTATACGCCCGCCCCCACACAGACACATATATTCACACCCAGCGTCACTGTGCTGACTGAGTTTTTTTTTTCTAATCACTGAGAACAAAGTCTCACCCCTCCTTCCTCCCTCTTCCTCCTCCTCCACACTTTTCCTTGCAGAACTAACGAGGCTGCAGACAGCACACCCTACTGACACGGTGCAAAATCTCCCTCGCTCCCCTCAAACAGAATCCGTGCTCCTTTTCCTTTTTCTCCCCCGACTGATCTCCCACCCGCCTCCCCCTCCAGGCTCCTTCCATCCCTTTCATGGCTCTTGCTTGCGTTTGCAGTTGACACGAATGAAGCGTTCAATTATTAATTGCTGGCACGCAGATCCACCGAGCGAGGGGAGCACCTCACATGGCTGAGGAAGAAGAAGAGGAGGAGGAGAAAATACAAACACCGAAAAAAAAGGAGGAGATAGGAGACTCTCATGCGCCGCGACAGCTTGACTGAACTGGGTCACGCATACTGGAAGTGATCGTCAAACGCTAAACATCATCCACCAAAACCCCCCAGGAAGCCTTTAACAGTGGGGAATGGGGTTGTATGAGCCCCACAGAGGCTGTGGAAGGGGGTAAAATGACGAGGAAAGGGTGATTATAGCATCAAGACTTTGGTGAAATGAGGATCTACTTTTGCGAACTTTCTTCAAGAATGAAATGCACCTTTGAAAATGTAAGTCACATTCGGCTGTGAAAAAAAAAACCTTTAGGAACATTCAGATGCTCGCTTAAAAATCTTAACTCTTTACTTTGAACCGGATATTTCTGCCTCAGGGTTTGGACTGAAAGGATGGTCGAGCGACGGGAGTTTCAACATGAAGGAGGCGTGTCTGACGAGCACATTCAGTGGTCCTGCACAAACAAGCAACTAAAAATACGACCATTTCAAGTTGTTATTGTTGTGATGTTTCCACCATGAAACTCTCAGGAGACTCTCAATAACACAGTGGTGCGGTGACATTATGAAACGAGGCATTCGTACCTCTTCTGCAATCATCAAATTGCCCTGAAAACAAATGTGTTTTTCTCAAAAATCGAAAGCTAAAAAAAGCTGGAGAGTGGAGGTGTTGGAGGACTGAGGGTTCGCTGTTCGTGATGAGAACAGTTTGAATACAATGACACATTACTGACCAGCACAAAATCAGAATATTGTGTTGGAGAGGAAGTCTTAAACTCTCTGCTCTCTTTTGTCTGATGGACCGCTTCATTGACATCAACCTGAAGTGTTCCAGCTGTGTTCACTTGTTTGACTGGATGTTATCCAACACAATGAATTAAATAGAAATTGACTTAATAAATATTTCTTTTTTCTGTTGTACCTTATTTAACTGCTCCACATCTGGCTCTATCTCCAGATCACATCACTCCAGCATTTCTGCCATTTTTCTGTTGTTTATACCAACTAAATGTGACGCCATTCCAGATACTTGTCAAATGACTAATGTCTCCGCGTGTACTGGAATGTATAATTACATAAGCCAACTCCTGATGAGTTTTTCAGTCCCATCTTTAAGCGAGTTTTCTCATGTAACCCTCTGTGACGTTGGCCGGCAGCCTCCCAGTGTTTCAGGGATCAAGAGACTGGACGACGGGGGACAACTTTCCAACAGCTGCATGGGACCGTCGCTCGCTCTGAAGCTCATCCAGGGGTTAAAATATCACTGTCGACAAACTCTTCTTCTTTAGTATTGTTCTGATATTTACTGCCAGTGCTATTTGTTCCACATACAAAAAATAAGAATTGTTAAATCAAAGAACAAGTGTTTTTTAACAATCTGCCTCACCTAATCTCACTTAAGTGTTTTTGTTTTTCTCTCCTAGGATCAGTTTTGGTAAAGGATCCCTTCATGACCGTCTCACACCGTTGCTGTACAGTCAGCTGTTTGACTCGGACCAATGCGGCCCACCGTCAATAGACCAAATCTTCTCCTTCCCCTCTGAACAATTTCAATCAAAACACATCGCTCTCTGGCTGCGAGGCTAAAATGGGATTTCAGCATGACGGTCGTATGGGGGGAAAAACCAGACGTGTTTGGCAGGTGAATTTCAGTTTTCATGACAACTCAACAACCAACAAACAATCAAAAGAAAAGGGGCATTAATGTGCAGCGGTTCTTAGTACAACAGACACATTATGTAAGGGGTCTATCAAGCTGTTTGCTTTAACTGGAAATACACGGCAGGTGGTTTCAGGTTCAGCTGACAAACAAAGACACGGTGGGCTTTCAAATTCACCATAACAAAAAGAAAACTGCTCAAATTAAATATACAGCTGCAACCTGCCAATTATTTTCTCTATTGCAAGTTCAAAAACAGTCAAAACACTGTAAAACAAAAATGCTGCTTTTTCCAGAGTTCAAGGCTCCATCTTCACTTGCCTGATGACTGAAGAATCATCAGGCAAGATTCATAGAAGAATTTTTTACTTCCAAAACAAGGAGGTAACGTAGAACTGCTTTTGTTTTTAAGCAATATTGCCTCAACATGATGACTAAATGATCAATCAATTTCAGCTCTATTTAAATTGCATACTTTGCATACTGACTCCGGTGTTCGTATTTAAGAGTTTATGAAGAAAAAACAACACTCCCATACAAGACGATCCTACTGCACCAAGAGAAAACTGCAAAAAAAACCACCACACGCATCGAGTTTCCAGTCGGACCACACAGACCTGCGGGGGTCAGAGGTCAAGGGGCGCATTGAAAGGGCTGACATGGAAAAGGTTAAGAGGCGGACTAGAAGCGACTAACCCTCTTCACCAGCCGCTGGAAAATGTGCCAGCTCAGCCTCCATCTCAGAAAGGCTTTCGCACTATAATCTCTGGACGGTAAATCGGGAGAGGTTCAGGCTCTCGCAGTATGGGATGTTTTCATGAGATATCGAGTGTGACTGTGTGTGTGTGTGTGTGTGCGTGACATAGCAATCTAGAGCCCCAGGCTGGAAAAAATGACTACTTTTATAACTATTACCCTTATCCTCCTATCATTACTCCAGGACTGCCAACTGTCAGGCTTAGTCAGAGAGAGATTGTGAGTTCCCGGGTCATTAACTAAGTCATCTGAGTGACTCTGAGTGGTTTTATCCAACATTATGAGTGTTTCCAGGGGGGAAAAATTATATAATATAAATATGTAGCCAGGGTTTAGTTCAGCGTAAAAAGTTCTTCTGGATGTTGTCTTTACTTAAATCAAGGGAGGGATGTTCAAAAAAAGATGGCTGTCAAACTGTGAAAATTCACTCGCATAATTTATAAGAACAGTAATAAAAGTTTTTTAAACACTTGTCTTTATGGCAAGTTCAGAGAAATAATCAAGAATGATCTAGTTAAACTATTAGTCAACTCACATAAAATTATTTGGAAACTGAAAATCAGTCAGGCATTTAAGTCAGTGGTTCTAGCTTTTCACCTGTAAGGATTTCATGCTGTTTGGACTATATTTTTGAGAAACAAGTATCATAGTGGCAGATCAAATGATAAGGACAATAATTATTAGCTACAGTCCTAATAAAATCATTCTTGAAAAGAGTGGGGTACCAATATCTGATTATTTCTTCTATAATCTAACAGTCCTCCTGTTATCAGATTATTTAATCTCTTTAAAAGATTTCTAAATTGAATTTAGCAAAAAAAAACAACAAAAAAAACATCCATATTGCCCCAGTCGCTCCCAGGATTGTTGCATTTTTTCACCTAAACACAGTTATACTATAGCTTCACTGTAGTTATACTAAGGTAAGCAATACTTCCTTTAAATGCATATGTGCCTTTAAATGTGAAGTTTAAGTGCCTCTGCCTCTCATGATTACTCAAACTGGGACTTTACATTTATCTTTGATGTGTCAGCCTGCTGAAAATATGCTGCTAAAACCATCTTTCATCTGGAGGTGGCTTCTTCCTTTAAAGACATGAATTAACATTACAGCCGTTTGGGATGTGTCTCAACATACACGCCATACAATCTTTACAACTTAATAGAGATACCATCACAATTAAATTCCTTCATTGACTTTTAGAGCCCTCGTTTCCCAGCGGATTATTGCAGTTGTTATAGACAGACCAGGAAATGAAGACAGGCTGTTAAAAGCTCGTATTTTCACAAGAGATGCTTGATTAAGATCTCGCAGAAGAGGAAAGTCGATCTGATCTGCTGCTGTTTAACACCCGGCTCTTATCAGGCAGACATACTTCTATAGGTTCACACATGCAGGCACGCAAACACTTTAACACAGTGATACATGCAAACAGCTAGACACTATGGCGAGATACGTGCTAAATAAATGAACCAATAAACCAAACAGACGATAACCTGCTGTGTTGTGACGCTGTAGCCTGGAGGTAAACTTAGCAAACTTTAGAGGTTTACTTGTATAATCCTTTTATATTTAGTTTAATTGTTCTTGTAGAGTTTCAGTTTTATACACTTTTTATACTTTAATCAACCTATACAATTTCAATTATCTTAAATTAGCTGCTTTAATAGCAGACTTTTTCACTTTTGGGGATAAATAATAGTTATTATTAAAGGATTATATATAGTATATATAGCATAGCATCAGTCTCAGCATCACCTCTGGTCAAAACCATTTTATTACCATCATTGCCTTTAAGGTGTTTAACTGTGTGTCAAACCCCTAATTTAGTTATTGTAATTTTCTGTTTATGCTGTCAGATAGTTCAGCGTGCATAAAATGTTGATATAATCATGGCAGATAAATGGATGTCACGCTAACCACATGAGCAGCATTTCCTTTTAGATCTTGATCAACTCACTTTTTTATGATAAGGGGAAAAAAACAGGCAACAACATAAACATAACTACAGCTTAATGACCACAGCTCAATGTGATCAGTTGCACTGATATTAAAGACGGATGAGTGAGTCACACTGACATGCATTACATGACTGTGACACGGACACTGTTTTTCAAAAGCTGTAATTTTCCCCGTCGACACTGTGTGAGTGATTCAGTGTCGATGTATTATTCCTTCATCTGCATATTTACATTTTCAACAGGAATCTGACTATATCATCGAAGAATGCTCTTTATTAACAATACTACTAAAAATGCAAAGGGTCTGCTGTGTGTGTGTGTGTGACGTGATTGGTGTGCAGGACCGGAGGGAATCTTGCTGAAACTGGAGTGTATTATGCGACCACCGCTTAATCTGCATTCCTATAGTTTAATCAGCTCCTATACCGCCGAGTGGGCTTCTAATGAGGTGTTGACTCTTCCCCATCTTCCCCCAACACACACACATACACACACACACAGGGGATCAGGCGAAAGAGAGGGGACAACGCGCCCTCTACGGCCCCTCGAGAGGCAGATAGAGTTAATTAACTGTCTTAATTCTCACTGTGTGTGTTCGGAGGACGTCAACATGTGACAGCAGTCAAACACTGTGCGTGCTCTCTACATACATCAGTTGGCAGTCTTTCGAAAGAGGCCCAAACACACTCCGACGCTGTCAGGAAGCTGTCAATATAGCCTCCAATCATATTAACCCTCCACAGCATCGGGCTGAGAGAGGGAAGTATCAGACCCTGATGACCAGCTCGCTTTCTCCACGCTGAGGGAAATGCTTTTAGGAGCTCTTATAGCTGCAGCTTTTCTTTGTCAATTTAGAGCAAACTGATTTATTGAATCAATCTGAACTTAAGACAGGAAATCCCTTCTAGGTTTTTTGTCTTCAGCAGCTTCTGAAGAGTGGTTTTGTGTGAGACTGAAACACACACACATACGCGTTAATAAAAGCATCGTCTGACTGCTCCTGTGCTTTACGAACATTTGTTTTCATTTAGGTCACTCTGGCCGCTCCGCTGCACGGACCTGGCCTGACTCAGCTCATCAATAACTCTGAGTAACGGTCCAGGCCAAAGTGTGTTTTGATCACACTGAATTGAAATACTGATACGCCAGCTGCCCCTGTTGTTTTTCATGTGTTTATACGCTGGTAGAGATATCTGACAAAATATCAATGTCCATTTACTCACAGGCATCCACACCCATACAGTTACAGTACTTACTAGTAGAGCACTTCATTGGCCTCGTGTCTCTCGTAGCGCACCGTCTCACACATTATCCTGCAGGGACAGAGAGAAGAGGGAGGGGAAAGTGGCAGTCAGAAAACAAATATAATTAAACAAATATAAAGGAGGAAATATTAACTTTGGTTGGTTAGTAGTGTCACAAAACAGAAAAATAAAGAACAGATCAAATAAGGATGTAGCTTCAAAAAGTAAAACCCTCAACATAGTTTTATAATGTGTAGTCTACATGTGAATTATTTTTGAATTTCAGGCTCCACCAGGGACAGGCAGTGAACGTGCTGCTGAATATGATTAAAAATGAAGAACTGCGTGGATAAATTAATGGTGTTGAAGTGTTATTGTACCATATGGCTGATGAGGAGCAAAGCAGCTCCACATTAACAGCAGATTAGAGCATGTGGCTGCATTTTAGCACGGCCTATTGAAACTGCTGTTAGAGGGGAAGTCTGTTGTTTTGCGTCTTGTACACTTGGTTTCTCCTGGTGATTATTGTTATAAAGAGGCCTTAAGAAGGGCAGAAAAAGTCAGACAAAGTCCTGCTAAAGTTTCAGATACATCTTTTTAATCTTGCTTTTGTTTAGTAATCTTAAACCACCACCTCTTACATATTCGTCCATATATGAAATCTAAATTATATTTTCTATTTGCTTTATTGTCTTTGTTTGCAGTGTTGGTGCATGGTATTATTGTCTCATCTTTTTGTTTTATTTCACTTTTATTTTAGTCATATCGTATCGCATGTTGCTGATGACACTCCCTCGTCGCACCACCAGAGCTTTTAAAAGCTCATTTTGGGATTTGAACAATTAACTTTAGTAGCAGGACTGTTTTCGCCTCTGCTCCCAAAACAAGTGTCATTTATCCAGGTCAGATGCATATTCATAGAGCAAGGCTTCAGATGGTTGATTGAGTTAGCTCTGCGCTGTAGTTTCTCTTCCTAAATTAGCCACAGACTCACTTTGCGCTCCCACTGCTCCCATTAGCGAAATGTTGTTTTGTTTAAGTACTCATCATTATTCAAACCAAGGAATTAACCCTGGATTTGACGTAACATGTTTTTTCCTCCCTGTGCTCAGGTCTTTTGTAAGGATAAATAAGGGTCACACATTTTTCTTCCTGAAATGTGAAAAATTCATCCACATCAGGTCCCTGAGATGCCTCCAGAGGAGAGGAGAGCGCCACGACATTACAGACAGGCAGCCATAGTAAACAGCAGCTGATCAAAACACAAAAGGCTTCAAAAATAGCTGGGGGCAACCGTCGTGTTGCAGCCCCCGTTGCACAACGACCGCAGAAAAACAATCCCAACTCTTAAAAAACAAGCCGGCATGAAAAAAAAGAAGAACTACAGAGGGGAAAAACAACACATTCCTCCCAGATGAAATGTGAAGAAAGAAGAACTATAACATAATCCCATAGTTAGTGGGATGTCTGGCTGCCTGGGAGTTGTTTCTTGATTTTTTTTTTTTAAGTTAGGAAAACCAAAGTTGGCAGGAGAGGCGGATTGGTCTGTGGGACCACGGGGACATTCCTCAGGATCCCAAATGGGGAGGAGGGAGAGGGGTTACTGAGGGGCGGGAGGCCTCGGCGGGGTCACGCAGTGGAATGTTCCAGCTCACGGGTCATGTACCGCTACATTGTTCCGTCGCCAGTGTAATCCACATGTATGCACACAAGGCATGCTGGGAACAGACTTCTGACACGCGGTGTTTAGAGAGCCTATGCCTGACAGAAAAGGCTGGAAGGCTAACGTGGTGACAGGGGAGGCAAAAAAAGGCAAAATACTGCACGGAGAACAGAATAGCCCAGTCACATTATATTAGTTTGTGAAGACTGACATGCAGAGACACACTTTGGCACTGCACTGCTATAATGCTGATGGAGTATGATAGACAGATTAAAAAATATATATATCATTGTTTTTTCAATTCCATGCATTCACCTTTCTTGTCATAACAGGGTGCCTACATTACCCACAATGCAACTCATCTGCAGATTGTTATGCAAGTGGTGGCAGACATGCAGACAATGCAGACATGAGCCACTAGCCTGGACTGTTTTATAAAGGTCTGGTTTAAAAAACAAAAACACTTCTCTCCAACTTAACACCCCCCTGATTTTTTTTTCATTTTCAAACTTGTAGTCTCCCCTCTGATGCTGACTCACATGACATCACTTAGAGCAATTTATTAAATTTGGTGTCTCTCTTGAACCACAAAAGGTTGCTTTTTGTCATTTTCATGTGTAAAATCAGTGGAGTTCACCTTTAACTGTACTATATCTGATGGAACGTAATTTTCAGCCAGAAGTAATTAAAAACTTTTGGATTAAAGACTAATACCTGTTTTAAAACAGTTCATGTCACATTGATGCGTGCACACCTACAAAATGTTACCATTTAGTCCATGTAGAAAAGTGACACCTACCAAGTACTAAAAAAAGGACTAAAACATGAATCATGATTAAAATATACAGAAAATATCTTGCATAAAATAAAAGAAAAATCAACATATAAAATAATAACACCAGATAGAGAGACTGATGGCTCAGAAAACCAGGCCAATTTCAGCAGCATTCAGCTGGCAGCTCAGTGTTAATTTTCCACCCGACACTACAACCATCATGGAGCAGACACTGAGGAATTGTCATTGTGATTTAATTAGCATTTGAAATTCAAGTGATTGGAATATCAAGCTCTAAGATATGTTAATTAAGTAGCAGGGACGTGTGCAGACACTGACCTCAGCTGGTGCTCTCGCAGGTTGGACAAGGCCTCCATCCCGTGGAGATAAGAGTAGACAATCTCCAGGTCCTGATGAGCAGAGAGGGGGAAAAAAAGTGTTGTTAGACGGGGGAGTTTAGAGCTGCTACACCAAATAACACTCTTTTAAATGAACAACATAAATAACTGCAATGCAAAAGGAGCCGCTCAAAGTGACAAACCTGTAGAAAATTATCACCCAAGTTTTACTCATTTTCGCAGAACTTATAAGCAACTTTAAGCTCGTGTTTTGGCTTTAGTGCAACTCTTCGACGACCTGGCTATGTTTATATCACATTGCAATGCTGCCAAGAGGGCAAAAAGAAAAATCAGTTAATGCAAATTGAAATGTGACATTAACTCAAAATGTCATAGTTTTAATATTAAAGCACATAAAGGTCATTAATCCTTGACCGACCAGCCTATAAAGATTACTTTTGTTATAGATTATTTTTATGGGGTATAAAATAATCAGATTTTTCCGATGGCTTCTTTTCCTTGATTAATGATTTGAATCAGTCGATTATCAGTCAACTGTTTAATCGTCATCAAAAACATGCACACCGTCGAGCAAAGAGGATGTCGTCGCATAGAGTCTTAAAACACAGATCATTCATTCTGCAGTGAACAAACTGCCGACTCACAAAACAGAAAAGCTTTTACGAGGACAGTGACGTTGATTTGTGCCGTCGAACATCGGAATAGAAAGCAATACAGCACCTCGCAGAGGGAGAAAAAAATAAATGAGGGAAATACACTGCACAACTATAAACTCCCCATTCAATTACTTCATCAAGTGACCCAGTGAGCAACTCTCAGATTGTTTGGCGTGAATCCAAGTCAGAGGTGAAACAAAGTGGCCCTCTCTGAGAGCTGGCAGCCTGCACAGCTACTCCACTGTCTGTCGGCACACACTGGGGCTCTGAATCTGTGTGTGTGTGTGTGTGTGTTGCAGTGCTGATTGCAGCTACTGGGATGCCTTTGTCGGCGGCAACTGGAGGTAGATGTGGCGACAGCAGAGCGGAGGGACAACGGAGGGCCTGTGTTAAGACCCCACCAGACGCACACAAACAAGCACACACACACACAAAAATAAGAAGCGCACACACACACACACACACACAATAATCATCCTGTCTCTAGGTTGTATTTATGTTTGCTGCAATCATAATCTTATTGAAAACTTTATGACATGTTGATCAATAGTTAAATGACACAGGAGTGGAAGTGTCAGATGTGTTTGGAGCCTTTAAGCGAAAAATAACAGATAAAAACAAAGACTGCAACGTAACTAAATCTTATTTTCAGTCCAACAAGTGTAAAAAAAAACAAAAAAAAACAAACTTAAGCTGTAATATAAGATACTGAGCATTTAAAGTGTAGCTGGACATGACTTTGGCTTAACACAGCAAACACCATTCAAACAACCAGCCAACAAATGAACAACACACCCAAAACACTGCCAATTCGTCAGTACTGAAGTTTGAGTCAGAGGTTAAATGCAGACATTCACATTGCAAACAACAAGAGAAAAAAACACCACGCTTAATCGGGAGAAAAAGTGTGTGAAAATCCATTATCTCCACCTGTCTAACTATGTAAATCTAATGTTTAACAAATATGCAATATATTACTGACAATTACGCAATAATAAGTGCTATGAAACTACATTACAAGGTGTCAGTCCCTTTAAAGTTTTGTTTTATTTCTTTAAATGTGGGTTTGGCCCTTTATGAAGTGAATGCAGAAGGAAACTCATATTGTCCTCGGGGCTGCCCGGCCCTGTTACATCACAGTGATATCCTCACTAACCAATTCCTTATGTTCAAAGTGTCTGTGGTCAGTGGAACAGCATGCAGAGGAGCAATGGTTCAACACAGGCAATGTTCGGACACATGCTGCCCCCTGTTGGGCAACAGAGGAACCACAGCCTCGATTCACTGGGTGCACTTTGGACATTGAGCTGGAGAAAATGCCACAGCACAGCAACAACGAACGAGACCATTTTAACTGTCCAATTAGTTTAAATAAGGTTACAGTGTAACCTACAAGTCAGGCAACTAGTTTGGTACCAATTTTATGCATTAATTGATTAAGTCATTTTCCAAGTGTGCCAAAATTACCCTAGAGAGGTTCTAAATTTACTTATAAAGACTATGAAAACATTTCTTCCTTTAAAGGTGATTTTACTTTTATAGTTCCACCTCTAACTTTGAGCACAATAAAAATAATTTGAAGTCACTCTGTTAAAAGAAAAAGAACAGTAACCGTATAGAAAGTATACATTAAATGTGATAACTTATCTGTGTTGAAAAGCAGGAAATAAAACAAACAGGTCTCTATTGAAAGAATTTTGTTTATTTGTCACGTTTGTTTTCGTCCCCCAGTTCCTCATTAGTCAGACATTTGATTTGGAAGTCGGTTTCAACAACAAAACAAAAGGCAAGAAACAGGAAGTGTCATTAAAAACAGCGACAGGCAGATAAGTTTTTACTGTGTCATCTGTGGAAGGAGGACACACAAAGTATGAGGTACTACAACTAATGATATAATGATCCACACAGGAGGTCACCACTGGGTGGCAGTGTTGCAGGTTTCTTCCCCCTCTCCACAGTGACATCACTGTGAATAAAGCAGCACCACTCAAACGCAGCTTCACAGGGAGAAATATGCAAAACCATCAATTGTGGCTTCAGTCTCAAATATTTCAGATTGACTGTATGGAAAGAATGTAAAGGACCCCATCTTTTCCACTCCCTGAGCCCTTTTCCGGTCGGATTTTCTTTCTCTCGCTCTGTCTGGTCTCCTTTCAGATGGAGCCAATCGTGCACAGGGAGGGGGGGTCGTCAACAAAACCTTCATTTCAATGAGGGTTTTGGGGCTTTTATTTCCATGCTACTGATTTTTTTTATTTCAGACTATTTAACATTAAAAAAGATCCTGCGTTGAATTATTCTGACAGCTGATTTTTTATGCTTTTGCCTCCGAGTGCAGAGATGAAAAGCGGGGGGTGTTTGATCTAAGCTTTCAACATCACTTAGGTAGTGCCTGCTTCATGTTCATTCACGTTTGGCTGAAATCAGGACTGTCGGTGTCTCACAGAACATAAACAGGAAGGAGACGAGTAGTTGGTAGCTGGAATTAGGACGTGCTTATGAAGGCTGCAGCCCAAATTCTGTTTATTGTGGGTCCTGAATAATAAAGACAAAGCCTGTTCTCATGAAAAAAAAGAAACAACAACAACAAAAGACTGCTGGCTTTTGGGCTTTGGGGCTTTTTTGGGGAAGGGGGGGGGGTGGCTCATACTACCAGGCTACACCAGTAACACCATCTAATCCCTCCTCCTTCCTTTTCCAAACTAATCCTTCCAGGAACACAGGTGGCCCCCGCAGAAGGAAAAACATACCAAGATGCTGTTCTCGATAAAAAAAAAAAACCCTTGTGGACACTTCAAAGCTGTTTGTGCAAAAGTACCCGTGGCATTCCCCGCATACCAGATACGTACTGTCAATCAGACCTCTCTTTCTCTCTCTAAACTTCCCCCAGTTATTTCCTCAATGCAGCACAACATGTCATCACTTTACACCTTCATTTGCAAGACAGATGGTAGCGGTGAAATGCAGCCAAACAAGTGGAGGCATTTCCTCTCCTGGATACAAATTAAACAATAGCAGGCCTTGTCTTCCCTCGTTTGGTGCCCAAAAAAACACACACACACACACACACACACACACACACACACACACACACACACACACACACACACACACACACACA
>JBAJHX010000053.1:5164970-5176546 GCA_037176925.1 Amniataba percoides
CTCTCTCTCTCTCTCTCTCTCTCTCTCTCTCTCTCTCTCTCTCTCTCTCTCTCTCTCTCTCTCTCTCTCTCTCTGATTATCAGTGAATAACTTTTTTTTGGACTGATCTGACTGAAGAGTGAAAGACAATCTCAGATAACTTCAATGCTCTTTAGTTTTATGTCCTGACCTGGTCATCGTATCAGAGACTACATACCATGTAAATCCAAGTATACCTTATAATTAAAGCTAATTCTGAACGAATGAACAGCATAATCCTTTTTGCAGAACATTTAGTCTATGAAATGTGTTTTAAAAAAGCAAACATGCCGATGAGACCAAACCAGAGAGTTTGTCTGCCAACTCTGCTGCTATTCTTATCAAGCCAACGGAGAGAGGAACAGAAAGGCAGAGAGAGAAACCAGGCCGGCCGCCTGCTGTGAGGCATATGTACTTCTGTCGGCAATGCCAGGCAACTTGTAAAGAACTTGTCTGAATGAGTTTTTCACACTGAGTAACATCTCACTGGCAAACAGTGAAATTTGGCCAAGAGTAATCTTTCCTTCTGTCCACGGTGGCACTCGGCAGAGCAGGCCCGCGCGATCTGATGCTTGCTGTTTGAAATATGACAAACTGTGGAGCGTGACACACTTTCCACCATCAGCAAAGTTTTGGATCCTTGTCAGCTAAAAAAAAAACTTTCCCTGGACTGTAACTACACGAGAGCAGGACAGTGGAACAGACAAAGTGCTGATAAAGTGCAAAAAACTTAAATCTCAACTCGTGACTGAAAATAATGCAATTAAACATCACGTTTCAAACCGCCATATTGACAACAGCAGTTTCCACTTCCCAAGAGGCTGCGCTCGGGCGACAAGCTGCATCTTTCTACCAGTCGGCTCATTACACCATCGCGGCCTAAGATGCTTACGACCTTGATCCCTGGCAGTCGAAAAAGGAATGGCCGTTCTAATCGCGGCACTTTGCGCGGGGAGGATTTGTTGTCGTTCTGTTTCAGAAAATAGCTGTGAAAAGCACAAATTAATCCCCCGCGACTTGGGAGCGAGGACGACCTACTTTTACAACAATTGCTCACTTCTCACTGCGGGGCGAGCTTTTTCGCTCCGTACCTTTGTCGTCTGAACTTCACTGCGGCCGCTTCAAGGTTGGAATCAAACAGAGAGGACGTGACGGGTAAAAAAAACAGCTCATTAGGGTGACATAACCATGATTAAAGAAATCAGACGAAAAAGAGAGATACTAATTCTCGGATTTTTCATTTTAAAGCAAACCACAACACATCTCTGTTTGTTCGTTCAGCCTTTTATGTGAGTTCATTGACCCTCACAGCACGTAATGATCCAGAATAGTCCTTTTTGAAGTTTTGACCTTTTTCAGCTTTGCCTTTCTGTGCCAACGACCCCTCGTTCGGTGATGCGTCGGTATTCCTGGATCCTGTTACCGCGGCGGCCGAGAGGGCCGTCTTGTGTGTCGGCCCGGGGTGAGGCTTGCATTCCTCAGATGACACTGGCGAGGTAATGTCTCCGAGTCCACACACACATACACAGCCCATAGAGGCCATGTCAGTCGTGCCTCCGACCCCCTGAGGCTCGCTAACCTATGGAAGGTACTATATAGCATACCATGTGGGGGGAGTCATCTGGGTCAGCTATCAAGACTGCGCATCTGGGGACACACTTAAAAACACACTACGGCTTCAACCAACCGCTATTTTTATCACCAGTGAATCTGCTTCTCCATCAAATGTCACAATTTCCTAAAACCCTCAAATATCACGTTCTGTTAGAAACCAAGGGTCAGAAACTCAAAGATATTCAGGTCACAAGAGAAAAAAGGCAGAAATTTAAGTAGGTGGATTCAGCAAATGTGTGGTATGTATGGTATTTTTGACAAGGTTCAAAACACCATCCAGGCAATTATTTGATCTTATACAACTGTTTTAATATTTCAAGCAAAAACACCAAAATGTACTTATTAATACCTTCTTGGTTTAGACATTTTGATGCTTATGTTTGACTTATGTTAAATTATATCTGAATAATTGGATTTGGGGTGTTGGTGAGACAAAACAACACATCTGAAGATGTCACCTTAGGATTTAAAAGAATTTAAAATGCACATTTTTCACACTTCACAGATCAAACGATGAATGAAAAGATGAAACCACACAGAACATGACTGTAAGTCACGACCATAATTTCTCTGACAGCACATCAAAGCATGCTGTCCCTCAGGTCTCGCCGGGGTTCATTAGCTAAACTGCTAAATGTCACTTCCATTAAAAAACAACCACATAAGGCAGCAAAATCCTTCAGTGCATTTTCTAGATTCTGGACTTCAGCGCAGCCTTGCATAAAATGAAATGTCAGTTTCGTCAGTGCCTGGCTGTCTAATAAAGAGCATATGGCTGCATCAGAGGTTGAATAACAATTTCGAGCGAGTGTTGGAGCATAATGAAGTGGACAGAGCTGCCGTATGGGGGGAAAAAACAGCCTGTGACGAGGTAAACAGACCGCTGGGAGTCAGACAGACACTGCTGAAGGTTGGAAGGTCGTGTTGCCTACGGTGCAGTATCGGCTAATGGCAATATATTGCATTATATTGTCTCCTCAGCACAAACGCTGCAGCGGGTCTGTGTCAGTGTGCCAAGTGGGACTGAGGAAGACCGCCCCCCACGCCCCCATCCCCCCAAAAACAGACAAAACAGCAGCGACGGCAGTTTATTCCGAATGTGCACAGCGTTCATCATACACCTCAGGGGCAGCGGTGTGATGTCCCACTGGGTGCTACTGTGTGCGTGTCTGTTTCTGTTTGTGTTAACACGTGTGTGTGTGTGTGTGTGTATTCCCTTGTCTTTTGTTTGTACATTCCCTGTGTTAACAGGGTGGCCCGGCAGCTGTCCTTGAATCTGTATTGACAGAGAGTGTGGGATCTGCTGGGTATTTTTATCCATTAGTCTGTGTGAGAGAGCAGGTGGAGGCTTTGTGGGCAGCAACAAGGTCACGCGGTGACAAGCGCCGCTTCGTAGCTATCTGTGGCTGCTCCGGCCAAACGTCGAGGTCGGAGCGACCGTTTTTACAAAGACACGGTGGAGGGCTTCGCTGGCAGCATGGAAGAGCTCATAAAAAGAAGTCAATCCTTCAAAAAGGAGGAATGAAGCTGGACATGTGTGATTCTGTTTCTTTACATTTTAAAGAGCATGAAGTGACTCTTTCCAAATTGTTAATGGGAAACTACACAAATCAAATTCCCTTCACGTTTTGCCACTACATTAAAACCATGTGCCACCTGAATGAAGTTGGCACACACTACACACAGGTAATTAGCAGTCTTATTAACATTAAGCTCTTGGTGTTAACTCAACAGGTTAAGCTAGTGGAGCACATTGGCCCCTCCTCCCCTCGCTGTCTCAGATGCTGAATTAAGCGCTGCACAAACAAATAACACTTCCACCGCCACCTGTTCGGCCGTGTTTAGGAACAACGCGGGACTCTTCTTTATCTAAAAAGGGAGGCGCCTCATACATTCAGCCATCCTCCACTTTCTCACGCCGGCTTGATGGAATTTATCGAGCAGAATTACACCTCTGAAAGATGGTGGGTGGCTGAAGTGGCCCGCGGAGCAGAACAACTCTGCGGTCACAGGCAACAAAAAAAAATTAAAGCACTTGGGAGCTGCTGTTTATTTCCCACCATGGTCAGGCAGCTGGTGGACACGGTGACTGGCTGGAACAGGAATCAAGGGAGGCATGTGAATGAGCTTAGCAGCACCTACTTGAGCTGCCTGCCAGTGTAAAGCCCTCAAGAACTAAAATGCACTCCGTCTCTTGAGGCATGCAAATTAGACGCGAGCTAGACTGCACAAGTTGCAGCAGATAGTGATATTTCTGGAAGGTTTTTTCATGAATTGTGCAGCAATCCAAATGGATGTTCTTTACAAAAACAAAAACAATTGCCAACAAAATGCATCTTAGCAAAAGGAGGCTGAATGTTTTGGGGTTAACTGGCCTCTCCAACCCATCTGCTTTGATCAGAGCTGCAGCCAGCGGACACAGATGTTGGTTTGGTTTTAGTGTGTGTGCTTCTTCGCTCAACACTTTGGGAAAAAAAAATAGAACCGCGCAACTCAATCTCCTACAAAATCTTCTAAAGATAAAGATCGTGTTATATACAGAGTGGGCTCCGGTATCATTTCGGCATGTTGAGACGTATCTTGCAGTGTTGAGAAAAGCTTGTTGCTGCAGCTCACTATCTCACTTTGATGGCAGCATGATAACAAACCAACACGAGTGATAAAAAAAGCCTGTTAGGTGAGGAGGTGAGGGACATTTCTTCATTTTACTGCTGAAATGAGCAAAACCACCAGAGGAAATATATGCTGAAATATTATAAATATTTTATTTTCTTAAAAGATGACAACCATTCCTGATTTGGAAATGTAGTTAACTCAATGAATATGTTATGTGTTTCTCTATTTCCAGAGAATAACAAAAATACTGGAGATGTAGTTTTGTACCTGAGGAGGAGAAATTCTCCAAGTTACAGAGTAAGAAAGGAAATAATTAATGAGGAGAAAGAGGAAGGAGCTTGTGGTCAGCACTAAAAGAAGAGCTGCACTGTTCACAGAAAAAGAACATTTTATAAATTCATTTAACAATATCAGCATGATCCATACAAAAAAGGGTACTAATTATTCATTCAGGATCTGCAGTAATCAGTGTAAGGACACAACACTGCACTAATGTCCTTGAGGGTAAAAAAAAGTTGGTCATTTGATGTGAGCGAACTTTGTTGCATCGGGCTGGTGGCGTTTTAACATTATCCACAGAGCATTAGTCAGGCCACACTGATGCAGGATCTCACAGCGATCTAATTAGCGCTGAATGATATCTGCTGACTCAGTCACGCCCCATAATACCAGAGTGCTGTGACACATGGCAAGAAGTCAGTTATCAGCAGCATCACCAGGATAAATTATGGATCTGGGATTAGACTTCAGCAGCCAAACTGAACATGTGTGATGGAGAAAGCAAAGTTGGGCTGAATCTGAATGTCTAATGGACCTGCAGACTGCGACCTCACAGACTTACAAATGTCAAGTCAGTGAAGGCTAACAATAATGACTGCACTACAGCTAAATAAATTGTATTGTAAATTGTACATACTTCCATTTTTACAGATTATTTTGTTGTTTTTTCTGCCATTTTTCTGAAAGACAAGAACAATAAAATGCATTTTGAAGACCTCTGTAGGCATTCATTTGGAGTTGTGTTTGTGTCTGCCTGTTACATAGTTGAAACTAGTTAAAACTGTGCAGCTCTTTCATAACATATTGTCAATTTATTATTTCATATTTTAGGTCAAATTTCAATTTATGCTTCTTGACTTGCAGTACTTACAATACATTTTACTTATTATATTCATTATTCTGCAGCAACATAAGGCAATCAACCTGATTCTGATGAACTTTAAATATTATCTTCCTTTTAGCTGTTTTCTGTCTCTACCAACTCCAAAGGCAAATGTCTGTCTCTTTAGCTGCTAAATATTCCACTATGTTCACCAGCTAGTTGCCACCCGTGTCTGCTTGTTTGGTGCCATGCAGCTGCCTGCTGCTGGCAAAATTAATACAGAAAGAGAAAGAGCTCGAGCGAGAGAGTAAAGTTAGTCAACAGCTAAACAATGAGCTGAAAATCCAAATAAAGTGCTGTGAAGTCAAAGAGAGCCAAAGATTCAAATCAAGATATTCATTTGTCCTTAATAACTATAAATCCCGTTAATCTCAAGCAAAACAGGGATGCAGACATGACTGCAGACCACACATGGCTATAAAAACAGTACATGTACTTTTTTAATGTGTGCAGAGCTGCAACAACTTTCATTTAGTCATTTTTTCAGAAAAAAAATATGTTTCCAGGTTCTAAAATGTGAAAACCTGCTGCTTTTTCCTCATCATTACATTATAATAAATATTTTAATATTTTGAGACTTTTGGACAGGCAAAACAGGACATTTGAATCATGAATCTTAATATTTTTGTTTCACTGAAGAAGCTCAAGTGACAAACATGCAGCCTTCACCACAACAATGGCTCAATGTGGATTCAACGGTGGACTCGGTAGAACACTGGACACAAAGAGATCTCTCAGCTCTGTCACTGAACCTCATCGTAGCAGGTCCGTACCCGGGAACAAAGCCAACTGTCCGGCCAAATGAAACCCAGTCCGTCTCGCTCAAACAAAGGCCTCAAAGAGGTGCAGCGCAATCATCACAAAGTTACGCAACATCATATAAAGATCAATTCATGAGGGCTCAAAGAGGGAAGAGGGAGAGAGAGGGTTAGGGTGGATAAAATGGGATGGGGATGTGCTTTAATCTTCGCGGGGCAAATGGCTTGCTTGGTGGCCTAAATGATCCCAAAAAAACGCTCGGTTCCAGCTTTCCCCCTTCCACCAACCCCCTTTCTTCTGTCCAATTAACTTGACACAAATAGAAGGCAAAGGCTGGAGGAGAGTTACTAATGAAATCCCCCAGAGCTCCACAATGGGAGAAAAATAACACTGATTCCCCAACGCTGCCTGGGTTCAATACTTTGCTGCGAATGCATCCATTTGGTCTGTTTCCTCAACTGCAGAGCCATTAATCCCATTGGAATATTTATGAAATTCAATAATCAATCTTTTTTACATCTCTGCTTCTCTCTGTCCTGTGGCCTTCTGTATGCAATGAGTCCGGCATCACAGTGCTACTCAGGGCTAATGGTTGCTAGGGAACAGCCAGAGAAGCTCTTTTCAACAGGAGAAATGCTCTCACACAGGCCAGATTTCTCTTTTAGGGTCCAAATGCCACAAAACTACCTGATCGGCAGAAGGACAGTGGAGTTTGCATGTTTTTATCTCATGTAAAATGTCATGTTGTGTTGTTTTGGAGCATGTTTGAGAACAATAGTCATACAAGAAAGATGGATGTTAAGGTAACGTTAATTAAACTGCAGATGTTGTCTTGCTTGAAACTTACAATTTATCTGCTTTTTTGCATGTTTGTCACTTTCATAGTGTCTTGAAACATATTTTTTTATTCAGATATTCTTTTGTTGTTTTGTATTATTTTTTTACCAATAATAGAAAATTAATTCTAAAAAGTTACTCAACATGACTTACTGAAAGTCCTTTAAAAAACAGAAATAAATATAGATAACACATGGTACAAAAAGAAATTCTGCCAGATTGAACAGACAAGAGTGTGGCTCAAAAATAAATCAGCCTAAACCTACTGGAGACATAAATTGGCACATGAAAACGTGCATGTGTGCGTGATACTGAATATAAACATATTACTTAAATAAATATGACTCACTGTTTTCAATTTGGCAATGTGGCGCATTAAATTCCTAAATTGCTTTTAAATGCAATCTTGGCAGTGCCCGTGGTCTCATGTTTGGAGGGCTTCCAGAGGGTCTCTGGGCTACGGGACTATCAGCACATGAACAGCATGTTCCCTGCGAGCTGGGAGCAAGCCAGGAGCGTTGCCTTTGTTAGTAACTAGATGACATTGTCATCTATGCTCTTTCATGCTACGCCGTCACAATGGAGCGGGGGTCTAGCGCCTGCCTGTGTAAGGTGTGACTCCTCACCTTTTTATCTCAAAAGGCTGCGAGTGTGACACTGTAAACCTTGGATCCACAAAAAGGAGACAATGACGGTGTTGTTTTCAAAAAGCCAAAGAAAGAAAACACTTTGGTTAATGTGAGCTGCACATCAGAGCTACAAAGAGATAACAGAGCTGTGAGAGCCACTTAAACATAGAAAGCCAACCAAGCCTCCTACGTGAAAATAACCTTGATTAATTAGCACAATCTTACAATGTTCGACCGTACACATCTGTTTGTGGAGTTTGTGGTATTTGTACAGGATCTAAGAGATGTATGAACTCAGTACCTGATCACAGTTTTCTCATGTTAAGCATGTACACGACGTTTTGGCGCGCCCCGGCCGGCTCGCCTTGTCTTGAATGGAAATTTCCTGTTTACAGAGTTCGCCTTATGATCCCACCCAAGGCCTTTCACTTCACTCGGACTAAAATAGGCCACAGCTTCAGACAAACGGGGATTTCAGGCTATATCCTGAGGATGTTTTACAAAAGAAACATGGCGAACCATTGTGATCTTTTAGGACCTCGGTCACAAGCAAAGGTTTTCCCCTTTCCTGCATCACTCAAAGTCAAAAAGGAAAACATACTGAAAGTCCTTTTTCCCCATTTAATAAAATCTTATATTGAAGGATCTTGTTTTGTTTTTGTACCTAGTAAAGTTTAATGGCAAATTTATTGTGATTTGTATTTGCTTTTATTGTGTTATTGGATGCATATGGCAATTTAGTAACTTTTTTCATATACTGTTCTATAAAATTACGCTCAATGTTAGATTTTTGAGTCATGGGGTGTTGGGCTATAATACAAGTCTTTGTTTAAGTTTGTTTGGCATGTGTACAACTGCAGTTGGTACAGTTTAGCTAAAACAGCTATTCCCAGTGCGGCGACAAAATAATTGGTGTGATTTTAACTGTTTTTGACAAGCAGAAGCTGGTTGCAACAGGGAGTCATTGTGTTGGGTCTACACCACACTTAACTGGAGGATTCAAAGCACCCGGGCCTACAGGGAAGCACGCATGAATGGCCCACATCTTTCCCTCCAATTATAATCAAATACAGTCTTCATTTAGCCCAATAATAACACAGCCGCAGGCAGTCAGACCTACACAAGTGGGCAGCACAAGAAAACCGTGACATGCGAACGCTGTCCCGATGTGAGTCACACATTTTATGACACAGAGACTGTAACAGCAAGTACTTAGAGTGCAGAGTTAAATAAACTCTGGAACATGGCACAATGTACACGAGCAAATTATTCCAGCAATTAGTCAGACTGCTCAAGAACGGCTGTAATGTGGTTAAACAATCTTTCACATTTCTCAGTTCTGTCAAGCTCACTTGTGACATTCCTTTAATGACTGAGTGATAAATCAAATACATACCAGAAACAACAAGACCTTTACAAGACACGTCTAGTGTTTGTTTTACAATGTGCAAATGGTCTTTTTCTTTCTTTCAGCTTTTACTGCTGAATGAATTTCTTCCTTGGCCATGGAGATTTGAAACTACATTTGAGGAGTTACACAGTTTACTTCATTTAAAAAGAAAGAAATGCAGAAAAAAATAAGAAAAAGCAAACATATGACTCGTCACTTAAAGTTGAAGCTAAATAATTAAACATTTTGAATAATATTAAGACATAACACTTTATTATTGTAAATATTATTGTAAATCATACAATAACAAATGAATTTTACTACTTCTGTTGCAATGGATTAATTTCCAACATTACACCACATTTCTAAATGTTATTTTCAACAAAGAAATACCTCCTTTGCATCAGTCATTACTCTCTTCCTTGAATGCTTTCATGTCTGGACTTTTCAATTTGTAAGTCTGCAGCAGAATCTGACTAATCAGCAGCGGTGAGCAACACTGTTCAGCGACTCACTGTTGACACAGAATCACATTTACAATGCGTGTGACGCAATTAGAAAAACTTGCTGAAGGGGGCTGAGGTTTGACTAAATAAACTTGCAGGACCGTCAGGATTATGTCATTCTGACTGACGTTGAGGCCCTTTTTGTTACTGTGATTGACTCCCGCCCATTGTGCTGTGTGTCGCACAGTTCAGACTCAATAATGCAACCTCTTCCTCTGAATGTACGCTCACAAACAGCACAAACAATTAACCACATTACTCAATCACAAATGAGCAAATACTGCTATAAGAAGATTGCACACGCATTAACCTCTCAGGAGAGCTGCTAATGTGGCATTATGTAAGACTATTTTTTGACGCTTGGTCTTTTCTCCAGCGAGGCTACATAACACATAAGGAGATCGACATACTAATCGTGGCAAGAATGATTAATGAAGAGGGTTTGCTCTCAGCAGGCATGGTTTAAGTGCAGAGGAAATATAGGGCCATATGGGAAAACGTCTGGCAGCGGATGGCTGTTTGAGGTCAGCCGAGGCAAGTGTCAATTAGCCCGGTCATGGTCTGAGGCGCCGATGAGCTAATGCCGTTTAATAAATAATGCTCAGCTGTAACTGACATCAGATCGTTTATTGAAAAATTATTGCCTTAACGGTGCGAGAAAAGCATACCACAACGTCACCAGAGTGAAATCGATGTCGACTGGACTGAAGAGGGGAACACTGCATCACAGCAATAAATATGTTTCCACAAACTCGTCTGGGAGGTGCGATTCTTAAAAATCTGGGCGCGCGCAGACTCTCCGGTTTAACGAGTGAGCGCGAGCGTCCCGATAATCTCGCACTGGCACTCGAGCGATCTGGAATCTGAGGCCATTAGAAAGAGAACGTAATTGGTGGTTCAGTTCAGGCAGGCTACGATAATTATCCCCCTTCTTCCCAAAAGCAGGAAGTGGCGAGAAACTGTCAAACATTCCAGGGAGAATCAGATTACGCAGAGGCCTTGGTAATGAACGGACATTTTTCCCCCCTGATGGCCAGCAGAGGGACATGACAGAGGGCTGCTGAGCTGAGAAACGTGACCAGCCACAGGTTAAACAAACCCTCGGGGAGCTATTACAAAGATAAGGTTTCCACAGGACAGATATTGTACCCCAATGTGGTCCACTGCACGCAGGAAGTGGAACAGTATTCCTGATCACTGATCTACAAATGGAGGGAAAACAGTGTTGAGTGGAGGCACGTTCCCTCCCCTCTTTGTTGCTTTCTTTTTTTAGGCTCTGTCGAGTTATTTCCCCCCATTTTTCCCCTGCTCTTAAGCTGTCCACTCTGTTCCACGTTCCCGGCTGGCAGAACTCAAGGACTGCTGCTGCAGCAGTTTTCACTTTTGACAACAGCATCCATTAGCAAAGACAGCTGTTTTTTTGCTCGTACTCGCCGTTGTAATGAATCACCTCTTCTAGCTCACATGGCAAGCAATTACCTGCCCACCACCCACACAGCTGTTAATAAACCACGGTTTGCATGAAGCGTGACAGGTCACATTAGGATCAGAGGCACGTCCAGCAAACGGTGTCATGACTCAACACACTTCACAAAGGAATGTCAAATTAGCCAGCCGGTCAAAGAAGTCTAAATGAAGAGACTGAAAATGTTATCAGAAAAACTTCTCCCTCTGTGGTTTTCTAATCTCCTATCATCCAACACTTTCACTTTACACACCAGCCTTCGTATACTCCGCAGTGTGTATATGTTTACTTTGGGTGGAGGTGGATTTCCTTCTCATACACACACAGCTGGCTGCTGGAAGGAAATCAATTTTGCTGCTTCGCTCTGATTGGTTTGAATGACAATGGCAATAAGTCGTTTTTTTACATTGTCACTGCTGACAACACTGCTGTATGTTTTATGATAAAACCATCAAAATGATTATGCTGGATTTCATCATGAATAGACATTTTATTCAGCACCCCAAACAGAGTACCTAATGAGTCCTGCAGGATCTGTATATATCCTCCATCCTTGTGAAATGATAAAGTATGCCGCCGT
>JBAJHX010000053.1:5182083-5197083 GCA_037176925.1 Amniataba percoides
AAAAAAAAAGCCTCCTGCTTTTCTGCGTGTTTTCACACAATGTCAAAATTCAGTTCAGCTACAGTCCAAAATCATCCAAAGCGCGCCGCCGATAAAGCCGCTGCGAACATTAGCTGTCAAGTGGTCAGTTATTTAACCTGCCATGTGACAATGGGGCGAGGCGGAGGGTCAAATCCCGCTGTGGTCAGTCTTGAGCGATACATACAGATCCCTCTAACCGTTAGCTAATCCTGACAGAGAGGCCCTGCCAACACCATTAGGATAAACTGTGTCAGCCACTGCAGCCTCTAGACACTTGAAAGGAACACCGGGGAAAAGGTGCTGCGACTGGAGAACACAGAGCAGGAGAGCAACGGGACCAAACAGTCACATGCTACTCAATACCATGAAGATATTAGCATCAGAAGGACTTACTGCTCCTCTTGCAGAATAACCACAGGATTTCATTCCAGTGTAAAAAGGGGTGGACTTCTCTGTGACGCAACTGCAAAGTGACGTGGACGCTGTGTTTCTCAAGATTGCCAAAATCCAGTTAGAACATCACACTTTCACCTCCGACTGAATCATTTTCAAACACAGTCGTTTAGTCATTGTTCAAACTGTTCCTGTTAGCCTCTCTGTTCATTTTACATCATTTCAAAAGACCTCCTGAGTGAAGTGTTTGCATACTGACACAGCATGGCTTCATACCATGGCTCCAGAGTGTTGAAGGACTGCAGACGTTTCAACTGAATCATCTGAGTATAGCATATTTTGTCCAAGCCTGGACCTCAGTATCTCTTAATCTGACTATTTTCCAGCTCAGAAACTCCAAGCCCTTAATCCTCCACCCCTCACATATTCTCCCCAGTTTGGAAAGTTTCAGAAACAGCATTCAGACGTTATTATGACACAGAGTCATGATGATGTAAATTAAAGGGTTAGCAAGGGCAGACAGGTTAGATCACAGGTGGCACAGCCTGCCAGCTTTAAATCACATCCTCACCTCCTTATCAACAGTGGGAAACATTAAAGACGGAAGTCATTTTTTTAATGGATCATATATTCAAAACTACACGCAACTATTTCCTCCTTAGAAACTCAAAACACTGGACAACCATGAGTGAATAAAATACAAAGTATTTGAGATTTTGAGTGACAATCCAGTCCAATATTGTAGCTGAAACAATCTGTGAATTAGTCAATAAGTTAGCGGACTAAAAAATTGACTGCCGACTGGTTATTTAACAGATGAAATGTTTCAGTCTGTCAAATCAAATAATATCGAATATGTTTTTCTCAACTGTGAACCGTAGTTTCAAGTGTTTGATTCAGACTGTCTATTTGAAGACATCACAATCAGCTAAAAAAATTGGCAGCCGTTTCTGAGTTTTTTTTTCATTTCTTGGACAAGACAATTTAACTACTAATCAAGAAGACAGCAGTCATATTAAGCGGTAATGAAAATAGTCATTACCTGCAGCCATAATATAAGATACTAATTGCTTAGTACAGTCTTAAATTAACATCGCTGCAGCTGATGCCAACCTAATTCTGTTTCCTCGGCTTTGTTTCCATAACCACAATGGCATCTGTCACTCCTGCAAATTATAGCCTGCTTAAAACTGTAAAGACCAGCAGACTAATACAGTTAACAAGCTGCCAATGACACTGTAATTGTTTCCTCAATGTCACAAAGACCTGGGTGGACGTCTGTGCCACTAACTGAAGCCCACCGCTTAAAGTGGCGCTCTATTGATCGTTCGCTGTGTGGACAGGCTCTGCTGAAGCAGCATCCATTTGCAGCGAAAAGCCCTGCTCAAATGAAATGATACCCGTCTTTGCAGCCAAACTGGACTTACCACGTGTGTCTGCAAAGCAAATATCTGAAGACATGCAAGCTTGTGTGTGTACGTGAGAGAAAACTGAAGGGTGATAATCACAGCCCACAGGATTTGCATGTTCAGAAGCGGCACAACTGGCACTCCACACTTCTCACCAGGAAGAAGCTACTGGTATGGATCAAATGGTGCTGAGGTGACACTGTGAGCTGACCGCACACAGCTTTAGGAACAAATAAGAACACATATTACATGGGGATTTTCTTCTTTTCTTTCTCTTTTTCTACAGATCTGCAGCACACAAAACCTCCTCATGTCCATCCATCTGTTCGATAAAAACTTATTCACAGAGAAAACAGTGATAAAACATTATGAAAACCACTGGTGATGTCCAGTAAATCCCAATTATAACAATAATGAGGAACAAAACTACAAGAAGCACCAATAACAAACCTGCAACTCAGAAACATTCACTTTGAATTGTGTCTCAGTCTGCTACATTAAAAAACCTGCTACTTAAAAGGCTAAATTAGGATTAGCTTCTAGGATTAACCTCATCCCCCCCAAACGCCCTTTTATTTATGTTTTTTCTGCAAATGTTATCTCTGCAGTCAAATATTAGAAAGCAAACAAACAATGAAGGAGGCCCAAACTGAGAGGCTAGCTGAGAGCCCACCAAGCCCCCCCACCCCTCCTCCTCCTCCTCCTGTTATGTTAAATAGCCTGGATGATCTGAGCTGATAGATTTGCTGCTGCTGGTGGTGGTGGTGGTGGTGGTTGTTGTTGGAGGGGGGTTGTCGGAGTAGAACACCGGGCCGAGTGGCAACAGTTGCGCCGCCGCGCCGCAACAATGTGGCGGCGGCTGCGACGCGACAATGTATCGCGAGCCGGAAACCACCAACAAGTTTAACACCCGCACCGCCGCATCTACTGCTGCACACACAACATCAAATAAAAAGATAATAAATGAACGCCTCCTAACCTGTTGCGTCCTTTCGGCGGGGTTCATCATCACAGCCTGCCGAAAGCTGTTATCCACATAAGACGCCATTGTTTTGGAAGACGCCGCGGGTCTCTTATCCCGGTGTGCTCCTTTTATTTTATCCAGCGCCAGAGATGGGCACACAAAAGAAGCGCTCCCTCCTTCCTTCCTCTCTCCTGTCCCTCTCTTCCTCTTGGTTTTCTTCGTCTCTCCGATGCTAGCGGAGGAGCTGGGAGTGCCCCCGGGGCCAGGCCACGACTGGAGCCAGACGAGCCCGAGCTCTCCCCGGGAGTGTCCGTCCGCCCGAGCCGGCAACCCCCCTCCTCTCTCCCTCACGAAAAAAAAGGCCCAAAAAAGCACTGAGAGGAAGGAGAGAAAGGGGAAAAAACTCACAGAAAAACCTCCGCAAGAGTTAATTTCTCAGCGCTGAAAACGTCCCATTATTCAGAAGAGAGCCATGTCTCCTCGACGAAAAGAAATCCCGTGTAGCATCCACACACAAAAAACAGAAAGAAAAGTGAGCTCCAGGCCAATAATTATCCCGTCAACAGCAGCCCGGCGTCCAGGTCGACCCGAGTGCACCCACAGGAGGACATTCAGCATGTTAACATTTTCTATTATTTTATTTCTATTTTTCTTCTCCCCCTTCGGTGCGTTTCAAAAGTGCAGATGGGTCCGCCGCCGCTGCGCTCTGTTGTGCGCCACCATGGTGACTGACACCGCGCAGGAGCGTCAAGGCGCGCACACACGAGCAACACGGCCACTTCCTCAACGGTGCTTTCAAAGTAAATCTCCTGATTAATGACAAAGGGTGCTTAATGTGAGGGGACAATGGAGGAGGAGGAGGCTGTGTGTGTGTGTGTTCAGGGTGGAGTCTGAGCTGAATTAATATATGATGTGTGTGTTTTTTATAGCAAGGTCTTTATCTTTGCACACACTCACAGGGTATTAATAAAGACCTGCATGCACAATATTGTTGCATACTATTATAAACACTACAGATTGTTTGCCAGATTAATTGCCAGATTGTAAATTTCTCATGGAGATCAATAAAGTACCTATCTATCTATCTATCTATCTATCTAATTTCATTCATTGTCTTGAAAAGCAAACAAATAAAAGCATTTTTTAGCATGATGTCTTTATCTCTGCACACATTCATTGGCTTTAAATAAAGCTTGATATGCAAAATGTGCAAAATGTCACTGCGTAACAGGTTCTACTAAAAAGAGTAAATGATGGTTATTTTTACATGATGAACCGGACGAATTTGGGGACAACAACAACAACAAAATAATGATAAAACGCAAGGATGGATGTGAATGATGTATTATATTGAAAATAATATATATATCCCATAAGTGACCTGGACTGTAATCAACACTGATTAATGATGTAAAGTAATCATTTAATATCTGTTTTGAATTTATTGCGTTGTTCAGGACGTTGTTTGCTCACAGACTGTTGTGTGCTGTAATTAAACAATTGAGGTTATTTAACGCCGTCATTTTAATCATCTTATTTTGAAGGCCAAATCGTTGTGTTTCCTGTCTCGCTGCTGTTGTCAGTGTGTGACTTGATGGAGATTCAGTCACAAGGGACTTCTCATGGGCGAGTCCATTTAACAAAAAAAAAAAAAAAAAAAAAAAAAAAAGGAAAAAAGTGGGAATAGGAAGGGAGGGGGGCAGTGTGCTAAAGTGATGCTCTGGGACCACCTAGTGACTGAAGAGAGTAATGCACATTTAGGTTTTTATGTGTGATGATTAAAAAAATTGTTTCAAGTAGTTGATGCATTTAAAAT
Organism: Amniataba percoides; assembly: GCA_037176925.1. Taxonomy (NCBI): domain Eukaryota; kingdom Metazoa; phylum Chordata; class Actinopteri; order Centrarchiformes; family Terapontidae; genus Amniataba; species Amniataba percoides. The sequence goes on from JBAJHX010000053.1 coordinate 5,186,687, forward strand.
AGTATATAAGTCGAAGTGAGAGTAAGTATTGGCATCGAAATCCTACTCCTTATGCAATATGGCAGTATTCAGAATAATATTTTATCACTGGATTGTAATAAGTGATGCATTAATGTGTGAGCATCATTAATGTTTCGTCTTGTAAAGGCGAGACTAAACATTTATTTTTATGTAAGGCTGTGTACCTAAAGAAATAATGATGCATTATAATCTATTAGTTTATTAAATTCAAAAAGTATTTAATGTTGTCAAATACATGTATTGGAGTGAAAACAACAATGTTGGTTTACCAAATGAAGTTGGGTGTAAAATATCATAAAATAGAAATGCTCATTCAAAGTATGAATACCTCAAAATCTTACTTAAGTAGAGAACTTAAGTAGAGAGTAAATGTGTGTAATGTACAAATGTACTTATATTATATTTCACCACTGGTTATTCTTAAATATTTAATCAGGATAGGATGAAAAAAGCAGACAATAGCAATATGAGCAGATTATGGAGAATGAAAAAGAAGCATTATAGAGTAAAATTCAAGTAAAAGTATTATTATATGTCACATACAAAGTGAGGAGTAAATCATGAGAGTTTGCTTTTGAATTAAATCATCAGGAAAATGGGGACAATATGTTCCCAAAATCAGTTACCTGTACCTGCAGTGAAGACTGTGAATCTCCACAGTATCCTGCAGGGACTGACTGACACACCCAGTGTTCACGTAGGGTGTAAAAAATGTAAGATATGATAAAACTTAATTGATCCCTGAGGGGAATCTGACATGTTACAGCAGCACAGTGAGAAGCCAAGATGTATGGAAACAGATAAAGAGAAATCAGAGAGGTGTCGTTTAAAAATATATGAGATGCAATAAACAGTATACATTACAATACTCTCTACTATCTTATTGCATGTAGTAAATTTGTGTAAACAAGTCCTGTAATATTCCAGCAGTCATGATGTGTGAGCTTTAAAAGAATATGTATGATAAGCTATGTGTACTATGTAAAATTAAACAATGATGGAAAATTGTGAGATGTGACTTTGTTTATGATCTAGTCAACAAAATTTGATTATCTACTGTAGTTAAAGTGTATTTCTGTGTTACCTAAACACTGTGACTGTCTTTATTTCTGTTGTCTTGTTGATTTTTATCAATATGTGATCTCATGTAAATTAAGATTTAAAGAATTATATGTACTTATTCAAACATTTTATGTTGAGTCCCCATTTAATTAGTCACCTGTGTGTGTGTGTGTGTGTGTGTGTGTGTGTGTGTGTGTGTGTGTGTGTGTGTGTGTTATGTAGTGGACATGCATCCCCTGTTTTTTACAATGTAACTAGGACACAGCCACTGAGACCATGACAACCAGTGGTGGCATGACAACCAACCATGACCCCACGGACGGAGCAGACCGCTGGGCTCGAGTTATCACCCAAGGGTGGCTGTTAAATAGAAAGATCTAAGCTGGAACTACTTCAAATATAAGAGTGAGGGGGGAAAACATGATGCAAAACAGTGAAGCAGCTGCAGGAGGGCCACAGTATGGACAAAGGATGATTTTTACAGGTGGGTGAAGCATGGAGAGGTCAAATTTGTTCAATTTGTTTGCTTGAATTGAAGCAATGTCAATTTAAAACATGCTGTTATCGTTATCACTTGCCAAAATAGCTAACAGGTGAAAGAGTGTGTCTTGTTTTTTTATGTGTTGTTACCTGTGAGATGATGCTAAAGGCCTCCGGAGTATTGTTACACAATTACATGATGTTCAAGCATATGGTCCGTGTCCAAGCAAATATAACTGCAATCGGACACATGATGGCACTGTAACCAGGGCCAAGAGGAAGTTACTGTTTACTTGCTTGTGTGATTTTGTGGAATTGTGCAGTGTGGTTTTGTCTGTGCGTCAGGGCACGTCGATAACTCACAACGTGATGTGCAGACACGCTGTCGACTTTTGTGTTATTGTCTGTCTTCATATTCTCCTCTGCCACACAACACTTTAATATTGCCTAAAGATTAATAATGCATGTTCCTCTCATGTAGCATCTATTTGTCTGAATAAACACTGAAATAAAGGGGAATCACCAGAGAGAGGACTGTTCTAATAAATACCTCTTGACAGACAAGTGGCTATAACAAATCGCCTCGAGCCAAATGCTGGATGCAAGCACTCTTTCATTTTCTAACTTCACATAAACAAGCAGTATCTCTCTTTTTTTCTGTGTCTCCCATTGTTATTTAGTTCTTTTATATTCACTTCAATAGCTGCTACTATGGCACTGTACTGAGATGACTTCAACAACAATTTTCTTTGATGCATGCCACACAATGACTCTTTCCATCTTTCCTCTGCACAGCCGTGTGTGTGTGTGTATACAATCTCTGCTGTGAGTCAGTTTAAAACTCTTCCCCTGTTTCCCACAAGGCCCAGATGGAATTGGAGATTACAGGCCGAGATCAAATTATTTCCCGCGGTACATCGGTGTGGGTGCCTCATCACCTGAGGCCACAGGTGACCTTGGTTACTTGTGCCGGGCTGCGCCGCACGCCCCTGCTCCTTTGCCCCGGCAGAGCTACGTGGGGGAGGTCGGCTGGGGCTGGCAGTACAACCAGCTGTTGAACAGTGGGACGCTGCTCAGCAATATGCAAATTAAGGTGAGGCCATGATCCACTGTGTGCATCTTATACAAATGAGCACAGAGGCATCATCCCTCTGTTAGTGTGCCACAAGTTTACACTGAGCATGGCCTTCAGAAACAGCTGGACGTGATGCACTGTGAGAAAGTTTCATCAATGTGTGTAACAGCACAGCAGTAATGGGCAATTTATAAGATCTAAATCAGATTTATGCATTTTTGTTCATGTTGTATTTTTAATATTCAACTCAGCAAACATACTTTTTTGTTATGATGACTAATTTGTTGGGTTTAAACTTGGTTAGATAATAAGTATTGAGTCCTGATATAATAAATATTGATTTTATACATGCAGAGGACTAAAAAATGTCACCCAATCTTGACCAGGAGTGTTTTTCTACATTCCCTCACAGGAGAAAAGACTTTTGATAATGTAACCTGCTGCATGAAACAAATAAAGTATAATTTTGGTGATAAATTTAATTGAACTCCTTTTTTTGGCAGAAAACAGAGTTTCGAACAGCACTGGAGGACAGAGTGACTCTCAGGTTCCAGAACAAACAGTGAGACAGCATTTGTGGCCCTCACGTTGGACACGCTGAACGTATTTTGTTTCCATCCCTCAGAATCACATTACGTGTGTGCATGTGTGTGTGTCCTGTGTCAAAAGGATAAGTGAGTACATCTCAGGTTTGCACAGTGTTGAGTGACTGCATTGCAAGTCGCCTGCTTCCCCATTCATAATGCAACACTTCCACTTCTGCAGGAACACACAGCGCCTGAAGGTGAACATGAGAAATCAGGCAGGCTGATGTAGACACAGTCAAACCACTGACACAAATACTTGATAAACAATCTGGAGGGCTTTCTACCTTATTAACATTTTTCTTACATTACACAACATCTTCAACCAACAACACAACTTTTACTCCCTAAAGAAGATCAGACAGTAAATATGAGACTCCCATTTCTGTGCTATGGCCCTTTATACTCAGTCAATCAACACTTTAAGAATATTGATGCGATAGAAAATGAATCGGCGGTAGTTGCTCTCCTCAGTTTTGTCTGTTCACTGTGATTTTACCTTTAGATTCATACAAGCTGAACCTGAAAATCTACCACTGATCTGCACAAGAGTTTGAGATGACCGGAAAATCCATTGTACAGAAGTTGAATCTTTGAATTTTGCCCTTCTATTTGCAATGATTGAGAAAAGGCAGCTACAGATGGGTGAACAAAAAACATCAACATGTAAACAAAAGCCCGAATAAATTATACATTAAGGAATATGACAGATGCTTTAATGTTGACCAAGAATTATCAAAACTGTGTAAATGACACCAGATATCAGCGATGGGAGATTTTGGAGGAGTAAGATAGTATGAAGTCTTCATCACCATCATCAAAACACCAAGAGAGAGAATATCTTTTAATACAAGAGACAACAAGGACTTTGTGATTAACGATGCCATTGAGATAGTCAAATTAGAAGATATCTCATTTAAGATATAACCAAATCTGCCTTGAAAAGCCAATCTGTGATGTGATCTGTGTCCTCATTGGTACTTTAGCTCCAGTCTTTTGTCCCGTTGAATCCACATGGACTCAAATCAATGCTAAGCTGCATTGAAGCTATTCTGGTGGTTTTTTAATGAACAGAAGACATTTTATACTATTTTCTCCCTTTAACTTGTCAGCCGTGTGTATGTATCAGAATTTTTCATTTACTCTGTAATTTTGTTTTCCAGCCTCTGATGAGCATCACGGGTTCGTGGGGCCACTGTAGAGTGTCAGGTTATGGATTTTTAGTTTTGTTGCAGGGACAGTGCACATTAATCTATGTCACTGTCCCCTGTCCCCTGAAAATAACCTATGTGACAAAAGCAAGGAAACCTTCAAAAGCTGGTATAGAAATGTGAGAAAGAAGACTTAGCTGACAATACAGTGCTACCAGCAGTGAAACAATGGAACGAATGAACCATCATGAGGAAATAAAACTGGGGGGAAAGCCAGTCAGACAGACATGCAGAGGCTAGATTGGATGACACTTCTGGCTATATTTGAGCCAGGTTTTATGATTGAATAAGGTGCTGTCTGTGTGCCATGAAATGATGTTCCAAGTCTGGGAAGTTTTATCAGAGAAACTGCAATATGTGGGTGAGAAGTGGTCATTACTGTCATGAAAGGGGAACATTTTTGGGAAACTTTTTGCCATAAGGCCAACAATCCCCCTGAAATGTTCATGACTGGTTTCCAGGATTCATCCATTGTTACACCCGTTCGCTCAGCACGCACAGTACAACAGCACATAACAAGGTTAGATAAATCAATACTGCATCTGTCTGGAGGATAAGCACACAGTGAAAACCTTTGATAAAAAAAAAAGATGGCAGAAATTCTTAAAGGCACAGTCACTGCACAATAACGTGATATAACACAAAGGTAAAGTGTTAGAAGAGAGACGTGGTTGGATAATAAGAGACGACAACAGGGAGAAAATCTGCTTGAAAGGAGGTTTGATAACAACAAGACATTATATGAAAACGCAGCAGGCGATAAGCTGTAATTCACAGCAGATCACCTTTCCATGTGGTGTTTTGTTGATGGTTGTGTGAGGATGCATTAAACCAGCACACAGGACACCGGGCTGGAGCATGCACCTGTTATCGTGCCAAACACAGGCGGCTCCTGGCAAACGTCAGTGGGAACTTACAAAGAAAGCCAGCATAATGTTATTGTAAGGCTGGCATTCTGGGAAGGAGCCGCCGTCCACTTCAGCGTTGACAGAGATCCAGCAGCTGGGTCACAAATGATCCAGGAAATGCTGCGAGTGACCTTCACTAAATTCCCAGGCTCTCAAGCCCCCCCCCTTCCACTCCCCCAGTCATTATGTGAACAGTACAGTGAATAAGCCTGAGTAGAGTCTTCCCCTGTAATCTGATAGCCCCCCTCTTCCAGAGTCAGGGGGTGAAGGTGGGAGCGAGTTGGCATATCAGGACCATGGGGGGAAAAACCACAAAGAGAGGTCAAACAACCACAAAGAGACATATAATGACCACAATTAGACAAGAAAATGACCACAAAGAAACACAAAACACCCACAAAGAGACAGAAAACAACCACAAACACAAACAAAATGTTGACAAAATGAAACACAAAACAGCCACACTGACACATTGTGACCACAAAGAGATGCAAAACAACCACAAAGAGACACACAATGACCACAATGAGACCCCAAACAACCACTAAGAGAGACAAAAGACAACCACAAAGAGACACATTATGATCCCAAAGAGAGACAAAACAACCCCTTGCAATCTGGGTTTCTTGGGAGGGGTGGGCAGCCATTTCAAACCCAGTATGTAATCTGTCCATTCCTCTTGGCTATTTGGGGTTACAAATGGAAGCTATTGTATGAAGTGATTCCCTGTTAGAAAATCTCAAGTTATCTGTGTGGCTTGGAGCAATTCATAATGACAATGATTTATTATTGCTGTGAAAGTTTCTGAAGAATTTGCTGCGTAATCGTCACTAACACTGATTTCCATATTCCTCTCAGTAAGATGTGAAATGTCACCGTCACAATGTGGTTTAAGTGTTTACATTTACATTCACAGTATTTCATAATCTCCATCCTTTTGAGATGAAGGTGAACATCATTTTAATAAAAGCACTTAGAGATTGCATTCAAACTCATTAGCTCCCAGTCATTATCAAATCAAATCAATAGGCTGATAATAACTAACCGGATATGTGAGACATTATGAAGGTAACAAAAAAATGACTATCTGAAGTGTGAGTCTTTAATATGGGAGAGGAAATTAAACCGATTAAAAATAGCACACCCTGTAGGAATACATGAAGGTCAGTGATGACTGGCTTTTGCATTTTTAATTGCCTTTTTGTTTCCTCCCAGAAAAAAAGACGCAACAGGGTGCTCACACCGAGTCAACACCAAGTTTTCACAGAGACAGTCAGAGATAACAGCAGATGGCATTCCACCACCCACGGCGGCTGGAGGACCTGACTGTTAATGAGATGTGTCGCTTTTGATTAAACATCTTTTAAATCCCCGTAACGTGCTGACTTTTCCACGGCGTCATTTTTTTCACACCCTCCAGCCGAGTATGAACTCCAGCTTGTTGTTTTGCATAATTCCACATACCTGTGAAAGTTCATGGCAAGTTTAAAACTTTATTGGCAATAATTTTTATAATTCATAGTTGAAATACATCACATCTGAAAACATAAACTGGACAAACAAAGTTTTCACAGTCTGTCAGTAAGATGTCAGATATGGCATTGATCCCTCGAACTGGAGATTCTCTCCAAAAACAACAGACAAACTCAAGCTGGTATTGCTTATCAGAGGTCTCGCTCACATATAGACTTTTGAGTCTGGTATGAGAGGCACCTGGTAATCCATCCCTGTGGCCACAGCAATCACATCCACTTACATCAGGAGTAGATAACTGTACAGATTGTTTACTACGAGAGAAACCACCAATTTTCACATAATGAGCCACACAGAAATACATTTCTTGGTGTCAGCTGCAATTTGTTGATAATGCCGTCACTACAAGGGGAACACTCAACCAAACACCCACCTGAGGGCATTTAGTGGTTGAACTTTGTTGAGACAGAACATTGTATTTATAACTCTGACTGCATGTGACATGCAGTCACAACGGAAAGCAATCTACAGCTCTATAAACAAGCAGCGGCTCTATTAGTTCAGGGACATGAATCACCAGTTAAGATCAGCTTTTCCTCAGACACGGGTGGCTTATTATTACCTGATGAACATGTCTAAACATTACAACAAGACCAGCTGAAGAGTTTTGGGTTTTTTTTCTGTTTTACCTGAGGCCTGAAGAGTTGAAATTACTCAATGTTTACAAAATGTGTGCAACATTATTATTCTTATTTTATTCTCCATCCTGTTAATAATCTCACAACCTCTCAGATTTATCTTGCAGCCCCTTTGACGGGTGTAAATGTTTACTCTCAGCTTACACAAATGAAGCAACATCTCACGTAGTGGCTTGGTAAAAAAGCTGTTCGAACAATGCACCTCAGCAGGAGGAATTTTTGGAAAAGATTATAGAACAATAATTCATCATGGTTACTAAAAAATATTGCAGAATAATTGTAAAAATTCTGATTTTATTGTTTCTCAATCAGTTTGTTAAGTGTTATATTTGCTGAATAAGAGAAAAGACGAATGTCGAAACCCTGTTTATTTTGTTTATTTACTCAACACACTGTTTCTCAATTGATTTTGCATAAAATGTACAATTATACATATATAAAACAACATAAAGAGCCAGCAGCAAATGGTTTACTGTGAAGGCCATAGGACATGATTCACATGATTTTCATACACATCAAGTGAACCAAAACCAAAACAGCAAAATAACAGCAAAACAGAGACACCAGGAGGACAAGGAACACATTTTTTCCTTAAATTTATCATCCATCTGTATTTTACACATCATATAAACATTCACATATCAGAACATCCTGTGTAATATTATAATAAACAGTTGCATAACCTAACATAAAGGACTGTGTGATTTCTTTTGTATTCGCTGCCAATTATGACAGTGAATGAATAATAAATAAAAGAAGAAAAAAAAACATTTTTACTTGATGTTAATTTTATTTTGCATTACCGGAAGTTTTCCCGAATCGCACAAACACACATTTACAATTACTCACACAAATATCAACTGTGAGAAGCACATTTTAAATGGGAATTACACATCGTGTATATTCTTGTGTTTTTAAATTTGGAAGTCGAGCATGTAATAAATCATTTATTCATTTATTTGCCTCAAATTCTGCAAAACATCCCCCAACAGCGTGTGTTTTATTTTGAAAATTCCTAACTTCGGAAGTCGTTGGGCTGCTTCTTCTTCGCTTGAATCTTTTCCAGCACGCCGGCCGGGTTTAGCAAGGTTAGCTAAAACAAGTGTCTTAAATCGCCTTTTCCTTAAAATGTCTCACCCAACACCGACTGACAAGCCTTCAAACCCCGAAAACCCGCGCGTCTTCCTCGATGTAGACATTGGAGGCGAAAGAGGTCAGGACATTTTTGTTTTTTTATTTTGAATTGTCTTTGCTAAAGGGCTAGTCCACCCGCTAGTTAGCTTAGCATAAACCTTTGCTCGTCCCAGTGATTTTTCTAGATAAAGTACTGAAATCAGGTTTGCTTAGAGGCTCCTAGAAAAGCTATATAGCACAAGCTAGCAAGTGTGCAAAGCATCTACATTTGCAGCTTCTTAAGATTTAATGTAAGCCAGGTTTGAGTCAGCTGAAGGTTTATTAAAGAGGTTTTTTTTAAATCGCTCTGTGTTGTGAGTGCATGAACCACGTGTGGTTGTTTTCTCAATGAAAGATTTTTTTTTTATTATTCACTGCACTGTCGTCAGTGAAATGAACTTTAATGCCACAGGCTTCCTCTACAAATATAATACTGTCAGGTTTTGGTAAATGAATTCAGCCCATACCATAATAATAATAGTAATGATAATAATAATAAAACAGTAATAACAAGTGTGTTTTGACAGCATTTTTCAAGCAGGGGGAACTATAGAGGGTGCTTTCCATAGATGATATAAAATCAGAAAATAAAAATAAATAAATAGGATTAGACTAATTTCGTGCAAACAGCTAAAAGAGAGCATCAAAACAAAAACAAATCAATTCACTGAAAGGTAGGACAAATAAAACTATTAATCTTTAAAAACAGAGCAGTATTATTGAAAAGAATAACTTAAACTACTTGTCAGGTAAGAAAGCAAGTCTATAAAAATGTGATTTTTTTTAATAGACTTAAAGAATTTGAACGCAAACACAGTGTGGGTCAAATATTGACTGGAAGATAAAGCTGAGGTGCCGGCTCAGCAAACGCTCGATCACCCTTTGACCTTAACCTGAATTCTGAAACACTGTGGACTCTACCCCAGACCTGAGAGGCCTTTTTGAACAGGACGAGGTTAAAAGTTCACTGATGGCCATGTAGGGCTTTGTAAGTTATGAATCTGGTTTTAAAATAACCAGTGCTTGCAGGCTAAAACTGGGCTGATGTGAGAAGAGCGTTTACCACTTCTAATGCTTTCTGCTCTATTTAATAAATATTTCAGTAAAGATAACAGTCATTTGCTCTGTGTTGTAAGTATGTGCTGATGTGACTGTACTGCAGGTTTTTTAATATGCATGAATAAACTTGATTTTTTTCCCCAAAAATTTCTTTCTGTCCACAGCTGGCCGAATAGTTTTGGAGCTGTTTGCTGATATCACCCCCAAGACTGCTGAAAACTTCCGGGCACTCTGCACCGGAGAGAAAGGCACCGGCAAGTCGACTGGGAAACCGCTGCACTTCAAAGGATGCCCCTTCCACAGAAGTAAGTATCACCAGCCTTTGGACAGACACCTTGAAGTTTTAACACACATACACTCTTGAAGAAGTTTCTGAAAGGACATCCAGTGCAGGGAGCCATTTGGATATTTTTAAATATACTGTCGATTTAAGGTGTCACTTCACCAGAAGCCCTGACTAATAAACTACATGCATGGCCACATTTTATTACGAGTAAACCTGCAGAGGTTATTTTAATTGTAGATTATAATTTCTGCATCAATTAAGTTATTTTAAATTGGGACCCCAAAGGGCAGATAATTAGGAACATACACTCGGAGCTTCCTCAAAATGAACGGGATTACAGGAATGGAAAACTGGCTTGTTGAAATGT
>JBAJHX010000053.1:5197183-5209211 GCA_037176925.1 Amniataba percoides
ATAATTAGGAACATACACTCGGAGCTTCCTCAAAATGAACGGGATTACAGGAATGGAAAACTGGCTTGTTGAAATGTACAACATACACAATAGAAAAAACATACACAATAGAAACATCCCAACAGCTGTCAGTTAAACAGGTTGAATAATGAAAGATTAAAGACAGCTTTTCGTGTTTTTTAACAGTCACAAGATATTAAAATATTAAAAATGCAAAGGAACTAAGAGGATTTTATTAGGCTAATTGGGCCTTTTCTAATTAGTGAGCCTAAAGCACTTTTGGCATTCAGTCTGGTTGATCTGCTGAGTTATTTATCTCTAAATTCGTTTTTCGGCAGTCATCAAGAAGTTCATGATCCAAGGAGGTGACTTCTCCAACCATAATGGCACTGGGGGCGAAAGCATCTACGGGGAGAAGTTTGAGGATGAAAACTTCCACTACACGGTAAACAAACTAAAACACTAGAATCCCCAGCACCCGGGTCCACTGCTAAAACATTTAAAATTCATCACATTACCCATAGCTGTTTGTAGTTATTATTTAGCTATATCAAGGAGACTGTTGAATATATATTTATCTATCCCTTTCTTTATGTAGCATGACAAAGTGGGTCTGCTCAGCATGGCCAATGCAGGGCCGAACACCAACGGCTCGCAGTTCTTCATCACTACTGTTCCCACGCCACACTTGGATGGCAAGCATGTGGTCTTCGGACAGCTGTTAAAAGGGATGGGAGTTGTAAAAATGCTGGAGTCCATTGAGACTACAGATGACGCCCCCGTAAAGGTAAATGTTTACTGTAATAATGCTTGTTTGTTTGTTTCACTGTGGCGTCGTTTCCAGGTGTTTTGTTGTCCTCTTTTTGATATTTTCTTCCATGTTGAGACCAAAACAACTTTGAATTTGACCTTTTGGTAAAGTTCAGAGCTATAAATAACATCGTCCTCACTGAAATGTCTTCTGCATTTGCAGCCGTGTGTTATAGCAGACTGCGGTGAGCACAAGGACGGGGACAGCTGGGGCGCCGTCTCAAGCGACGGGTCTGGCGACACCCACCCAGACTTCCCCGAGGACTCCGACGTCGACTTTAAGGATGTAAGTATCGGAGGGGCCTTTGATCTTCAAGGGCACAGGTGGACTTTGGCAGATAGCATCAGACTCCTCGGGGCCTCAGTTAAAGAAGCACTCGGGCTCTTTGGGAAATGTGTCACCTTATCCAAAATCAGATGAGAAGATCAGTATCAATTTCAATATTAAGATCCAGGACGTGCTCAGTATAGCAAATACTTGAAGCAGGGGGAGACTGTGACTCAACAAATTCAAGGGCTGGTCCCTAAATCCACAGATAATCTGTGTTTTATTGTGTTCACTTTAGATTTTACCTTGAAATGAAGTGGTTTAGTCTGGCCAGACTTTTTGTTTATGACCCATCTGATCGTGCGAACGATTGACTTTGTTGCCGAGTAGACTTTGTTTTATCTCTGTACTCCCAGACCTCAGCCGGTACTCTGAGAACAGTGTTATTGTAACGAATAGAAACAATGACTGCAAAATAAGGCGGAGTTTTCTTTTTCAGTCCAGCGGCCATGTGTTCAAAGTAAAGGAAATGGAATTTGGATCTCCGGTGTTATTCTTACTGTTGTTTTCAGGTCGACAAAGTTCTGTCTGTTGCCGAGGATGTGAAGAACATCGGAAACACTCTTTTTAAGAATCAAGACTGGAAAGCTGCAGTCAACAAATACAGCAAAGCCCTCAGGTAATATACAGTATCACTGTGCGTGTGGTTGAATCTCAGTCACTGTTGTTCAAACAGTAAGTGAGAGGAAGTTTGGAGAAAAATAAAATATGAGGCCCAAGTTCATTCTTAGGACAAAAACTATCACCAGGTTTTTGAAACAGAAATAGATAACCAACACTTGTTTTTAATGCAGATTCTCTGTAAAGAAGTTTGCCTCTCTGTGGAAGATTAATTTAATTACAATCTGGTGAAGCTTGGTGAAAAATTAAATTCATATTGAAAGAGATTAAAAACATGCAGAAGCCTCTTAATGACAGATAATAGTGAAGCAAGTCTGTTTGTGAACGATAACAAACTGCTGGTTTATGAATTACACTTAAAAGCCACAATTCTGCCATAACCACTGTTTGAAATGCTCACATGAACAGACGGTAACCCACAGCACAATAACAACCTTCCATCCTTCCACTTCTACGAGCAGAAACTCCCGCCGCTGTGATTCAGTTCAGACTTGATGGCAGCCTGACCAGACTTTTTTCACTGACATCAATCATCTTCTCATCAGGTTCCAATTCACTAACAATAAGCCTGATTTTTTTTCTGCAGGTACTTGGAGGTAAGTGGAGAGCAGCTTGAGGAGGAGGCACAACAGAAGCTGGAGCCCACTGCTCTCAGCTGCTACCTCAACACGGCGGCGTGCAAGCTGAAGATGCAGATGTGGCAGGAAGCTCTGGACAGCTGCAACGAGGTACATTTGGTTGCTCATGCTGCTTTATTGGTGATGAGAAGATCAACAATCATGCCTGTCTGTATGGGAAATATAATGACTAATTTTATACTAATTAACATACATCTCATTTGTTTAATCACAGTAAATAAGGAATTGTAAGAACTTCAGGTGGTTGATGTGTCAAACTATTTCTTGGCAAGGCAACCAGTGGAAATTAAAGCATATCAGCAAAATTCCAAAAATGGCAAATGATTGGTTAAAAGCTACTGGAAGTATGTATGATATATCTTGTTCTTACAGTCAGTGTCTTTTAAAGTGGTCATAATCTTATTTCTGGATGGAAAGTCGACTCCCCAGAAATCTGATTTACATGTAAATGCACTTTAGTCAATTCATGGTTAGACTTTTTTGGGCCCTTAGAAAATAATATAGTCTCAAAATGGTTTTGACAACTTCTGCCAAAACTGAATTTAATTTCTGATGTGTATTTCTGCTGCGTCCTTCAGGCTCTGGAGCTTGACCAGGCGAACACGAAGGCACTTTTCCGGAGGGCTCAGGCCTGGCAGGGGTTAAAGGAGTTCAGCAAAGCCATGGTAACATCTGCACAAGCACTCCTCACTTAGTAAAAATATCCAAGCATTTTGTAGGAGATACTGAACAACAGTTTGAAATGGACACGTGTAATAGATTGTTTTGTGATTTTATGCATCAGTAGCAGTACAGGACTCCTCCTGTTTAGTTTGGATGGAGGAGACACAACTTATCTTCTGTAGTTAAAGCTTTTGGCGGATGGATGTAGCTGTTAAATCTTAAGATAAGATAAGAGTAAGATAAGATCCAGGTGGAGATGTTCAGTATTTGGAGCTGTCTACTCACTAAAATCATCTTTTTTTTTTTTTTAGGCTGATCTGAAGAAAGCTCAGGGAATCGCTCCAGAAGACAAAGGTGGGGAGTCTGTCTACAGCACTTTATCTCGTTGTTTATTCAGCCACACCAAGAATGCAGCAAATATTTTCGTCTCCTCCCGCATTCGCATATTTAGTTTATTTATTTGAACATTTCATGCTAATTCGCATGCATTATTCAAACTTCACATGCAAGCTCATGAAGAAAAATAACCCAGGACTGCAGGAACAACTTAATCCTAATTGAACTTTATGGTGGGAATTAAATAACAATCTGTGTAGTTATTAATGAAAAGTAAACTGCAGGACAATAATGAATCTATTAGTTTAATGAGGCCGGTTACTGAGGTTTTCTTCTCATAGGGAGCCAGATATTCTGAAATCTGACCTGATATTAAAGAGCGTGGATAGTTCTGCCTTATACAGCACACATTAAACATATCATGTTTATAGATTTTATCAATAAATGTTAAAACAAATTTTAGTCCAAGTGAAATAGTTTGTTGAACTACCATTAATCAGGTGTAATTAATAAAACAACAAACTGTTTTCTGTATGATCAATATGCATCCACAACATCAACATTTCAACACCTCATGATGCAAATAGCTCAGTAATCACATATAGGCTGAAAAAGGCCAAATTAACATCCGTAACTGTGACAGTTTTGAAGCCAAAGAAAGTGCTCCACCAGCTAAAGACACAACGCAGCAGCTATCAGCACCAAAAGCACATCATGGTTTAAGTTGCCGTCCCAATTTTTGAAAGAAGGGACATTTTATCTTGCTACTTTTCAAGTGTGACCCGAGAGAGAATTATTCACAGCCACATGCTATCTAGTGCCTCGTGTACTCCAGTATTTTAGTGCACACACACACACACGTCTTTCATAAATAGCTAATTCACACTTTCATCCTGATCAGAAATAGGGCAGCCTTCTTAAAGACGTTATTGCCATTAGCAGATATAAAGCCTTTTTTTTTTTTTAAATGGTTGCTTGAAGGGGTCTGAAGTAATGAGAGAATTGATTGTTCTGTGGTGATGTTGACTTTTAAGTTCTTGGCAGCCTAATTGATCCTTGTACACGATGCGTCTTTTGTTTTCCTGTCAGCCATTGTTTGGTTTGTTTGTGAGCTTGTTTTTGTAGTTACACCTCCACCAGATGTTGAGGAGAACTGCACATAAAAGCCGGAGTGTAGGATCAGCTCTCCTCTCTGCTTTTTGACACTGCTGCAATCTTCCCCTTTTGATATTTTAAGCTTCAGTTTATTGGCTGCTGGCAAGGAGATAAGAGCTATCAGTGCACTTCACCTGTGCCTCCAGGAGCGCACTGTCTTTAAAGAGAAACTGGCAGCATGAAGAAAGAAATACAAAATGTGGCAAAGTGGACACACGGGCACGAAAGATAAATGTTTGAAGTCTCTGCTCTTCGAAAGGTTCATCCCGTTGATGTAATGACATCTGATTTATAAGATTCACCTGCTCATTCAAAGTGATTTTTTTTCTTTCGACAGCTATCAGCAACGAGATGAAGAGAGTCCAGCTCAAGATCCAAGAGGAGAAGGAGAAAGAAAAGAAAATCTATGCCAAAATGTTTGCGTGAATTTCTTTTCACCAAACGATTGCAATGAATTGTTGTTAACGTTCATCAATATTTGAAGTCATCTCCACGTGGGAAGCTGCACTAACTCCGATAACGAGTTCTGTAACCGGGCGGAAATGTATTCAGTATTTTGCAGTCGGCAGGTCCTTTCATGTTTTCCAGCCGACACATTTCTCACTGTCTGTATTCTTACAAGGGAATAACTGTAACCGTAAGCTTTGACCTGTCTCGATTCCGACACGCGTCTTCACCGTAATGAATAGTTTAAGCGTTCGTCTGATGCACAGCTGACTCCACCGCTCTGAGCGACCGGGCGAACACCTACACCGGTCTTTGTTCTGAGGTTTTGAAGTAGTTCAGCGACGCAGCGTTTGTGTGTTATTGTTTCACAGTGAGGATTTTGATACAGTGGCCACATACAGCACATCAATTTGTTTTTATTTATGTTTTTTTACAGAGGTCAATAAAAGGAAAAAGATTAACAGTCAAGTGTTCTTTATTCATTGCTGTGATATTATCATCTGATGATATGTACAATACTGTGCAGAGGAAATGCTGTCAAAATATACCTGCAATAAAACTTGATTTGAGAAGAGCCTGCCTGCTTGTTCGATTACAGAAGAGTTTGAATGAAATATATTAACTATAACAGCTATAATATCAAAGATTTTCATTTAAATTAACGTAGCTGAATGAGGTAACAACGGTGACTGATCCTACGGCCAACTGATGAACGTTTGCAGTGTTACGACCTGTCGATACCGAAAAGAAATGACAAACCGGACAGTTTTCTTTTAAAAGCTTTTTAGCTTGGTTAAAGGCTTTTCAGGATTTTACCACAACAGATTTACTCTTCAACTGGCGTGTGAAATGGTGTACTGTTTTTTTCTCCTCTGGTCCAATTATCAGTTTCAGAAAAAAAAATGATCCAAGATTATAAGTTACTTTTTTAAAACATCACAAAAATAAAAGCCACTTTAGTTTTAAATATTTTAAATGCCCATATCGTAGATTTTATGGCAGTAATGCTAAAACTAGAGAACTGTGACTGCTTTTTACTTTACTTTTACATGGTCCTGTATTTTTCATGGGTTTTATAACCTCTGTGCCACATTTTATACCGAGTACCTCACTATCTAAATTCAGAATGACTCTCTGACAAAATGCATTTTTTCTAACATCCTTTCTTTTAGCAGACTTTATTTTTTTACCCTCAAACATAGCTACATGGTTATTTTCAGATCCATACTTAGGCACAGTCGATGGTGATTACTGTAATCCCAAACGCACGATACTTTACAGTTTTCTTTCGAGACAAGTTAGAAAAAATAAACAAAAAACGAGACTTTCACATTCCATTGTAGGCCGGTCCGCCGCCGCCCTCAGGCACAACCCAGTTGATGTTTTGGCTCGGGTCCTTGATATCGCAGGTCTTACAGTGGACACAGTTCTGAGCGTTTATCTGCAATCTCATCCCATCTCCGGTCTCCAGGGGAACATACTCGTACACACCTGGGAGAAAAAGGAAACCAGTTAGACAACGGACAGAAACTGGGGACGGGAAACTTTGCATTCTGTTTTAATCAGGATTTATTCTTCTAAAAAGATGAACAAGTTTAACATATAATGGTGTTAACCATCAGGGATGGAACAAATAATCAGTGCTGCAGCGAACAATCATGGGATTAACTGAATTACTGGATTAGCATCAGTAGTTAGGGAGATATGTGCAAAAACTTCATAATTCCACCAATAATTTGAATTTACGTAGTCTAGAAAAACCATTTATGTTTGGAGTGAGTACTTGAATGAGTAAGATCATAATTAATAAAAATAACTTGTATGAGTGGTAAAATTATGCATCTTTTGAAAGAGAGTCTCAGAGTTTAGTCAAATGTGCCATGTCTGTTTTACTGAACAAAGGTTTACTGATTTTATTTAGCAGTTCTTGTTATACTTTTGTAACAAACTTTACCAAGGAGAAATAACGGTTATAAAATCTGACAGAAAACACCTTTTTTTAGCAGCAGTGTAAAAGAGAACATTGTGAGCTGCCTGGTTTTAAGAAGTGGTTTAAATGATTGCCTTGCTGAATTTTGTTTCAAAGCTGACTGAAAGGCTTTTGAAAATAAATAGATCAAGCAGTAGAGTTGAATTGGCCATTGACAGTTCAATTGGAAAAGTTTTTTGAACAGACATGTTTAGATCGATCACAGCTGGTCACTCACAGATGAAGGTAACCATTTGTTCTGAAATTGCCAGTAACACTGGCTTTGGTAGGAAGTTTATTGTTGGAGCCTGATCATTTGAAGTGATGTGCAGGTAAAAAAGGAAAAAGTCAAGTAAAAACTGGGCTTGATGTTGTTGGAGTTTTGTTTTAAGACTTTAAGTAGTATATTCAAAGTTTGGTTTTCCATTTCTAAAAAGTTCTGCAGGATGTTTGTGGAGGTTTTTGAAGCCAAAAAGTTGTAAAAAGCCTTTAAATAAACTACACTATTTTTGCAGTGACTACAACTGACAAGTTAATGAGGCCACGGCGGAGAACAGGAATTGTATCCTTTAAACATTAAAAGGATGTAACTAATTCTTCAGGATATGACATGACTCTGCTGTCACAAGTATGTACCACTTTTTTGCCACCATTTACAAATTTCTGTTGAAATGAATCGATTAATGCCAGTCAACAGTGCTTAGCATGTAAGTAATTATAAAAATGATTAACCCTGCTAACCCTGAGTTTCCGCAGTAATCACCGTCCTGTTTTATCATCTCCAGCTCTTTGTCGTGGCTCACCTCTGCTGGCCACAGAAAAAAAAACAAAAAGCACAGCTGTCTCGCTGCATTCGTTGTCTCAGCATCCACCTTCGCAAAGCCACTGTCCACACATCATCAAGTCTCAAAGTTTCCAGACAACTCAAAGGCACTTTAACTTTTCAGTATGAGAAGGAAAGCCAAACTGCTGCATTTGAGAGGAGACCAATAACTCGACAAAGTTTCACCCAGCCTCACAGCATTGATGGATTATGAAACAAACAAACAAACAAACAAAAAAAGAGCATCTGTGGCGGAGGCGTTTGTTTCAAGCACAGACTGAGGCGGTGATTCGACGTTTCAGATGTGAGAACTTATCATTTATGTGGAGACCTTGAGTAAACTACAGGACACAGAATTATTACAAATCAGTTCTAAAGCAAGGCATTTTCTTTTTAATTCACTTTTCGAATCATTTCAGAATACAGATGAGGTGTGAAAATGTTTTCTGCTCCTTACTAATCAAATCAGTCAAAATGAAATGTAATACATCTCCAGTTACACTGCTGACAATTAAGCTGCTTCATACAAGAATCCACACGACCCAGGAAGTTTTGTTTTCCATCAAAAAAACAAACATGTTGGTTTGTCGTTTATTTAAAAATGGAAGTTTTCAGTCATTTACTGACATTTGATTGTTTAGAACAAAACACTCAGCTTTGTTTGAAGAGAGAAAAACAACCATCTGTTAATCTCTTTAAAGCACGAGCGCACATTTAATTAGTTAAGCAGAAGTTCATTCATCCGGTGTGCAGCAGTTATGTTAAAATGTTAAAATTTCAGGGTAACGAACTGACCCAACAGGAAGTAGAGCTCTTTGTTGAGTTTTTTTTTATTTATTTATTCTTAACTGTGGTGCTGAAATAATCAGTCAGTTATTGGCAGGTCTGCAGAAAAGTCATATTAAGTAATCATTTAAGTCTCTGATCAAACAAAATACAGCTGCTGGCTGACAGAAGCCTGAAACGAGTTTAGTTTTGTTAATTAAGAAATGTATAAAAGGGAAAAATAATTGACCATGAAAAGTCACTGACATTAAGTGCATCTCTACCTAATTAAATACCACAATGTGAATTTTAACAAGCACAGACAACAATATTAGGGATTATGTGAGATTAGATTTAGACAGCTACTGATAATCATTTATGGATTATCTGAGGATGACTGTTTGGTCTACAAGATATCAGAAAATAATATAAAATGTTGATTAGCTGACGTATTCAAATTGCAAAGGTGAGTCAGACTTTCTGGAACCAGATAACAATCAACAGTTTTGCTTGAAAAATGACTTAACAGATGAATTCTGAACAGAAATTGTTGCATATGAATTTCCTGTCCTTTGACTTTCCATTGAAATTCTCTTTTTGCCTCTTGCAGGTGCATGTGACCTATTTTTACATGACGAGAGAGATTTAATGTGGGAAATGGTGCGAGACTGTATGTAACAAAGAGAGAATTTATTTTCTCACTTTAGTGTGTGGGAAGGATTAACTGTTATCTGCAGCCTGATGCGTGTTTGTGTGTGTGTGTGTGTGAGGGGATGCTCTTCAGCACACCGTGATGGTGTTGTTACCTGCGGGGCAGAAGCGCTGCTCAGGCCCGTCGTATATGCCGAGATTCCTGGCGACAGGGACGCTGTCATCCCTCAGGGTCAGGTGGGGGGGCTGGTCCCCCTCGTGGTTGGTGCCACTCAGAGCGACGGAGGAGAGCAGGTCGAAGCTTATCTTGCCGTCGGGCTTGGGGTATTCAATCGGTGTACAATCTTTAGCCGGTTTCAGCTGGTTTGCATCAAGGCCTGAGACAGATCGGGCACGGCCGGTTACGAAATGTTGATTTTGTCTGCCGAGATAAGGCGACCTCATACCTCACCTAAAGAGACGGCGGCGGCATTGTGCTGTGCTGCAGCTGCACAATCAGCCGTGTAGAAAAACTGTACTGCTCCATTGTACATGTAATATTTTCATAAATTCAGTTCTGGTCCTGGGCACTACTGATTTCTCCTGATGCTATATTCCTTTTTAGAGCACGTTCAAAACCATTTTTGTCCCTTAAATGCACACATGAATGAGTGAAATCGGTTCCTTTGCAATGAAGTTGTAGAAGATACAAAATCAGATATATCAGGATAAAAAAAAAATTCAACTTATGTTTTTGTTTTTTTTTCCACATTTGGAATTCGATTATTCTCTTCATTACATAACAAACATTACTTTCCTTGAAACACACAACTGTACTTCTCTACTACAGTGGAGCTTGCATTTGACTTATCATAAACTAAAATTAGCTGTATATTAAGTGTTCACACTGAGCCATATGACGGTTGTTGTCCTTGGGACTCACCACAGTGTTTGAGGGTCCACGGCTCTTTTCCTCTGAAGATCCAGTAGAAGATCCCGGTGTAGACCATCCCACCGTACAGGCCAAAGTAGTTGTGGAAGGACGGCCTGATGTTTCTCACCGCGTGCAGCTCTTTCCACACCCACGAATTCTTCAAGCTGTCAGCGTACTCGGGTATATGGAGCCCTGAGAGGATTGAAAGAAAAGAAGAGGGATTCTCATTTTGCTTCTGGTCTGCTGCTGTCATGTTTTATTTTTTCTCAGCACAAAGAC
This sequence comes from Amniataba percoides, assembly GCA_037176925.1. Lineage (NCBI taxonomy): Eukaryota > Metazoa > Chordata > Actinopteri > Centrarchiformes > Terapontidae > Amniataba > Amniataba percoides. Next base: position 5,207,582 of record JBAJHX010000053.1, read on the forward strand.
TTTCTCAACTCAGATTTTGGTAATTGAATTATCATAAAAGAAAGAGTTGTGTTTCAACAGGAGCATGGAGGTTAAAATTTTCAATTCAAATAAATAATCCCTGTAAAAACATTTCACAGTCAGGTCACAGGACTTTCCTTATCAATTAGGACCCCATTTCTGGTGAAACACTCTGCAATAATGTTGCCCACTGTAAGTTTTCAGTGTTTTGAAAGGCAGAAAATTAAAATGCATTCACTGCAATCAAATCAGAGTGGACCATTCTTCCTTTGAGAATGAAAGAAATCAAGTAAAAATAGTCATGACAGTGCTACAGGGGATTTATCAGGACTTGATACTGTGCATCACGTCTCTGTTGGTTTGTTTCAACCTGTGACTGCCCTTTTCCAAAGCAGCTTGTCTGTCCTGAAAATTTGTCGTGATATTTCTAAACATTCCTGCAGACATTTTTACTTCATTGCAGTTTGTTTTTTTTGGACCGATACACCTGCAACACTTTGTCCCTGTTGGGCCTCTTAAGTTTCATCAGGGTGCTCTGAAATCTCATATTGAAAAAAACTTTATTGCCTGACCTTTTATAGCTAACAAAGGTTGCTACCTGACTTCAACCTCATGCGGGCCAGCCTTATTACAGTGTTTTGTGATTATGTAAGTTCAGTCTCAATTATTCTTTTCCTACCGAGGTGTTTTGTTATCATTATTTTGTCCAACTGAGTAAAACTCGATTTGCCTTGACCTGTCATGGGGTAACTCGAATGACATACAAACAGCTACTGGTGCTGTTATCGCGATTATTAATGGATCTTAAACTCCGTACCTGCCGTCTCTGAATCCAGGCTCTCTGCTGTGACTTTGGGGAAAATGGCCTCAGCAGCCAGCATGCCGCTCTTCATCGCTGTGTGGGTGCCTTTGATCTTTGGGACGTTCATGAAACCGGGACTGCAGCCGATCAGCATCCCTCCAGGGAAGGTCAGCTTTGGGATAGACTACAGAGAGAGAGGAAGAGGAAGAAAGTTTGTGCCCCCTTCTTTTTAAAAAAAAAAAAAAAAAAAAAAAGTGTTCTACTTTCTCAGCCCTTAAACTTCTTGTCGCTCCACGTTATGTAACCCGTGCAAATGTACAATCGATATGTTCATCAAATCACAGAACAATCATAACAATAAAGTATATTACAAACGGCTCTGAATGAAAAGTGTGTGACATTTTCTTAGCATTAGGCTCATTATTTAGGAGACCCAAGTAAGGTTTTATTCGATCCATTTTTTGGCATTTATCCGAGTGCAGGTCGCGGGGGCGGCTTGTGCTCCTGCTCATCATGGAGGACCCCGAGGTGTTCCCGAGCCAGGTGGGTTATATAATCCCTTAAGCTTGTTTTGGGTCTGCTACAGGGTCTCCTCCCAGTTGGACATGTCTGCAAAACCTCCACGGGTGAGGAATCCAGCAGATATCCGAACTACTCCAGCCTGACTACATTAGTGACTGTGCATGTTATTTACAAAAACACATTTACATGTCAAACTAGTTTACAGGAGTGAGTATATTTGCCATTAGAATGTGTGACGGCCCCTGCTTAGGGTACACTTGTGTGTATGTCTGTCTAACCAATCACATTCTCTTATTGCAGTGACAC
>JBAJHX010000053.1:5209311-5250126 GCA_037176925.1 Amniataba percoides
GTTGGTTTTGTTTTAATAAATACTTTGCAGTCCAATTTAGTCTGTATCCTCTCCGGTCTTTGTCATGGCCTAGGAGCCGGGTTGTGACAAATGATGAAAGTGTAATTACTTTTAACATCTTCCTGCAATAACTTCCATAAATGTTTTCCACTGAAACATTTCACAGTGGCGACCTTTGTTTTTCTTCATCTACTTTCTTGTCCCATAATCATGATAATGGACTATTATAAGTTTGAATCAGGCTATATTGCCTGGCTTTAGAGAACATTTTTTCATTTAATCACACTGATTATCATTATCTTATCTATGATCTTTGCCCATTAAGAGTAATGTTGCATATCTGGCTGATCAGAGAACTTCTCTTGCTTTTCAATTTTGCATTAAAATACAATTATAATAAAAATGAGCTCGACTGAGGAAGCTTCGGAAATCAACAAATATTAGAAAAATCAAAGTAATCATTAAAAGGCAATGTTCATTCATCTTTACGATGAACAGACTGAACAGACAGTAAAACACTTCAATAAAATGAAGTAGCTTGTCTCCGTTTCAGCTGTAACAACATTGATTTGTTTGCTAAGTAAATTAGATTCTGAATTTAAAACTCTGCTGATGGCTTTCATTAAATATGAAAGTTGGAATAAATCTAAAGAAACCCTTTAGGGAAACACTCTATTTTAATGGAGTCCTGAACAACAATCTTTACTGTTTAACACAATTATAAACATGAGGTACATCCTGTGATTTCCCCAGTGGCACAGCTGCACTGCTCACCAAACTGCCTGGTATTTAGATTAAATCAGTTTCAGGCTTGATTTGTTTTAACATGCCCGCCAACGTCACTGTTCGTGGTTTTATTTGGCAAAACAGCGAATTGATAACATGAAAAAATATGTATCGCAGACATATTATACCTGTAATCCTCCTTCGTTCAGTGCCCGGGCTCCATATGCGATCCTGCTGCCTCCCTCCAGTGTGGGAGCAACGAAGGGATGATGCTTCCAGCGCTGAAACTCCCTGAAGGGGCTCAGGTAAGGGTTGGAGTAGTCTAGACCCACCTGGAGTGGAAAAGAAACTGCTGGTTTAATCCGAGTGGACAAATTCAAAGGAAAAAGATCATTTTTGTTGAGCTACTGTGGCTCAGAAAAGAATTCCAATTAATTTAGTCATATTTTGTGCTGCAATGACAAAATTGAAATATTTCTTTTTAAATATTTATTTAGGCTCTTGGTATCTACATTACAGGTCAAGGTTTTACCATCCTCCATGCCTCTAGAAATTGTTTGAAGGTCATCTACAGAAAACTAATATTACATGGCATCATTTAGAGTATTAGCCCATCTTTATATAACTACCAAATTGCAGGCTGCATGTCAGAAGAAAGACCAAATCAGGTCAAGGACCTCTGCTGTCCTCTTTACTTAACTTGTGGTGAGTAATAAATCAGGGATGGAGTGTGTGACCAAAAAAAAAAAAAAATTCTGAGCTTGACGTCTGAACAGATTCATTGATTTGACAAGAAAGAACTCGATCAGGGAGGCGAACGCTGCCAGTGATTTATGACGGTGTCTCCATGAGCTGCCACTCCGAATGGATTAGTTAAACAACGAAAACAAATCAATCAGGCCTGTGTGCCAAGTTAAATGCCTCGTGACAGCCTCATACTGCTGATCACCTGGCTAATATCAAGATTTGTACAACGGTAGCATCTTGCCTTGGTGACGGTGAAACGAACAGTGAGACTCGTCAGGATAGAGAAAAATCCTTAAAGAAAATCCCTTCTTAGCATAACAACCCAAAGACACAATCAGGATGAAGCTGGTGTAGCTGAGAGTCTAACTGCTTAATGTCCTGAGGAAAATGCACAACTGAACTCGGTTAATGATCAGAGGAAATGCATTTCAAGTCAAGAGCTGGATGTGCAAAAAAAAAAAAGAACTGTGGGAAAAACCGTCCCAGTCCATGTGTGCAGACTGGCAGAGATATAAGTAAGACTACCTAAAGCTAAAGTAAGCTAAAGTAATCACTGTCAGCAGCGCTTCAAAATTTACATACACGAGAGGTCTTTTTTATTTCTAAAAATCAAGCGCTCGCTTTGTTATTATGGGGGTAGACTCACACAAAACCCATTTTAAATGAACGTTAAAGCATGTACTCTACAAATCATATGGACATGTATTTTTACAATGAATCAATAAAAATACAATATATAGTATATTTCCACAATTGACCTCACCTTGAAAGATTACAGTGCACACAGTAATAATACAAAGCTGCCCATGAATTGAGCATTTATTCAGAAGGTCAAGAGTTTACATTCATTTAAGACTGATTGGTTCATTTATATGACTATAAGGATGTAAACATGGCCACTCACCACAAAGCCCAAGGCCACTAGAGGCTCTCCTTCATTCAGGTGATACAGGAAGGACCCTCCATAGGTGTGTCTGTTCAGAGGCCAGCCCACAGAGTGCTCCACTCTGCCCGGCCTCCACTTCTTCTCATCAATGGTCCACAGCTAACAAACACAGACAGTGTGTTCCTTTAATCTCTCCGCTCACTCTCCTTTGTGTCAGACACTGGCTATGATGGGGTTTACTATAAAAGGTTCATTCATTCAACACGCTACACAACACACTATTCATGCAGGGTCAAAACAGGCCATTTGAAGCTTCTTGTAAGGTTAGTACAGGATTAGTTTAGTAATCTTGACACAGTACATTATGCTGGCAGCTTTCAAATATGTTTTCTCAATCACAGAGATTATTGTGGAGAGCATGCTGTTTCATTTATGACTGAAATTTCACTTTGCATTCAGCAGACTGTGCAGTAGGCAACACTGTGTCCCCAAACAACATTACCACTACCGCTTTTATCAGCCTCCTCAGGATGGACTTTACTCATTAGGAATGATCAGTCAAAGCAGGTTAAGGGGAGAAAACCAAATTTAGACCTCACACAAAAGTGAGCACTACTCCCTCCTGTGCTGATGTGGGCTGTACTTGTTATTTACCTCCTTCAGGCCAATGGCGTAGGTCTGGGGTTCACAGTTCTCCCGCAGGTTGAACTGCTTGTAAAGCTGCTTGGCCAAATGGCCGTGACAGCCCTCTCCAAACAATGTGACTTTAGCGTGAAGCTCCATTCCTCTCTCGAAAACATCCTGAGGCAAGAGAAGAAGAGCATGTATAAATATATTACATAAATGGGAAACAACTGAATAGAACAAAGAGAATAGGTAGTTATTTGGTATTATCAGATAGAAAGAAGAAAAACTGTACAAAAACATTGCATCCTATTTTTACATGGCAATAAAAACTCTGTAGCAATAATACTGCATTTTTAGTATTCATGTTTGCAGATTTCTGTTTCTGATGGCTCAAAACGAGTGCTTTTGCCGCATTACATCCATTAAAAAGGCCTGACGTGACCAAGCTACTCGTGCATACATGATACAGAATGACCTGTCATTTTCAGCAGTAATATTAAATTCAATTCTTTACTGCACAATACCTTTGGAGAACCATCCTTAGCGATGCCTACGTCATTGGTGGCAATTCCCTTTACACTTCCATCTTCATGAAACAAAACCTTGATAAAATAATAGAGAGAGAGAGAGATAAATTGACAGGCACAAACAGGGGCACTGTACTACTGACAGAGGTAAAATAATTCATTGGCCAGCATCAGTTAATAATCATGGGTCCAATAAATTGATTTCGAAATAATTGATTCTATGATGCTTTGTGATCAGTGCAGTAAAATGTATAACTGATCATCGGTGCAATTTTACTGAGTTTACGTTACAGACCATGTGAACCAGCAGTGGAAAGCCACAAAAAGAATGAAACCATTGCTGGCTTTTTTCAAAACAAGATGTTTGGGCCAACTTGTTTGTATTGAGAAAATTGGGGGCAAAATAAACCATGTATAGAAATCTGAAATTGAGATGCATCAAGAATCATTTAATAATCAAATCCTGCCCCTTGGAAACAAATCGAATTGAATCACGAGGTGAGTGACAATTCCCTTCTCTTGTGTATGTCTGTAAATAACTTTGGTTGTTTTGTATGGCCCAGGATGAAAACGAAACATTAGGTAGTTATGTTTATAGAGAATAATACAGAATTAAAAGTTCACTGTCCATTGGTTGACCATAAATATTCCAGTCAACAAAAGAAAGTGAAAATAGGTCCCACCTCAGCAGCAGCATAACCCGGGTAAAGCTCCACTCCAAGTTCCTCGGCCTGCTCCCCCAGCCAGCGCACAAAGTTCCCCAGCCTCACAATGTAGTTACCATGATTTCCCATGGGCAGACCTTCAGAAAAACCAAGATGACTCAAACAAAGCTGGCCCATGTGTTTTACAGACTATCCACTGACTGGATGACACAAACCCAAAATTAAACCTGAAGATACCTGCTTCCCAAAACAAGTAAACATCTTAAATTATATATCATATCTGGTAAAATACATGTTGGTGTATTTTTTTCTGCCTATCAAACATGCAAAAATGTAGTGAGCCGAGAGATTACAGATATGTTCACACTACTGAATCTAAACATTGGAGAAAATTAGAACTTATGTTGTTACACTGATTATAATTCAAACAGATAGAAAGTCTGCAATAGACAAATTTTGAGTTGTGACAACCCTGCATTATTCTCTCTTATCAGTTTATGTACACGGTATGTCTGCTTTATCAACACACCACTTAACTTGAACTGAAATATCCTTTCTGTGTCCTACAGCCTCTGGAGCCTCTTTTCTCCTCGTGATAATAACACATGATAATAGTAATAAGTGCATTCTGATTTCTGACTGAAACATAAATAAATAAAACACTGTCTCTGTGGAGCAGAACTTGTTGCACCTTGTCAGCCCGATAGTTTGGCTTTCAACGTGACAGAAAATGACACCATAAAGTAGAATAAAACAGGACTTTACCTGGCAAAATGGGGACAGGGATTCTGTGTTTCTCTGTTAAAATGCTGAACACATCTTCAGTCACTGGAGTGTTCAGAGGTGCCTGCAGTGAGAGCACAATGTGTGTTGATGTTATGAACAAATGGTCTTCTAATTAAAAAACACTTCATATGAATTTTTAAGAAGAATGACTTCATTAATTCATTTTGGGAAATCTGTTTTTCACAGTATATTATTTTTTATATTTACACACAGAAGAATTAAACAGAACATGCACACACAGGAACAACTAGCATGCAACTGGGGGAGAGAGTAAAGTGACAAGATGCCACATAACAGCAAGAGTTTGTCGCCTTGCTCAAGGGCACCTCAAAAGCCTCTTAGAGGTGAGCTGACACTTCTAAACTCGTCTGTGCTGGATTTAAATGGGCCATCCTGCAAGCTAAGTCACCACATACTAAGTTAACGCCACTCCCATCTACATTTGGTAACATTAACACAAATACATGCATGTCAATACCAGCGCTGATGTACGTGCAGTACGTGTCGCTAAGTTATATTTAGCATAGCTGACAGTCACATAATATATTACACAACATACAACAATGTGGTGCACCTGATGTAAACATCCTTTATGGTGTAAAGGAAGGGCATCAATCTGTACACTAAACTTACACTGAGGACATGTTGTGTAACACACTCACCCCTCGTTCCTTCCAGTCGGGAAAGAGCTCGTTGAGGGCTGTGGGCTCCAGACAGGCTCCTGACAAGGTGTGTGCTCCGATCTGAGAGGCCTTCTCCACAAGGCACACTCGCAGCTCCTTCTCCTGTTCGTTGGCTAGCTGCTTCAGGCGAATGGCTGCTGAAAGACCGGCAGGGCCTCCACCCACGATCACCACATCGGCCTCGTCGGCAAACCTCTCCATCTCGACCCCTGGCAAAGGGCCGCGAGAAATAAATATTGAGGATCAAGAGGATCTACTTTCTTTTTCTCTGTTTGCAAAATCTTTTAGAGCTGTGCGGCACACCTCGCACCAAAAGTGACAGTTAGGCATATTTTTTTTCTCCTTTCTCAACTTAAAAGCTGAATTCAGCAGATAGAGATAAAAAGTTTCTGAAATGAACCTCAATCTCACATGACCCCCTTAAGTCCAAGTCTAGGAACATCTACTGAATAGAAAAAAAAAAAATCAATGAATATCAATGAATAAAAATCCTGTGTAACATTCCTGCCACAGCAAATTCACACGGACATTTCCCTTTCTATGGACGAATAGGAAAATATTATAAAATCTGAAGCTTTTTTTTTTAACATTTACCTATTATAATTACAATTACTACAGATGGTGACAAACTGAAGAACACAAACATAAAAGGTCTCAGTAAGGTGTTGGGCCACCATGGACCTCCACAAGAGCCTCTTAAAAACATATTACACTGATAAACAACCATCACACTCATCAAACGTGCACCGTCGCAACAATGTCCGATCCTGTTTATTGATGTTTTCCCATCACATTTAAATACAGATGTCATTTTAGTCACTGTTCCTAGTGAAACATAAGCCAGTTGATCTGTCGTGACTGAAGCTTTTGCAATCCCACAATGAACCCTCTTCAAATATCACTTAGATCTTTTCCTCTTTCCATCTTGATACAAAATCTGAATCAGCTGGGCCCGCTCAGCTATGTAAATACAGGTATATGATAACTTAAAGGTGCACTTTAAGCTTTGCGGTGCAGGAAAATATAAACAAAAATACACTTACTGCTCCTGGACAATCAGATTGTACACTTATATTAAGACCTGGTAACATTTGTTCAGTGTAAACATCATATTTGAAGTACGGAGGGGAGAGATTAGATCTCAGGGATCTCTATGGAAGTTTAATCTACGTCACCAAAGTGGAAAGATTTTGGGTGCAAATTCTTATATCACATACTTCTTACTTCAAAGTAACCTTTTACACAGATTACGCAGTGTCTCACCTTCCCATCTTGGATCCTTCTCCCGCGGGTGGATAGTGTAGTGTGTCGTGATGCGGGGCGCCGCCACGGAGGAACACGTCCGCCTGTTTACTGCTGTGTACAGCTGAGGGGCAGCATGCTCCGTCTGCACCGACTTCAACGCCCTGATGCACCTGTGGGCTGCAAGAGACAAACAAGCACCCATTTCAGACCAGTTCAACCTGGCGTGGCTTTGTACAATCTCTGGCTCGCTTCAGCCGTATCAATAGATAAAATACACAAAGAGCACCGTAATAAATAAACGCTTCTTTTAATGAAAACACAGGACAGGTGCAAACATGAAGCTACATTGATAGATAATGTAGTTAATAATGCCAAACAGCTGTCACACTCGTGACCCAACATAACCTATTATATAAAAAGCTGCTATTGCAGTTACCATATTTGTTTCAGCATCTTTTGTATTAGTCTTTTTACTCCCTCTGTGCCTGTGAACACAGAAATATTTACAGTATATATATTCACATACATATATTGATTCACATATATTTAACAACGTAATATGTTAATATTACTTTTTTTCCTACTCCAGAGCTATTTTCCTTGTTTTAAACTCTGTGAATCTGTATTTCTGTGTATGTAAAGGGAGTCTTAAGTGTTCACTCACACACCTGATCAATAAAGCCAATCAAAGCTCTGTGTGTGTGTGTGTGTATCTAGCTGCAGCTCAGCTAAATTCAAAGTCCAAGGCTGCGAATAAACACACTTGACACAGCAAAAGAAACACTCTCATAAGATTACCAAAACAGGTGCATCTGTAGAAGGCATTAAACTGGACATATAACTCCAGACAAGGGCACCGTTCAAGTGACCTACATTACTGTTCAACTTTCACCTACATTTTAGCTCCATGCTAACTTCAATTAACTGTGAAGGCTAATGCTATCTGCGCGTATAAAAGCTTAAAAACAAACTTTGGCTCGCATAGAAGCAGATTAACTTCCTAATATAACACGCTGTATTGTGATTATAAATCCACAGATGACATAAGTGTTATTAAATTAAGTTAATACTGCAGCAAAGCTCGCAAACTGGAAGCTAACTAGCATTAGCTAACGTACCTTTACTTGAATATCTGCTGGCTGGGAGCATGTCAGCAGGTGTGACTCGTCTTTGTGTGAAACTCTCAGCTGAAGTGCAGTGGTCGTGTTGTCCTCTCCCACTCTTTCTGTGTGTGTGTGCAGACGGTGTAAAAATAAGCTTGTGTAACAGCCTGATGTTCAGCTGATCTTACAGAATAGTTCTCATAACGCGGACAGCTGCGAGCGTCCAAAGCTGCGCGGCCGCTGCGGCGCGACACAGAGGTAACTGCGCAAAGAGCAGATCTGTATACGTCACAGTGTTTCCTGCTCAGGTCCATCACAAGCTGGTGACGCTTAGAGATCAGCTGTCATGTGGAAGAGTCAATCCAGGCTACTGTCCTCACGTCCTTATTATAGTCTTTAATCTGTGATTCATTAACAGTATTACTGTTAATAATAACACTTCACTCAGCGTCACGACCACAGACTGTGTATTATTAATAATTTATCAATTCATATAATTAGTATTAGTAATCTTAGTCAATCAGTGTTCCACCTATAGATTCTTTATAAGAAAAATATTCAGCCATCCATTTTCTATACCTGCTTAGATTCAAGAAATTATTGTCATTACACAACCATTTACATCAGCAATCATTGGAGGTTTGGGTTGGGTAGAAGAAAAATACAATAAATGAAATCTATATACAATCAGATTCACCTTTATTGATCAGGTATGTGAATATATACACTGACTCACTGCACAAAAATATATACAACAAGGAAAACAGCTTGGCAAGGTAAAAATGATAATCCTTAAAGTACTGTGAAAAATGTATGTTTTAAATGTGATCAATTTATAAAATATGATTCAATCCTGCATCTAACCAGTTTAGGTATATATATATATATATATATATATATAGTTTGTGATTGTTGGGGGGGCAGTGAGAACTATATTTAGTTGATAGATAAGAATGTATATAAAGATTTATTTACAGTCTGTGGAGCAGACATTTAGAGTTCAGGTCATTCAGTTCATCTTAAAAGTAAATAATGGTCACAAATAATTATTTACTATGGAAAAACTTTTTAGAGATGTAAAAGAGTTAAATTAACTTTTAAGACTTTTATTTGTTGTGTGCACAATAGTGACATGGAGCAGATGCTGGCAATGATTCTTAAATAACAGGCTGACAGACAATGCTCAAAAATATGTAGAAAGAAAATCACACAAGTGAAAAGTTCACGTTATCAGAATAGAAAATTGTACATCGAAAATATAAAATATTATTGTGTTATTATAGATACTTTGTTTATCAACAGTTTAGTGAATACACACCAAAGTCCAATTTTGAGGTTAAATAAATTATATCTTTAACTCCACTATGTTTACCTAAAAACAACTGGACTTTGTCATTTTGAGATTGTTTGAGATAAAGATGAATAAATGAGTGAAATGAAGGCTTTAAATACAAACCTCTGATCGATTTATCAGATGTAACCAACAGTTGGTTCCTGGAGCAGGGCCTACAGGCACAGCTCCCTGAAAGTTTAACAGCTGCTCTTTCCAGAGTTCAATCACTGAACAAATGTTGGCAGCACTTTTTTTCCTCTATGTGCCCTCAGAGGAACGTCATCTGTTGGTTCTGGGTTTTTGTTTTTTTTTTGTCTACAGCCCACATTTGTTTTGCGATATCAGTTTGAATTGTTCAGTGTTCTTTTGTTTGAGATGTTAAATTTCTGCTACCACAGTTAGACATACTAGCTGAGAATATGATATTACTAATACAGTTTGCTGAGAGACTCACTCACTGTTAGTTTACTCTTTTACTTCTACTGTTGGACTTTAATAACCTCTATATAGGTCTTTTTCAGCATTACTACATTGACAGTAATGAAAAAAGAGTCACATTCCCTAAATTGTGCGTACACTTCGCAAATAAAGCTAATTGATATTTTACATGAAACATTTGGTGTTAATATGTTTCTTCCTGGCAGGACAGTATTAGTTCATTAGCTTTTCTTTTTACTGTGCTGATTAATTTTTATAATTCTCAACTCTTGCTATCTTATTAATTTAAGTACTTTTTCTAACGTTGCAGTAAAGTTATATGCATGGAGACAGCAGACCACACAGGCTGTTGCTCTGACAGCAGGATCAATAAAGTGTTTTTACATGGTGGCACTGCAGATTGCCTTTGTACTCACTCCACTGTGTACTATTTTCAACATATCTGAGAACCCCCAACAATAAGAAGTCCAAACTAAAAAGATGAACGATCAACATAAGGTAGGAGACATACATATATTTATTGTTCACATTTCACTCAAGAAAAAACAAAATTACAAAAACTACCATTTTAAATAATTACTGTAGGACACAAGCAAAATGATACCATAACAAATTCCATCAATATTAAATGTAAGCCTGCAGATATTATCGGTATATCTCAGGCAAACTGCTGGCTCCTTTTGTCTTTTCAGCATGTATGGGGGTGTGATGTAAACACAAACAGCACATATAACGCATTCACAAATCATTTTTTAATAACAGATGTATTTTTCTCTGTTTGCTGCACATTACATACATTTACAATGTCTGAAAAAGAAAAATCCATTTCCACAGGAATCAATAGTTCATTGAACAAAGTGTGCACTGCAGAGTTTATGATCTTCTTTATGATCTGTCAACGGTTCACAGTGTAAAAATATCTGTGGTGGTTGGTGAGGTGAGGTCAAGATAAAGTTCAAACCCCCAGACCAGCTGGGGAATTTCTAGAGTTTCTACAGAGGATGTATAAAAGACTATTTAGAATTGCTGTCTCTGTATTGATAACCCATATGCCAGTACCATCCCAAATGAAATACATTCTTTGTTGAACCTTCCGGACCTGTACAGTACATTCAATATTTCCCTTAAATGGTTTTGGTAGATACAGATACAACACAGAAAAACCTTAAATGGACCAAATACAGAATAAAAACATGGGCATTTTATCTGCCCTCAGATGACTGGATACGTGAAGGTTACTGTGGTGTAAGAAATGTTCTTTGCTGCAAGGCTGCACGCCTACTATCACTATGCGATTAAACCAGCAAAATACGGTATAGATTTTATTCTGACATGCTTAAGTCACTCTGGACAAGAGAAAGGCATACAATGAAGGTTGATCCATCCTCCAGAGTTCATCAGTAGAACCGTCCAGTGAACAAGTGTAAAAAAAAGTAATCAATAATATGACTAATCAATTCAAGTTGACCATGAAATTTTTCTTTTTCTTTTTTTTTAAAACTAGACATGATTGCCGAGATTATACTTTTTTTTCTTATTGTACAATGTTCAAAGAAAACCAGAGAAAGACCTTAGGAAGTCAACAGAACTTGCTAAAGGATATTAGTGAATTTTCAAAAGCAAATGCAAGATGTGGTCCTTTTCCTTGCTCTGTGAAAAGGTCTGTGTATATTATTTCATGTCATTTTGATAAACCAAGACCAGCATAATGAGCTACAAAAAGCCGGTTTTTGGTGGTTCCTCTTTTCAATGTTAACAGTGTAGATTTTGCTAAATATCCAGTAACATCTTTGGCGACAAGTGGCTGTTGATGTCTTTTGGAAATAGGCCTCCCAAGAAACCCCTTTGAACCAGTACATCTGCACAATACTCTTACAACTGTCACGCCAGCATGGGCTGATTTACAGCTTCAAATATTATGACACTACAGAAAAAAATATGTGTTACAGTCACTAGCCAAAAGAAAACAATCAACAAATTATTTTTAAAAACAATTGCTTACAGTAAACATGTAACGGCTATGACTTCACAAAAACAACAGTCAAACCCAATGAAATCAGTCTGAAAGAAGATTCAGCCTTTTTGAGCAATTTATTCTGAATTAAAGTGATTATTAATTAATGATTATTTTTCACAACGGGAAACTAGCCTGTAACTGTCCCATTTAGCAAGTTTCAAATTTGTCCACAAGAGGGAGCAGTTTGTTTGTCGTCAGACCAGCTCTAAGCGTGCAAACCACCCCCACCTACAGGAGAGGAAATAATTAGCAGCTGCAGTCTCGAGCTGCAGACGTAGACGTGGTGTTTGACTCCAGCAGGCTAACGAGGTAATTGTTGCTGCTATTATGCCATTATGTTTTCATGTGTGATGTTACACCTTTGACATTTTACACTTATGAACACATTAATAAATAAAAATGAAACATCACCGTTTAACATCAACTTCCACTGGATATTATATACATACCATCCTTTGTTATTCTTTATAAAAAGAAACAAAATAAATTGAAATCATCCTGCAGGGTGGGTTCTTGGATTATAGGACACTGGGGGCTTAATTATGGGATGTCAGGGGATCAGCAAGCTCTATTTTGCTGCAGTTTTCATGTACTCTGGCACCTTATTTACATTCATGGTGGATGTCTTGAGTCAATCAATCAATGTGTATCTCCAACTGTTGTTTTACCAATGAATTACGAATCGCAATGTTAAAAATATTATTAGTCATTTGCAATTAGTATAGAGGAAGAATACAATAGAATCAAATCATTAAGCATTTATTCACCGGAGCAGGAAGAGGAATTTAGTGTATTTATGTTTTACAGTTTATTGGTATATTAAAATGGGTTTTCTTTCAGGCACACACAATTTTCAGCTCATGCAGCGTGCTTCACTGATCACCACTCCATCAGATGCTGCTGTCTCTTCTCTCTCTCCATTATCTGCTGCTGTCTCTTTGTCTATTACCTACTATATCTCCCCCTACTTTCTCTCCATTATATACTGCTGCCTGTCTTTATCTCTCTACATTTCATTATTGTGTTGGCCACATGGAAAGTAATGTTACACAAGATGAGGGTTTCAGAATAATTAGCAAACCACTCATAGAATAATGGAAATTTGATTTATTTCTTTTTCCCAATTGTATCTGCAAACATTAGTAAAGATGGGTAGGGGGGTATCCATAAAACATTTGGAGCTGTATTCTTAGACATCCCGGCCTAATGATGCCAGTGCTTTCCAGTCCTAAGCAGACTATATGCTTTATTTAAAAAAAAAAAAAAAAAAAAGCAGTTACAGTTTGCAGGTTTAAAATATACAATGTACACCGGAAAACACATTCATAAAACACAACTATGTCTACAGCCATTGCTAGCAGCTTTGTGAGGCTGTACATAGGCACGGTGGTGCTGTGAGCTGAATATTAATATGCTTCCAACGTCAGAGCTAACGTGTGCTTTTGGTGGTCGCACGCCATGATTTTATGGAGTTTGTCTGGTTGGTACACAGACAAACACAGCAAAATTAGCACAGTACGGGACGGAGGCACAGTTTCTGCAGATACAGATACTGCACCACACTTCCAGTAGGTCAGAAGTGATGATTGAGAGTTTTTTTTTGTGCAAGCCTGTATATTTTTCTTTAACAATCCTACGCATTATACCTTTAACTTCTCCAGTTCGTCAATCATGATGGCCTCATAAAATGATGTCCGTTGCTTTAGTACAGCAATGAAAAATAACTCTCAGTTCACCAAAAGTTGTCATAGTTAACAATTCTTATTCACAAGCTACTTAACTCCAAGGGATTAATTAGCTTTACACATAAGGAACAGTGAGTGTCCTTGCTTCATAATTCCTCTGCTGAAGTGGTTCGAACTTTTTGCCCTTTTCTGTATCCATAATCCATAATGGCTGCCTCTGCTCATACTAATCACCCACTTCTTTATTATTTATTTATCATCAGATTATTATATTTGTTGCTGCTGGAAGAAATGTCTTTTGAGTCTCGTCTGAATGACTGCTGTCGAGGGAAAAATTTTAACACCTCAACTCTGCAAAGCTTCACGGCTTGTGGTTCTAATCAACGTCATTACAACTCAGAAGCTTTGGCACACACTGTCCATCCTCAGGATAATAATCTTTCTTGCCTCAGAGCAAAACAAATGTGTAAAAGCCAACCTCATAACATTCGCTGCACCCCACACAATTACCAACAGATTTGTCTTGTTTAGAGTCTCATAAAACTAAAAAAAACAAAAAACAGAAAGAGTGTTGTCAGTTATTTAATCTGGATGCAATTTTCTATAATGATTAGGACTAAACAGGCAGAGCTCCCACAGAGTCTGCGGATTCATAAACAGAAGCTGTCAACAGTTCTAGTTACTTAACTTTCAGACGATGTGTTTTCTGCACTAAATGTTTCACCAATTAATGCCTCTGCTTCAATTTGTTAATCAATAAATACAAAGTGCTGTCACACCAATGTGTAAATACAACACAGCAGGAAAAGATCCCATTTAAACAAAACTAAATACATAACACAAGTTCCCCAAAGTGTTGTTTTTCATCATGTGGCACAAATTTAGTTGTTTTGGTGCCCCTATAATTTGCACAGCGGACAAGAAGACAATTTAAAAGAGAGCCCATTTCGATTGGTGGTCATGAAAATGACTCAGTTAAGTTAAACTCAAAGGCTTGTACCGCATCCAAAAACAACTGGAACAAGTGAGGCTATCGTTATTCTGCTGGTGTTGGTTGTATTGACATTTTTCTCAGAACAGAATCCGGGAATCAGATTTGAACTCCTCAAACAGAAGACATCTAAAGAGGGTCATTAAGCCGTTGCAGAGGAGACATTGTCTTCTGTATTCACACAGCAGAGACATAAGACAGCGTGTAGTCTTCATCTTCCAGCCATCTGTGGCTTTGGACTTTTTTCAAAATAAAACTGTACAAAGTGATGCTGCCACTTTCGGCTCTTGTTAACATTACTGAGAGTGTAATAATTGATTTAGTTGGTCAATGAAAAAGGACTGAACATACAGTGTGAGCACAAAAGCTGCATGTTGACAGGTGAAAGCGGACAGTCTGGGTTAAAATGCAAAATGTCAGCCTGTCAATGTCCTGTCAATCTTTAGCGGCTGTGAAATGTGAACTTAAGAGCCTCGAAGAGCTGGAATGGGGAGTGTATTCAGACAGGCTGAATTACACGTGGCTGATGTAATATTAAGCTGTTTTCAATGTTCTCCAGTGGCTGTTCTGTTTGGTAAAGTCATCTCCCCGCGGGATTCCTGTGCCAGGCCTCTTAAAATTGTTGGCACAGGAAAATCCCAGAGGGAGAATGATATGACTATTGACTTAAAATAGTGGGACAGACTCCAGGTTGGAAAAACTGTCTGTAATGTCAACCACTCTCTTCTTAAGTGACCTGCTGGTGATATCTTTGTCTTTTTCTGGGTTCAGGTGAGAAATTCAATTTTGTTCAAGCGAAAAAAAGTTAAGCGAGGGATGAAGCTGAAGAACAGAGCTAGTGATATATTACTGTTTTGCAATCATCAAGAAATCCCACAAAATGGCAAAAAAACAACAATGTTTTAATCTGTTTCTCAGTATTTTAACTACCCCAATACTCAGTGAGGCTCGTTGATGTTCCTCAGTCCTAAAGGTATCTTTTTCTTCCTCACTCAGAAAATCATCCCATAGAAGATCTCATAGAAGAAAAAGCTAATAGGTGAATCTTTTTTTTTGTCCAAGTGAAGGATTAAGTTCTTCATCAACCAACTATTTAGTTAGCACTTATTCAATAAACCACAGAAGTGCAATCAAAGTGTTAATGGAAGCTGTAGTTATTGGATTCCAACAGCGTAATTTGTCTCTTGTCACGATGAGAAATGATAAGTCATCCAAATTTTTCTTGACAGTGCGGTAGTAGATTAATATTCAGCTCAGGATATGGACATAATACTTCAGTATCATGTGTCACCTTTCAGAAAGAATGATGAAAGAACCCCTCAGTGGGAAATTAAACACAGAAATGAAAGCATGCTGGAAAAAAAGCCAAACTGTAAGTGGGGCAGGATTTCAGCTCTGCATTGATAGATAGCTTTTTGAAGGCAGCATGTAGTCTTCATTAGAGGAGTGGATAAGGGATCGACGCACTGGCTTTAACCATAACCCAATGCCACGAAGGCTGCTGCTGGGCAGGACATGCACGCAGTCATTTCCACAAAAATAACCGCAAAGCCGAATATCTTAGCACAAATGAAGAACTGTCCTTCTGAAAAAGCATCTTTCTGACAGGTGAAATGCTCTTAATTGCTCAGATGAATGAACCTGATTCACATTTAATTAGCTGAGGTAACTCTTGATGACATTACACACAGATCCGCAGAGATCTGCTGTTTACTGCCTAGATGAGTTCATTTGTGTGTGTGTAAGCCTGGGTGGGCGTGTGTGACATTGTTTGTTTCTGTGAGCATACTGACAGCACTGTGTGTTTCTTCTGCTGCTGCTGCATGCGCGCGGTAATGTCATTGTACCCGTCGTTGGTATTTTCCACGGGGGTGAGCTTGGCGAGCGTGCCTGTCGTTTCCAGCGGCTGCCCCGCGGCGAGGCCGTGGCTGTTCTCCTGCAGCGGCCACATTTCTTGCCAGGTGAGCGACGGGTGATGGGCCGGGTGACCGCTGAGAAGAGGCCTCTTCTGCCTGTAGTTAGCCCAAACCTGCAGAATGGTCTCTTTGAACGGCCGCGTGGTCAGCGTGTAGAGGATGGGGTTAAGGGCGCTGTTAATGGGGAGGATAAATATGACCACCCAGGAGCTGATGGTACCTGCAGAGAGAGGAGAAACAGAAGGACAGAAGTAAAATTATATAGCTATATTCATAAATATTTATATTTCAATATATGCAATAGAGCTAGTATAGTTTGTGTTTAACGATTGTTAAGTTTAACATGTTTGTGACTTGGGAGAACATTTCAACGTAAAAGCAGTTTATCGAAGCCATTAATGAAATCTCTTTTATCCCTAGAGGGGACCTTATTATGGAGCCACAACTCGCCAGGTTATGTATGTAATGGATTCTGCACAACACTAAACGGCTATTTGAGTACACGGTGCAAACTATAAACATTATGGTGGCTACAGTTTAATGGCCTTTATCGTGTGATAAACACCTTCTGGAAAACCCCTGAAGCACCTGCTATACTACTTGGAAATTTAATGAGAGACAGAAAATGCAATTCTTTGAAGAAATGCTCCACAAAATCTGTCTTCGGAGCACTTATCTCCCCCCGGATGCTTGAAAGGTGGCTTTGAAAAATGAATAGTTCTGCCGAGGAAGGCAGCTGTAGTTATTTATTGGCAAAGCAAATATTCTTTGGAACATATCCAGCGCTGGAATCAAAAGCTGGAGAGGTGGATCATGCTGCAGAGTAAAAATCGTAGGAGAGAAATTTTAATGCAAACTTCTCAGAGCCACATTTGAAGCACATGAAAGCAGCATATTTGGCACTCAGAATGTAGACTTTCGTGTGAGCGTTCCTATTCTTGGTTGTAGCACTTCTACTGTACCGGGAATCTCCACCTGCAGCAGTGACAGGATCTTGAGGATGAAAATGGGGATCCAGCAGAGGGAGTCGGTGATGACGATGGAGAAGAACCTTTTGGCGATGGTCACCTCGTTCTTGATGTGGTTGCTGTATTTAGTGGTCTGAGTCCCCGTTCTTTGGATGTTATAGAACATGCTTGCATAGGATAGAACAATGATGAGGAACGCCACCAAGTTCAGACCTGCAGGGAGATATCTGGTTAATTTCGTGCGAGGTGGGTGTGCAGTTTTATCAAAACTATGCACTCAAGTAATGAGCTTTTATTGTTGTCTTTGGAGAGTAAGTTCATGAAGAAAACAGAAAACGTGAGTAAACAGAGGAACAAGAACAAATCCCCACCCAGGAAAATGACGATGGAGTAAACGTGAGCCCAGAGCGTCTCCGGCTGCTCTGAGTGCAGCGGGAAGCAAACCCCGTTGGTCCCGTAGAAATTGCGAAACAGCCCCTTGCAGGCCAGCGGCAGGAAGGCAACAATAAAGCCGAACACCCAAATCCCAAGAAGGATGGTGACAGTTCGCCGCCATCCCGGCGTCAAGTACCGGAAAGGGTAGACGATGCAGATGTATTTTTCCAGGGTGAGGTAAGTGAGGAGGAGGACCGACACCTCGGTGGACAGCATGGCCAAAGAGCCGATGACCTGGCACTGACTGCTGTCCATCCAGGCCTGAGCGTGCCGGTTGTACTCGCCGCGGAACTTCAGATCGTACGCGCCAATCATGAAGAGGTAGACGCCCATCAGCCCATCCGCACCTGCAAAGAAGAAGAGCTCTGATTTACAACATACTCAGGAGCTCTACTGACTGTATAGACGGGTTATGCTCTTTACTTTAGATGCGTTCAGATTAAGTGATCTAAAATAACTTTGAGCTTCATATGAGTTGGTTTTGTTTGAACAGCAAATAAAAGACACCAACATGATCTGATAAAGCAGGACTTCTTTAAAAGAAGGTCTCCTCTAAGGATTCATGAGGCAATTTCTTAGAAGGAAGAATCGATTCAAAGCATATGAAGAAAAGACCCTACATGAAAGGCTTTCCATGTATGACACGGAGAAACATGATGAAAAGCAAGCAGACATCAGCCATTCAGCCTGGGAGCCAATGCATAGCAATGATCACCAAAGGCACACCACTTGACGCAAATATTCATGTTGCTGTGCCTTTGTGTGTTTTTTCAGCTGTTGAGATCAGTGGAGGAGGTGAATTTCAGCAAAAGACCGCAGAGGGCTTAGTTGCTAAGGGAGATATTGAATTAGCCCATCGCATATTTTGCACAGCGTTGTGAATTTACTGCGTGTGTTACCTCACAAGACAGCAAACAAACAGACTGTATAAGCTGCAGTTCATAAAGCTGCATAGCAAGGGAGGCAACAGAAGATTGTGAACTATGGTGTCTTTGGATCAGCCGTCTATATAGCACAGCAAAATAATTCTATATGGTATTTATAGAAATGTGCAATAAAGGAATAAATTGACATTTAAAGAAAAACAAGTACCTGGAGCCAAACACTGGTTAGCTTATCTTAGCAAAAACATCCAAAACAGGCGGATTCAACTAATTTAATAGTGAAAAGTTTGATCATTTCACAGGAAAATATCAACCTCAGCTCTTCTTCTAACTGTTGTTGATATCTGCATATGGATATTTATGGATCATTGAGGGCAAGGCACTAATCACATACATCATGAGAAAAAAAAAACTTATTATACAATACACTTTACATTTCGTAGAGAGACTGTATATCCATGTGCTTTCCTGCAAGGACTTTTAATCTACACAGACGTCAGTGCATCTTGGAAAAAAAGTTTGCTCACCCAAGACTTGCAGAGAAAAAGATGAAAAACCAAAGCAAAATAATAAATAAATCCCAATCCCACACGTTATTTCCCTTTACACCTACCCTCTCTGCCAGCAGGAGATTCATCACAGTGTTTTGCAGACACTTTTTCAAAGCAGAAACTTAATTTACAACCTATATCCTCTGAAGAAAGCACCACTGCTTCATCAGTCAATATTTATTGTTGGGCTCTTTGATAGTATGGGACATTCATTACTCAGATCCAGACTGATAGTGATTCCTTTGATATGGAATCAATGCTCATCAAAAAGCATTTTTAATTTTACACCCTGTATATATCATCATTAAAGACTCCCTTTATTATTTTTTATTTACTCTCACTATTCATAACTGCTTAGTTGAAGCTTTTTTGCTTATAACCTGAATGTTTGTCAGACAGTCAACTTTTAAAGCTGACAAACACCTCTAAATGCCGTTCACTGAGGACATTTTTGCCCATCTAGCCTCTTTTGTAATTAGTTACTTAGTTTTCTGAGATATGCATGCAATGGTAAAATTATCTTTTATATCAACTTCCCAAGGGTATGTCAAAGTGTTGAAGATCAGAGCTGACCTCTGGCTGACTCTGAGAGGCAGAAAGAGTACAGGAGACCTTCTGCCCTAGTTGCATAACTACTATGTTGGCTTGCTTTTATCAAAAAAAAAAAAGATAAACCTTCTCTGCAGAATAACAGATAGAAAAAGTGTTAATAAAGAAAAAGGTTGCAGAGAGAGAGAATAATGTGCTATACATGTGCGAATCAACAGAAAGCTCAAGTGATCAACACATATTGAATCATCACACCTTCTTTCAAGTGAACTCTTGATCTGACAAGAAACCTCATTATATTTATGTTCCTCCTTTGTTTATGACTTCTTTCACCGCAAACTGCCGCTCCGTCGCTTTAATAACTAGATTAAAAGCATATTTCAGACACGTCTTGCTTGCACGAGGAGGCCCAATGAATTTGCTGTTAGAAAAAAACAAAGAAAGAATAATATCTAGCCTATTTTTTTTTCACACATTAATTACCTTAAACTCTGTTTTTGTCTGGGCTCAGGCACCAGAAATTGGTACGTTGCTGAAAACAGTCCCCACTGACATTCTAGTAATAAACTTTTAAAGGTCGTCGTATTAAGCAAGCGAGCCTCAAAATGAGATAATGAACAATGACTGTCATCCTCGTGGCTTCCACTGCAGCTGTAGCGTGGAAAAGAGCTGATATCCCCCATAACAAAGACTTTTTTTCTGCGATGCATAATTTGAGTTCTTTCATCTCAGTTTCTCTGAGTCTTACAGTAAGTCTGTATAGGATCCTTTATATTCGACTTACTGAAGTGAAAGACTATCGGAGGCATATTGCAGGGGCTTGCTACATACATTTACTTCTTTTATGTTTTATGCTTTTATGTCATCTCTCTCTGTGCAGTTATATGTCAAATTAAATCCACACAATGTCTACCACCTGGTTGTACACCTGCATTCAGGAAATTTCTTTAAATATGAATTTGTTTTTTTATATTCTCTTTAACAACAATCTTTCATGAATTCATTTTTTCCTCCTGCAATTCATAATACTGAATGTTAATGGAGGCTAATGTGCCACATGCCAAAAATGTGAAGGAAATTTCATGACAGGCTTTTTAGTGAGCGGCTGCAGTTTACATAAAACCCTTATCTGTGCAGTGTCAGTGTAATCTACAATCTTAAAATACTCTTCTGTCCTTCCACGAGAACACATGTCTAATTTATCGCCAACACCATACTCGCTTGACAGTTTTAAGTTAGTGTACGTCAGTCCATTTTAACCAACAAACTACATAATCTCCTCTTATGCATTTTTTGGAAGTTTCTTCCACACTTGAAAGTCTTTTTATTGTAGAAGAGGCCCTTCACCAAACTCTTTCAGATGTTATCTAAATGCCATCACATACTAGAGCAGTAGATAAGGTTTGCATATCCAAGCCCCATGCTGACATGTTTCTCCTGTAAGCCAATACATTCATATGACGCTGTTCTTGCAGCTTGGTCCTGCATGAACTACACAGACATCACATAAATGGGATTACAATCCAAAACTCTCTCTCTCTCTCTCTCTCTCTCTCAGAGCATGCCAATCTTTTACTGCAGATGACATTTATCACATTTTGTCATGATATTTTATTATATTTACATTTCGTTTTTACAACTTTTTTATTCATGAGGTTGTCTGGCGGTGTGTGTAATATGAAATCTGTGCTGATGAAAAGCAGCGGATTGGAAACTAATTTCAAATTCTCTTTCCTTTTTACTTCGCAAGCATGAACGTGAAATATTTCACAGATTTAGTCATTTCCACTTCTATAGCCATCTGTGGTATATTTCCAGAGTTTAAAGTAAGGTCTATCAACATAATGGGGTGGGAAATATAAATGTGGGTAAACTGTGAACTAGTGTTCATAAGGCAAACAGCTACCAATTCATCATATTAAAAAAATAAGGAAAAGTGTTGTTGTGCATTAAAATGTTTTCTATAAATAAAAAAAATCCTTCTTTAAATGCAGCGTGACTTACAGCAGAGGGAGATGATGCACATGGCGTGGAGTTTGTTCTCCGATCGGATGTACGAGCGCATGCAGATGACGAAGATGTTGCCGAAGCAGGTGGTGGCGGAGACCACCCACACGAAGACCCTCAGCACGATGTTGGCAAGCAGATCCTCGAAGGACGAGATGCCGTCGGTGTTGGGTTTGCAGCTGCGCACGTGAGGAGCGTAGCCGCAGTACTGGAATTTCTTGAAGTAGCTGTGACAAAAGATTAAAGGGAATCGATTTATCACGACAAACGGATGATGATTTTCATCTTTCAAAACTCACTTTTTTAATTTTTTGAGTCATAGGGAGAATTATCTTAACAAAAGGTTTATGTCATCACTCATCCCCTGTTAAAGGGTCAGTTCACTCCAATAACAAAAAGAAAAAGATGTCCTAAACCTCAGCAGTAATGTGTCTTTCAAGTCTCTTTGTTCTGTTCTCTCTCTCTATGATTAATCCATGCCCCTCAGTGTCATAAAGCTACTTCAAACATACGTCATAACATTATCTGTGGGCTACACAAAGTAATGGAACACTGTTTCTGAAAAGAGATTTTTCATTTGAAATATGTGAGCGTCCTTTTGTGCCATGAGCACCACGACTGAATTTCCATTCCACCGACATTACTGAAAAAGAAATCTCAGAGACAGACATTTCAAAATGTGGACAAATAAAGCCAAAAAATCCACATGGTTGGACAAACTCAAGCTGGAGGCTGAGTGGTGTGTTACTTCATAAGTAATTTGGGTGAACTGCAAAGAGATTAGAGATGATTTGAGCGATCACTCCGCATCTTGCTGGATTGTACTGGATCTTGAATGAAACTCTGCTGCTTTTGTGACTGAATCCAAGGCAGAAAGGGGCTTTTCTTTTCCATCTATTGCATTCCTTCCAGGACCTGCATGAGTATATTTGAAGCTGCTTTGCCCGCAGAGAAGATGGATTACACTAAGCCCGACTTCATCATCTCCCTGTTGGTAGAAAAGCCTGACAGTCTTGATAAGGCTAGCTCTGAACTCACCACTAGAAATATGCGTGAAAGAGGCCTATGGTCGACATGACAGTCCGCACTAAATGACGAGTTAACAGTATACACAAAGCATTACAATAGAGTACTTACATATGAGTCAAGTGTTTAAGAGGTTCAAACATCCTCCGCTGTATGTTTTCAATTTCGATCCCTTCTATGCTCCTGGAGAATATAAAGACATATTGATTTCCTTAGTCAGATGCCACACACACACACACAGAAAAAACACAAAGAAGTGTTTTTTTTCATAACTACACTATTACACAAGGTTTCATAAGCACAAGAAGTGTTTTCACCAAGCCTTCTGAATAGCCTTTCAAGGACAAAAAGAGATAAATTTACACCTGCCCAAATACGTTTTCTTCCATATGTTCATACAGACAGAGATTCTTGTGTAAGCTGCAGTTTGTGTCTCAAAAGAAGAATATCAAGAGCTGTGTGTGCATCTGCGTACTTACAGTGACTTCAGTTTATGCAACTTATCAAAGTGGTCAACTTGGAGCTCCATAATGGGATTGTATGATATATTCCTGGAAGATGAAAATAAGGAAGTCTGTGGTGAAAATAAATTAGTTTGCATGGAAATGAATCTAAATGATCAATTATATAACAGTACATTACCCATTAAACTTTGCAGCACAATGCAATTAAAAAGCAATGTTCAATGCTACAGTTCTTTAAAAACTTCAGTGACATTCTTGCATGTCTAAACCCATTTTTTTTCCTTTCATGTCTTTTACTACCTCCTGCTGCTGTTTGCATTACCCTTGCATCATGTCTGTTTTCTGTTATAGATTCATTGCTAAAGTTTCCATCCTTATGATTTTCACAAAGTCAAGTCCCCTTTTTGACACTGTTTGAGGTTTGCATACATCTGCGACAGTCATTACATATAATTGCCTCTCTATTGTGAAGTTTTTATTCACAACAGCAAAATCTTCCATCCGTGCATGGGATTCAGACAGCCCACCTAAGAATGAGAGAACTACATGAAGGTCAAGTCAATTATAGCTCATCTCACTGTTTACTATGCATTCTCTTTACAGTTTATCCAAGCAATATTATGTTACCACTGGTGCAAGCAGAACATTAAATCACATTAAAATCTATTTCTATTCATCTAATATCTAGTATCTAGTATCTGTCTAGTCTATTTTGGAAATCACAGGGCAGCTCTAATTATGAAGCAGCCACAGGAAATGCAACATGTTTATCACTGTGGTTGATACTGACAGCAATCGATTATCAATAATATGTCTAAAGAAATAAGACAATGGTGATTTTTTTGGATGGTGGATCAGTTTTTATCTTTGAAGGGGCGTAATGA
This sequence comes from Amniataba percoides, assembly GCA_037176925.1. NCBI lineage: Eukaryota > Metazoa > Chordata > Actinopteri > Centrarchiformes > Terapontidae > Amniataba > Amniataba percoides. The sequence continues at coordinate 5,233,455 of JBAJHX010000053.1, forward strand.
TCCAAGACGAGCAGCCTCAGTGAGCTGGAGGAAGAGTTAAATGGCTGCACGCTTTCTCAAGAATTACTCACTCACAACTCCCAAAAACTACTTTATCCAGCTTATAGCACGAGTCAGTTTAACTGAATTTTACCCATAAATCTAGCAGGGTTATATTTTGCATTTACTAATTGCATTGAAATCATAATGTGATAAATAACTTGATGGATGAGTTTATTGTAATTCCCTGACAGAATAATCAAAAGATAAACCCTGATACATATTCATGGAACAGATATGCTCACATATAAAGCTGTATATCCAAGTGCATTTGTGTAAACAGGACTCACAGTTGGAGCAAATCCCCCAGTAAGACAAAGAGATTTGGAGGAATCGCTACCAGTCTGTTGTTGGATAGATCCCTGTGCGTCCAGACAAATCCACATCGGTTCCCCAGAAAGACAAAAGAATAAACAAAAACTGATGTACAACAGTGTGTATGTGACAGATGCACATAGGGAAAAAATCCACCCTTTGTAACATGTACACTGAAAACAACAGCTAAATAACACGTACAATCTCTCTAGGTCAATAATGTGATTCACCTCTTTGACTGCATCAGCAGTTGGTCCCGATAGCCTGTGCATGAACTTGCTCTGTTTATTTCAGCTGTGGGGTAAGTGTGTTATTATTGACGGCTACGGTGACAGTCCCCGCTGTTCCGGGAAAGTGTGGCTTTTACAGTTAATGCAGGGTGAGAATTTCAGTCCCCATGAAACACGATGTGGCTGCACGACACTGAGGTCGGCTGAGGACTCATGAGGTGTACCGCTCCTCACTTCTGAGGTGAAGGGCAAACAGAGGGGAAGAGCACCACAACTACAGTATCTGCAGTGATAAGGGTTCCAGTAACTATATATGCCTCCTTTTTTCCTTACCTAAACCCTCATTCCCTGGTAGAAATCTGCTATACTCTCGTATATTACTTTATACGTTTATTACTTTATATATTACATCCTTGTTCTGTAACAAAATGTTACTGTGCAAGTGTCAGGTGTGAAGTTCTTGAAGAATCATATAACCAAGCAACTGGCCTGTTCCATGCAACAACTTTTTAATGGGCACTACATTAGTGTTAATGCATGGCAATGCAACATTACTAAGACATGTCTCCTCAAGTTGTTTGTCCTTTAAAAAAAACAAACAAACAAACAAAAAAACAATTAAGATTTCATAAGACTGCAACAAATGGATGTCAGCCGGTATTAAGGTGAAAAATGAAAGAAACTCTGCATGTGAACTCTGCAATGATCACAGCAAAGCATATTACAAGATATTCAAGAGTGTATGAGTGTGAAAATCTCAAGGTGTCTCTTAACTCCTAACCTACATCCTGTATTATTTAAAAAAAAAAAAGGTGCACTTGTTAATGCTCTGATCAACATCTCAAAACTTGCAGTGGCAATAAAAAAGGTGACGCTTTCAGTCTATTTGAGCATTTCACCTGGCTGTGATGACGCCAGAGGGAAGCTAATGAGCGTCATTTTGGAAATGGCATCGTCTCTGTGAAGTGAATCCACTCTGTAAATTCAATTATCTTAGCTTATCTTTGTTATCTTAGCTTGACATTTTTGTGAGCAAATCTGGGATTTTTGGGGAAGGATTCTGAGAAACATTATCATGATGTTGGTCAAGAAGACATTTTGACCTGACAAAAAATCAGAGGGTTACCAAAATAATGAAGAACTGTAACGTGTGTGTGTGTGTGTGTGTGTGTGTGTGCGCAATCTGTTCAGAAATGTGTCGCTGAAACATGGACAAACCAAAGACTCAAATGATCATCGTCAGGCCTGAGTAAGTGAGGCGCAGAACAAATGGTGCTCATTAACAAAATGACATGTATTTATTCAATGTGAGAGTTAGACACTGCTCTTGATTGGTGTCAGTTGTTGCTTGAAGCTGCATTTCAGATTTTCTTTTTTTTTGCCACTTTGATGAAGTAACTGCATCTTAAAAGTGCTGCATACGTTTCCAAGCACTGATTGTGAATATTAAAAACAAGACCTTCAGGTTATGCCAGAGGCTTTACAAACTTCTCTCTCACACAGTCCAAGTGAGAGAGTACATTTTTTTCATGCATGTTCAGAAGGGTCCATATTTACATTACAGCATCAAACATTACATTAATCTATGTTTGCACAAACACAAAATCAAAATGAACTTACAATTCTCCAAGCTTTAGGAGGACAGAGAAAGCCTGTTCATGAATGTGACTGATCCTGTTCCGCTGTAAAACCCTAAAGAAAGCATAAATAAATAATAATAAAAAAAATCATATTACTATCTTTTGACCATCTCAGTCACATACACGGACTTATCGCTGAACAAATTTTGAGAAATTGAGGCTGATTTGCAAGCCTTACACAAAAATTCTGGCACATCAATTTTTGGGAGCTTTTTTTTTTACTTTTTCTTATTTCACCTTTCCCAAAGACTGAATTATGTAAATGTATACTTACAGAACTGTCAGCATGCTGCACGAGTGTAATGAGACATTTCCAATGGTTTCAATGACATTTCCCTCCAAATCCCTGTAAAAGCACGTTGTGTGTTCATGCACAAACACACAGAATAAATTAATCAAAAAACATGTCACCTTCATGACAAGGCAGCCTTGGATTTCTTGACATTCTACTTACAGCCAGTTCAATCTTGGCATTTCCCGACAGATGTCATCCAGCTTCGTCAAAGAGTTGTTCAACAAAACCCTGTCAAACACGGAGACACCCAACACAGAGAGGTGCAGTTTGTCTTGTGTTCAAAGGACACTCACTCAACCTAAACTACACAACAAAGGCTCTTAAAAGCATAACCTTTCATGACTGAGGACATCACAGTGAAACAAAACAGAGGGAAAAAAACTCTCTGAGTGCTGTACGATGAGATATAAACTAAAAACTCACAGCAAAACAAGGGAGTTCAGTCCTGAAAAGGTCATGGAGGATATTTGATGGATATTGTTATTTTCCAGGATTCTAAAAGAACAAAGAGAAAATAGTTTCAGCTTCATTTTTGAAGGAACAGCATCAATAGTGGTAATAATGATGAAAAGAAGAAGAGGAAAAATAATTTACTTTATTCATATAGAGCATTTCTTAACTTTACTCTTTTTTTTTTAACAGAGCAATAAATACATCTATACGTCTATATGAGAAATATTAACTGTGTGCAATAAAACAAAAACAATAAAAGCAAAGGAAAAAATGCAATAGCTTCATCTGTTGGAATTATTTATCACAAAACTGGACTTTTCTGCCGATGGCAAAACAATGTTTACATAAAGTAAAATATCCCCAAAATGCACTATTCATGAAGCACTTTATACTCTTTCTCAGCAGAACTTTCTTTCAGGAGAGAACAAACATACAACCACTCCAGCTTGTGCAGATCCTGGAACACCCCCGGCATCAGGACGGATATCTTGTTATAGCTCAGATATCTAAGGGAGAGAAGATGAGTTTGCAAGATTACCTGAGGAGGATGCTCTCTGAATATGTTAAATAAAACTAATGGAAAACTGGCTTTGCATACATACTGCATTATGCAGCAGTTTCAAACCAAGAAGTGCAGATATGTTTCATCCTTATTGTTTACTGTATGCTCAAAATTGGAGTTTTCGAATGTCTTTGCACATAACTGAGCTTTTATAATGTCAGGAAGCAGTATCATTACTCTGTGGTAAACATATGGACACCAACATATCGACGCCTTATTAAAGTAATCGCCTAAGTCATTTTTTTTCAAAATAGATTTTTTTTCATAAATCTCATCCTCTGTGTGCCTGCCACCTCTGGTAAAATTTATAGAATCTTAAATATTTTAGAACATGTATTTTTTCCCATTAAATATAATTGCCTAAATCAAGAGGCCTATATAGTGTGACTTAGGTTTTTTGTGTCTCCTGAAAAGTTGGAAAAAATGACTTAGGCGATTACTTTAATAAGGCGTCGATATTGAATCTTTACGTGTTTGTTGAACATGTTATTTTTGAACAGGACTTAATCTGCTGCTATAACAGGTTTGCTGGGAAGAACTTAGGGATCTCCCCCCATTCAGTCACAAGAGCATCGGTATTCAGATTAGCCGATAAATCCCTGCTCACAGTCCACCTGTCATTTCATCCCACAGCTGAATGTGGCACAAAGTGTGAGCAGATCAATAGCATATCATATATCAGGAATTAAAGGACTTTATGTCTCAGCAGGACTTTTGTTTATCTTTATGTCGTCATCAGACTGCTGCTAATTTAAGACGCTGCCATTGTCACAAAAACTTGGAAGGTGAGTCACTTCTGTTCTTCGTTCTCTACTCTTGCTTCACATGAACTAAGATGCGCCCAAACCAAACCATTCGGACCAAAGGTAAAGAAAAGTTAGTCATGTGCTTTACAACAATCCTGTTCATAACCTATATCTTTAGCAAAATATATTTTCAAGAAAATGCATACACACAGTACAACAAATACATAACATTGGGAAGAAAAGCTTGGAGAAAATGGTTCTCTGGTAATTGCTGACGTGTTGGCTCATGCCAGAGTTGCCATGGTAACCATTGTAGAAAATTAGCCTGATCAAATGAAAGGTCGACGTCTTCACTGGCAGTCTTGCTTTGTGGAACAGCCTTCGAGTATCGACAATTAGCTTGTACTCATCAGCTTTCATACATCCTTCTCATTGAACTTTTTATTCCTTTGTGATGGTTTATGTGCAACGTTTTACTTAGAGACACTCGTGTCAAAGAAGTGACTATAGCAAATGGTTACCCAGATTGATATAACTCTATACAAGGCCCTGCTCTCTGAGGGAGCTCTGAGCAGCACTTAGGACTCTACCTAGAAAACGAATTAATGCATAATATTTAAATTAATATTAAATGGTGGTTCAATTAGCAATTACAAGGTGACGAAGCAGGAAACATGCATTCTGCTGCTTTAGTGTCTTAAGTGGTCATATAGGCATGACAGTAACTAACTACAGTAAGAGGTGTCTGTCATTGTGTACATATGAACGCTCCACTTCATTTTTGTACTTACACTGAAGTACAGCTTATCCAAGTGTTTGCTTTATTACTGAATGGTTTAGTAATAAAATGAATATACTTACAGCCTCGTCAAATTATACAGGCCTCTGAATGCGTCAGGACTCACATCTCGAATTCTGTTGTGCTGGAGATATCTGCATAAAAAAAAGGAAGAAATGAAGTTTGTAAATTATTTGAATTTCAAATTAACAATGGGAGAAAAGTCAAATAACGCTTGAGCAAATGTCTTCAAGAAAAACACACAAGCACGACACTTACATTTGTCTGAGGAAGAAACAGAACATCCCTACATTTGGATGTGAGCCCAGCTGAGAGAAATTAGTGTTTGATATCAAACAATCACAGCCTGTTTAATACCTGACGTCGTCTTTTAAAGCACACACTGTGAGCTCGACAGACCTCCGCTGACAGCTGCAGGTTTTTTTTTGTCTCTTTATGAATTTCACACACCTGGCAATTCATTCTCATGCTTGTTTATGTATGCTCAATCTGCTCACATCATCAGAGCAGCGACTGAGGGCTGACGGTCTGACACAGCCAAACGGCTGCTGGCGGAGGATCAGACTTATTCTCCTGCTGCCACGGCCAGTGGCACTGTGTGAGGTTGATAAAAAACATAAGTCGACGATGAATGAATCTGCGTATGCAACAGAACAATCACTTCAGTCGGCGTTTCCAGCACTTGTCTTGGGCGTACGCACGTCGGCTTTGTTGTTGTGAAACCCGTTTGTTCTATTTGTCACTCAGAGTCTCATCATTATCTCGGCTTTTTGGTATCATGAAAGAATTAGGCTTCACTGAATGAATAGCGTGGGCTCTCATGCATGCTAATAATACTCTTGTATTATGTGGTCCTTTTTTTGGAACAACAACAAGACTGAATAAAAGACAGATGAGTAAGTAAAGAGGAATTAGGTGTGGCTAAAAATGTATATTTACATCTAAACAATATGCAGTTGATAATTCAGAGGAAACTCACAGTTTCTGAAGGCTCTGGTACTTGAAGAACGTGTTTGCTCCCAGTTTCTGAAGCTGGTTCCTTTGTAGGGACCTGAAGGATTGGTCAGAATGTACAATAAGGTTTACGACATCAACAACGCTCATCGTGATTCAGTACTGATGCACTCGTACAGCGCTCCAGCTCACCACTTCAGGTTGTCAAGGTTATTATTTTAACATGTGGCCTTAAATTATGAAGCGCTAAAATGTGTAATTAATGGGGGTTTTCGGGGCAGAGGACCACAAGAGCAATTCAACATTAAAATGACCCACTCAGCTTGCCATATATAATACATCACAAACAGCACTGCTGAGGACTTACTTAGTTAGACCTTACCCCACAAGTATCAGAGTTCACCATATATATGACTAAAAAATAAAAGTTTTGTATAATCAACTGTATTCCTCCCTCTTACTTAAAATCACATCATATGTGCCAATTTGTATATTTTTAAATGACTAAATACCAACAATCTAATTCAAGGAACTTTGCAAAATCAAACGATATCATTAAGTCCAAAAGCAACGCTCCTTTACAACACAGTTTTTATGTGAAGAGTGAAAACCCTTTTAAAGTTTTAGTTGGAGCAGATATAATGACCCAAGGTTTTTGGGGTTTTTTTTTCAAACAGTTCATTACCAGTCAATCTAATCTGTAAACATGACAAAGCTACTGGTATTCTTAATTCAGTTTTATATTCGCAAAGATAAAGAGTCGTTACAGCTGTCGATTATGAAGCTTTTAACGGATTAAAGGCAGATTAAAGGCATGTCAAGCCTGTCAACAATTTAAGGTTTTCCTGCTGTTAGCACCGTCTCTTTGGGCTCATGGCGGCAGACTTTTTTGGCTAATTAACAGATGATGCTGGTCCATTTGTGTGGCAACACTTAAGATCCACTGGGAAGTTTTTCTTGTAAACAAACATGCTTCCTCACCAAAACACAGCAGCTCCCATGCAAGAACATTAACCTTAAATTTAACTGTTTTAAGTCATATTCACCAAACTCTACGAACTGCACAGACTTGATGTAAATAGCTTGTTTCAGTCCAATCAAAACCACCACCACCTGTTTATGAGTTCATTTGTGGGCACGTCATTTACACAAATGTTACCGAAGTGTAAGGTAAAGTGTGAAGACGTCAACACTGCATGCTTCTTGTGCTGCTTTTGGAGGAAGTAATTAGAGGACTAAAAACAACTACGATACCGAAGCCTCCATTTCTGTGCTGTGACAGAAATAAAGAGTGTGTGTTCCTTCTAAAGACGTCTTTTTAAAGCAAAGCTTCCGTGTCCAATATGAGAGGCAGTCGTGTGACACTCACAGAGACTTGATGGGATAATGTAGCTTACAGGAGGTGATGTTATACTGCTGCTGCAAAACACAGTGACACTGGACAACAACTTGCACAAAGACCTTGAGTCGACTGTCAGAGTGAGAGACCGCTGCTGCCGACACCTACTGAACTGTACAATTTGCTGTGTCACAATATGCCAATCAAATCAGAGAAAAACTGAGCACACATTGTGAGTGAGTTATGAGTTCATTTGCATATTTACAATGTAGTTTACTTGACAAATAAAAAAGGTAAAGTTTCCCCCTAAACACACACTGTTTCAGAAATGAATCCATTTGTATGAGCAGTTTTTGAATGCGGCCAATTGTGTCTATTCATTAGAGCACGACATATTTTCCTTCATAAAACATTTTAAAAGCAAATCTTTTCATTTTTTTTTAAAGACCTACATTGTTACATCGACTACTGTTCTCTTCTTTCATAAATGCACTGCTGCCTTTTCCACCAACTGTGGGGTATCCTGCAGCTTTAGTCCCATTCATTTGAGGACAAGGTCTTAAAGTTGTAGAGTCTAACCTGTATAAAAATAAGTTTTAGTCACATTTCCTTAACTGTCACTGTATCTTGATAATGATACATGAGACAGAAGTGCCCATCCTTACTTTGTGACAGCTTATGGGACCAAAACAAGAAATAGAAGAAGAAGAAGAAGAAGAAGAAGAAGAAGAAGAAGAAGAAGAAGAAGAAGAAGAGAAAGAACTGGTTGGCTTTCAGAAGTAAGTTGTTCAACTGTTCATATTTCAATGGCACTGCAGCTTTAAAAGGACCTAAATGCCCTAAAACACACATTTCATTTACAAACGCATCAGACAATTTGACAATCGTCAACCTGTCAGCATAGTAGAGAGAGAATACATCATTAATGAGCAACATGACGGCTACAAATGATCTATAATACGACTCTTAATTCACGGGCTGAGTGTTGAGAACAACACCTTGTCCAGTCAGATGTCCTTAAATGCTATATGACTTGAACATAACAAATGCAAATACTATATGACCAGAAATAAATACTTTCTTATTTTTGGGCCAATAGAGACAGAGTACAGAGTTCATTCCACCTCAGTCATGATGCAGAAACAATTTAGCTCAGAGGACACACGGGTGAGCACCCGTTTAATTAAAGTCTGTGCAGGAAATGGAAGGATGCGAGAGGTACAGTGTGTTTTTTATTATTATTTAGAAATGAGGCTGTCCCATTTGTATAGAATTGAAACCTGGCTTGCAGGCCAGTATTGTTGTGGGTAAACAGAAAACATCGCAGAGCAGATGAATGCTTGTCTGGGAATGTCATACATAAATGTTCAACAAATGTTTATTATGATTTCATTTGTGTTTTCATTTTTCTAATTCACGTAATGCACTGACGTAACTCATTAATTTCACTTTGGTTCATCAAAGCACCCTCTCTCTCTCTCGCTCTCTCAATCTTTTCCAATGAAAAAAAAACAAGTTATGTATTTACAGTTGCGCAAATAGAATAAAGCACAACACAGTTACAAATTGGTGTCTAAAAACCATGTTGACAGGACAGAGGCCAAGGCAGACTGGGCGGGGGAATGAAAGACGTGGGGCACATTATTTTCTGAGAGGCCAAACTGAGGGGGCAAAGCAGCTATTGCGTTCATGACCCCCTTAAAATTCCTGTCCTGGTCTACTGCCACATTAATAAGCAGTATTTTCACAGAGCAGTGACACTGTGCTAACACGTCCAGTGTGAAAGTCAGAAGCACAAGCTTTGCATCATACTGTTATCATCACTTATCTTCATATCTTAAAAAATATTTACCATGTTGACCATCTTAATTCTGGTTATAAAACTAATTTCTTGACAAATTAAAGTTTTTCGCCATACACCAAAGTCGGCATGATTCACAAATTCCAGGCACCACACTTAGAGCAAAAAATCCACATTACAAATAGAAGAAAAACTGCCTATTTTTAAGACAACATCAGCAACAGACCTCTTATTGGCTGCCTTTATACAGTTTTTCCCCTACTACTACTACTCATAATCATGTTGCCTGTGAATGAAACAAACAGCTATGTAGATCAGTGGCTCTTGGTGGGAGTATGAACTCTTTTGCTCTTTTGTTATATAAACAGAAATTTACATGGATTTGGCCGCATTATTCAAACTCACAGTGAGTTAATAATAAGCTCTCTGAAAGTCTCCATGCAGCGAGGTTCGGAGGGGTGGGGGCACGTGGGGTGACCATAAACATCATACAAGCATGGAGATAATGACATCGTGCCCACGACAAAGCCGATATTTTGCAGGCGATAATGAGGGCAGGCCATGCGGGCTAGTAATTATGTTTCAGGTCACAGAAGCAGTCAAAAATGATGCACTGAGGCTGAAACAGGGTGCTGTTCTTTCATCTTTGCAATAACCAACCTGTCGACAACATGTTTGGAAGAAAATACATATTTTGTATCGTTGTCTTAAAAGAATCTCGAACAATACACCTCTGAAGATGTAGTCCCTCGACATAAGCCGAGTGTCTGACGCTGGCTTTAACAGGACTTTAAAGGACAGCTCATCAGCTGAGTGTACTGTTGTTACTTTCAACCCCACCAGAGATCCATCTTTAATTCTGGCTTTGGGTTATTCACTCATCCTGTGGCAATGACAGGTACTCACAGCAGCAGGGTGGAGCTTTGGAGGTGGGGATGTGTTACACTTATCACGTGCTGTGACAGTCACAGCTGGAGGCTTCCTGGGAGACTGCTGGAGCTTTAAGACCAAAAAAAAAAGGAGAAGAAAGAAAACGGGTATATATTCCACTCACATCATGGTGACATTCATCGCCACTGCCGGGATGTCTTTAAGCTGCGCGCCGTCACAGTCCAGCTCCAGGTCTCGGCACTGGCAGAGATCAGGAACGACACCGAGCACTGGAGGGGAGGGACATCAGAGCAAAACGTCAATCAAGAGGTCATTCTGCAGACGTGTCAATATGCGAGCTGTTTGGGAGAACGGTAACTTAGTCCTGCTGGAAGAGAAGGTAACTCCTGAGATACAAGTGACAGACAGAGAAAAGGAAAGAGGCATTTATTAAGAGTGATTTGGAGGATCGAGACAAGCTTCCAGTAGTGAATAACAGAACCAGGTTTCTCGAGATTGCTTATTCCTGGGTTAAGCCAGCTTTTATTATATTTCATTAAATTCCAGTTTGGATATGCGAGGCGTGATGAACCAGAGCAGAGGAGATTGTTTAATCAGGCCTTCCTCCTGATTATATTTTTATATTATATTATCAGCCATAAGTGACTGTTAATGAATGACTCCCCTTTGACAGGCAAACAGACGTTCATTTACAGAAATAATTACACATCTGAGAAAAGTTTAACTCCTGTTTCAGCCAGCTGGATGTTACCACAGCTAATACTGATTGAGGCCAGTTAAAAGAAAGACATCCGATTAGCAGGGATGTTCTGACTGAATCCAGAACATCAGAAAAGGAGAGATTAAGATTTTTGTTTGATGCATAGGACAGTGATGGTTTCATTTTTCAATTCTGTAATTTACAGGTGCAGCGCATCTTTAAAATGTCCTCAAGGTACCGTTATTTAAATACTAGACTAGTTGAAGAGAGGGCCGCCGAACTGGTCCAATTTTGCCGCTGGCACTGAAACTGCCTTTTATTTCATTTTCATTCAATTTCAGTGTGAGGAAGCCCTTTCATTCCTCTATCTCACTAAAATGGCACTTCCCCTAAAACAGCTCTATTGTTAAGATTTAGGACAGCATCACTTTATCTGAAATGACATTTACTTTTGAGAGTTAGAGGTCAGCAAAAAACAAGTCAAAAATAAGCCAAGCTTCATGTGTGTCTTTGTTCTTTCGCCATTTCATTAAGTTCGAAAAGTTGATGTCCTTGTGACTACATTATGTGGCAGTGTCTGTCTGAAGTGACTGGAAATGCTGCCAAAGAGTCTATATGGAATCAACCCTTTGATGGACAACACGGGTCAAAAGACTGACTGAGTTTTTATGTGCTATATCTTTGCAATAAATTAATTGAATTATTATATGGTATTCCAGGTAGTCCTCAAATAACCTTTGATGTTTTTTATTATAATAAATCCATTTTTTTCCCAGTAAAAACACTTTTTGTATCACTAGCCTTCCAATGCACAACATGGGTCAGAATGACTCATATCCATTTACTGTTATTTCATGTATGGCTGACTGTTTCTATGCTATATTCTTTATATAAATGTATTTTATCATTTACCATTCCAAGTATACAGTAAATATTCTTCTTTTTGTTTAGCACAAACCATCATATTTATTTTTCTTTCCACAATTTATGAACTAACATAGGTTTTCTTCGTCTATAATGAAGATATGTTTGCATAATAACTGATTAGGTAAGTTACCTTGAGAATACGTACATTAGTTGTCAAGAGTGGGCACAATGAATAGTTAGCTCCTATTCATGTAAGCAGAGAACATGGAGATGATCAATGGTACTCTGGTACAATTTATTTATTTTGTATTTTTACTTCATTATTCAAATGTTTTTGGTTTGTTTGATAGAGGCAAATAAGCAGAAAAAAGGGAACAGAAAGAGAACATGTATAGTGATTAGTCTCAGATCACTAAAAACAATTACAGCTTTGAAACCCACATTGATCAGTTTGGTAATCAATATGTCTAAAGGATGACTACAGCGCTGGCTTTTGTAATAGATTTTTTTTCAAACCCTTTGTAGTTAATGTTAGTCATTGTTAATGTGCTCTGAATAGATAAAGTCTGTTCAATTAAGGGATGAATGGGGCTTCTTTTGATTTTAAAACAAGTAAACATCGGATACTGCATCCTCATCGAAAGCTGCACATAGCACTGGTGCCACAGAGACTGAAGGTAAACCCACTAAATTCAGCATGAATATAAAACATCTGTTACCATCATTAATAAGAAGCACAAGTAGTGCAGTTCAACACTTTGACAGGCATGTGACGGCCACACGGCATAAATGTTGCATACGGGTCAAAATGTGACTCTCGAGCAAACCTGGGGCTGCTCATGAATACTGTTGTACAGTAGTACTATCAACTTAAAGAAAAAGTCAAATAGAAGTAAAACATTTGAACTAAACCTTGTATTTTTAACTGAGGAAATGTTACTGTCCTATATTTTTAAACAGGAAAAGTTATGCATAGGAAGTTTTAACAAACACAGAATGAGACTAATAATTAATATAATTAAATTAGAGAACACTTGTGCTACTCAATTAATTGTAGTAAATGTCAGATTATACAGAGTCCAGATGTCACAAACCAACAATAAATGATGTGAATACAGCTGATCATCAATTATAAATTACAACCACCTTCCTCAGTCTAACCCCACTAGAACTAATCAGACAGGAGACAGATGATAAAACAAACTGACAACAAATAAAAAGTCTGTGATTATGGCAGCGGGTGCAACAAGCATTAATAATCCACATGAATTAAACATCTGGGCAGTTTTAATCAACAATATCAATCATCAAAAAGGATGGAAAAAAATATATGCAAAAAATCCAAAGAAGCTGCACCCACAAACAGACATACCAGAGAAAAAGGATGGACAGCACAGTTTTTGCACAACGTATAGCATCGATAACTTAAGAGCTCTGTACGAGTCTGAGCGTGGACCTGAATTCAGATGATAAAGCTGATTTTTTCTTTCAGTTTCACAGACAATGAACTCAATATTGGAATAGCAAAGAGCACAGAGGTCTTTTTGAGGTCAGCAGCTGCTATTCAACCTCAGTGGAAAGAGAGAGGAAAAAAAGCTAGATGTTGTGGCTTAAAAACAAAATCTGAAAATTTGATTTTCTCTTACTTGTTTGGGTTGTCATCTTTGAGGCTGTGTAATTCAGTACAGATGGCAAATTAAAAGTATAATTATGGCAACAATTAGGCCATTATTCATTCTTACATAGATCGATTCTGACAAACCAGTGGCCACCTAAATATATAGCTGTCACAATAAAATGCATTTACTTGAAAGTAAATGAGTGCAGTCTGTCTCAATATTTACTCCTTTAGAAACAGTGATGGGCCTGTTATTCATGAACATAATACATTTTTTATCGCTTTTTCAAATCTAATTTAGTTTTTTATATTGATATCCGTACCACAGCTCATTATATTTTCTGCCTTTTTCGAGCTTCTGAATTGTCAGTTGAATCATTTTATCTACAGTGAGTGAAGACTCATTGCTTCCTTTTTGCTCTCTTGTCTGAAGGCCTTGGCCGGCACAGCACAGCAGGTAAACACCAGCAAACCAGCGGTTGAGCGCAATTCTGCTCATTCTCTTTGCACACGTCTTCTTACATTTTAATACCACTGTAGATACTTCACATTTGCTGCTTTTCTCTCCAGCGCTGGCGGAAACAAATGGGTCAGACAAGTCATGAAGCAGAGGTTTTTACTTTATAGCTTTGCTTCAGAAAGGGTCAGCACAAAGCCTACACGAATCTTGTCAAAACCTCTAAATTTATCTCACTGTGATGTAACTGATTCTTGAATCCTAATCCACAGTGATGTTTGACCATAATGTACCGCTGTAGTTTTGATGTTCCTGAGAAAGCCTGAACATCTATTTCTGTAGTTATTAATACTGAAATATTTATAAACACGGCTGGTTGCATTTTCTTGCTTCTTCTTATCTGCCAGGGAAAGCTTCATGAACTCGCCACATCTCCACAAACAACCCAGTGACAACCCAGTCAGTGTCACGGGGTCACATCGCCCACAACGGCACATGATTATGCTCCCAGCCTAAGTGTGCACATGATTAAAACCAGGTATCTGTGGGGAGTAATGTTATACTCTCCGCCTGATGCATCAGTAATTCCACCTTGGACAGCTTTCTATATGCTGCCCTTATGGACGATGAAAGGAAGAAGAGAAGAGGAAAGCTATAGCACTGCTGATACAGTGACCTCCTTACGTTATTTTCAAGAACTGGGAAACAGGATATTTATGCGCATAAAATCTATTAAATGTAAAAATGTAATGTACATGTCTTTAAAGGTGCAGTTTGGAAACACCAGTACTTACAGCATACATTGGACTTGGTCCCGGTGTTATAGCTAGGCATTCCAAAATAGTTGTCGAAAAGATGAGGCCAGCCATTGTTATCTCCTGGAAAAGGAAAGGCAGACAAAGAGAGATTGTAAATCATAATTTGAGACTCAAGAATCAAGCATATCTTGGGACAAACATAAGTATGTTTTGAGGTTGTTCAAATTTACATTTCATCAGGCCACAGAGACAGACAGGGTTTCTTTAAGTTTGCATTTGGATACCAAACAGCCGCACGATGTTGATTTTTGGACTTTGTATATCCTCTGATGTGTCACCAGAATATCTCAGAAAAATGCTTGTTCAGCCTGCTGTGACTTGGGGAAACATCAGCTTCTCATTTTCTGTCACACACTCCAGGGAACAAGGGAAAGAGCCAGGTCAACTGGCACAAACACACAAATGGTAAAAAATAATGGTGTTGATCACAGGGATAAGTGATGCAGACAGCTGCCAAGTCTATGTCAAATCACAAGAATAGAAAAAATGACCTGAAACAAGGACAAACTGTGACCAGACTTCCTGCTAAACAGTTTGTGTCACACAGCACTGATGAATTATTTTGTACAAGCAACAATCTCAATCCCAAAGATACTCAGTTTAAAACAGTTTTACTCTGAAAAGTGACAAATGCTGACTCAAATGCTGATTAATTTAATTCAACGATTACATCCTTCAATACATCAATCCCTTTATCCAAACTGTAAAAGAAATATGAACATGTATGCAGCATCCTGTGGAGAAATAACACTTTGAAACTTGAGGTGTGCTGCTAAAAGGACTGTAAAGAAGCCTCCATCCTTGTGAGGTTCTGATGTAGCATTTGAGTTGGTCAGTCAAAACTGGGAAAAAAAACAAAAAACATTATCCTGGTCTTGCAGACTCACTCGCCACACATCCAGATTCCGGAGAAGACTCCTCACATGTTTTTTTTTCCCCAGCTATCCATCAACTTTTTTAAAACGCTGGCGCTTTTTTGGTAACTTGTAACGTCAACCAGGATTTAATCCTTTAGTCTGTGCTCCTGCTGTCTCTCAGTAAAGTGTTATTTCATCTCGAGTCAAGTATTTCATAAATCCATAGCCTCTGCTATACTGTCATATGTATAACTGTCATTCAGATACGGTATAAAAAATTGTATGGGCAATGTAAATCTCCTTTTTGGTGATCGTTTTACCTGAAAACTCCCCTTGCTGAGAATATTTTAGAGGAGAAATGTTAATCCCCCCCCACCCCTCCGCCCCAACAAGGCTCTTGGAGAGGGAAATCAATGGATGAATAATTATTTTACCATTACATTTTGAATACCTAGAATCATTGAATTGATCATCAGACAACATTCAAACATTCAGATTCAGTGCTCATATTCAAGAAATCACTTCATCATATGAAACAGGAAACAGCGTATTGATTAAACGGTACAGACTTCAAAGAAAGCTCTATCCACATGATTTGAATGCCAATTGTGCCCAGAAAATGAAGACGACATGGTCCACATGCTGTCTTTCTGCAATTAATATGCATGGGGTGCAATTGTAATGCAGAGCATCTAGGCTCAGTTATGTGACCACTGAGTGGAAATCATTCTCCACCGATCAAGGAATGGACTGGGTGTTTAAAGTCAATATTATTTGACTGGTACTGCTTTGGTCTAAATTGACATATTATAGAGTTCTGGCATTACAATGAAGCATAAAGTGGATTAGACATGCGTGACAATATATTACAGTTAATAGTTGGAAAGTAATTTTCCACAGAAAATTGTGTTACTTTAGCAACAATGCAATATCTCTTGAATAAACAAACAAGACGAAGAGTCTACCGCGATCTTAGCAGCTCTGTGAGACTGTACTTGTACCTGACTTACTGATGACATCAGCATGCTAACATGCTCATGATGACAGTGATAACAAGCTGATGTTGAGCAGGTAATCATAGTCTTTCATTTTAGCACTTAACACAAATCATAGCTGAGGTTGTTGAGAATTATGAGGAATTTAATTAGTGTTGCCGGTTCTTGTTCATAAAAAAAAAAAAAAAAAAAAAAAAAAAAAAAAAAAAAAAAAAAAAAACCCTTAACCCCCCCTTTTCCACTGCAAAGGACCATGTTCAATTCACTTCCCTCCCTTTTCCCAAATCTCCTGTTTC
>JBAJHX010000053.1:5311538-5330985 GCA_037176925.1 Amniataba percoides
CATCGTTGACGAAAACAACACTGCTTTGAGGACATGAAAAAGTAAGTAGATCTTCACCAGCAACGAGAAGAGAGAGAGTCCACATGATCGATCGAAGTGTGCCACCCACAAACATTTTTGTCCAGTCTCCTCTCCTCAAGGAAAGCTCACACACATATTGTCATGTTTTCGTCATCAAAGAGCCATGTTTAGCAGCAATGAAATAATTTCGTCATCGTTGACAAAAAAAAACCCCACTGGTTTTGCTGAACTTTAGTGTCACTTAGGACTATATATGTGCATATATTTAAAGATTACAAGAATGTATTGTCTTTGCACAACAGTTACATCAGCAATCACTGGTAATGAATTTCTTAAGTCTCAGGCTCCCTAACAATGCAAAAAATATATCAACAAGAATAGAAACACTCAACAAAAGAATAAATTAAGATAGATACATTTCTCTAAAATGTTGAAATTTGCTAAAATCTGTAGTCATGAGCACTTCCACCAGACAGGCGTGGCACACCAGGATGCTGATTTAACAGTATAATTGGTACACAGATGTGTGTTGGAAGTGAATGTTCACTACCATTCGTAAGATCATCTGCACAAAAACCATTCTCCTGTCTCGTCTTCACCAGGGTCTTGATTTTATTTTTCTTTATAAATTGTATGAAGGTACTTCTGTTGGTGGACAATCATTCTTAAAGCATGATCTGAAGAACTACGGCATGCAGTATACTCACAGGTTTGATAAACCATGTAAGATGACACAGATATACTGACTTCATGTGTAAACAGGTTTCATGGTAAAAGTTAGATGTTATTTGAGGAAACAAGAATATTTTATTCAAGTATGCTCACACATTAGATGGCAGGTCCTGCTTCCACTTTCACTGGCTGTTACACTCCTCAGTAAAGCACAATGCATAACATGTAGTGTTACATTTAAGTCCCATAAATGTTCACAAATGCAGTTTCTGTGCAATTTAAGGTACTTATTTTTCAATTGTGTGCCATTGTGACAAGGCACGTTATGTAAAACCACCCACATCGTGGCATAGTTAACTACTAATGGTGCTCTCAGTGAATTGAGGCCACTGTTAGCTCTTACATCACTATCATTTGTAATAATTCAAGTCATTACAAAAAATGACTGTTGGCCGTGCAAATATGAGTCTTTGTGGATTCACACACTGGAACTCTAGCTTCAGCTTAATGTGCTTTGCACTTGAGGGGCCTAATTTGAAGTGTGTCCTCCGTTATGAACCTCAGCGGTAGCTCAGGAGGGAATCAGGTCTGGTCTTATCTGAGAAATTAAGGAATGGACCATGAGATGAGTGGAGAGAAACATGTCCATAACCATTTTAATGAAACCCTGGGTACTGTTGCTGTTTTCACTGAGACACCCTCAGTAGCAAATTTAGCAACAGCTTGAATCCCTGTGGTGATTTGAAAAGCAAAGCTATGACCCCACCAAGAAATAAATGAAGGATAGCAAAGCTGTGCCCCTTCTGTGGGTTCAATTAACTGCTGGTAGTAAATATGCTAAAAGTGCATAAAAGTCATAATATGATGAATATTAAAAGCTTGGTGGTAATATTGGGGCAAGAAATTCCCTCTTTTATTAACACTCTGAAAACATCAGTAGAACGGTAATTGCATTGTCCCTCTGCAACTTTTTAAAGTTTGCCCAGAGTTGACCTACAAAAAGACCATTTGAAGGCTCACTTCAGTGTGTTATTTACGCAGTCCAGACTAGTGCTGGCTTTGCATGCTTTTATAGATTTACACTTTCTGTTCTGTGCCCACTTAGAAGCTGCCAATAATAATAATCTGGCCAACAAATCTCAGGTGTGGAGATTCAAAGAAGGGTAATGCAAGAGAGAAGACGGCAGATACGGCAGAAATGTGAATCCAACTGAACGCCTTTTTTTACATCTTTACAATATTTATATTGAAGTACAGCTGTTGCTGCAATGCTCTGTGTTTAAGTGCCATAACCCAGCAAGGTAATGTGAATATTTTTCCGTCATCTACAAGCTAGTGCAGCATGGATTATTATGATTCTGAATAAGAAGCAGGAAATTGGACTTTTTCCACCATC
Organism: Amniataba percoides; assembly: GCA_037176925.1. Lineage (NCBI taxonomy): Eukaryota > Metazoa > Chordata > Actinopteri > Centrarchiformes > Terapontidae > Amniataba > Amniataba percoides. The sequence continues at coordinate 5,313,628 of JBAJHX010000053.1, forward strand.
TGATTTCTGAAGAATAAATGTCTGAGCATGTAGTCAGCCACGTTGTTTCAATAAAATATTGGAAGAGGAATTACTTTGGCGCTGAAGAAGGACCCTTTACCTAAAAACAAAACACTTGTTCCACAATGAAAGCATGCTATCCTTCAATAAGGTGAAAATAGTCATATGCAGATGCATCCTGTGTCTTTATGAAGGTTCCATCTTTTAAATGTTCTGTTTTTTAGTTCAAAACATCAGCATTATAAATGATACATACAAAACAAACTGTACAATTATCAAGCAATTATTTAAATTGGCTCAGAAGAAACCATTACTTCAAGACATGCTGAATTTAATGCGTAATGCCAAGCTGTCCTATTTTAACACACTGTTTATGTAGTGTTAATGACAATCCTTTTTATAATTACATGGCTTTTCACCTAGTTTGTGATTGTGTAAGTTGTGTAATTTTATTCTGTCTTGTCTATGGAAGCTGTGGCGGTTAACTGGTTTGGAGTTGTTATGCTCAGCATAGTCTTTCACATTAATGAAACTCTTTCATCTTTCAAAGCCACTTCATCTAAATTAAACCTTTGGTGTTATGCGGCCTTAATGTGCCTGTGAAGACTTTGGGTTTGTTGGAATTAGACAGGTTTATCAACAGTGGTACAGAGACTGAGGACCATATAGTTCCACTGACATCTATCCTGTTCTCAGTTTTTCATGCATTAAAACCGCCTGTCACTACGTCGGATTTCTGCCATTTGTTAATCTGCACTCGACTTTTCATCCATCACCAACCACTAATCTGTGTGATAGGCTAACAGAAGTGAAACACTAAACAGGTTTCCCAGCGACGTATAAATATATTAGACTGACCACAAGTGGCAGTTTATACCGATACCTCCATGCACACGCAGTAGCTAGTGTGCTCTTACTAATTATTAATTTTACAGTGAAAGCGATCCAAGCATTCCTATCATTCCTTATTTATATCACAGTGACAGCTGCTGCAACCTTATTTCCCTTTGCCCCTGTTCATCCAAGAAGTCTTAGTTATTTATGCAAACCTCTCCTGTTTTTTCAGACCTTTCATTCCACACCTGTCCACCAGCTGTCACTATTGAGGTTATTACCCCCCCCCCCCCGCTCATTACCTGACCCTGTCCTCCTCCCCAGCTTCTCCTCATTTCTGTCCAGCTTCTGCATACATAGCGAGGACAGCTATCAGTCACTTTCTGCCAGGTTATTTATCCGCCCGTCACCGGTTTCCTGCACCTCGCCTGGTGACCACGTGTCTGACTTTTGAATATCACCCAGATAGTGTGGGGTATTGTGTGTATTGTATTGTCTCCAGTTTTAACATTACAAACTAAGATAAATCTGATTTTGATGTACACGACGTGGTCTCTGCCAACACAGGCAGACCAGGCAAACAGGCAGAAACAGTTAGCCTAGCTCTGCACAAAGGTTTAAAAAAAAAAATTCCACACAACAGCACCTCTACAAGCTCGCCAATTCAAATAACAAGATACCAGACTGCGCACAGCAAAAAAAATCAATTTGTCACATAACCTCCAGTAAAACCACAACATGTCATTTTCAGACTTTGTGTTTTGTGCATATAACACAAATAACATTACTCCGTGACCTTTAGAGGAGCTGGTCAGGGGATGCTGTTAGCTTTAGACAGACTCAAGAGTTTCCCCCTGTGTGACTGTAGCTTCATTCAACTGTACAGACATGAGAGTGGTAATGTGTGTTATCTAAGTCATGGCAAATAAGCTTATTTTTGAAAGGTAAACTGACTCTTTTAAGCATTTAAATGGTTGATATTTACACTTCAAAAGACTTCATTACATATAAATATAAAACTAATTATATATCCAGTTTTATTATGGTGAAAAAGTAAGTATTCATAAAAGTGGTTCAAAATGGTCTTAACCCACTATACAGTATATGCAGGCAGGATAGTTTTGCAAGTATGATTTTTTTATGAAGTACACTTTGAAACATCAAAGCTGCTCTTGTTTGTACCTAGTTAAAAGACCTTTATAGTGTGGTGACTAATTTAGAAACAGCTGGGCCTCGTTGCATCATTGTACGTGTGGAAATTAAGGTGCCTTAACAAGCTGACAAAGCATTTCACTGCTTCTGCGTGCATCCAAGATTTCCATCACTAAATGGATAGGATTCTCTGTGATAATCCGGTTTAAAAGCATGACGCCATTATGACAGATTTTCTTTTCAACCTAAAGCTCTTCACTGAAAAGTCAAGGAGCGTGGCAAATACTGCTCTAGTTTTAACAACAGCCTGTTCCAGTTTCATTCCGCACTCTCCCTGGGAAGGAGCAGAATTTGGCTTTGAAGTCAGATGCACCCTGCAATTGGTTTGTGCACAGTCAACTATCACCTTCCACTCATGATGACCATGTTTTAAATTACCTGTCCTACCGAATGATCATCAGTTGTGTTGGGTTTAGCAAGAACACAAAGTTGGAAATGTCAGAAGACTTCCTCGAATTACAGAGCGGATTTTAAAATGAAGTCTAATTTCCCACTTCATGTTTTGCCTTTTCACTTTACTTGCAAATTTCAATTATGCACTGATACAGTTCAGGACAGTTGAGTCAGCCACTGAAATCTGGAGATTAAATATGTTTTGCAATGAATTACACAAGATGCTCAGAAGCTCTTAATTGGTTCATTTGGATTCTGGATTAACTCAGGCCTTGTCTGCAGAAATTCAACTCGTCGTATCATTGTGCTGTGCATCCCTGAGACCGTCAGCTTGCATTAGTGAATGTGTAAAAATCAAATTGGAGTTGTGGAGGCTGCTGCCTTTAATAAGCATTTGATTAGCATAGTCATATTTCAGAGCAGATTCAGGGGTTTACATTAGCACACAGCTGCCAGTCAAGTTGAACATGTTTGCTGTACAAAAGCAAGCTCAGCTATACTGGATATTAAAATCTAATAAACATAATAATAATGACTTATATCAGAGCCACATTGGTGGCTTACAAAACAGTTCATTTTCATTGATCCTTTAGAACCTTACTGCTCAGAAAACAGACTTAAAATGTAAACATGCATTACTGCACACTTAGGACCTGAAAACTAAAAATGTCATTGTAGCACTGAATAATGTATGTCATGCTCAACTTTGTGGAAATTCTTCAAAACAATGCAAATGTCATTTTCTCCATTTAGAAGAGCATTATAAAAACAATTAAAACAAATCATTAAAAAATAGCATCTGTGATTTAGATCTTCCACCCAATTTAACCATCAGGAATCAACTCTTTTTTGGCCCAATCACACCAGAAAGAAAAGCATCTTATGGCACTTCATCTGCTGGTGTGGAATGACAGATGAGATCTTAATGAAAATTTAAAAATAATGTGAAAGACAAATAAAGCCATAACTTGGATAAGATTTTATGATTTTCCATCTCACCCAGGGAACTTGTGTCCTGTCTCGTCTCTATGACGTCTGTCTCTTGTCAATGTGACCTGTCTACTGAAGCATAAATGCCACAAAATGGTCTATAAAAAGGGCACCTCCTCAATCTTTGGCAGAATCTGGGGCATAGCACTATGGCAAACTTTGTTCCGCATCTCATAACCTATGGCTTAATTTGGTGGTTTTGATTTTATCTGTGAAAAGTTAATTAGGCTGCTCATGAGCTGGATATTCTGACAGTGCCTGGAACTGAAACAGAACAGGTAAATTGATAAATCATGACTGAGACATATACAGTATATATTAACTGCTTAAGAGTATTAACCACCTACTGACCCCTTACTACATCACCTATAAGAGTTTATCTAAGCTGTGAGAGCTGCTTTATGCATTTGTGGTTGTTTACTTTGTGCTTTGTCTTCTGAGAGACGACCACTAGGGGGCACCGAGTCGTATATTGACAGTGGCTTTCAGGTTTTCTTTTGAATGGTATAAATCTGACCTTTGTGCTGCTTTAAGTGCAATTCATTCATACTGAACCTGATTAATACAATTGTCAGAGTGGTAAAGTGATAAAGGCCTCACCAAATCCTTCATTTGTGCTACTTCAATAATTTACATGTGCTTTTGTCTTTGAAATCCATATTAAAATGTCCACATTGTTCTTGGTGAATACCTCAATGTAAACCAGACAACAGTATCTGAATAATAAGCCAGTGTTTTTCTTATATATGTTATTCACATTTAATTGGCTCATTGCGTTAAACATAACCTCGGTAACACGCCGCGATTGAATCAGCTTCGTGCATTCAGAAAAGAGCACTACTGTCGACATTCTTGCTGTCATCCATGTTGCCCCATGAGCATCATCTACACCACTCGGAGCACCCCGCTTTAATGTCACAACACTGTGCACAAACTGAGCTCTAAAGGAAAAGGACAAGCGTAGGCCGTGAACTGCCAGGGGACGGCCCCAGGTTGACAGAAACATAAATATTGAATGTCAGTATTTCTATATGGTGCAAATGATGTTTTCGGAGGAGCACAAAAAGCCTACACAGTGTCAGTGTCAGATGTTTTGACAACATGATGCATGAAAGAAAAAAAAAAACTAAAAGCCACTGACACCGTTTGATGACACTGTTACAAACATTCAGCTACAGATAAAATGTCCATGTGTAAAGCAGGTAAAGTAGCTAAGGTAAAGAAACTAAATATATTTGAAATGCCAAAACAATGCAAACAACTGTTTAAAAAAAAAAAAAAAAAAACACACACAAAGAATGTGGGTCATTCATGTAAGACGCTGCCAACAAATGTTAGCTCAGAGTAGAAACCCCGCAGGATTCAAAATGACCTTTTCCAAATCCAACAGAGAAGACTTTACATTCAGCATTGTGTTTTATTTTAAACTGGGGTCAAGCTATTTAATAAAAACAAGGACATAATATATTATATATTTCATCACTTGATGGTTTTCTGCATTATTAAAGCTTTGAGACGGCCGTTAGTAAGGAGCCGGTCAGCACGACACATGTGGCTGAGAAGAAGATGAGGCAGTTGGCATACCCCTGAGGAAAAGCAGGTGTTAAACATAAGCTCTTCTAAAGAGGTTAAGTTATAACTGTTATCTATCAATCAAAGCTTTCTCTTTTTCAAATGCAAGTGTTATTTGCCAGTCCGCAGCTTGACCAGTCGACTTTTGTATGCATAATGTCTTAAGTCACAGTCTCCCGCTCAAACTGTGGCTGCACGTGTACATGCATTACTTTGCATGTGTTAGAGCTAATATGGAACCAAAATAATGAGATCATCTAAATTATGGATCATGGTCAGTGTTGTGATCCTTACCTTAATCTCCCTAAACACCAAGGATCCCCACAGCGCTGCAACCAGACCGTATCCCTGCAGAGAAGAAACCACACAAACCAGCCATTCAAACCATTTACTTCTAACTGCTTTACTGTTTGGAGGTCTTAATTTTAAAATAGTGTTGCAAAGGAAAGGATTTTAAGAATTGTGCATTTTATGTCACAGCAGTAGCATTTTAGACGCCTATAGACTGTCTATATTATTTCATCAGGCACAGATGAATGAAGCTTTTTCCTTAAGTCCATTTTAACGAATACATTTAATTGGACCAGTTTTAACACACAACCATATTTGCATTTCTTTTTTGATGGATTAAAATGACAAACAAAGACCTAAAGCTGGTTATAGATGCCTTGCTCATTATACTAAAAAAAAATCAATAAAATAAAGTAGGACTGAACTAAACAAACTGCTTATAAATTTTCAGAAAAAAGCAGTAATATAAACACAATTGCATGAGGGAACATTATATCCAATGTTAGTTTTACCCCACTGGGGCCCAAGAAGAGTGGTTTAATTCATCCAGCACAGCCTTAGGCTAATTGTCTCTGTCTTGTTTAAGTTCAAATGTCTTTTCTTCTTCTCCATGGAAACCTATACTGAAAAATATTTCTATGGTCCCCAAATGATGTATCTTATTGATTTTCTTTCCATTGACCTGCCTGCTCAGCCGTCAAGACATGATGCACTTACTGCGGTGACAATAGGGAAGGTAACGACCATACTCAGGTAGTTATTGGCCAGGAACCAGCAGTATGTGGCCAGCACCCACATCAGTCCAGACAACAGACCTGAAGAGAAAAAAGAAAATACATAACAGGCAAGCAGATAGTGTTAACTATTCATATTTTCTGCTTGAAATTACATGGAGATAAAGAGATGTCAGGACTTGAATGCAGGTTATATAGTAATGTTTATATGCACACAATTTTACAGCCACAGTGGAAAAAAAGTGGGTCATAGATTGAAAAGCGGCTCGCAGACACAGACATGTCCCTCAATTTAAATTTCAGTGTGTGCACATGGTGGTCAAGCCCCCTATGGTACCATGAAAGTAAGGCCAACTCGGTCACCCAGCCTCCACGCTGGAAGCAAAGGACAAATCTCAAAAAAGGTATTTAAAAAAAACATTTTGGGCTGGAGAGGACATGTTTGCCCTGAGCTGCTGTTTTCTGATTCAACACATCCAACCATTAGATTGTGTGTTAGGACATGCAGCTTGGCAAAGGAAGCTGCTGCATTTCCTTTCATTCTTCCCGTCATAGTAAGAGTCAGACCAGACCTATTATTAAACACTCTGCTGTCCCCCTCAGTGCACCACAGCTCAGCAGGACACAGAAATGAATCAGCTGGTGGAAAATGGTGAGACAGTGGAGCTGAGACCTTGACTTTTTCAGAAGAGAGGAAATGTCTCACAACCACTGATCAGAAATTATGTTATGAGTTTGCACATGAGTTATGAGCAGCTTTCCTTTTCAGGCTGTAAATTTGAAGGATTATTCAGAAACGATTTCCAGTATTTGACACAAAAAGCTGAGTTTTGAGAACTATTTTTGGAGTTTGTATATTTATGTTTCTCCTTTTAATATTTACTTGATGGTATCTAATAAAACTCATTTATGGGTGTAAATTAACACCAAAACAGACTTTTCTCTGTATAGTGAGAAATTCAAACCCAAGTCATGAAATAAGAAAAACAAACTATTTCCATTGCATTGGCAGATTTTTTGAACACAAGTTAAAGGCAGAACTTCCTTTCTAGAGATGAATAAACACCTAACCGACTAGATTGTACAGCTGCACCTAATAAAACTGGCACCTCGATACAGAGCAGTTTCAAATCAGTGACGACTGAAAACATCACGCTGATATATCGAACATGTGGTGGATAAACTGGTCATTACCTGGTAGGATGGCTCTGGAGTAGACCCTGGGCTTGTTATTCATGGCGGCGCAGTAGATGGCAAAATACACCGTGCTTGCAACAAAAATGCCAGAGCACTGGGCGTAAACGTAGTCAAGCTCTGTGGAGGAGTTGAAACAAGACTGGACTCTTTCACATTGTTGCCGTTTACTCTGTATCTCTGTTTTTAAGTTTTTGAGAAGCCAGTCAATACAGCCAATCACAGAGTTAAGATAAAGTGAAACAAAAGAGCGGCAAGACATTTTATCCTCAAGCAAATCCTTTAGCTATCTCACCGACAGTAACTTCAGTCTTTTGGGGAACTAGATATTAAATCTGGCTCTCTGGAGGATCCAGTGTTATTTATAGACCAACGCTGAGTTAAAGACTCAAACCTGAGAGGACCTTTTAATCTTTTTTTCCATTTTGTCTTCAGATAGGATACACCGACAGTAACTTAGAGGGTTCAAAATGAAGGCAGTCATCAAACACTGAAACAATACCATAAACACTGGCTCCGTGGAACATGCTGTCATGGCACGAAGAATGGCTCTTAATGTAGAGGATGGGTGCAAACGAAGACCCGTACATCATGCCCGACATGACGGCGAGCAGACAGCCTCTGAAAAGATGAGGAGACTGAGAAACTGCATTTTTCATTGACTTTAAATCTCCAGTGACATTAAACATTGCATACAGGGCTGATGGAAATCGATTGTCAGAACTGAATGTGCTTGGTATGGTAGGATTTGTACACCTATTCAACCAAATTTTATTTTACGCAAACAAATTTGGTGGATAATGGAGACGGGGCAATTTCTCGCACCAATGATGCTATCCTTTCTTGCACGTTGAAAGTCCATCCATGTTTTTGTGGTATTATTTTTGCATTAATTGAATAATTTTTGCAGCTTCACTACTTCATTTCACAGAGTGCCCCGTGGATTATTTTGCCGCTGCAGCCATCATTCCATGTACTTTCTTAATTATGAAATTGTTCATTAAGTCTTGTATTTCACTTCAAAAACAGAAACGCTTACCGAGAGACAAATTACATTCAAAACAGAGCTGGCCAACAGCTATAGATTGAATGTGGAAGGCCTCTGGTGAAAGCCTTGGGCTCCATTTGAAATATTTAATTAGCTTTTTTTCCTTGTGCCTGAGGATCATTTTTAAAATCGGCAATTCAATTCATCTTTCAAGATATTTACCTTGTTTGTGTATTTAATTTGTAAGCACCAAATTTGCATAGACTGCAGACTGATATTGAGTTGAGCTCACATGAACCGTCTCGTCTTTGGTCCAATGGCATCTATCCAGAACTCAGAGGAACTCGGTCCATAGCCACCTGAGTGCGTCCTCTGTGGAGAGGAACAGCATCCCAATGTGTCAGAAACACCCGAAACAGGGTCATCACAGCACATTTTGACAAACCAAGTGGCGGGAATTGATTGTCTTTCATATTCTCCTTGAGAGAATATTGATAAATTTGCTTTGACTGTGATGTCAAAAATGACTTCTCGAAAAGAGATGAGAAAAATAAACTGACATCTAATCAATGTTCTCACCCTGTCGATAAGTAACGGAATAGACTCAGAGTTGGGATGCAGTTCCACGTCTGCTCTCACAAAGAAAAAGATGAGGCCACTGGAACGACACAGAAGTCATGTCTGTCATCTGACACAAAACTCAAAATGAGACTTAACCAAGGTTGTTGCAGCGACTAGACGAGTGTGTTGGAAAGAAGGTGGGAGGCTTTATCTCCAAAAGTTCCGGTTTACCTGAGCAGACACAATGCAGCTCCACAATCATTTAATATCGGCCTGGAAACATCCTGAGCAGTAATCCCAAACCAGCCGAATCTGTGAATGAAAGTCAGACAGTTGCCTTGACAAGCTTGAAATGTCCCAAAATGCCCCCTTTTAAAGCTGCAATTTACTGCATCTAATTATAAAACTCAACAAAAGAAAGGACATCTACTTCCCGTTCCAGACTGAAGAGCACACATTAACCTGACTCACTTTGAACTGGCCCAGCCCATCAACAAACTAGAGGAGCCCCAAATTAAAATCCCAAGGGTGAGGCCGATCGCTTTAACAACTGGAACTGCGTTGTGTGTTGATGTGTTTTGCTAACTCTTATGAAAAGCATCTCCCTGTTTGATGTTTCTGAAAAAGAAGCAGCATGCTCAAAATATCATCAATATTAAAGTTTTAATACAACGTGGGAACAGTATCCGGTCCAGCAACTGATTGGAATTAATTATTTTTCCATAAAATACATTTTCAGTCTGTTAACTTTATCGATTTATATTTTGTACTTTGAGCTAATCTGTGTGCCACTTTCATACTGTCCTGACAAAACTGCGCTTTAAGTGTACAAAAAAGACAAAAGAAGTATCTTTCATGTCAATGGCTCTTCTCAGGAAACTTAAAATGTACTTATTTTTCACATTTAATTGTCACTCATGTTTAGAGTCTGCTATAGAGAATTCACTGGCACATGCTTTGTTTCATTTCTGGTCCAAACAGAGATGTATCTTAGTTTAAGGCCTAAACCAGACTAAAGTTAAGTATACTTGGTAGCATTAATATATAGTGTGAAACTGGGACAAACTGTCAGTGTCCTTAAAGTCGGTGTCATCTCTCAGAGGATCAGTAATCATCATTTTAAGATGGACTGCAGCAGATGGGCTCTTTAGATCGGATGTTTTGAGTCCATCTGCTGCGTCCCAACGTCCAGCTGAAACGCTTGAAAGGAGACCTCCTCTCCCATAAGACCCAACTTCACTCAGCAGCATGAAAAAAAAAACCAAAGATCAAGTCATGTTTGAATACCTGTAGCCCAGATGACACCTCCGAGCATCGCGAAAGGGTGGAATTTAGGTGACTGGAGCATCAAGTCTCCAAACATAGACCCAATCCAGATGGCTGCACAGGTTACCCACTGAAAAAACATCCCTGTAAAACAGCACACAAGAAAACTCCCATTCAGGCCTCTACCATGTTTCTTGTCTTGAAAAACATGATGAGAATAATAAAAGAAATTTCATGCTGTTGATTCCTTGTATGAGAAAGCCACTGTTGTCTGTTTACCGTCTCCTGTCTCTATTCTTTTGACAGGAACAAAGTTGCTTCCATACAGCAGCACAGTAACAGCAGTGGCACTGATTCCATAGACGAAATGAGTCATGTTGGTCGAGTTGAGGGTGAAATCGAACATTTCCAGCTCGCCGACTGCAACGTTTTCACCCCATTTGGCCCCTGGAAGAAATTTAAAAAAGCAAAGCAGGCCTTCACAACCTAGTTGATTTCAGACAGCACGCCTCGCATTCATCATCGCAGAACAATTAGAGTTGATGGTACCTTGTTCTGCGGCATGTTCAGAGCTGTGGCAGCTCACCATCAATAATACAGTTGCAAAGCAAAGGTGCATATTTGGCTTCGAGCATGTTAAAACTAAACATTTGTTGTTTTCTTGTGATGCGGGCTGGGCGCTCCACTGCATTAAAACACAGCTGGAGGCTGTGCTCGTCTGCAGTGGAGATGACTGACACTCAGCCAGGTGCTGCCAATTATCCAATCACTCAGTCTGACACATGAGGTCTGCAGCGGATATTCAGCAGCAGAGATGGAAACACTGCGGATGGAGAGGCGCAGGAACTTCAACTCTTCAATCTTACATTTGTAGCTTGTGGGCAAAATGGAAGGATATGCTTGGATTTCCACTGAAATAAATATCAAAATGCACATAGATGATTTATTGCAATGTTGTTTGTTGAGGTTTGAAGACCTCCAGCACGCCGAGGAGGACAACACAATTTCTCTTCAAGGCCACAAAAAAGCTGATCTAAATTTAAACCTGTTTGATTCAGAAGAGGAAATCCTGGAGGTGCTCGGTCTGCCTTTGTCTGAGACAGGAGGAGATACTCCTTTCCTGCTCTTAACCTTCTTCCTTCTTATGTTTGCATTGTACCCCAACTGTGCCTCCACCACTGGATGCCAATGACCTGCACTTAGCCGATTAAGAAATTAACTAAAGGGACCAGCAGATGTCGCCTAAAACGCGTCCATGCAGGGCTGCACTGCACTTCAAACATGTTTTAACTTCACATCTGACATCCCTGCTCAGATATAATGACATGTCTGCCCCCATAAAGTCCACATAAAGTGTCCTCATAAAGATTAATGTGCATCAAACAATCATATTTATGACATTTTAGCACCAACAGTGGTGTCCTAATATTCCTGTTGATATGAGCTTATACTATCCAAAGTACAGCTTCACAAAATGCTCTGCAAATATCCCCCAGGTTATAAAATAAGTAACATATAAAGCTTGTAAAAGGGAGATCCCGGGCTTTGTCTGTGATTGTATGAGTGAAGTGAGATGAGGAGTCCATTCAGTGTCAATTATGTGTTTCATATTTATAAGAAGAAGAAGAAGAGGAGAAAGGTGTGAAAAAGTCCATGTCGCCTCATGTTGGGTCGCAGGGTGTTTTCACAGCCTGTCCGTCCCCTTTACGCGCAGTTGTCTCTGTGCGCCCTTGGCCACAAATCCTCTTTTCCAGAATGAGTTTCGGAAGTTGTGCGCTCCTCCCTGGTTTCAGTTTGCCGCACAAAAGACACCCAACCATGCCAGTAACATAAGTTCTAATGGGGAAGTCTCGCTTTCACTGGCTGTGCTTCTCTCTCTCAAGACTGGCCAGCAGCTTTCGGAGGTGTCCTCTCACCAGAAGGAGCCTGATCATCGCCACCGTCTGTGCTGTTTATTTGTTTTTTGTGGTTTCACAAGTTGGGTACTCGCAGCAGCAGCGGGGCAGGAGGACGGACAGAGACAAGTACCGACACACCCGAGGTTTGGATCATGTGGATAACAGTGATGCGGCGGAGACCGGGGGGAGCTCTGCGCTGCCGACGCGCTCCAACGTGGTTTACATCACCCTAAAATCCAAACGCCTGAAACCATCAAACATCAGGGGCACAATCAGACCAAAGCTGAGGACAAAAGTGAGGAAGAATAAGCCGGCTAATCCAGCTTTTACGCACAGCAAACTCGGCACTTTGGTGCGTGACGCGGGCCGCAACTTTGCGTCCAAAACGTCCCTGAAAGAAAGCAGCAGGGATATCGATTATAAATCCCTGGATGTGATTCACAGGCCTCACGCAGACACGGACATCAGCTCCATCCGGATTTACAGCCAGAAGGCACCGCCATGGTTCAGCTCGCAGGACGTGACAGCCATGCGCTTCCTCGCAGATGCCAAAGTTTTGCGCATCAAGGAAGTTTCTGGTGGGGACTTTCCGCCACTTCTGATCTTTGAGGGCGAGACGAGCGCGTCGGTGCTCCCGCAGAGACACGCAGGACACAGCGTGTGTGCGGGGCAGTGCGGGGCCATCAGCAGCCCCGCAGACACCACCGAGGTCTTTGCTTTCCATTTGGACAGGGTGCTGGGCCTCAACAGGACTTTACCGGCTGTCAGCAGAACTTTCAGCCTCTTACACGGTATGTTCACAGAGAAGAGGACAACAGTTCTGTGTTTTTATTTATTTGTCCGAAACTGCATAAAGGTCTGTGGTATTTTGAGTTTGTTTCTTTGGAGGCAGTGACTGATCACAATCACCTCTGAGCATTTTGGCATGAGAGAGAGAGAGAGAAAGAGAGAGCAGAAGGGAGGCTGTTTCTGAGGAAATTCATCCACCTCCACTGTTTTTTTTCCACGCTAAATGAAGTTGTGGTCTAGTTGTGGGAGTAATGGGCCGATGATCCTGCACCTGCACACAGTTCAGCAGGACTTTTGTCAGGACAGTTTCCCATGGGAGGCCAGGCTGAGGCCAAGGTCAGTCCACGGCCAAGGCCACAAACAAAGTCCCCACAGCTCCACAGCAAAATACAACTATGTTAAGGCCAGCTGTAGTCAAAAGAGGTGAGAAGCTGCATGAGAAAATCACTTGATATCTGAGCTTGTTCAGCTGCTGGACTCATGTTGATGCCAGAAAATGTGTCTTGAAAATTGAGCGATTGACAAAATGAAAGCACAGAAAGGTGTCTTAATGCCCTGAAAATTGTACAATAAATGTAGTGTGATTCACAGAGAAGTCACAGCAGCACATCTAAAGTTAAAACTTTAATCCAATATATAGTGAGAGTGCTGTGTGAGCTCTTCAAAGTGGTGTAATTATGAATAAATGGCACACAGCAGATAGCAGACGGGCCTTTATTCCATCTATCACACTGCGTCATAATTTCTGCGTCCGTCTTTACTGTGCAAAAGAAAAAAAGTCAAAGACAGTCTTGTTTTTTTCCCACTTTGCCTCAAATAACATCATATTTCTGAGTCAGATTGTGTTAACACTGATTTCAAACGAGTGCTGTGCAAAATGAATCTATAAAATATTTATCACTGTACTGAGTGCCATAAACGGCCTATTAGTCCAGTTTTGGGCCTTGGGTTGGGAAATCTCAGATTCACTTTACTGTTTTGCTGCCCGAGCTTCTCGCCAGTGTCACTGAAACGAAATGAAAATGTCTTTCCATTAACGGCCCCTCCCATCTCTGAGAATAGTGAGCTGCAGTAGATACGCATTACATTAAGAGGCAGGCTGGTCACAATTTGCAATTTCCGGACTTTCTTTCTCCCGTCTTCATCTGCTCAATTACCCCAAGGTCAGTTTAATAAATGCACGGCTGGTGATGTGAGTAGATTGTTCAATAGGCTTTTTTTCCTGGATAAAAATAGGTGGGCAGACTCTCTGAGACTGAGCAGTTGCTGAAACCTGACCGTGTAATCCTTTTCTCCTCCCTCTGTAGATGGCCAGCCCTGTCCCGTGGTGTCATGGGATGCATCGCTCTACCCAGGAGGCCTTGCTGCAGGCAGGTTGACCGTGAGGTTAACATGGGGGGAGTACCAGAGCTCCCTAAAACAGAGGTGTTGGTATAAAAACATCAGCCCGAAGCCCGACTCCGGCTGCTCCACAGTTCATCACCATGAGTGGAGTAAACTAGCTCTGTTTGACTTCTTGTTGCAGGTAATAACAGGCAGTTTGAAAAATGAAAAGCTGACTGTGATGACAGACAGATTTGATGAATTCCACATTTCTTTCTCTGAAATGTGCTTCGCTCTTTCTTTTGTGCAGTTGCAGCCTCCCCAGGCTTCACTGAATTCCAAAAATGCTTCATAAATGACTTCTCCAAACATCTTTTTTCATCTGTGATGAGCAATATGTCCTGAACAGCTGTTTTTGCTGGAGAAAATGGGTTAAATATCCTCAGGGGTATTGTCCTTTGGCTGAATAGATGTCTTGTTTCCTGTGTGGGAAGCCTGGATTTCTGATAAGATTTTAGCACTGAGGACACGTCCCCTGATAAATCTTGAAGTTCATCCCTTGATCACGAAAGAGCAAACGCACCAGAGCGGGGAACTGGAAAATACACTTTTAAAACACCTTTCGGATACTGCTCAATCAGTCGCTGAGGTCATAGGTCACACAGCTTTTATTATTCATCTTTTGTTTATTCTTTATCACAAGTTCCTTGCAAATGAATTCATGAATAAGTGATGAGAAATTCATCATGCAGATCCTACAGGGCAACAAATATAAGTGAACTGATATATAATAAATTTATTGCATTATATTGATAGTGAATAACAAACTTTTTATATCATAGAAAGTTACTTTCTTGATGCTTTCTTGTCCTGAGTCGACCCTCACAGGCTGTGTGCTGTCTAAGTGACAACAGCCAAAGCTGGATACTGAAGCCAAAGTGGAACTCCTGCTGCTCAGTTAATAGCCACCAAATTATTACTCCAAGAAACTCCGACTGCAGCAAAGTGAGAAAATCTGTCATCTCTAACTCCAAAAATGCAAGTTAAGTTGAGTTGAGATGAGGTGATGGATATTAGACATTAACTGACGACAGCTTGATATATTCAAAATATTTTGTCAGGTGACTGTGGTCAGGTCTTATTTTGTCACCTAGAAACTTGACATTTATTGATTAGTTAGAGTCCTGTCAGTTATTAGACCGAAGTCAAATTCATCACTGTATTTTCATTAACTGAGGCCAATAGATATCTGAAGGCCCTCACAATGATTTTGTTTACATCAGGGCTTACAGACGACCATGGTTTGTTATGGTACAGGGTGCTTATGGGCCAGATTGACAAGTGTGTTAAAGGTATTGCATCTTATCGTGCTTCATTCCTTGATCCTCATAAATCGAGGTCATCCCTAGCCCCTGGTCTTTCCAGAAGCTGCCTATCAGAGGCACCTAATCATGGCTTTGAAAGTCCCATCTGGAGCCTGCGATGCTCCATCTTGGGGTTTTTACATTCATACTTCTCTGGTAGTGCCATCAAGCTGATGGTCTAAGGGATTATTGGGCTTCCAGGCTCCTCCATATAATTCCTGGTGGGAGCAGGAATTATATGATAGGGGGTGCTGCCTGATGGGATTAAGAAGGTCACATCAGTCAGCTGCCTTGTGGTCTAATTGATGTCAATATCCATTCAAATTAACACACAGTATTCGTGCCAGAGAAGCACTTCAGAGCTTGATGTGTAGTCTTTTCTTTGCTCAGCCGTTTGAATTATTTTATCTTTTAATGAAATGATTATGTCATCTGTGACATAATGTAAAAGGGAGGCAGTAATTATTGTAAAATAACCTTGGTAAGGGAAAGAGAGATTGCTGCGCTTGCAAAGATCACCAAACAAGTTAACAAAGGACAAAAAAAAAAAGCAAGTATTTTCTGAAGAAATATAAACCGTTTCTCTCAGATTCACAACCGTCTGGATCGGAGCTGCTGTGGATTCAGGCCCAGAAAGGAGGACGCGTGCGTGGAGCTCGGCCACCACGCTGACTGCAGGGACCAGAACCACATCCAGCTGAGAAACATCGTCCACAGGGGCCACGACCCCCGACACCTGGTCTTCACCAACAACAAGGGCTTCTTCGACCGCAACGAGGACAACCTGGACTTCCGGCTCCTCGAAGGAATCAAAGAGTGAGTTTGGATCGTAACACTGTTGAGACCATTTATCATGTGATGATACCAGTAAACTGTGGTTTTGTTTGTATTGCTGTTAAAATGTATTCATCATACTTCAAACATCACCAACTGAAATGTGTAAAAGTGTATTTTCATGAACAAAGGCCTCATTCATGGCAGCTTGCTCACACACATTTGATCTGAATTGCAGTGGAAGAAGAACTGCAGACAGATTTATTATTTTCTTATTTAATTGGTCAGAACAAAAGTCTCTTTTCTACTGCAAAATCAGTCCACATAGAAGATTGATTGTATTTTGTTTGAGCAGCATCTGATTTGAGGACTGTCTTTCTTGGCTTGTTTTCACTAACAGAATTTCAGACTATTTTCTCCCTTAACAACATGGTTGAGCAATTCCAGCATGCAAAGCTGAAAAAGCAGATTTAAATCTCTGAGAGGAGTTCTGCAATATGAAGCAGTGATTACAGACAATAAAATGTAATCTCTCTACTTTTGATCCCTTAAACTCATAGTTTAAATGATAAAAAGCACTCTTTAACCTTTCATATATTTACTTTTACCACACAGTTTGCAAAAATCTCAGTAAATATTTAGATCTGGTTCCATGAAGAAAATGTGTTTGTGTTTTGGAAATGAACTTGGGGGTATGATAATGTTCTTTCTGTTTATCCTCCACCAGTCTGTGTGGATGTGTAATTCCAAACCACACTGCGGAGACATTGCTTTCATTTCATCTATCTTTTGATCAATAAATTAGTGAGTCATACCACTGGGGAGACAGAAGAGAAACTGTGGTTTGGCAAGGACACCCGTGTCTCCTCCCCACACATGGATCCTTGTGATCCTCATCAAAACCGTAAGCTTCTAGTTTGCCATTCAAACTATAGTTCTGACACAGACACAGATAGAAAGGAAATGCCTAAATTTAATTGTTTTCAGATGACTTTAGGCTGCGAGACCGCAGGACGTCATTAACACCTGATCTTTGATCTTGAGCTGAATTCTCTGTAGATCTGAGGAGGGTTAGGTTCGTCTTTGACTTTCATCAACGCTGCCGATGTTTGACATTTTATTCCAGGCACAGACTGAACTGACATGGACAACATATGTTACATCACAGTTTATTA
>JBAJHX010000053.1:5331085-5351614 GCA_037176925.1 Amniataba percoides
GCTGCCGATGTTTGACATTTTATTCCAGGCACAGACTGAACTGACATGGACAACATATGTTACATCACAGTTTATTAGAGAAGCTGAGCTGCTTGAAAGCCTAAACAAGTACTTACTCCGTGGCTGTTTTCCAGTCATCTTCAAAGTCCACGTGATCGCGTCCCACCTTTGGTTCGTCTTTTTACTTATACAAACATTTATCTGAAGCAGACCTCAGTTATAAAATCCACTCGAAACTCATTGAGCTGAGCTGCAAAACAGTATCAGAGTCAAGCAGCAAATAGCTTTTAGTTTTGTTCATTCAGAACCATCCACCAGCCTTGCGTTGTAGTAGTAGTCATGCCTCAGCCGCCACAGATTTATCTTATTCTCATTGAAAACACTCAACCACAAGAAATGACTAAACCCACGACCGACTCCAAAGCCCACCGCACGGCTTCACATCATATACTGATCTCATTTTTCATCTCTGCTGATATGTCGCTCGTGTGAGTGGAGCTTTTACCCTGACTAAGCTGTTCAGATGTCAAAGAAAAAACAACCCCAAGTACAAATTTTCAGCCTGTACTTGTGCTAGAATCGCTAATAAGCTTTCATGTCACTCAAATCTAAATCTTAGTCATACAAGCATCCTCAGAGGCAACCAGTGCTGAAAATGTGAGGGGTGTCAGCTGTCGAGAAGCAAACACGTTTAACTGTCTGACGCTGCCCCAGGTTTCCTGCTCACAAACAATCAAGCATGCGTGTGCAGAACTGACTGCCATAGTGTAATATATGTGCACATATTCACTTTATGAAAGATAGAAACTTGCTGGAAATCTGTAAAAGTATGCATGGTACACTCATGACTAAGTCTCTTGAAAATTAGTTGGCTAACATAAGTGAACATAAATCATGGAACTCCAGCGAGATAAAACAGCAGTAATGATGTTAACTCTTTCAATAGATTTAAAAACACCGAAATAGATTAAAACACAGAAGTCCCCCTTTGAAAATACTTCTGACTGGCTCAAAGTGTGCACGCTTTACTGGTGGTCCTGTGTGTTTACGATCTTAAACCTGGTAACTGCATTTCTATAGAGTCACGTCCTTACACCCCACACACTTATAATGACACCAGACGTCCAGGATATAACAAAATAAGAGCTCATAGAACTCATATTTATTTTTCTACCTTTAATTGTGTGCCAACTTTTTCAGATTGGAACTGCCCTCACTGAATATGTTGTGATTTATGTTGAAGCTTCTCAGTCGCCTCCACAAACTTCAAAGGCCCTTGAAGCCATATTGGAAGTGTTTTATGCTCGCTGCATGGCTGTGCAGTAGATTGCAGATGAAAAGTAAAGGTGGTTTGAAGTCCGAAGGTTATTTCAAACTAATCAATTTGCTTTTTTTTTTCTTGTTCCTAGCTGTTGTTATTGTTTCTGCACTTTTTGTCTCTGCAATGAAAATCACTTTGTAATATTGCAGCGGGTATAGAGTAAAGAAACAACCAAGATAAAGTTTCAGCAGAGAGAAATGTGATTGCACCTTTGAAGTTTGGGAAGTTTGACTTTGCTGTTGTTGTATCACATTTATCCATTTAAACAGTGACAGCGAATCTCATTATTTCTGCATTTCTTCTGGAATTAATTCAGGTCTAATTCAGCTGAACTCCTTCATGACTCGCTTTCTGTCCTTCCAGACTCCCAGATCAGGCTGTGTCGGTGCTGAGGAGCAGGAGGCTGAGAGAGAAGCTCCTCCAGTCTCTGTTCCTGGATCAGACTTACTGGGAGAGCCAGGGCGGCCGGCAGGGCATCGACAAGCTGATCGACGTACTTGAGAGGAGAGCCGAGGTCCTCCTCACCTACATCAACGCTCATGGGATCAAAGTCGTTACTATGAATGCCTGATGAGAGTCACAGCAGTCAAGTGGTCAGACTGCTGAGACAAACAGAGTAAATGAGAGTCCCTGTGCCTCCACGGTGTCTCAAAATGTCCTTTTACCAGACCCCGGAGCTTTACATTTTCTAAGCGGGTCTGGCTTGAACTATCTGCTCGTGTCTGAAATTGTTGCACTTAATGTAATTTGTGCCAATTATTTCATATTAACTGATATCACAGGGGTCTGAGAGCATGTGCTGTCAAGTCAAACTGGCCCAAATGCTCACAATCATATAATTTCACAGTGAAATGTTGGAAAAATGAAACAGGATTAATGAGAAATGATGTTTTTACTTCATGATAACATTGTCATATTGCTAATGAAGGAATCCAATTACCTACTATCCTTTCAAAATAGTAAAGCATTGTTGCTGATAACTGAAATACCAAACCAATCAGGCCATTTGTAGTTAAGGTAACACTTCTAAACTTGGCTTTTGCATAAGACACTGAGAAACCTTTCAGCTGAACTCATTTTGACATTTAAAATGAACCTTTACTTAAAGAGACCAGTTTCTCTCTTCATCTCTGTCTCCTCCAGAGGCTAATACTGCATCATTATGTACACAATATGCTGAAGTTATAACTTTTGCTCCCTCTAAGGCCTTAAAGTAATTTGCATTGTGTTTGAATGGAATGCACTAAATTATACAGTATTTTCTCCTCCACTCTTCAAGTGCAGGAATGAGATAATAAAAATAATAAGTGCAAGAATAAAGCTTTTTATCGTAGCTAACAAGCTAAAACCCAGATCTACTCAGCCTGATTAGCGTCAACTATTATACACTGAAAAAAAAGTTGAATGGGTTATTTAATGTGTGCACAGTCTTAATAGTCTTTTTTTTTGTTGTTTTACAAAACCAACACAGCATCACTTATTATCATCTGCTTTGTATGTGATGAAACTTGTTATGAAGAAGCTTGGTATCGTGACTGAACAATACACACTGAAGAACTCTATGATAAGAAGTCAGATGGTCTTTTACATGCACTCTTATTTTCTCTTTGACCAGGAAACACCTTTATCTGTAACCGCTTTCACTGTATTTATTTATTTTTATACTTTCTTTTTTTTTTTTTTTTTTACTTGTTGGAGATGTTTGAGCATCAGATGGACAAATATTTGAGCTGTGATCAATAAAATAATCTCTGTGGGAATTAAACACAGTTCTCAGTCCTTCATAGTGATTTCTAGCTATTCGTATGAAATGAACTGTATTAAATTTTGAAAACATAACAGCACTTGTTTTGAAGGATTTGTCATTAAGCCTTGCAATCTCATTTCCTCTACTTTAGTCTGATGTTATAAAAAGTTCAACTCTTAAATTGCCACTTAAATTACAAAGACACTGTCAAATAAGGACATTTTATATGATCTGAAAAAGTTCAATAGCAGAGATGTTTTAGGCTCCCATGCCCATTGACTATCAGTCAAAGCAAGGTCAGAAATAGTCTGTGGCTCTGAAATCTGAGCCCGAGCGTGGCGTCTGCTTTTCATGCTGTCGTAAACAGTGTGCTTTGGCCTCTGAGAGTTGGAGTCGACGGGGCTTTGTGGGTTATTTTCTCGCGTTCGTGCCGGGCATTCACTCGGCTGTTGTTTTAACCCCTCTGCACCCGCATTAGTGCGTCAGTGGGGTCCATGCCTCTGTGTGTTTGTATTAGAAAGACCCCTTCAGTTCCCAGAGTGCTCTGCAGCGGAACTTTCTTTAAACACATGTGTGTATGCATATTCTCACACAATAACATACGCACAGACAAAAGATGACTTTTGACCAATACATGTATGCAACAATATATGTAAAGACACACAGACACACAGACGAGCAGCAGGACCCCCCCGGCACAGTCAGACCCACTCAGTAAAATTAGACCGCTGCAAAAACAGTGCTGAAGTCCTGCAGGTCAAGTGCAGCTCTCAAAACTGACAAACAAGCCTTTGCAAGCAGCTACTTAGTCAGTCAACTCAGACGTGGTCACTCATGAAAAGTATTTTTGGCTTTACTGCAGAAGAAGCATGTAAAAGTTCTCTCTTCATCTAAACAAAACTGTGCAGAATCATTTGATATCAGGACAGCCGGGTGAGAGAAAAAAATCTGAGTATTATTCAGTATATGCTTTAAAAGTTAAAACCAGAAATTTTAATCCTTAAAACCCATAAATGTTCTTCAGCCATTATGTTGGGAAGAGCTGACATCAAGTCCAAACAACTGCAAAGATGGCAGAGCAACAAAAGCTTGTCTTATATGATGTAGTGTGTAAACAGCTGCTGGCTTGATGTTGAAAATGTTCTCGTGGTAACATTACACACAGAGAAGAATGATGGGGATGTATAACACCAAATTACTTTGCACTAATTGTCTGGCTTTCTTCTGGTTTGAACAGACATTTTTAAGCAGTTTTGACAAAACCAGGTCCAACTTTTGCACTCAAAAGAAGCTTAAAAAGAATAATCATATAAAGGCTTATGCTAATACTAACACCAGTGCAGTGATATAAAATCATTATCATGGCTACATTTGCACATTTTTATTATCACTGATTTATGTCACTGATTTCATCCTTTTAGTAAAACACAGGCATGGTATTTGATCCAGAACTACTACGAGAATTATTTAAATCTGTGGTGAATGTTTAATAGGAGAATAAACATCACTTTAAAGGACAAATATCACTTTAAATTGTCTGTGCCTCAAAGGAAAATGCAGTGTTGCAAATTGTTTCCTCAGGCAAGTTGTTGAAAATTAAATACCTTCAAGAGGCCACAGGCTTTGTACTCCACTTTCAGTAAGCAGGTTTTGGCTTGAGAACTGAGGAAGTTTGTGCTTTTGATGAGCTTAAAGATAATTTTTGCAACCGTTTTCAAGAAACTTCACAAGCTTAGCTTCAGAACTGGTTTGTGAAATGCACAACTTCACTCTTATTTTCACAGTTAATGAGCACTTTTTCTCTTTTTGTCATAAAGTTTGTCTGTTTTCTTCTTGTCCTTTCATATCTCTTTTTTTTAGTTTTTCTCCTCTCCTCCTCTTTTTTTGTTCTCCTTGGGAGTGTGGAAATCGAGAGGACTTTGTCTTTGAGGCGGTGGATGAGAAAAATTTGGGACAGCTCATCTCAGCTGTGCCCAGCCGGCTGCTGCCTGGTCAGACTCCAAACAGGGCAGCTCTTTCTTCTCATAACCTCAACCCAGTGCCGATAATCGCTCTGGTTTACCATGATGTCACTTCTCCCATTTCCTTCTTTCTAGAGTTTTCCACTGATGCTCACTGCCTTCAAAAATCCTTTGCCCTTTAGCAGTATTGGTCAGAGTAACTTTTCATCTTGACTTTTATTCATTTGTATTAGTTTCCCCTCAGTTAACTTTTCTGTGTGTAGTTTCACAAAGATGTTTACAAATCCTGTCATGTTTTGTAAAATTTTGTAATCTGGAAGTAATGAACCAGGATGTCAATGCAGTTTGGTACATTGTATTACATTACATTTGCATTTACATCTGTACCACTTTCATCTCTGTATACTGAGTACAGATTATTGAACTACAGCCAGCAGCTGGTTTGCTGAGCTTAACATAAAGACTGAAAATGTGAGAAATTAGTTTTGCTGTGTTTAAAGTTAACTAAATCCACCTATGAATACTGCTAAAGCTTACTTGTTACTATGCTAAATCTTGTGTGATTGTTTTGTATTAAAACATGAGAGTAGTGTTAAAAAAACTACTCGTGGTTTCTAGTGGGACAATATGCCAGGTTAGTTGTTCCCTCAATGTTCAGCTAAGAGATCTGGCTCGAGCTCCATATTTAAAAGACCCACATGAGATATGGTATATAGTCTGTTCACTAACTCAGAAAGAAAATTAATGAGCACATTTCCCAATATATCAAACTGCAAAATACCAAACCTCCTCTGATGCAATGTAAGAACTGTATTGACAAAAGACGAAAAATAAAAGGGCTGCCAGTGGGACTCTGTATCTTTTGCAGCCCCACTTTCTTTGTTTGCATGCACGCTCTTACATTTCCCCCAGATCAGTTATTTCTTTGAAGCTAACGAGTCTCGCTGGTTTCTAAAAAGGTCGTAATAGTTCTTGGACCATGTAGCATCGAAGCATCTGGAACACAAGCCTGCCTTTGACTGCCAGGAGTCTCCAGGAGTGTTTCAGCAACACGGCGCCTGGGTGGTCACTGTCAGAAGGCTCCAGAGGTGGATCACATGGGAAGATAACAAGAGAAAAACACCAAAATGACTATCTTTTTTCTCTCCTTTAACATAAAAGCACCACCAGACACAACAAACTGCGCAGCCTCGCTGCCTGCAACACGGCTGCAGGAAGTTCTCTTAACGCTGATAACGACTCACGAGGAGGCACTGAAAGAATGTCAACATTTGTCAGATACATTCATGTCAAAGCTTGCTTGTTTCACCGAGTCCTTGCTCGAAAATTTATGGAATCAGCGTGCACAATGAGGAGCTACCGTGAAGCTGCATGTAGAAACACTTTTTATTGCTGGCTTGGCTCGCTGCCAGGATCTTCTAATCTCTCACCCTCTCTGTGAAAAGGATCAAGTCTGAGGGGCTTTAATTTAGCAGTCCCAAATGAAAACATCTCATCCTGCAAATCTACCCCCTCTCTCTCTCTCTCTCCTCGAGTGTTTCTTTATCCAATCACATTCCAGTTAAGAGGGTACCAATTACTCACAGGCTCCTATTACTTTGCTCTCTATTTCCTCTCTGCAAACTATCCCTCTTTGGCTGCTTTTAAATGCAGCATATGCAGAAAACAAAAACTTCTCTATTCTTTATTCATTTTTAAAACACATTCTTGATTCAGGGCATTGATTGCTTGTTCCACCTGTTGCCCAAACCATATAGCTTTTGTGTGACGCAGATTATCCTCCTGGGGCAGTTATTGGGTTTCTTGTCATTTAATCAAAAAATTAAATGTCACTACATTAGAAGTGAATAATCCCACCAAAAGCTCACTTGAAACTGCAGCTGCGGATCAAATCGAAGCCTATTCAAGTAGAAGGGCCTCCGTTAAGGATGCAACCAAATGAAAGAGTTTTGCCAGAGGCGCTGGACAATGCTCGGTGTCAATAATGTTTTAAGGCCGCGCTAATGAAAGTAGCGGGTCGAGAGAAAACTTGACCCAAATGCTAACACAGCAACTCAGACTCCATCCTGATTCTTAAAAATCCATACGTCATTTGGTGTGAGATATGTGTGACGGGGTGAGTGCGAATCGCTTCAGGCTCATACGAGACGCGCCAAGAAGAAAGACAGAAAGAGAGCGGCTCCCTTTAGTGCCACGGGCTGAATCTTTGAGAACATGCGGGACAGGATTATAGAAAGTACAAGCAGAGTGCTGCGGCTCCTGTCAGATGCGTTGATGAGCTCCATGTTTCCTCCTTCCTCTATTTTAGCCGATTCTGGGGGAGGTCAGCAGGTCGGGCGCGGGGGGTCAGTTTCAGTGTGTTGCGTATTTGAGAAGGACATCAGAGGCCGTGAGGGAGCAATCGAAGGGTCAGCTACAAGGCAGCCATCTCCAGCTGCTCGTCTATGCTGCTTTTATTTTTTTCCATTTACAATGAGAATGTTTAGGGGAGTAATTTTCCTGTTTACATCTACTGCTGATAGAGGCTGACCTGACCTTCACCTCCTACAGAGAGCAGTGAGTGTTGGATATATCTGCTGAATGCATAATGGAAACTTGATTTATACCTCTGACACAGTCATTTGCATGCCTTTATTTTGTCTGCATGTGAAGCTCTGCATTATGTTAAAGGGAACAAGTGCAACAAAGCCAACTCTTTTTATTATTATTTTCATTATTTAGTAATTGCCTTGTGGCAGCGTGACACATTTGCTTAGTAACAATGCACAATGTGAGCACAGCAGACCATCAGAGGCAGGAGGATAACTTAAAACTCCTATGAAACTCATGACTGATGATGGCTCTCTTTAGTCTTGATAGCAAAGTGATCAAGCACACATACTGCAAACTGTTGTGGGGAAATGCTGAATTCAAAATGCAGAGAACAGAAATCCAAACAAACTCAACAATTACATTTAAAAAGGACACACATAAGTTGACCTGCTGTGGTCACACTCCTTTCTAAAGCCTCGGAGCGACATTGAAGGGATGAGCGCACACACTAAATACCGGGGTGAGGCATCTCTGTAGGCCGGCATCTCAAACATCTGCTCCCAGAGATATATGGGGGCAATCAAACAGTTGCGGGCCCGAGTTGGAATATGTCACATTCTATATTTAGAGATCTCGTGATGGGAGAGGTGTGGCATGTGGAGCATGCGGCAGACTGTGAATGAGACCATTGAGGGTGATTGCTCATGTGAATCAAGATATTAGTATTGGTGAGTTACGCCAAGGCAAAGCAGGGGCCCGATTCGAACATAATGAGCTACAATCATAATGAGACGTGATCCGGAGTCATCTCCTGTAAGTAATGAGACACTCCTTGATTATGACAACCTGTTTTTCCGGTGCACAGACAAAAAAAAAAAAAAAGTTTTTGGATGAGTGGAGAACCGTGATTGCTTTTATAATGCGGCTAACTTTTCTTCACAGTTAACAGCTCTGCTCCAGTTGGCAGCGTTTCATGAGCATGTGATGTCCAGTTTTTGAAAACATCTCCCTCCAACTGGCAGACAAAGCCTTCATCTCAAACCAAAATGACAGGGTGCAAGATTCAAGTGAAGAACGTTCTTAACAGCCACTTTTCTCAATAGTTGTTTTCTGAGTCACAAAAACTCAGGGTGGGATTTAACTGTGTTTTTCTTTTAACCCAAAACTACTGCAAAATCCTGAAATAACTTTGTTGGTAATAATGTGAAATAAAATGATGAAATGAATAAAAAATCAAATGAAAACATCAGTATTATAGCACACTATAAAGGTAAATGTTTTCACAGTAAGCTGCTGCAGTGTCTATAGTTTGAACAGAGCCCCATTTTGGACCCTGGAGGCTGAAGATGGTGAATTTCTCAGTTACCAGGCGTTCATCTTCTCTAGTGGAAAACGTCCTAGCAAACAAACGAGCACCCGCAGGGGAAGGGGAAGGTGAAAATCAAACCTCACGCTATAAACTGAGCAAACACGAGCCACCTTGTTGCCCGACAGAGCGGTCCTCTGTTAAACTGACACAACCATGTGCATTCAGCGACCGAAGGTGCGAACAGCCTGAGAAGAGAGGCACCAAACATTCCTCACCTACTTCATTCCTGACTCGACTGCGTATCAGGGGTCAGTCCTGTCCCAGCAGCAGCACTTTGAACTTGGCTGGGCCTCACTCTTGAGCTGTGGAGAGATCTCATGTCACAGAGGAGGCGTTTACTGTATATTCTATACCAGGGATGGGAAATCAAGACATGCCTCAGAGGCAGGAGAGTAAGTTTTCGGTCTGTCCAAAGAGCACAGCAGAGAATACCACGGATTACATTATCCTCTTTGGCTGAGAATTTTCTTTTTTTTTTTCTTTTTTCAGTAAAACCTGCTGACTCGGGCTGCTCACAACATGTGACTGCACACATTTGCTTCCAAATTGCACACTTACACACTGCAGCTTTGGCCAGCAGCTGACGACGAGCCATTTCCGGACAACAAGGCAATCTCTCATTGTTGTGTTAATAATGACTGTACACTCAGCAAACAAAGCCCAAAATAGCATCCTGTTCTTATACTGCTGGGAAAGGTGCTTAGGTGTCAGCACAAATGCATAAAAAATGCAATGAAAAGATTCATTTTCTCACTCATTCTGTCAGTGTTCAGATATCAAATGTTGAACCTTTATTTGTTGAATATTTATTTATATGGAAAACACTTCTTCAGTATAGACAGTGCTGACAGCGTTTGGCTTATTGTCCAGTCATTCATACTCATTTTTACACACTGACCGCAAAAACATTTGTCCTGCTGGGCTAGTTTTTGTGAGGAAGATGCTATTCTTGCAAAGTGCTGCATAACGGAGAGGCCCTGTGCATAAAAGGAGCACTGGGAAACCTTGGCCTTGGTGAGCGCTGAGCTCCCGTTAGAACTAAAAAGGTCGTAAATCTAAACTCAGCAGACAGTGTTAGCATCAGCAAACTGCCCTTCGACAGTGACTCAACTGTTTTCAAAGGAAATGTCACAGATAGAAGAATATAATGACTTTATAATAACTGTATGCTGCGCAGACACAAAGCAATTTTTGGGAAGGAGAAGACATTCAGAATGTATTTTTCCCTGTTTTTTTTTTCCAAAGAAGAGAATTACTAATCTAAGAGGAAGAAATAAAAAAAAATCTGTACTTCAGGGCACTGTGACTTTGAGCCTTCCAACTGGATTAAAGATGTTAAGATATTTTAGTCGGATGTCAGATGTTATTCTAAAACTGAAACTTTTTCATGTCTGTGCATTTGCCCTCATTATATTCAGATTAGTCTTAACATTACATCATTTTACAGTTAAATGATAATGACAATTATGATTGTGTTTAGGCTCAAGGTTCATCCTGAGGATGCACACTACAGTGTTCACTTGCCTCTTTCTTTGCCTTCCTTATACAATCTTACTTATATAGCACTTTTATAATGAATGATGACAATGAACAATGATATTACATAAAACATAACTGCCATTAATGAATTAATTAAACGAACAAATGGTGAAGATTGATGATCTGTCTACACAAACCTGGAGATGGAAGCTGATTGTTCTGCAATATGAATGTTTTCTCTTTTAAGATCTAACATCTTTTAAATGAAATAAATAAATAAAGGAATAAGTGTGTCTTTCCACTAACAGTACTCAGAGCCTCGTTCCAGGCGGTGCCTCACAGAGCAGAGGAGCGCTTTTGAAAACATGATGGAATAAATATCCCCCAGCGTGCTTGGCCTCCTATCTAAGAGACCTTCTTCCACTCCATATGAGTCTTCAGACGGGGTTTCACCTCTTCAGCCTCCTTGAAGTAGGAAGAGGAAAGAATGTCTCACCGCTGCGGCTGAGGCAACCCTCCAAACAAAATCTTCCATGGTGAGTGTTACCCATTCCTGCAGGAATCCAAACAGGAACAGCCTGGCCCGGGCTGAGCGGGCACTCGGCGCAGGCCAAAAAGGAAATGACTGAGAGCAGCCTCGGGGTGCGGCGGCTTCAGTCTGGTGGTCATGCCCAGTAGTCTCCGGCCTCGCTGGCATCACAGGCCAAGGAAATGTTGAAGCTGCCTTTTCTCAGCGTGCGTTTCAAAGGCTGTTGTATCGACTGTGACTGACTGAAACTTACTGCACAGGAAAGCTGTAACAGTTGTAATTTTAGATGTTCTCGTGTCTTTTTAGGGGATGTTTGAGGACTTTCAGTTGCTGGTTAAGTCAGTTAATTTCTGTTCAAGATATTTGCTCTTTACATTTTGTGTATTTTCCTTGTTTCTTGTTTCTGCATCTCCCTGCCGTCGATCATAAAGACATTAAAAATGAAGTGTATCATATTTTCTACCTGAGCTTTTGAGATCTCAAGATTATCAGATGAAAAAAAAAAACAAATGCCAGAAAATACAAAATAACCTAAACAGTTTTAAAAATACCGGATGCAGTAAACATGATACAAATGAAAAATCATATATATAAAGTGATGTCTAATTTATTCGTCCTTTTTTTGTTAAAAAGGTCAATAAACACAAAACACACACACAAAAAGTATTTCATGCACCAAACAACCCCATCAGGTACTATACTGTTTACTGTTGGCACGCCTGAGCGACAAGTGGGCCCCATGTTGAGAGTTTCTTAACTTGCTTAATATTTTCATTTTTTTAGTTTGTATTCATGCACACCTGTACTGTGCATATATGTCCTGACAGTTCATGACCTCTTGACCTCTCGCGCCACAACTGTCTCACCTGTTTTCCATTTGCATGCTGTTTGTATGAGTGCAGAATAAATAATAATTGGATTAAATACAATCCAAGACTGTTAGGTGTGCAGCTAAACATCTGGACATCAGATGTCAGCAAACAACACCAAAGTGACTCTACACATGAAGAGGAAGTGGCATCAATTACAGGTTTGTAATGACGGAGCAATGGATGAGCAATGGATGAGCAATGGATGAGCAATGGATGAGCAGTTGATCTTAAATGAAACAGGTGATGCAGATCAGTAAATAAAACTCCAACAGAGACTCGTAAAAGAGCAATGTGATATACATATCTCTTTAAACAAGCTTGTTTTTCACTTTTATTTCAGTCAAATGGGAAGATACTTAAACACATTTCTGTCTGGTTCATCACCACAGACAGAACTGGGACATGTTTAGCTTAGCACAATTACTAGAAATAGTTAAAAGTCTAAAAATGAACAAAAAAAATGAAGAAAAAGTGTAAAAAAAAAAAGCAACCGCAAATTGTTTTTGCATTTAATTGACATCATACAGGGAGAGCAGCAGTGACCAGTTATTTACAACTATAATGAACAGTATGAGCACAAATATCCTCCAATAAACAGGAAAACAGTGCCACCTACAGGATTTATCTAAAAACACATCACACTTTAGGCCACAGACACACAACTGCCTGAAACCTCATTACATGTTTCAATCCTCCAACCATTAGATTCTGTTTTCTTTGCTTCTTTTCATGGTATTTACAGCTGCCGAGGAAAATATCCTCACCAACACTGACAGGTGTTGTGGAGCTTAAAATATCCTCCAGCCATGTCCGATTCTGCAACATGTGCCTGTGAAGTTTTCAGCATACCACCGAGCGTTAAGACGTCAGCTAAATAAGCTCGTGGTTGGTATGTGACAGAGCAAAGTGATCCTCTCCGGTCAGTCGCTGCAGGACTCTCACTGAGGAAGCTGAACAAACTCACTGAAGCTGCCTGGATTTATTAATGACATTATTTTAGTGGCAGCACTTGTTCTGCTGAGAGTAGTGGGTGATTTTAAAAGAGCTACTCTGCCTCCCTCTAGTGGCTGCATGGGTGAAATGTTTCTCTTTTTGATGAAGAAAATGACAGCAAGACAGTGAGGGGAAAATAATAAAAGGATAATGTGCACAGGCCTTTAAGTCAATTATGATGTAAACATTTTAATGAATAGTAAGTTTGACTGAGGGATCATTTGTTTTTTAAATGAAATCAAAAGGATGCCAAAATAACTCAACACCCACTATCATGATGCTGACTTGTAAGAAGTCTGAATTCATGACATGTCAGGTCTGTCTGCAAGGCCACAAGCATTAAACTTTTTAAATACTCTGAATGAAGTTTGGAGTGATCGGGGCAAATATGGCAACAGCTTTGATGTTCATACACATAGATACCCACAAAATATCCACATCCATGATTTATAAAAAGCCAGACAAAGTGATTGAAGCTCAGGTCAGCTGGAGCTCTCCAGAATCACAGACTCCACATTTTGTTCTTGTAGGAATTGAGTGTCATCTTTCAGAAGCCAAAGAGAAAGCAGCGCTACAAAACCTCTTTGAGGACGTCAGGGTGGAAAGCTGAATGTACAAAAGTGCTTTACTCCGACACGAAGACTATAGCTTGTATTCTGTCTCCAACAATCAACTCAAGTTTCTTTTAACCACAATCACAAGCCTCTGATCTCCTAAATAAAGACCCTACTGTCCCTTTAAATAAACTTTAGAAATGGCATGACACATTTTTGAGAGTCACAGGTGTTTTGTTTTTTGGTATTGTTGCTCACAGGTATACACAAAAATGATTTATGTTATTTTCATGCCAAATTGTGCCAGAATTTAAAGTTTAATTATTGCTACATTATGTCATTCTGCAGCTCTTCAAGGCAGCAGGCCCTACCAGGGTGGCAAAGGGAACTCATTAAACCTTCAGCTGAAGAATTAATTCATAAAACAAGCATAAATAATAAATAATTAACCAGACTGAATAAACTATTTAAGTATGTCAAGAAAGAAAAAGTGTACTGCATGTTTTACAATCTAAAACACACATTAGGGGTTCGCACAGGTTGACGTTTGTGTGATTCAGTCAGGCAGTAGAAATATCTAGAAACATGGAACGGCATTTGATGAGTGGGAATATTACTGTGAGAGTTAACTGGTTTATCCTTTTAAAGCAACAACGCACGCTCCCAATATTAACAATTCTTATACTGCACATTCTTCTTTGAGCGGATAAATTATTCAGTCGTCTTCCCCCTGCTCAGCTCACTCCCAACATTTCTAAACGTAAGTAATGAAGCAAGATTTTGTAAAAGCACTTAGTATGCAGGAACGCCAATGTTAAAAGCACATTATAGTGTATATGCATGAAAAAAAGGGATAGAAAGTATCATGAATAAGATATCAGGGTGCAGCTGTGAGTGCTTTCCTTTGTGCGTACGCAGGGTGAAGCAACAGGAGCAGAAGACGGGAACGAGAGGAGGAGAGAGTTAAATGTACACTGTAAACTGTGCTACATCACTCTGATGAACGTGCAGCTTTTTATAACCAGTCTGAGAATAAAATAACAGATTTGCTGTGTCCTGAATATTATAATGAGAAAGGTTTCTAAGCAGTGAGGTCTGGAACGTTTTGTGTGAGGTCAAATAGTTCAAATCCTGCTGAATTTGAGAGAAACTCTGTCAGTTTAGATCATACAAAGTAATGCGTTTCCCTCAGGATCCTAATTGTACCTTCGCTTCTGTGTTCCGTCTGAGCTGATGAACTGTTGCTTCCTGAGCGTCTAGTAAAATAGAAGTCTGCAGAAATTACTGCCGCGTGTTTTCCAGCAGCACTTTCTATCCGCACCAAATCACCTCAGTGATGAAGTGTTTCTTGCACTTGTGGGACTGTTCCCATAGCAACCACCAAGATGTGGGAAATCGTGTCTCGCACATGTGAGCGGACGCACGCACCCCCCTCTGACTGTTTTTTTTTTTTTTTTGCAGGTGTATAGAAAACTGCCTCATCCACTCTCAGCATCTCGTGTCTCCTCTCCTCTGTGTGAAGGGCGTCCTGGAGTTGTGTCTCTCTTGTGGATTTGCACTTCATATTCCTTCCAGGTTTCTGTGGTACAGAGCAGGTTTTTATAGTTCTTATGCTACAGGCATCCTGGAAACACCTGCAAGTTCCTCAGTATGTTTTCTGATTGAAAGTCTGTTCCAATTTTTTCTCTCTTTTATTATGTGTTTACTTTCTTTACATAAAGACCAGTATGTAGGATTCATTTACATCTAGTGGTGAAGTTGCAGATTGCAACCACCTGAATGCCACTTTCTGTCACTCCTCCCTTTCCAAGTGTGCAGGAGAACCCACAGTAGCTGCCACTTCAATATAAAAACAAGGAAAAGGCCTGTCTGTGTTTGGTTTGTTCATTCTGGACTACTGTAGAAACTTAGCCGGCTCCATGGAAGACGAGTCGCTCCCCATGTGGATACAGAGGCCTCATTTTTATCCTAATATTATTCTACAGAAAACATAATGTTTAAGGTTTTAGTTTTAGGTGATCGTACACTAATGAAAATATAATTATCAATATTATAATCCATTTTTACCTCTGGATCATAAATCCTAAACACTCTCCATATTTCAGCTTTAACTGTTGTACAAACTGTAAAACTCCTCCGAGGCCAATTGTTAGTTTGAGTCTCAAAATTTGCTGAATTAACACACTTCAATACATTGCTGGTAATCGTATAAACAAGAAGTAACTGCAGGAGAAATAATCTTCTTTATCTAAATAAGAAGCTTTCCTGGTGAAAGTGCTGATGTAAAAAATAAAGAGGAAGCAACAACAATCCCATCAAACTCTCACTGTAATATTCTAGATCAATAAAAAGAGGCCATATTGACGTGAGGTTTCAGATAATAACTCAGCTTGTTGGTCAGTCTCATACTAAATCCAGTACCACTCAGAAATCCCCTCTGGACAACAGATTCGCCGACAATGCATCAAAACTGTCAGCACTTCTGCCACAAGAAATAGAAAATGAAAAAAAAAAAGCTCAGTGTCCTGTTGACTGTGCAGCTTCATTCACAGCACATTACACAGAAAAAATACAGTCTGTTGATATTTTACATCCTGAGATTCTTTGGATAAAGAAACTCAGCCTTTAAGGTTTAAGATGAAATATCCATGAGATCCCACTTTCTATGCCCATCCATCTTTAAAGTCAATGCCTCAGTAATCATATGCATTATCAGCAGTGTAAATCGTTCGATATTCATTCAGTCAATGTTTAAAATGCTCCATGTGTACACAAAAAACAACAGATGCTAAAACTGTATATCGGACAAAATGTCACGATCAGGATATTCATGTCTCACTTTGCTCAAATCAACCTGCACTTCAATATCAACAAGCTGGTGGCTGTTTTTTAAGCAAAATGTCCTATTGGTTTCACATTATTGTAGCATGGCTGGAAACATGGAGCAAACACAGTCTCAAAGTCTTACAGTGCCTTGTTTTACCTGCACAGACAAACGGGGCCACCATGCCCACCATGTGATGAAAAATGCATCATTTACACCCACAGAGTGTCTCGCCTCTTGTCTCTCTGTTCATGCAGTTTTCTGACATGATGCCTTCTCCTTTGGGAGACAAGAAACTAGAAATACCTCGACCTCCTTGTGTCAAACCCCTCCCGCCTCACAGGGCGAAGCTCTCTGGTGGCCCAGCTGACAGTGACAAACTGACAATGGCTGAATGCTCCACTTCACATCTCTAACCTTTTTCTGAAAATGCATCTTTTTTTTTTTGTTTTCAATTCTCTGTTGAGCCGCAGAGAGGGAGGACAAAGGTTGACTGAGAAAAATAACTTTCAGCCCTCCAAGGACTTTTTACATGAAGACACATGGGTTAATATGAGAGACATGCAGGTTTACGGCGTGTTGCTCAAGGACACGTTATTGAACACCTCCCTCGCCGGGCTCGGACAAAACAAAAACTGAAACTAAAGTTGATCTGTAACCATTGAGATGCTGTTATGCTGTGATAATACAATCTGAATTGTTTTGCTATTAGTTGAACGTTAATGTTTGACAGTCCACCGCTTTGGTTCAAATAATAACACACTTTACCTTGAACGCCATAATTAAATGAAAATCAAAGAGATCAAAACTATTACTCTGTGACAAGACTAAATACCTGCAAAACTAAGGATGTGATTAATGATTTGTGATGTGCTAATTATCCAGTGTTACTATATTGTTATACTGACCAGGTCAGCGTGTTTCATTATTGCTGTGAATGTCAACAAGCTGATTTTATCGTTAACCTCAAAGCATCAGTGTCCAAATACATCTCCACAGAGCTGCTGCCATGGTTGTATGTCTTTGTCCTGTTCAGTTTTTCCCTAATATGGTCAATTATTTAAAGTATTTCAAAAAAGTTTAGGATTTTCAAAATCCTTTGGAAAAATTTGCTTAATTTTACTTGAAAATTTTGCAAAAGTTGTGAAAAACATTTCAAAAGTGTTGATCATATATGTATGTTTACTGATGTTTGGTATGTGTGTGCTCATTTCCTTACAAATGCCAGTTTCCACAATTAATTCCAAACAAAATATCAAGTGTCATCCTCCTTACAGTTTTTTGTGGACTTGTTGCGCACCGAACACTTTTTGAGTCGACTATAACACATCTGACAGTAGAAGTCATCTGACATCGGGGATGACAGGTACTTTTCTTTAGCAGCATGAGTTCAAGATAGGTGTGAGATAATGAGACAGGACACCAGTCGGCAGGCTGCTGTCGCCACTTTACACAGACGGTTTGACACAAATGCCTCCTTCCAAGAACTGCTGGAAAATGCTAAGTATGCACCCATGAATAACAGTTTTGATCTGGTGAAATTAATTGCTCTGTATCTGCCCGAGATGTGTCAAAATGACTCGCTTGCTCATTTAAGCAGCACGCATGCATGTTTATGTGTGTGACCCAAAGGAGAACTTGAAACGCTCGCGCATCTCATATCTGCATCACAAAGATGCAACAATGGGAAAAAGGCAAGCTGACATGATTGGCGTGTGAGATGCCTTGAGAGGCGCATTTTGAAAGCACTAGAAGCGGCGTGAACGCGTGTCATTGCATTTCTAGCAGTTCGTATTTCATGTGGGTTTCACCCCTGAATAAATATGAGAAATCATTCAAAAATATCTGATTCAAGCAGCAATTTGGACTTAAACACTGCTTGTATTGTAAACGCATGCAGCCGCATTTATAGTGAGAACCTGCTTCACTTCACACAGGGAGGAAAGCAGCCTTGTTGTAAAATGTGATTTCTTTTTTTTCCTCTCGAGTGCCGCTATATTTCAAGTGACATCTTAAGAAATGTTAATTAACACTGAAATGATGGTAGGCTACAGCAGATTTCATGGAATCCGAGACAAAAAAAGGTCCAGGGGGAATTGGGACTGCCGGTAATTTAGCTTGTCTATCAAAGCGCTTTCATCACCTCCCTCTCACCAGCATCCTGCCTCTCCGCTGAGGGTAGAAGCTGGCACTGATGAATGAGATGAAATAGCATTTGGACAGTACAAAGTCGGCAGCAGGGCCTTCCCTCTCCTCTCTCCTCCCCTGGGGACCGGAGAGAATAATAACAGAACTGGAGATAACGAAAACAAGGGAGAAAACGAGAGAGAAAGGAAGAATTGCAGCACTATGTTAATCTTTCTGAGGAGAGGACAAAGAGAAGACAGAAAGTGAAAGTGACCACAGGGACTGACGGATTTTACAAGAGAAATATCAAGGGAAGGAGAGAGGGAGGCAGAGAAAAAATTATTCATAAAGACAAAATTTTAAAAAACACCTTAAAGGAACAGTTTGACATTTTAGGAAAAACTTTCTTTCTTGCCAGAAGTTGGATGAGAAGATTGAGATCACTCATGTCTGTCTGTATATGTGACAGTTTGCTTAGCATAAAAAGTGGATCTAACGTATTATCACGTTATATCTCTTTTCTTAGGTCAATACTACCATAAGAAGCATAAAAATGACATTGTTTCTTAGTGGCTTCAGTTTTTACTCAGTTTTGGGTTTTTGCATGCATTAAAAAATGAGATATAAACATGTTAATCTGGGGCCTTTAGAGATGTCAGGCGAGCTGTTTTACCCTTTTTTTCAGTCTTTATCCTACGCTATATGATGGTGATATTAAGTATTCTGATTATCTGAAAGAAATGTTACAGCTCAGGGTCTGTCAGTCAGTTCAGTCATCACAAACTGTGCAGCAAAATGTTGTTTAACCCGCAAAACTTTTAAAAATTCTAACAGGATTTCCAAAGATAAGAAACATGTCAGGGTGAATGTAAATGTAAAAGCATAAAATGGTGCAGCCATTAAAAATATGGCATCTTAAGTTGGAATATTTCAGTCAGTGTAAACAACATATATCATAAATGAAGAGCATCAATAGGCTTAAACAAAATTGAAGTATATACTTCTCAGACTATACACTAAGATGATTTTCAAAGTTAGAGTTATTTAAGGGCAGCTGAACACAAACGCTCCTCAACAACACCTACATACACACATCCCCCAAACAATGGACACCAAAATAGAAAATCAAAGCCAGAGAGCAAAGAAAAGGCTACGTACAGCAATAATGACAAGGAACACTGTCACAAAGGAGCAAAACAAGGCAGAAAGACAGGCAAAGACAAATAAATACACACATACAGTAAAGGAGGAAGGCAGGCAGCGGAGAGAAAGAAAGAGATGTCAAAGCTTCGGGGACCGAACGTGACGCAGAACAGGGTTGAGTCCTTGGATTTGTGGGGGGGGGCATCCATCATGTTCCAGTCAGAATGAGATTGCTTTCTCCCACCTGCAGCGCGGCAAACACGATATCATGTTTCACTTACATGCGACGCATCTCCAGGCACCCACGAATCTCAAACTCAGGTGAGATGGGCGACAAGTTTTCATTTCGGGAACATCTGGTGTGTGACGTAATGACATAACAAGGATCATAAAATCTGAGTTGTGCAAAAGATCACACCTGAATAATCCACCTTTACCATATATTGTTTCCTTAGATTTGTTTTGCCTGTGTAAAGCCCGATGTAGCTTATCCCACCCATTTCCAATAAGGGACATTTCTGCAGAACCAGAGACCAGAAAGTGTGAAAAATTATCCAAACGTCAATTAAAAGAATAGTATATAAAAAGTTTGAAATTAGGATTTATTTAAATGCATCCGTGTAGTTACATGCTGAGTCACTTAAAATTAAAGGCTGTTAAATCAAAAATAGTCAAATATGCATCCAAATATAGACCCAACTGTGGTGTAATACAGTAATAGATTACTTTGAAAAAATCCAAACTTCACTTTCATCTACACACCACAAATAGCAGACAACACCAGTGACATTATTATAAATATCTTTTAAGGCTGGATGACAGGCGGTGTTTTACAGCCCAGACAAATGCATTTACATCCATATTTATTTTGTCCCTCTATCATGTCAAAAACACCGAAGCTTAACCCTCTCACACTTTATTGTTCCTTCAGACATGATTTTATTGATGCTCCATTACAGGAGACGTCACATCATCAGTTAGCTGCGTGAGGGAAAAAAAGTAAATAAATAAAGAAAAAGGATCCAGATATAATGAGTCATCTGCCAAATATGTACTGCTGAGGAACAGTTTGTGCTGC
>JBAJHX010000053.1:5376474-5396474 GCA_037176925.1 Amniataba percoides
TAGATAGCATGCAACATAACAGAGCCACCAGAACTGCATTCTTTAAGTTTTTCTACTCATTTACACAAGCTGTGTTTGCGTGTGTGTAATTCTTCTGAGGCTTCAACATTATTCATTCATGGATGAATTTACTAATTGTTGAACAGCACTTTAAGACTATCAAATGAGAGAAATTCACGCACACTGTTTTGTTAATCCCTTGTGGTATTCTGTCTTCTATTAGGCCAAAAAAGAATGAAGAACATGTCTTGCCCTTTTTCAGTTTCAGCAATTAAATAATGCATTCAAGTGATTCCCATCTGAAATGTGAGGAGGACACGTCCCGGACTCCAAGTCGCTGATGTGTATCTCTGTTTCTCTCTCTGAACCTCACTGTTGGAGTTTCATATGAGGGCCTCTCTTTCCTAAATGCCGGGAGCAATTTTTGTTCATTCAGCCATATAATGACAGAGGTGATTGCAAAGAGTACGAGGGATCTATGGCAGAGGGGGAAAGTACACAAACATTCAATGATGCAAAAGATGCTAATGTCGTACCTTTCCCACAGGCTCGCCACTGCTGGGTTTTAT
Organism: Amniataba percoides; assembly: GCA_037176925.1. Lineage (NCBI taxonomy): Eukaryota > Metazoa > Chordata > Actinopteri > Centrarchiformes > Terapontidae > Amniataba > Amniataba percoides. The sequence continues at coordinate 5,377,044 of JBAJHX010000053.1, forward strand.
ATTCAGACTCAACTAGCAGGATAATGAAAGAGAGAGAGAGATACTCAGTAGATATGAGGTTGGTTTTTGAGAGTGAATTATTACAGTTTACAAATTATATGGTAGGTCTGAGATAAACTGATGAACTATCTATATAGACACAGTCTATAATGTCTCTATTGATAGCCATACAACTATGCTAAAGCTAACATGCTCCTCATAAAAATACAACACTCAGCAGCTACTCAGACACAGCTGATGCTGGTGGTTTTACTTCTGATTCTGACATAATGTGATTTCCACTGCAAACTGTCTGAATCAGCAGCTAATTATCACTAAGTGGACAAAAGAAACATTTATTTTGAGCACAACAGCGCCTGATAATAGTTAGTTTTGTGCTGGTGTAATCAACTGCAGTGCAGGGAGATATGGGTAAAGGCTGAATCACGTGATGTAGAAAAAATAATCCATGTTTTGAGTGTATATCTTTTTGCAGGTTGGTTATCATTCGCATGGGGATTAATGTCAATGGGTGAAAGAGTCAGTTGTCGACTTGGGCAGATGAGTTTGAGTGTTGATCAGTTGCAAACAAATGCTTTACAGTGTTGTTTCAGTCTGTATAGAACTAAGGAAAATAGAAGATTTTTATCTCCACATGTTGGTTTGTTGCACAGTGCAGGGAGATATGGGTAAAGGCTGAGAGGAGAGAGAAGTCTAACGCTGAGATAAATAGAAGTGCTGGGCTAGATCAGGAATAAAGCAGTGGGTGGGGGGTTGGCGTTGGTTTCCATTTAGAAACAGAAAACTGCTGAGGAGCACCTGTCGTCACAATCTGTCCACCTCCACAGTGCAGCTCTGTAAGTCTGCACAGACAGCGGCTGCTAAGAATCTGCGGTGAGGTATTTGAAATGTTTGATGCGGATGGATCTATATCTCCTCTGTATCACATAACAGCGGCGTTTCTCTCTCTCACGCAAACACAACACCTCACTTTCCATCTTTCTATGTGAAGCATCTACACATGCTCTGTGCATCTTTCATGTGTAGTGCAGCATGGATATATTTATGTCTCACTCTTTCTTAATAATCAGTAGCATGACACTCCAACAAGGGACAAATGTCTTGTGTGCTGTTTTCAAGGACAGGACAAGACACACTGTACCAGCTCATTCATCCCTCGTGTTTCTATACCTTTGTGATCCTGCGCGGGTTACGTATGCGTCTTTGTGCATTGTCTTTGAAAAAGGTAGATGGATGAAGTTTATCTGGAGCAATGACCGTAAACATAATATTGATGGGAGTGGCCCCTGGGTCTCCTGGTTAATAGGTTCTGACACCTTGGCATGGGCTTGATAGATCAGGGGCCAAATAGACGAAGGCTGCAGGCATGGAAAGCCTTATTACGGCCTGACAGAGGAGTGTAGCGGCTGAGATCCATCACCCTCTGGGGAACCGCGTGCATGTGTGTGTTTGTAGATTTAGAGAGGGTGGTGTGTGGGGGGACATCACTGGCAAATGGATATCTACTGAGTGCCAGGCTTCACACAAGGTGGGGCCTGTTTTGCCTTCTGGACTCCCTTTAATATGCAATGTGGGTGTTTGTATGTCTGTCACTGAGAGGCTTCAAAGTTGAACCCTCAGGAAACTCAGTTCATGGGTATTTCACTTGTATCTGTTTGGGCCGGAGATGGATTTGGATAGGGGAATTTCTGCTGTCTTTTACAGGTGCAGTTTGATTCATTTAGCCCCCCAAAAATGCTGCCTTTTAGTATTTGGCTGGTTCAAACAAACCAAGAGGTGCTAACATGAAGTTATATGGACAGGCAGGTAAATCAATAATGGGACAGCTTTGGTGTTGTCCTTTGTCATCAGCTCTTCATGGTCCTGTTTGGAGAAATTAGATTCTGGTGACTGATAGCAACTCATGCTGTTTTTTTCCTTTATTTTCTCTTTACTGGTGGTTGCATAGACTGCATGAAAAATGACTCATGGCTTTGGAAATTATGGCAACTTTTGGATGTCATATTTCTTCAGAATAAAAAGGAGGTATACTATCATACCCTAGCCCTTTTTTATTAAGAAACTGGAAAAAATACACAAAGTAGGACAAGAGCACAACACATTCTTGGTTTAACCTATTTTCACTGTCTGATGTGATCAAATCTCTGCACAGGCTTGCTGACATGCATATGTGTTTCCATGGTTACCAAATGATATTGCATAATTATGGGGATTGCCTTACAGAGATATCGTCAGAGCTTAATTTATATGGAGTTGAGCTTCTGAATTGATCTTCTTTACACCTACTTTCTTGGAATCCTGCAACTACTCTGATCTATAGACCACAAATGAACCGCACGTAATTGAAACAGGTGCAGTTCCATCACCACCTTTTCAGGCAGCAACGCTACATTTGTTTGGTTGGCACCCGAGTTCACTTGGCAGCCTAAATGAACAAGACCAAACAGGCACACCCACCAGTTTCTTTGAACAGAACCAAACAAGTCAAGTGTGGAAGCCCCCTGTGTGTGTTCTGCAGGCCAAAATCATTCAATTGAAAACTGAACTTTGAAGAAAAGACATGCTCAAAACTAATTTGTGCTCTACACTCCTACTCCTACTGACCACACACACCCGAAAGGTCCCCTATGCATGTAAAATAAATGAAAAATTATAAAAGTAAAAAGTTTAACACTAACGTTGCAGGCATGTATAGCAAGCTGCCACAGTGGCAACCCTTCAACATGCAGAATGAGAACACCCCTATCAATGAATAAAGCGCTTTTCTTTGCATACAGTGTGAGGGGCAATGGTCTAACTGAGAGTGAAGATCTGTCAACATGGAGCACTCCTTGACCATGTGTTTGGAAATTCTTTTAGATACGACATGACCTTGTGGTTGTTTTGTGTTTCCCAGTGCTCCCCTGTGTGTCTCTCTAGGTTTCTGCTGGTGTGTGTGTGATTGTGGGCGTGGGCCGCCCTTCCTCGTCCCTTTGTCAGCTCCTCCAACGCACCTGCCTGGAATCAGCTCGTCACCTCACCCATTTGCTCACCTGTCCCCATTTAGCAATCCTGCAGTCACTTTATTTGTACCAGTTCCCTTGCCTTGTTCTGTTTGTCAGTGCAACAGCCTGTCATGTGCTCTTGTAGTTTCCTGTACTCATACCTGTATCAGCCATTCAACACTAGTAGCCAGTTTTTATTAACTAAGTGTCCTGTTTAAGTTTTTAAGAGTGCATGGGGGAATACTTATTTTACTACTGACTTTTCTTTTTCTAAGTCAGATTAGACATTCCTGGTAAGACACATTACAAACTTAAAGCTGCTATAGGAGCAGAAATAATATCAGTATCTGTATGTCAATCATTTATTGACTATACTCTTTATTCTCAAATTGTAGTCACAGCATTAATATGTGAATCCATATGGGCAGCTTCCATTGATCAAAGAGCCAAAAGACTACAAAACTTTTCTGTGTGACTCAAAGATACAGATCTCAAACAGTTAACTGATTAGGAATGACATAACTTTTACATATAACAATGAACAATATTAAAGGCAACAAAATGAACTGAAAACAAAGACAAAAAATCACACAGTGAACTCAAGATATGAAATCTCAGTATATTTTGCTCTGCTGGTCATAATCATTCCCATCATGTCCTCAGACTGTGACAGGAATCTGCTGCTGCTGCTGTTCACCGAAATTGCAAAAACTAGCAGGTCACACCCATGTGTTCTTGTGGTAATGGTTGCACCAACCCTGTGGACAGTGACCAGGATACAATATAATACTTTGGCAGGATATTCCCTCCAGCTTTAACGTCAGCGTCAGTGCCAAAAATCTGGTGCTACTGACAAACCCACTGCTCCACCACCAGCTCCCTCAGCTGTTGCATTACACCATGTACAATTAATGGGCAGACACCTAACTACCAAATAACTACTAACACCAAGATGTCTGCCACCATCAGCCACGCCTGCCAAAAACCATGGTGCTGCAGCATAATTTGTCCCTCACTGATGAGAATCATCCCGCCAAACATGCCAAACTTCGTCCCGTCCACATCCTCCCCACCCATGGGTATTTTCCACCCACCCAGAAAGCACGTCCTTCTCACATCCTGTGGTGTCCGAGGGAGATAGCATGAGTATCCAAATGTATTACACCCCTCTCCCAAAAGTCCATGCTGACAGGTGAGAAGAAGTGGGGCCCCAGGCGAGTTGGAAATGACAAGCATGATAATACATTGCAAGTTGATAAGTGGCTAAATAATGAGAAAAGATGTTAAATATAAAAATGTTGGATTAACCAGACAACTGCCTAGCTAGGTTTCTTATTGCATTAAATGTAAATCAAAATCTTGGTATGGCGGGAGGGTATAGGGCCGCTCATAACAGACATAATTTCTACTGTCAATATGATAGTTTTAAAGAGATCAGAGCACACATCAAGAAATATTTTCTGAGTTTATAAGATTTAGTTTATAGATTAAATTTATTAAAATTCTGTGTAAACTTTCACTATAAATTATCATGGGGTTCAAAAAAGTTTTTAACCCCTATGAAGTCTTGTTATCAACAGAGAGACAACCAAAATACATTTTCAAAGATTTTATGCAGGTTTCTCATGGATGTCCAAAGGACATTTTCATATGGATCTGAATCCATATGAAAAATCTATTTTGCACATATTCTGTTGAATACTCCCACTAAGAACCTCTGTTCTGACCCTTGAACCTAATGAATGTCCACAATTATCAATAAGGAGTCTGAGGTAGACGAGTAAAGGTCCCACTCTGGTTGAACTGTCTCAAAAACAAAAACAATATGATCTGGACTAAAGGACATGATGCAGACATGATACGCATGTCTCTCTATATTAGCATGTTTTCTGGGTAGATTTATGCAGGGAATATCTTGCAATGAGTGTGCATGCACAGAATATGAAATAACTGGAATATCCTCAGTGCTACCAGAGGACAGAAGACATTTTCTGCTTTCAGTAAATCTTTCATTTGTTTCAAATACTTGAAATGTGTTGCAAACACTGTTCTGTGAGAGCAAAATAGTGGTAATACTTGAGGCAGTTTAGGCAAAGAAGCTCTTGACTGAATCTGGCCAACGTGCTAAAGAAGCTGCCCACTCGGACCCCTGAGAAATGTATTTGTATATAAACTTCCATTTTGTTTCACTTCAGCATCTCATTGTGCCCATGTTTTCCCATTGCTGAGTGCCACTGGGTACAGTAGGAAGAGTTAATCCAGTCAGGAAACTCCAGGTGGTTTGTGCCAGTACGTTGCTGGAGGGGCTCTCCCAGAGGGGCTGTTGTTCATCCTGTGACAAGTAATTTATGAGCGTTTTAGTCTTCAGGGGTTTGATAACCCATTCCCAGTCTCTTAATTTATGTTGTTTGTTCTGACTCCTTTGTTATGCCAAGCTGTGTCTTCAGAAGTAGCCAGAGTAGCCCAGAGATGTGATTCAGTGGGTTCCCAACTATTTAAATTTAGATTTTTTTTTTTTTAATTTTACATTGATTGTATTGCCACGTGTAAGTTTGCTAATCTGTTCTACTATGTTTGTTTAATCTCGGATTGACTGATTGGCATAAATGCATGAATACATTATTTACTTCAGAGAAATACTCTCATAAATAGCTTCAGGTTGTGAGTCCCTTTAGGAATGAGACACAGTAGGCTTAAGAAAATCCAATCCGCACATGTTCTGTCAAATATTCATATTAAGAACCTCTGTTATGAGACATGGTGAACTGAAATCTAATCACAAACTCAACAATCCTGTTTCCATGTGAATACGTTATCACTAAGCAGGCCTCACAATCCTTCAGGAATTTCCATCACCTACTAGTGATTAGTTTTGAATCCTCAATTTTTTTTTAGCTTGGCCAATGTTAGCCCAGTATATTAAACAGAACATTTTTATAAGAATGGTGACTAAAGACAGCAAAATTAAACGAGTAGGATCATACCACCTCATCACAGAGCATCAAACTAGCGGCATGTGTCTCTGAAAATTCTTCAGGGTTGCATGCAGGCTTCCTCCCTTGAATGAATTAGATCTTCCTGAAGGAAAATCAATGGGCCTCCCTCAGAGGAAGTGTTTATTAGGGTGAAAACAGAAATGGAATCCCAGTGAGGAGACTGTAGAACTGGTCGTCCATCCATGGAAACAGTCAATCCCCCCTCACCTCCCCTGCCAAGTGTTGGCCTTCTGTTCTACCTTGGCTCTTATGGCCAAACCAGCCCATATGTCAATTGCTATCCTGGGACCACCGCACACACATCCGCCTTGGCTGATGGAAATATAGAAAAGGAAGCAATGCTTGAAATTTAACTGTCTGTACTTTATTTCTGGAACAAACAATCAAAAAAACTAGTGACACCATCATTGACATGATGATGATGATGATGATCTAAAGCACTAGTAAAAGTGATAAACTTCAGCATTTGAATTTGAGCTGCTGACCAATAGGAAGGCATCTTGACAAAGCTGACATTTGGGTAAGAGAGAAATGGAAATGGAAGAAACCATCTCAGCATATTAGCTGTGTTGTATCAGCTACTTTTATCGAACACTCCTGTGTTGGTGTATAAACTCATCCACAAACAAAGAATGGCTTGCAGACTGTTACAAAATAGGGGTTGATGTTACAAGTAATAAACCTTTGAGGTATTGTGCCATTAACAATCCGCACAAGCTTGTTACCTGACAGTTGCAAGCTTGGAGGGCTTTTCTCCCTCAGTAACTCTTCATTTACTAAAACTATGCACAATCTTGATAACATATCAAGGAAGAGTAGACGGCACAGTTTAGAGGAAATCATTAACGCTAGCATATGTGCCAGCTGTTGGCTCCCAGCTTTAGTTCTTAACCGACTATTTATGTGAGGAGTCACTACAACACCAAGCTTAGAGCAAACAAAATATTTTGCAAGGATGCATTTTGCAGTACCACTTTCTGGTGTGACCAAGCCTTAATTCTGACCTAAGTCACCATTTCTATCACTTCCTCATCTAAACTTTATTGTAACCTTAACCCTAAAATGGTGTCTTGATCTGGAGACAGCCTTTTGAAGCAGTGAGTGATAGCCCATATGCCTTTGATTTCTGAAAATGTCCTCACACTCAAGGTCTAAAACTCAATATGGTCCTCACAAAGATAGAAGTACTAAAGCAAATGCGCACACATAAAAATGCACCCAGTCCCTCACCCCCATTCCCATACGTACACACAGCTGCCGATCAGCAGCTCATGCATAGCTGACAGGCAGATTGCTCATGTGAATAGCATTGCAATCTACATAGGCTACATAAATCAGGGCAAGCCAGTGATATGAAAGATTTAATCTTGGTGGTCTTCAGTGGACACGGAAGATCCATCTTTCCAGACGAGAGGTCCATTTCCCCTGACACCACCGACAATGCCAGCTCCATCAGGAGCCGAGACATTCTGAGGCAGATGGTGTCTGTCTGACAGTAGATTCTTACCTTGGAAATCAAATGAGTCTCATTTCTAAATCTTAATTTCATTAATTTTTTCCCTGTAATTCAGATTTTCTGTATTGATATAAACATTTCCCCATCAAGGTCAACCTCTAAAAAAAACTCCAAACAAGTTGAATTTGCTGGAAAAATACAGATTCAGTGGGTTTCAATATGAATGTTTTTGAATACAGGTGGACTGGAAATAGTGAGGGACTGACTTTTACAGCTCAAGACTTTCATTTTGCACAGATGGCAACTCACTGTGACACACCCCAAACAGCTGCTGCATAATTTGTCCTTCGTCAGATGAGCTGCAATGTTGTTTACTGATTTCCTATCACAGTCATCATTATTTTGAAGCTTCCTTCATATATCATTTATAGTGTATCAACTCATGGTGGCATTTTACTAAATTAGGGTGCTGTTTTGACTCGCTGTGTATTTGATATTTTTGGTGCTTTTTGAATTGAATACTTAGACGTTTCAATTACAAATGACACCCAGACTGACTGTGAAATACACTTATAACTTCTAAATACTTCAAAAACATGCTATGATCCACAACTCTGGGATGATTTTTGTTTATTGGTCCATTTTCGGAGCCTTACATTTCTGTAGTATCAGTGAAAGATGGAAAAAAATCTTTAAAATCTGAGAAAAGGGCAGTATTCAATATTCAGTTGGCTACTATCTGCAACCTGACAACTAGATGCCACTAAATATTACATACTGCTCCTTTAATACTATGCACAAACAGTTTACATAACTGGGTAAAAAAGTCTTGTTTTAGATAACTGTGATTATAAAGAACTATCAGAAAATCACTCTCCATTGGACCTCCAAAATGGCCACACCATGGTTATGCACTTGATTTGTGGTGTCTTGTAAGCTCATGTTGGCTGGTCATAGTTCTATGCATAAAAAGTTCATGTCATAAAAAATCCATTCATTTATTGATCCATACAAAGGCGTCCTAGGTAGGGCACAATGGAAAGAAATAGTACATGCAGGGTTCATATCCACACTGTACATTTCTCTAAGATGAATTGTATCTGTTGGTATGATCCATTTTCTTGAGAGCTCACAACAGCATCTAAGGAGGGCCTCCTTCTGTACATCGTCATATATCCCACAGTGTTATGAGACAGACCATTAGTTTATTGCTCAGCCAACATTGGCAAGCAAGTGAGCGTGAACAATGCAAGAGATTGAAGGGAAGAGGGAAACATCCTCCACTGATACTTGGAGAGAAAAGAAAGAATTGTTTGTTTCTGACTGCTGTTTTTGTTTTGTTTGCATTGCTGGCTTGCGTGTCACAAAATCTGTCTCAGCCTACGAAAATGGGAAAGAAGATGGATCTTTAGGCACAAACACAGACGTCTGATTGATTGCAGCACATGTAGTACTTAACCTGTCACACCACAGAGGAAACTCATAAATTACACAAATGTGATCAAAGTGCAAAATCTTCAGTTTGCTTTATTTTGAATGTCACTGCCATTAACCACAGCTGCTGCGTCTGCTAAGTTGCATCTGTGACATTTGTAGAAGAAATGCCACCTTAAAGCTGTTCGCACACCTTTCGATGTGCTCGAAGCCATGGAAAACAACAGAACAACAGCTCGCCACGGACCGTTTCCATGGAAATGTGTTCGACCTCGCTCGAGAGAGGAGCTCTCGGCTCATTTTGAAGCACCCCTCACTGTCACTTCTCTCCCAAATCACACAAGATTATATCCTCACGCCACTGATAAAACACAACAGCTGTTTGTTTTATTCTCATGGGTGACTTAAAATGGTGGTATGCATGGGAGAGCAGCCCCTCCCCTCCCCCCTCCCTTGTGCACCAACGTGCTGCTACAGGGATGACACGCTGTACTGGAACATGAGAAACCCAGCTAACACTGTTGCCATGACAACCCAGCCAGAGGATAACTGTTTTACAGCATATAACACCACCCACCCACCCTGGCTGCTTCAGAAATATGTTGCTCTTCTTTGCTCTGCATGGCAGTGGTGAGCTTTGGTCGTCACTGGGATTTCTAATCACTCACTGTGGTGATTAGAGTACTTCCAGAGAAAGAGTTACCTTTTCTCCCCAAATAGAGCGACAGACAAATGAAAGGAACGAGCACTAATGAACCATCCTATCGTTGGCAGTGCATAATAAAGGGAGAAATTAATTGAAAATGTCACATCTGCATTGTAAATGTCATTGGCTTTAAGGGGTGAACCCCAACTCACAGCATCATCTTTTTATCCTCTTAGCTTCAGTGGCACTTAACAAAATAAATAAATGAAGCTACACTGTCATCTTGCTTCTGGAAGATCAGAAGGAATTTTTAACCCACCAGTGCAGGAAAAATTTGATTTCCTGTCTGGAAGCTGCAGCAACGGTGAAGTACACATTGTTCCAAACCTTTCATTCTACGTAAAACACAGTTTGGTTTCAAAGAGACAATACATACATGGTCCTCTGTCTCTCTTTTTGGGATCAAATGGAGTCAGCAGTGTAACATACATTTATTTCTTTTTGAAGACATTTGTAAATCCTTGCTCTTTGGCTTATTATATCATTCATTATTATAGTATTTTTTATCATTTAGGACATAAAAGTACACCAGGATTGTTAGTTCTTCTGTGTTGCATTATAGATTAAATACATTATTTTGGTACCATCCTTTTCTTGCCACAACACTAATTAGTGCACATATTCTTCCTGACGACAAGATAATTGATTGGCTAGCAGGCGAAGACATTTTGGGTTAATTTACTCCACAGGCCAATCAATTATCCTCCATCTCACCAGTGTTAATTATCTTTGTAAATTTGGTGCATATTACAACGCTAATTGTAAATTGTCTCTGAGGCAGACTGATAGAAATTTTGATATAGCATAATTATGCTGGACTAGCAGACTTACTCCTGTTCAATCCTGGCTTAAACACCACAGGTCACAAGCTAATGCCATGAGAAAAAAATGTTTATCTCAACAACATCTTAACATATTAATTTGAGACAACAGGAATAATTTCACATCTCAAGGCTTCTTCTTATGAGATCAAATAAATCTGATTGATCCCTGAGGTGAAACCAGAGAGTAATTAATTACTTAAACAATTACTGAACTATTTAATGAACAGAAACAAGTTCTCAAAAGGACCCTGGGCTTTGGATTTTGTTATCTCACTCTGTCGTAGTAAACATTACTTTGCTGTGGGGGTTTGCGAGGCACAAGCAAATCCCTGTCAGTGGCCATCTGAGTCATTGTGATGTAAATTAATCTGATCCTGTATTAGCATTGCTGTCTCACTAGCTCAGGTGCTGGTTTCAGCAAGACTACCAGACACTGCCATCCTCCCCCTTTCATCACCTATGACAGTAAACCTGGACTGCCCGTAGATGGCAAAGATATTGTTGTCATTTTAAGCTGCAGATGTGTGGAAATCGACTACTTTTCCAGACATCATATCCATAAAATATGTCACGTTCCATTGGCCTCTTAAATGGGTAAATCAGTCACTATTCACATAAACGGTCGCCTGGATTACATTCCCCTGCCATTTAAGTGAGGCGTCACCTTCATTAAGTTCAGCTGGCGGATTGACTGCTCGACAAACCACCGCCAAATGTCACTAAAATTGTACCTTGATAACAGTGGAGATTAAATGGATTAAAAAGAACTGAAGTAAAACCAAAGTTGTTCCTGATTACTAAAAAAATATTGCCCCTTTTCTGAAGCAAAAGGTTGCTTCAGCCCTTTCTCTATATGACAATGAATCATGAAATGTGTAACCACCAGTTGCAAAAAGCCCTTGCATCTTAAATCTGCACCATCATTGCTGTGTGAGCAATTTCTGAGCCATTTCTGCATTTTAATGAGGCCAAGGCAGGCAGTCAGGTCTTGGTTAATAAACCTGAAGATGAAACATTGCCCTGGCTGTGCTATTGATGTCTCCTATATGAGGTGGCAGATTCAGGCCATTCGCTGTGTACCTTCTGTCATCATTAGCTTCAACCCAGGGAGGATCCTATTAAGAATACCCATTGACAACCAGCAATGTGTAATGCTGGACGAGGAGAGAGAGAGAGACAGAGACGGAGCTGGCACCTCCCAGGCTGATTGCTCACATGGGTGAAGATTCATTTTGGTTAACCAACCCTCCGTGTCCTGATTGGCTGAACTAATGGCCCATAAGCACGCTTGATTACACAAAGGTGGTGAAACTGATTGGTGGAATGATAGCATTTCTCCTAGGGAATGTAACTTCAAGAAGTCATTTCCACGTGGAGGAAAAACAAAATAGCATCAAAGGTTGGCTCACTTTTTAATATCAGAGACAACAGCATAAATATTCATGATATTTGTAAAAGTAGTTCTATTAGTTCTGATAATATTACTCTATTTTATGCATATACAATCTTCAAAAGCAATAAATGGCACCAACCCTCAGGCTGTAGTTACTCACACCAAGGAGCAAAATGTAGCCATGAGAAAGTCCTAACCTTTAAATATCTATCGGTCTTAAGGAAAGGCTGAAGTTACATAAGGTGGTTTATAAGGAAAAGTAATTAAGGATATGCAAATGTCTTTATTTGATTTTTATTGTAATAATGATAAGGTTTAGGTTAATAACAAGGTTAAGGCCAGTGTTTGAAAAGCATAAATGATTCTGTTTTACAGGAGAAATGCATTTTTTGAGACCATTTGTCATTCTTTCAAACTGTGGATATCTACTACTACTAAATCCCTCCATCTTTAAAGGAAGGAGGATCAAGAAGACGCTAAATTGTGAGGCTTAATTCCTCAACACCTTTAAGCTGTAGATAGACAGTAACTCTCACACACTTCTATCTGCCAAATTCCAAGACTTTACCTGTTTTTTTCTTTATTTCCTCTCATGCGATGGTTTCATATTGAAACCAATCATTTTCTGGATTTTTTTTTCACTTTTTTACTTCATTTGGAAAAAAACTCCCAACGAGCTATTTTAAACTATGGATGTCTCCTCAATATCAAAACATTAAATCTTAATTTTGTATATTAACAGTCTCTGTTCTGCATGCTCACATGTTGTTGTGAAATGTGATTGCTTGTGATGTGCACTTTGTTCGATAGCATCCTACGATCATAGAATTATCCCATATTATAACCTTCAGTAACCATAAAATGCATATATAAGATGACTTATCCTATCTTTTTTTTGTGCAAAAAACAGAGGTTAACAGGTTTCATCCCAAATGTATGTCAACAACAGCACACACACTGTAAATGAGCGCTGAATCAGAGTCATTCACCAGGCAGAAGCCTCACCATACAGTATGTTTAGGCTGGCCAGATGTGTCCTGTAGCCTTAAGCCATCTGATCCAATTCAGCACCAGATGGTGAGCAACTCCTCTCCTCCACCCTGGTGTTAGATCAGGATACAAGAGTGGAGTGAAGGTGGAGTTTGTGGAGGAGCCGAGTGTGATTTCTGCCCAAAGCGAGGAATGAATTTTTATAAAGTCAAAATGTTTGTGTTCCCTTTCTGTTCAAGATGCCATGCATTGGGGCAGTCATAGCTCAGTCTTTGGGGACTTGGCTTGGGAATACGAGGCTTTAACTCCAGCTCAGACCAGTCAATAAAAAAGTGTGAACAAAGAACCAAACCCCTGACTGACTGAGAGGGAGCGTCTCAGTCTGACATCTCTAAATACCTTAATACTGTGTAAGGTTTCGATGGTGGTCAACCTCTACAATCTGGATGAACCAAGCAGCATTGAGAACTGGTGGAACAATCAAAAACAGCAGACCAGGAGGGAATCTTTGTTTCAGAGCTCTAGAACTCTTTTTAATTATGGCCATGGACAAACATAGAGCTCTCACCAACACAGCAGGATACAGGCATCACCAAAGTGCAGCAGAATATAAAAAGTTTGCAGCAGAGCCGAGGAGTCCTCCAACCTGACCCCCTCCTTCTCACCCCCCTGCCCTACTTTCTCACCTGGTCTATATACCCGTGGCTCCTCCCACACCAGTGAAACTAATTAACACTATTTATATGATTTCTTTACAATGCACATAACCACAGCCTGATACAAAATAAACACATAACAGAAAGAAAATACTAAACAGAAGTCTAACTTAACAAAAATCACATATACCACCCTCCTCTTTCCTTCCTCTGATCCTTCCACTCAGCCTAACTAGATGATTGGCAACTGCTGGAGTCCTGTGGCTGCCTTCCCATGTGTGCACTCCATGACAACACGCCACCCAGACACGGACCTCAATGAGAGAACAGTTAGAGAGGGTACTTCCACAATACAAAACGCAAATAAATAACTGTATCACTCTGTCTCATAACTTAAAACAATCATGCATGTGTACGTTACTTTACTTAGTGAGGGGGATGCTTCCCAGCTTCCTCACATACTGTTGTGCATGCATGTATTTTGGACTCACATTTATGATAATAACAAAGTCAGAAAAACAAAAATTGAATTTCCCCTAGTGACATTTACAAAGTATGTCCTCTTCTTCTTCTGTCCTTCATCCCATGAGTCCAACACATCACATATGCACACTCCGCAGCATAATGTATAGAAGTAAAGACATCAAAGTTTGAAAATCTGGACTGAACTGGAACAGCCAGAATGAACCTCGATTCATCTTCCCAAAGGGAGGTCACTTTGGAATCACAGGACCACATCATAAATGACTGAGCAGACATTAAGCATGTGTCCTCCTGTGTGCTTTGCATTATCTGTGGAATAAAATGTTGTAGGACTTCCTATGTCCAATGTTCCAAAGGGTTTAGTTAGCTTTTTTATTTGCATTTTATTAGGTGACTGGCAGTTTCAATGGTTTGGATGAACATACAGCAAACTTAAAATGAGACAGTTAATGTAACATTAAGACTTCAACCACTGTGGCCTATAATTCATGTAACTTTTATCTGAGAACCCTCTTATGTGTAAAGGGATGCTAAACAATTAGCTCTCATCCTTACAAATGATAAGAAATGCACAATTATGGTATGCTGGCCAAAGAACATTCACTCTAAAGTTGATTAAAAAAAAAAAAGACAGACAATTAGGGAAATACTTAAATACTTAAAATATGAGGATATGACATCCAGTAAAACATTTGGTCTTTTTTTATATACCTGCAGTCTCTGGGCAACAGTCCACTCACTATGAGGACAGTGTGGCCAAACATAATTTTAATATGATGTAATTAACTTCAAGGTGTGATGGAAAATGAATTATAATAACTGGAGAGGAACATATGGCCTAATTGGGAGAAAAGAGGGATTATCTTTATGGAGCAAAGGGAAGTCAACCATCATTGAGGAGACGTGTGACCTTCATTACCGCTCAGCAGAGGGAGGGTGAAGTAAAGACGCCTCATCACTCTTCCACTTCAAACTCATAACCATGAGATTTATTTGCCTCCATGGATTGTAGCACTCCACAAAGTCTTCATCTTCAGTTACCATAGTCTGACTGACAAGATCCTTTATTTACAAAAAGACCTAATTTCATATGTATGATGTGACATTGTTTCAAAATGGGCATGAAAATGGATTGGCAGCGCATATGATCAGATTCTCATTCAATGAAATAGGAAAAACCTTTACATTAACTATTGTTGAAACACAACTAAATTTGCTTGACTTATTGTGATTAGAAAAATATGGGGAAAAAAATATATGCAATGATATAATATACATTGTTTCACTTAAACCAAGACTTTTATCCTTATCAAGCTAAACTATTTGAAATGCACTTATATATTTCTGCGCTCACTGTGAGGGTTAGTCCATTTTAATCGAACCCTGGAGAGCATTTCATCAGATTGTCATTGAATTTAGAGTGGTGTGAAAGCTCATTGGAACCTTGGTCTGGCTGAAATCGTGGGCCTCGGCTTGCTTCATAATTCAGTTCACTATCAGCAACAATGTGACCCACCCTGTAAATAGCAAGTGAACCAACACTGATTGTTACAGGATGATGACTTTCATCAGCATGGGACAACACTTCATGTTCTGCTCTCTCATTAGGGCCACTCTGCTCCTTGATTCTCTGCTCACTTCGATCCCTTGACGTTTGTTTTACAGTGTTTGGTGAGACAAAGTACAACGTGAATGCTAACTGAGCAAATGTAAAATAAAAACTGTTGGAACCCCCCACCCTGAATCACACAGAGTCTACCAACCTGCAGGTGTGAAATCCCCCTTAAGTTGTGTGGAGTTAATCCATCTGTGCTTTTATATTTAAATGACGTAGGAAATCAAGCTTTGGCTATAGAGCTGAAACTGCTCTGCATCTTAAAGAGGAAGTAAAAGATTATGAACCTGGGGTTTGGTTGAGGGTTAGCTATACGTAGAGTGAGTGATTTTGGATAAATGGGCCATCGGAGGAATGGAAATTTGTTTTCAGCATAAATGGCTGTTAAACAAATTGGACATTTTTAGGACTACTGAGCCATCAAACTAATGAGTTTACTACCTGACCGTTAGCAAGCTCATTAGATTGGAGAGCTTTATTTCCCCTGTTCAAAATGGTTGAAAATGGTTTACATTGGTGAACGAGGAAATAAAAAGAACAGTTGAGAGAAAATAAAGACAGGTTCCTGAAGCACAGCCTAGTTGGGAATTACTCCCCTGCTGGTGATTAACTGGTTAGCCATCTATTTTGAGTGAACAAGTGAACGTCATTTTGTGGAGTGAACGCTGCCTTCGTGCACTCAGTTTGGTGACATTAACCCCCAACACAGATTCACCCTGCCTCAACCTGAGCAGAGGTCTAATCAGTCAGAGTAATTGAAAACACATGTTGGTGTGCAGGAGAGAGGAAGTGATGTCAGTCCGCACACCATCCTGAGGAGACGTCTAATCAGGGGATATAAGTGATTCCTTTGTTGTTGGTCCATGTGCATCTATAAGATCAAAATAACGTTGAGTCATTGAGAGCTACACTGCCAGTTCAGGACCTTCATGTCATCAGATAATGACTTTAAGAAAAGTGGTTTAAATAATGATCTTTAACCTTGGATCACCTTTGCTGTAAAAAGGTAGATAAAACTGATTAATTCAGTCTTCTTAAAACTCTGCTGCTAATTCTTCTGCGTTGCCTGAAAGGTGGACAGCACTTCTTTTTGTGTATTTAGGTACCAGTAATTTCCATTTACCTACAACAAAGCTAAGCCAAGACTTATTTTTTTCTTAACTGCTAGACTTGAACAAAAAATATGTCACTTATGTTTAATGGCAACACATGCTAAATAAATGAGACACGCTGAGAGATAACAAGAGATCAGCCACTTTTATTTAGAAAGAGTCCCAAAAAATAAACAAGTTAGCACACATTCCATATACAAAATGTCAGTGAGAATAGCCTGAATATGCGATGAAACTGATAAGCAACTACGGTATATGTTTCTATTGTTGGTTACAAAAACAACAGTGATAATAATAGTACAGATTGCCTCCTTTTGTGTTGCAGTGGAGGACTCTTCAAAGGTCAATTTCCGAAAAAAAAAAAGAAAAAAAAAAAAAAAGAAAATGTCATAAGAATTTGTTGACTTTCTAAGTTTTGTAACTTACTTGTGATAATACTGCAGAACAGAAAAAGAAATACGATATTTTCTGAATCAGTGACCAGATTTATTATTTATTGTAAGCAGGGAAACTTTGACTCTATAATGAAAAGGGGCTATCATTTTTCATATTTCAACTTTTTATATAAAATATATGTATATATGTATATATTGTATATATGTCTAACATTGTATTTCCAATTTCAAACAGTTAACCTCACAACTTCAACATTAAAAATGAAAACGCATGTCCGGCAGTAATGAAATAAACTTATGTAGTATTTGCGGCAACAACATGCAACTGGTGCTACTTCATTGTCAGATCAATGCAAAATACATGGAGACTGGAAAACAAAGCGAAAAGGCTATTGTATTAGCACTGTCATTGCCACCAACTGTACATCTAGTTACAAAAGTTACAGAATGTATAATTTACATTCACTGAGATGACAGTGATTGATTATATTAAGACTATATTCATATCTACTGGCACTAGAATTTGGCACTCTTACTTATTTGGCATTTTAAACCACCACGTGAACCATGTGGATGTCGATGCCTATTTTCGATGTCACTTCAAAATGTGATGCGATAATACCATACCATACAATTTTTATGTTTTTTGTTTTGCATTCATGGCGTGTAAACGGGTTAAGTTTCCTCTTGAAAGTAGAACAACCTCGGTCCTTGTCGGAAATAACACAAACAACAAAAGCACTGAAGCAAACAAAGAGACAAAAGTATAAAGCAAAATTCGCTGCACCAACTCTAACAAGAAAAACATAGAAGGATTGATTCCAAATGTCAAGCATTGACATATATTTCATATCAACACCAAATGTTAAAGAATAAAATATACAGGAAAGTTTAGAATAGGAATTAATTACATGAGTTCAACATCTCACCCCCATATGCAATGTATTTGGCTTTAAAAATATGGAACTAGAAGCTGTTTAGTATTTTTTTCTGTCTTTATCACACATTAAGATGTTTATATCCAACCAGTATGTAAGCAAGTTTATTTAAAAGCTATTTTGTGAAAATACATAAAAATATTTTTTTTAATAAACCTTTTTCTTCAGTTTTCTTAGAAAAAAAGGACAATTTCACATCTTAATGCAGATGATATCAAGTGTGCTTGAAAATCCTGTTTGGCGGTGGTGGCTACAGAAACAGTGTGACATCTTTCCCCTGACGCGCACACCCCCCCACGCTCTTCACACACACACACACACACTCTCTTTCTCACACACACACACACAAACACAGTTAAGATGAGTGAAACTTTGACTCCCAGAAGCAGCCGTTGCCGTCAATCAAGCCCTCGTTTCCGTCTCCGTCCAGTCCAGACAGACAGATAGGAAAGCATGGTGTCATCAGTTTAGAAAAAAAGAGCCTCCTTTTATATTCCGAGATGTAATTCCATCCAGAGAGGGAGGCGTTTTACACGGTGAGAAATAGAGACAGGGAGCGACAATACAAGTCTTTGTGAGAGACAAAATGAAGCCTCCATCTCCTACCTTTCCTTTTTCACCAGACAGACACAGAAAAAAGCGCCGGAACAGAAGGAGGGAGGGACGGACAAAAAGAATCGCTCTATTGAAACCATTGTAAGGCACTCAGAAGTTTCTCATTGATCAGGACAGATCTGTCAGGCTGACGTTTAGTCCCATGTCAGGTCTCACGTAAGGGACAGCGTGGACAGCTTTAGGAAACTCTGGAGTCATCACCCGACCATTCTCCCCAGTACTCCCAGTGACGGAAAGTCTCGCTTTATTCCTCATGGCGTCCCCGAAGGTCATCTAAACAGACAGAGTCACATGTGCACGCAGACACAAGCAAACGCGAGCAACCATTAACACATTCACGCACGCACACAAGAATCCATACACAAACAAGGGAGCAACATGTTAGGTTAGCGAATCTGCACATCTGTAAGCTTAATAGATTATAAATGTTCAAAAACATGAGAATGTAGATGAGAACTTAATATGACGTCCATGGATAACACAATGTAAGATTCAAATGATCATGTAAAGGCTTATGCATGGTCATTGCAAGCATTATTGTTGAGATGTGTTACTAGGACAGAGGTATTAACAAGCATGGCCATCAACAGTCATACATGAAAATGGTTTCAAATAGGAAGGAAACTTAAATGGACAAACACAGTTTTAAGCTTTTAAAAAAAGGGGATATCTCTCTCTCTCATTAAATCATAAATCACCAGTACATACGATCCTTTGGCCAACCTCTTCATTCACTAACACTGAAGGATGGAACGGATGGAGCCAAAAAGCGTGCATTTGGGGGGAATTTATGAAAACCTCGTTCCCTACCCCCTAAATTTTTACACTTTCGAT
>JBAJHX010000053.1:5401474-5418514 GCA_037176925.1 Amniataba percoides
CAACCTCTGCAGTGTGCTATAATACTAAATTTATACTTGAGGTTCTGTCTAGCATTTAATGACATGCCTCCGGGAAACATTATATAATGATACACAACACTGTCTACTGATTTGGAGTCAGGTTGACAGCCCTCACATTATCAGTGTGAGATGTAGAAGACATGGGGAATATATGACTAACCCCACAAGCGTGACCTCTGAGCTCTGAGCAAGTCTCTGCTCTCACCAGTTATTAAACCTTATGTGACATTAAATTCATTAAGGGGAAACATTTACTGAACTCCCTTAATAAAAGTAAGCACTTTGGAAAAAACACTATGTATGAAAATGTTTAAAATCATGAACAATCACAAAGGAAACTGAGGTAGCCTGTATGGTATTGCGTTTTAGCTACTGATGAATAAATTATTGTAAGACTGCATCCTTTAATGTTTCTTTTATTTTGTTATAACTTTTCCTGGAATGCTGACAAGACTGAGGCTTGAAATATTTTATGAGGTTTTAAAGGTCATTAATGGTTAAATATTGGAGCGACATTTTTTTATTCTTACATTCTTGCAATTTCACTCTCTTTCAATATACTATAAAAGATTTAATTCCTTGTGTGTTTGGCAAAAAAAAAAAAGTGTTTCAGAATATAAACTATTGGATGTTACAATGCTGGAACATGACCTTTATTATGCTAGCATAGTACTTAGCATGGAGTTATGCTATAATGAGCTTGTTAGAATTGATCCAAAAGACAGCTGTGACTGATGTCATTAAGTTTATTCTTTTATTGACTTTAGTGGTCATGTTGACACGTTAACCAACCACATCGTCCACTGATCCTGGTGCATCAAACAGATGCTTCACTCTGGACAGAAGTGTTGGACCTACAAACTGCAGCATGGCCTTACTAAAAACAAACTGCTAGCACATCTGGAAATACGCTTTGTTGACTTACATTTGCAAAATCGCAGTTGAAATAATCTTTTAGACATTTCAATGAAAAAATAATATTTTTTACCTACCTAGGTGAGATATCACAGCCTTGGCGCATGAAGGCTCCAAGGGAGAACCACAGACTGTTGAATATGCCAAACTCGTTAGTCGACTCATTGGTCTGGATCTGGCCGTCCTCGTACTCCTCAGTGTGCCACTCGTACGGGCTGAAGCGGCTGACGAGAAACAGCACCACGCTGACACCAATGTAGGCGAAAACTATACACATCCAGATCTCATAGGCCAGCGGGTCCAGGAAGGAGAACACTCCCGGCTTGGATTTCTGAGGCTTCTTTATCATGATGGAGATTCCCAGAGACATGAAGGGCTTGGAGAAGTCGATCACCTCCTCTCGTACCAATGTGATGGTCAGAGGAGCCACTGCAATATCTGCTTTCTATCAAACCAAAGGACGAAACAGACAAAGCAGGACAAATGTTAATAAAGGAAGAAGAATGTGGTAGTAATGAAGGACTTAGAGATTTAGATGACCTCTTAAATATAACTCACCCCATATACTAACTCTCCAACCATGCCATTCCAGATTTTGGTCTCTGCATCTCTGGCTCCATATTTCCCATCCCCCACAATTTTCAGTTGGTATTTGAAGCCACAGTGCTTTGCTATCTCTGCAGCCAGGTCTACACAGTATCCCTCGTAGCGCTCATTGTCTACAAAAAGGTCGGCGTTCTTTTTCAGCATTACATACGGAGCTTCCTGAAGGGCAGAAAAAAAAAAAAAAAAAGAAAACACTGCTCAGTACAAGAGGTTTGAATTACAATGTAAAAAGCAGCTTCAAAGACAAGGGTTTCCTACCACGCTGACAGATCATTATGAATACAAGAGGGCACTGGACTAAAACAAAGCACATCCTTGTAGCAAGAAATTAGTGGCCTGGTGTTATTTTGCTTTGTCAATCAGAAGACAACATTCATACAGGAGTGTGGTGCTACAGCATAAAGAAAAATCCTTAATTGAAAATGTGATAATAAATACTAATAACATACAGCACAGAACAGAATTTAATTAAAATGAAACAGTAAAACATTCTCATGTTGATATAGAGATTATAAATGATGGCGACTGTTTCTGGCGTTGAAAAATGTGGCACCATATGGTGGACCAGAATGTAAGTGCTTTCCTATCTATTTATCACCACAGGGGAGACACTGGAAAGGCTATTATTGCATTTTACACTTAGTTATGAAATTGCATATTTACCAAGATGGTGGTGACAATAACGGTTTTGTTTTCCATTCCTGTTGTGTCATTTGCAAAGACGTCAGATTTTGTGACGGCCATTTTGTCAACTTCATTCCAGTATCCAATCTGTCAGGAGGAAATAATATTCAATAATATATATGAAAACAATATCCAAAACCATCCATTTTATGAAAAAACAGTTACAAAATAAGTAGATTTAACATGTCTAAAGTGGTAAACCAGCCAGATGCTTACCTTTACGGGACCATTGCTCTTTAATTCCATGATATTCACTGAGTAGTTGACTCTTTTGCCGTGTTGATCGAACTGGATGTTTCCTGTGAGGCCCTCCACACGCACCTTGCAGACAGGGATCAAACTGTTACAACACGGCATTTTATGCTCTGCCTTATGCAAACAGCATTTTGATGTAGTATGTATAATTCATCACACTGAACAGGTAGTTGAATGTGAGTAAATAAGGAGGGAGAAAATGGAAATGAGGCAATCAGAAAACGTCTTGGATTCCAGAAGATCATCATTTTAGAGTTAGGCTGAACATAGATTTTTCCTTTTTATTTGTATCTCTACCACTGTAACTTCCCTACTTAAGCTTGGAATATCTCTGAGCTATTGGCCATGAGGCGTGTATGAGAAGGTTTCCTTTTATTTTCTCCTCTACAAAGTTAGTGCCTGCATGACTAAATGACTTCAAATGAGGGTTCATGCCGAGCTCTGGAGTAGCAGGGCGACATAAGGAAACTATCAGTGTCCAGATTGGAGAGGATATCCCAGCATGTGTCGAGGCGCTTGAAAAATATTCTTTATTTCGTCTCTTACTGGCAGCCAACTTAAATGACAAAAAGGCAGAGGCAAGAAGGAGCAGAAGGAGGCTTAAAGGTATCCTGTGGAGTCTTCTTGTCAACACAGTTATGTTTAAATGCACTGTTTCCAACCAAAACACACAGTTTGTATCCTCGAAACCTAGACAAACAGACATGTTGATTGGATTTCATTTCTCATTAAACATGAGATCAAAACATGCGCTCATGATCTGACATGTTTGACCAAGTAACTCACTGTCTTGTCCTTGTGGAGGTGGCCAAAAGCGCTACATCTAGACTTCCTGGGAAATGCCATCAAAGCTGACTACTGATCAATGCTGGAAAAATGTTCTGAGATATTACAGACTGATATCTCATCACAGATACTGTCATGGTTATCAACACCCAACTCCATGATACCTCATGGACAATAACAAGACTTTCCCCATTCTCTGACAAGTCAGCATGGCAGAGATACAGATAGAAATCTTTGAACATGTTGTTAGTTGGTTTATTGCACATATGAGAATCTAAGATTTCACATTTTATACTGATACTGAAAGTAGTACCCACTATGTAATTTCAGACTAAGTAAATGTGTTCTGAATATGAATATCTAGTTTCCAAAGATTATATTGATGTTATCAGTTTCTACTGTCATAAAAGGTAGAATCAGTTCACTTGTGACTGACTCGTATTCCAAGTTCAGACGGTAGCTACAACCTGAAAAACTTGAAGCGAAGGGGCAAAAATCCACTTTTGCTTCACTATGGCTGTCAAGCTTCATTTCTCAGCAGGAGTGGAGCTAATCTCTCCTTGCATCAGAGTTCAGAGGACAGTCTGTGGGTAGACCTCTGCTTCCCTTCTGAAGAATAGCTGTCTCTATATCGGCGTGTGTCCACATGCGTGGTGAAATCATCAGTCTTTAATCACTCTCTGTGAAGTACTTTCTGCCTTTGTGGGTGTTTGTGCATTTCCTAAAGGAGCTCTGCTGTTACCAAGGCAACAAGTCTTCTCCAACAAAAAAGGGATGTGTGTATGTGCGATGTCTTACCTGTTTCAGTGCTCGCTCGATCTCCACGCCCTGAGCCCAGGGAACAGCGGGATTGGCCAGGCAGTCGCCGTTGTTGGCCCTCCTGGTGAAGTCGATGCGCTGTTTGTGCAAGTAGCGGAAAGCCTCCGTCATCACCTGCACGGCGTCGTACGTCAACGCTGATGTATACTAGAGGTTGAAAAGAAGAAAATATGTTGCTTACAGCATTGTCAGAGAAGCAAGTATCCTTCAGTCTAACCCTTAACCATGATGCTAATCCTCACCCAATCCTGATAGTTTACTCCTATACAACAGACAGGTGTGGCACCCAAAATTAAGGCTGGGTCGCCCAGAGTGGATGGGGGAAATGCAGGATGTAGTTTCTAACAATTTAGTTTGGGTAATGTTAACATTATCAGTGATTTGCAATGCCAAGTGCCTGTTTTTAACAGTACACATAATAAAACCGAGCAGCAGGGTATTGATGCTGACTGAATGACAGAATCACCCTGTCACTCGGAGAAAGAGCTTAGAGAAACTTTAAACTGTACCAAAAGAATTGAATCATTTAAGGGTTAATCCACACCCCAATATGATTTAAGCCTTAGTCTACTGAAATCTGTATTATTATTATTATCAAAAAAGTCTTGGCTTTATAATGAGAAAAAGTAATTTATATAGGGCTTACAAAAAAACAGCACCATAGTAATCTAATTCAGCACTTAATTTATGTTAATTGTTATTTAATTTAGTCAGGCCTATTGGAAGTGCTGGTTGCCTTTCTACTCTGATAGTCTCCAATATTAGACCTGCTTATTAATAGAGGCTACTACTTCAGTTCAGTCATAGTGTCATTTGTCTTTTGCATTAATGCTTTAATCCATTATTAAGTTTGTCCTTTACATAAAGGACATAAATGTCATGAAATGAATCAACTGCATGATGGCTTCATATCATTGTCACTGGGTCTAACAGAGGTGGAATAAAAAGAAGAATAAAAAGCAACTAAACAACCAAGAAATCAACAATTTACATAAAACATAAGTAAACAGAAGAAGATCAATAAAGACAACCAAGCTAAAAAGAGAGAATTAGACCAAGTGATGGCTTCACTCTAATAATAAAAATAAGACCACTCCCTACTTATCTTACTGACTGTTGCTTTAAGTCAAAACTCTAACCTTAAATTCAACTATTGAACAAATGAGGATGACCAATATGAGCCACAAAATAAAGTATCCTCCTCTGAATTTGTAAACCACACACACACACGCTCACCAACCCCTGCTCATTATCCTCCCTGCATTTATGCATCCTGTCCTAATTAGAGTGCGTATTATATGTCTGGTGCTGGTGGTCCTTTTTATCTGTTGTATTTATGTTCTGTGCAGCACCATGTTGTAAATGTCAGAGTGATTTTTCACTCAGACTTGAACCACTTGCAGCAGCCGGTCGTGTGGCAATAAAAAGAACTTGAACTTTTGCGGATAGAAGGTGGGCTGAATATTTCTGCCGATGGCTGATATTTCAAATGTGAGCAGTTTACGGTGTCTCTGAGTTTGACGAGTAGTGGCAGACAGGTTCAGTTCTGAGAGAGTTTGTATTATATTAGTTACATTAAAGGTCTAGTACAGGTAGAAAATATAATTCATACACTTCTCAATGAAATTCCATAATATAATAATCTGATTACATTTATATTGAATGCATGTGAAATAATTTTGTTTGCATGAAAAAAGCGAGTTCTTGTTTAATGGGAAAATGTGTGAGTGTGTAGTAGTGCATATGAATGTCTCAGATGTGTTTAATAATGCAAACTGTGTGTACACGTGAGTCTAAAGTTGAGTGATGCAGATGGAAGCAGCATAACTTACTTTTAGACTACAAAGACATTACAGCAACTGAGGCACATTTAAGTGCTTACAGAAACACTTTAAACCAACAATCCCACCCTGCAAACAAAGTAAATGGAAAAACAAAAAAGAAACGCATGAGTTTGTGTATCGTATCCTCACATGCACTCAGGCTTGTGCACACTCTCAAACTCACCCTTATTTTACTGTCAGCACCAGGGTACTCCTTTTCTTCTAGGGCCTCCCATCTCTGGTCAAACTTGGACACCAAAGGATCATCAAAATCAACAATCTGAAAGCCTGACACGTTGGCACCGCCATATTGGATTTTGGACAGATCCCCATCAATAAAACCCTGGAAACATAAATTAAGTATATGAGGGAATATGAAGCATATAAAGTGATGTGAAAATCCTTAAACAAATGCAGAAGGTGTGAAAAAACTTACCAGATTGGCTATAATGTAGTGGTATCCTTTAACATGTCTGCCGATTGTGATGACCTGCAGAGACACACGAAAAATCAGAAGAATAAACTACCACTGGAATTGGCAATCAAGTCTTGGCATAATAAAAGTCTGACATGAGTTCTTCTATACAGTTTAGACTTTTCTCATACACTTTGAAAATGACTCACCATATAACTACCAGCTATTTGAAAGCTTTTTTTTTTTGGTTGTCACTATGATTTTGCAAAACCTTCATTGTAATTCCATAATACACCAAGAGTGTGACAACCAGAGATAAGACAATCATAAATGTAATAATAGTTATAACCAAACAATACAAATCTACTATTATATTATAATTTGTGACTATCAACCATAACATGGCTGACAGTTGTGGCCATTATCACTGAATAAAAAAAAACAAAGCAAAAAAAAAAAAACAACAGCTGTTAACAGTCTCATATACTGCTAGACAGAGATATCCAATTCCCAATCCACTTCCCTTATCAGCAGAGCAGCAGAAAAAAAGCGGAAAATAAATATCTCAGCAATGTACCATTACAGTACCTCACATAAATGACACACCTGTACCTAATCCTGCGGCTTGACTGGCACCTCCGTTCGTCAGGGCCGCTACTTGAAGCAGATTTGAATAATAATGTCTCGTATCTCCTACGTAAATGTCTTTGACATAAAGCAAGAAACTTCCACCTGAACGGATTCTGTTTTCCGCCGATAAACAGGCACCGAGGCTGTTGGCATTGATTTCAGTCAGCATTCGCTTAAACAGACGCTGGCATGCTTTAAATGCTAATCGATGAGCCTCTCTCTTGGGTAAAAGGTGGAGTAAAAATAACCTGTTTATGTGCATCTGTTTTGCCTTTAATTGCAGTTTTGTTTACAGGCTAAATGACCAATTAGTGTAATTGTTATGGCGTCTTTCTACATCTGCTGGACTGCAGGGTCCATGTGACAACGTTGTTTCTCTAAGTGCTGTATCAAATGCACATATTTTGGCTTAATATCATTTTTGTCCTACAGGAGTAATTACAGGACAGCAGGGTTGTTGGTATTTCCAAAATACACTTTCTTTTCTTTTTTAAAAAACTACTGCTGCTAATTTCTTAGGGATATTTACACACCATCATGCTATTCTCACACAATGAGGTATTATTCCTTTTCCTCCCTCCTTGTTCTTGGCTGTTTTGAAATCAACCACTATGACCAAATACAAAGAAGAGTTTTATTTTGTTGAATTGTGACCTCCATCATATGGTGGCTAATGTTGACAAACTGATGCTGTTGTGTGTTTGACACCTCTCTGTTATTCTACACATTGATATGGCATTACAAAATATTAGTGGATTCACCAATGGTTGCTGGTGATGCTAATAATTTGCCTTTGAACAGCTTCTGAAAAGGGAAACGACTACCAGCTACATATATTCATTCATCGTTTCATGATGAACATGTGTCGTAAGCAGAGTATTAAAATCTAAAGAAGCCAAGCAAGCAAGCCAAGCAATGTCTTAAAAAAAAAGTGTCTTGTGTGTAGCAAGACAAACTTGGACCATCGTCAGAAGATGGAAGCAGGCAGCAGGCAGCATGTAAACTATTATTCTCTCCTTTATTTATTTATTTAGTTTTTATCATCTGTCTCTGAAAGTAAAGAGAGGATCTTAAAAAAAGACAAGACACTAGCTTACTGGAGTTGCTGTCAGACCAGCAGCCCACCCAGTGTTGGCTGCTATCTTAAATTTCATTTCAAAAGAATCCAGAAACCACATAAATTTATGATAGAAAAGTGGGAAAGAATGAAAAAACTGACCAACGCACAGCAGTCTGCCTCCTGACAGCATGGCACACTGCTGCTGTGAGGGAAATATTTCTACAGCTACAAACAGCCGCAGCATCCAATGTTTTTTAACCTGAATGCCATTTCACCTAACCTGTTCGAAAGTCTTCTGTCAGCAGTGAAATACAAAACTGTGTAACCTACTGTTATATCAAAGAAAGACAACACCAAGACAAAACCCAGTGCTACGCTGTGACAAAGCTGTTCAAATAATGTCGACATAACACTGGTTCAATAGATTCTCAATGAATTTCTGCAGAATTAGTGCAAGAAATGTCATTCATCATGTTTAAAAAACATACACATATTATAGATTGTCTGTTTGTTTTTATAAAGAAATGTCTAAATTTTAGATATAACAATAAAAATTCAATGTCTAGATATCTATCGAGACAATTACACAATGCAAAGCTGCAGTTTTCTGTGCAGGTCTCACAAACGAACTGTCACCGGCCTGCAGGGTGTCCCGCTCTGTCAGCAGCTCAGAGGCACGTGAAGGATTAAAGCTCTGCACTCTACCTGCTCCATGATGTCTTTTACTTTGTCCTGTTCACAGTCCAGGATCACCCTCCTCTCTTTCTTGTTCTCCAGGTCCTGGAACAGCGAGCGGTAGGCCTCGTCCTTCCTCTCGTCTTTCAGGTTCCCCACGTTGATGGCCGTCACCTGCCACTTCCTCTCTGCCGCCGTGTCCAGAACAACCTGCAGCGTCGTCAGGCCTGAGGATGGTAGTAAGGTAAAATTTCAACATTATTCATACTCTCTGTATGACTGATTTATCCGTGGCATCCTTTTTGTCAATGTTCACTTTTTGAGAACTGTTGACAAATGGAACAAATCTTTCTGCGGGAAGGGTAAAGGAGATACCGTGCAGAGTGTATGTGCACGGTATCTGTGTCTCTTTGTTGGCTTCTGTGCACTGGATTCCTGATTTCACTGAAACTCTCAGACAATATCAGGGAAATTGCTGGTTGTACATTATTTTGCATGAGCTTATTATATGGGGCACAGTCACTTACAAGCTTTAGAAGTGGCCACAAAGTAGGGACGTCATGGCAACAGAGCGAAAATGGCAGTGGAAGAAAAAAAATATGAAAATGACCTCAAAATGAACTCAAAACAAATTATCTGGCAGACAGGACTTATTTGAAACCTGGGGTGGACATGTTTTTTTTTTTTTTATTGGCTGCATTCACTGTCTGCTTATTCAAACCCTGTGGAGGTTTTACAGAGACTTATATAAAGAGCTCATCAAGATGAGTCACAGGTGCTCTGGCATGAACCCGACCAACATGTGGGAGGAAAGTGGGTCTAACAATACACTTGACTGCATCGACAGCAAAAGTTTCATATTGCTGACTTATGACTGTGCTTTTTCAATACAAGCCTTTCAGTGTTTTTCCTCACAGTTTTCAAAACAGTTTCATTACTGAGCTCCATTTACATGCTTGTTTTTGAGATTTTCACCTCATCACACGCACCTGAACTTTTCAGAGTTATCACAGAACTGGTTATTTTCATTATTTCTAATTATTCTGAAGACTTTTGAGAGTTTATAAAGTTAAGAATGAACTCTTAAGCTCAGTGTTTAAATCAACAAATCCTCAAGTGCTCATCTGCCTGTTTGAACGTCTACAGTTTATTGACAACTGACCAAAGTCACTCAGCTGATCAAAGTCATACGACACGGTTGAGAGCTGCAGAACAAACAAGTAAACAGACCTTGAATGGAGTCTCGGCAAGTGTTTCCAAGGTCAAGATTGAACTGTTAAGCTCGGTTTAATCATTGTCAGTTCCCTTTCCACACTGTTCCCTTTGCCTTTAGGCGTAGACGACCATGTATCATCCCTACCTCATCCCTCAATGGCTTCGCCCAAGTGACAATGAATAAAAGGCTACAGACAACTTTTCCCCTGCTCTTTGTTGTAGTAGGTGTAAATTAACCAGTAGTTGCATCAATACAGTCCTACTCATTTTATTCTGTACCTCGGTAAAACAAAATAACACAGTGAAGAGCAGACACGTGCTGAGTAATCTGAGTAATTCGATCAAATGCAGCAACGGTCCATCAGTCTGAAGCGTAGTCCGTTAAAGGCAAAGACTACAGTCTCCATTTGAACTTATATTCCTATCACCCTCTCTGTCTAGTTTCACAGCCGAATCTCTGCTGATATTGATCCCAGCTCTGCAGAGGGCAGTCGGAGAGCGGTTTGATAAAAGGGTCGAGTGTTTCATTCCGCCTCGCCACGGTGAGGTGAATTACAGATGTAATCAATTTCATGCAACACGGCGGCAGTTTTTATGATGGTGGGGAGGAAAATGGAGGCTTGCAGTTTTATCTGAATGAACTATACATCATAATTACAGTAAGGTCATTATAGTGTGGTTAAATTTGACTGTTTCATCAGTGCTTATTAAATGAGGCAATTAAAATTTAGAGGGATTTACAGTGAAGATAAAGCAAGGACAAAAGCTAAATGTTAGAATGAATGTTGATTCGGCATTTATCTTACTTAAGGTTAAAATTATCATTTTACATGATTCGTTTCTTTGAACTGTTAGTGAGAGTGGGTCTGTCCTTGTATCAGCATCTAAGTGTGCCTATATGCTGTCCAAACATCATTGTAAAGTTATTACTGTATTATAATGAGTTGGTTTATTATGGTTAATAGTATTTACATTACTTCCAGAAAAGACCCTGATGTAGCAGTCTCATTTGGTTGAAAAACCCTGTCACTTAAAATTAAAATGTACATTAACCAAAATATGAATAAGATGGCAATGAACTCAAATCATGCCATTTAGAATATGAAAAATTAATTATAAAATAAATGCACTCCACAGAGACTTCATGTTCATGTGGTCACTCTTTTTGTACTATGCATTATTTTAGTAGATGACACAGAAAATTTTCATTTCAGTGTGGCAGATTTTCATTAAAACTGCATAACTAGACATCTAAAATATAATCCAAGTTAACAGTTAACGCTATTTTTTTCATCAGTTAAGCTGGTGTTACTGGTGAAATGGACCATGACTGAAGATAGCCACGGGCAAACATAACTAAATAAATAAATATGTGGTTTAACAGGCAGCCGATGTAGAGGAATCCAATGACCACCCCGAGCTAACAGGCCTGGCCACAACACGCCTGCAGAAGTCTTTTTCCTCACATCTTCAAACTCTGAACTTGACTCTCTCATTCGTAACTAGTTTTACCGACACTAGTTAGCCAGCTAAGAAGACACACTACTTATAAGTAAGACAATTCTGGAGTGACTTAAATTTTAAATGTCTTCTTTCAGCTGAGGTTAACCATTTCCTCTAACCTTAGAGTAAGTGCAGACTGCAAACAAGTAAACCCATAAAGTGCTTAAGTAATGAATGGGATTAGGTGACTAAATAGCTGTAATGCATTTCTGCCCATGGTATATAAAATGTAGAAAGACTAGAGTGGACTGATGATGTGTTATCAGTTTAATATCCAACAACAGTTTCATAAGTGTTATGCACAAAATTAGCCATGATTTGATTTGGCTTTCTTTCCTCTCTAGATATTATGTACTTATTGCATCTGTACAATTAACCTTGTGATAACAGTATAATAAAAACATTTGTTGCTATTAAAATCCAGCACGCAAGCGGAAACTTGGCTCCACTGATTTCCTCTGCAGTTCACAGACTACCATATGATGCATATTCCCCTTGGATAAGAAGGGCTTATTATCACTTCTGTTTACAATGAGACATATGTTATGTCTTGGCTTGCAGCCAACAATAACGCATTCATTCAAACTAAATTCCTTGGATTTAAAGGGTCAAGGGGAATGAGGAGACATGAACTAGTGTGTGAGGAAGCCTCATCTTATTCAACAGTTTGATAAAGGTAATCGCAACTGTGAAGCAGAAGAGTAAACCATGACTTCCTTTTTCCCAGTGAGAAGATTATTTCTTCTCTTTTGGTGAGTGCACATGCAGCCAGCCTTGAGTGTAACAGCTTAACTTCATGCTCATTGATCAAGAACATCTCAGTGAGTTGATGTATGTGAATGTAAGAAAATATGCATAATATGATGCAGAAATATTCAAATGAGGCGAAAAGTGGCTCATAAATAATGCATAGAGGAAAGCAGTTCAATACCTACAATCACAGATACATATTAGCTATAATCTCTTTGCTTCAAGCTATTGTCTCCTCTTCCACCATGGTAAAGGTCCAACATCCGTCACGGTGGTATACCTGTCCATTTTTTGAATGGTAAAAACTGAGGGACCACTTCAATCTATTGGTAAGGAGTTACAGTCTCTGGTTGAAAGATATGAGTGAATAATTGTGTCATTGCCTGCAGTGTTGCCATCAGAGAAAGAACTTGCATCTGAAAACGTTGATTAGAGGTACTCATCCTCTCATGGACATGATTGACTTGAAACAGTGTTTTTATTTATTAATTCATTTTATAATTAAGAGTAAAATGTTATCATGACTATATACAACCCTGTCGTGAGCCAAATATGCCATCATATTCATCATATAAGTTAATATGTTGAACCTTTTAGCAAACAATCCTTATTCATCCATCCACTTCCTGATAAATTTGAACAAGACCAGTATCCACACTCCTTTTTAACTTCGTTTGGTTTTCCACTAACTCCTGAGGGATACACATCTGTCTTTTTAGCTGCTAAACGCCCCACTGTGTTCACCAGCTCAGGCCGAGCTCTAACAATAACCATAACTACTGGTTGCAGCTGCAGGCAAGTTTGAGACAACGTTTGGCTGGATGGCAATAGCTAAAGTCACAGGCACAGCGACAAAAGGGCTATAAGCAGGGCAAAAGGTTTGCTCTCCCACATGCTCACAGTTAATGGCTACGGTAAGAGTCGGAGCTGGGCTTTAATCAAAAAAGCTCATAAGAGTTCCTCACTACTGGCGATCCCTTTCATATGTACTTCTGATTATTTGATTCATTCATTATCAAACATTAATTTAAAAACAATGATTAAAACAACTTTAAAACTTGAGCCTCAATAAGGCAATTCAAAGACAGAGGAAACGGTTAAAAGACAGTCAATCCGTCAGTACTTAAAGGAAACTGCTGGTGCATTGTACTGAACATTCACATCAGATGTATATTGTGAGACGCAGAATCAAACTGAATTCCAAAGTGTATGAGGGATGGTGACAAAAGACTGAGGTTGTGCAAAAACAAAAATATGTTCCTATTCATTGTTCGTTCATTTTCTGTTAATCCAAGCGCCATTGCTAAAATACCAAACATTTGGTGAGAGAATGCATTTCTACAAGTCTGAGTGAGAACAAATCTGCATTCAGCGAGCCAAAGAAATGCAAAAAAGGCCGCTCAGAGTGCCTTTCCGCCCACATACGTACATCCATTATCTAAACTGACTTGCTGACAACAGCTGACAATGGTGGCGTTGGTTCATCCATTAGTCTCAATGCGCTAATAGAATTCATCATAACCAGTGGCAACTCTATTGCCGCCTCTCTCTGAGCTCCCCCTTTGACTGAGAAACACCCACACACATCCTTGCATCATTTACTAACCTGCTCAGTCACTTACAATCTCTCTCTCTCTCTCACTCCCTCTGTCTCTCTCCACACTTCGGTTGCCATGGGAATGAGTGGATCACACTGACCTAATTAGACAGCCATGCAATGATGAAATATGCACAACAGGCCCTTTAGTGCCATTACGGACGTACAGTACAGAGACAGCAGGTCAGGGCTAGCATTAGCACGAGGACAGTCCAAACCAACTGGTTGAAACCTGCCCTCTGATTTTTGTCTTTTTTTTTTCGTGAGGAACAGGATTTGAGCCTGCTGTCAGTCAGAGCAAAGCTGGATTAGCAGTGGATTGTGGAAGAAGAGGAAGAGTAGTGTGTGGTAAGGAATGAGAAGGGAGGGCACAGCGTAAAGGAGATACTGTAGATAGATTAATTGAAGACAGAGCACGTGAGTGTGAGGTGGGGAGGTACAGTGGGTGATGCAAGTAATGCTAAATGATAGAGAGGTAAAGTGATACAGAGCAGTAATGCACTAAATCCCTCCTAAGCCACTGGCACAACACTGTTCAGCCTAAACACTGATGCATAGAAAGTAGTGATCCCACTTCTCCAAGTGGATCCACTTCCTATTACTTTAAGCCACTCACTACATTATTTAAAGTTTCGGTAAGCCATCGTTGGGCTTTCATCAAGTATCATTCAGCGCCCTTGAAGTGTTTTTTTAAAGTGATCCCAAAACCCCTCCCTTTAGCCTGAAAATAAAAACAATGAAAGATTTTCATTCTATAATGGGAGGGCAATAAAGGAGCTTAGAAATGTAACCTGAAAGCTGAGCATCCCTGTAAGACAGGAAAGAAAAAAAAGACTTGATAATGTTATTCCATTGAAAATGGATACCATTGAGGTCTTAATTCTATTCTTTCATTGCAATAACAGTATTAAACTAGAATGAAACTCTATCTGTAGAAGAGATTTTTCCTTTTCAGTGCTGGATGGTCCCTCTGTGCTGCAGAAGGCTGCATTGTGCTCCGAGGGTACAAGTCGCAGAATCATAATTAGCAGACGACTCGACGAAATGAGTTACATGACACAGCAAAGCCAGATAACGCACAGCTGCAGCTGTTGTGTGTTATTTAACCTTTCTGCCATTATCTGTCTTCACACTTTACACGTGGCTTTCTTGCCCTCAGTTGCGTGCCATTTTACAGGAATATATGTGATGTTCAGACACTGGATGTGAGTTTTAAGGTGGTAGAAAAATTTTAATTTCCAGACATATCAGTGTTGGACAGAAAAGAAATCACTGATGAAAGGGATCAAAGGATAGAGACAGAATAGATTTGAATATGAAGTAAGTCTGGATATTAGACTTTGAGGGTGGATAATTTTTTATCTTTGACTGCCTTGCATGAAATCAGACCATGATCTTATCCTGGATCGCAATTACAGGTGAACAGGCCTGGAGACAGTTTTACTTCTGACTGCAACATTTTCACATATTTCGTAAGAAACTCATATTATTATTCCTCCGTTAATTACTTTTGTTTATTTCAAAGCGGCTTTTCCTCTCGTGTTGATTTTGGACAAAGATGTTAGTGTTTCACTTAACATTAGGTCAGACTCCTTGCTGCATCATTTCCTCGTGCAGCTCCAGAAACAGACCTTCAGTCAGTGGCTGAAGCCACTAGAACTCATCTGAAGCAAACCACGGCATCATTTCATCTGATATTGCGGAAAAATCCGACCACTTGACAGTCATTAAGAATAAATATTAGATTATAAGTAAACTTGTAACTGTTTCATAACCAGTTTAAAACTCCAGAGAGTACTTCTAAATATGAAGGCTTTCAGCATTCATAATCTACCAGCAGTGAATGTATTTTTCTATGTATATGTGAATATTTGGCACAATTTGTCATAGCCCCTCAAAAAAATAATTTGTACTGATGCCAAACCGGCTTCTGAAATATGAATTTAAAAATGCATTAAAGTCCAGCCCAGATTTATAAGTTCTGAATGTAAAATTTGATATAGTAACTTCAAGATTTGAATAGGATCATTTTGGTTCAGTTTTTGATGCTTTCTGTTGCTTGTACTGGGTGAAAATCCCAAATCACTTAAATTCCAAGTAAACATTTGCACAGGAGTCAATGAGAGTTCTGCTTTTCAATGCAAACTCTTTAGTAAGAGTCAGTCCATCCAAAGAAGCCCAGCTCATTCCCAGTTAAAGGGTTTAGATGCCATGACTACGGCAGAAATTTTATACAGAAGTGTATTTTCCTCTTGTGTCTACCACTGTAATGGGCACTCGGTTTTTAGCTGTGAAGCCAGGTGCACCTTTTTTTCGTACCCGGTGTTCATATCCCAAGCACATAATGCAAACAAATCACACCTCTACGTAGAACGAGTGCGGAAGTTCACATCTGCAGGGCACATCACCTCTAGTGTATGTCAAAGAGGACTCTGGGTGCCTCCCCTCCCTTTGAAATTACATAAAACAGACTCTCAAACACAGCAGGCGCTGTGGTTGATTGCATGTGACAAGCTGTTTGTCAGGAACCAGGGTGCCCTTTACCCAGATTCACCTGTGCTGTGTTACATGCATGGAGCCTGTTTAAGTGTGACGGTGGTGTCGAAAAAAGCAGTGTGAACACAATCTTTGGATTGTATGAGGTCAAAATTTTGCTCTTTTGACATATTAATATCATATTAGACAGTGACATGTCAAAATGAAAAGAAAACATATTATTTTCAAGGAAGGTAGAAATGATTGCCTGTTCTATAAATGTAGCTGTAGGTCCTAACGTGTGATTACACTCTGTCATGCTCTCTCAACCTCATGTCCAACAGCTGCAGCAGTTTCTTTAAAAATGGTAATTTCACAACATTGACACTGGTGGCAACCTTAAAGAAACTAAACAGTTTCCATGTCTTACCTCGGTCGCTGTCGTACAGGTAGGCAAACTTGTCCCACTTGTAGTACTCGATAAGGCTGAGCAGGGGCCCCTTGATATCTGGTCTCATCTGGATGATGAACTGCTGGTTCCCATCCAGGGGGAAGCTGGGCGTTATGAAGGAGACGTGGAGCGTCCCGCAGAAGGACGTGATGGTGTTGACAGACTTCTTGTCGTAGAATCCGAAAATGGCGTACACTCCTCTTGAGAACTGTGAACAGACTGAAGCAGAAGAGAGGGGTCTGTTAAATTTTCAACTTTCAAATGTTCAACACAAACTCGCCCCTAGGTAAAGGGCTTCTTTTAGTTGAGTTTTTTCTTTCACACCAGGAGTCATTTTATCACAGCGATCACATCGTTCCT
>JBAJHX010000053.1:5418614-5470961 GCA_037176925.1 Amniataba percoides
TAGGTAAAGGGCTTCTTTTAGTTGAGTTTTTTCTTTCACACCAGGAGTCATTTTATCACAGC
Source organism: Amniataba percoides (assembly GCA_037176925.1). NCBI lineage: Eukaryota > Metazoa > Chordata > Actinopteri > Centrarchiformes > Terapontidae > Amniataba > Amniataba percoides. Next base: position 5,418,677 of record JBAJHX010000053.1, read on the forward strand.
GATCACATCGTTCCTTTACGAAACTAACTCTCCTGACATTTATTTGTGACTCTTTCAGAGCATTGTGTCATAACTCATGACAATGTACATATATCTAGGACCTTTATTACAATCCTTTAGTGCACATTAGGGCTGCGCACAACTATTAAGGGACACCTCTTTCAGTTCCTCTTGCAGCTGATTAATGGATAGCTTTTCCATAAGCGCTGCCAGGGGAGCGCTCGTATTCAACAGGAAAAGATCCACTGCGCGCCAGTTACTCTGTGAAACTTTTATGCGTTGCCCTCTGACTTTGTGATCCAGTGCGAATAAGCAATGTTGTATACAAGTCAAGTGTTCGCAGAAACTGCCCATTAATTCTTCATGTGGTCCATCCGTCTGTGCTGCGCCATGGCACGTTCTAATGTAGCTGCCTTGAGTTTGATTTCAACTCAGGCAGAAAACCATTTCAGCCTTTTCCTGTGAGAATATGTTGCAGAGCATATATGCTACAGTGCACTGCTTCAACAACCTATTAGCAGTAGATGTGTCCATGGTAGATTACATAACATTCGTAAAACATATCCCTCAGAGGCTATTAAACCTAAGTGACTGTCTTTGTTAGGATCCTTTTAAGAAATGCTACCAGTATTTATGATGACTCTACGCGTTTGCATTGGATTGTTTGTATTTTATCCTCATTTAGTTGACTCTACTAGATCACCTTTGTTCAATAATTCATGACCCATGCTCAGGTACATGCAGTGTAGTACCTTTGCTGGCCTCTAACATTCATTATGCACAGAGCAGAAAAGGGCACGGTGGACTGAAGGTAAACAAGAATACTCAATGTCTAAGTAATCCTGATGATGCAGGTTGTTTCTCAAGCATTGCCAGTCGAGGTCAGCAGACTGGCATATTGCTTGTAAATGCGTATTGATCAAATGTAAGTTAATCAGGCTTATTGACTCGGACATATGTGTCCTCCAGTGTAATTCAACTAATGAGTCATTTCCTTTTCCACAGTATAACCAGGACGAGTTGCTGACACAGGGAACTAGAGTCCACAAATCAGATATTAGCCAGCTTGGTTTAAGTACTATAGGCATTCTTCCACTTTTTCACTGCTTGTGGCAATTATCCCTGATGAAATACAAACATGGTGGATACATAAAGAGTGATTGCTGGAAAAGAGAGAACGACATCAACATACCAGCATATATAAGTTTCACTCTTCAGCCTTCGTGTTAAGAGTGGATGTTTCGGAAAGGTTTACTCAATTTCCGCTTTAACGCTTCACACATGCACACAGTGAGTACTCTTTACAGCCACTTTCTTGTACTGTTAAGCACCGAGCAGCTTCATTAGTGAAGTTTGGGTCGAAATTAACCGCAGCTCATTAAAGTTTGTCTCCGGCGAATGAATCAAGCAGCCTGCAGTATTCAGTCTTCATCTGTTCTCAAACTTTGTCCCTGCTGAACGAGACAGACTCACTTGGACCATGAAGAACTTAAATTAAACTAGAACTAATTCCCCGTCTCCAATAGAGCCGTTGGAGGAGTTATTTTGGCCACCCATGGTTCCTGAGGTAAAAGTCCCATTTATTTTCTGCACAGACAATGGCTCTGGTACAAGTGATCAACAATAAGAGCAGTTTAAAGGCTTAGATCACCAATACAGAGAAAATCTGCATCAGAAAATTCCTGATTCTTTCATCAGAAGTCAGACATACAAGCCTGTGTGTGTAAAACATTAAGCAGAGAAGCTAACAAACACTTTTCAAGTGCATATGAGTACATCTCCCCAAGCTTGAGATTACATTTGGTGCGATGATTCTGTAAGATGTAACAGAACAACAGCCAGAAGCTAAAAATTGAATTGAATTTGCTGCCGCTATGATTCAGGCCCCCTCTCCATAGCAACAGTGGCTGAGGCTCATTGTAGTACTTAGAGATAGAAAAACATCTCTTAGGAGTGATATAATAATTAAGTGTTGGCCATAACCCAAAACAATAGAATTATTGCATTATCCAGGAGATCCCTGGGTGTCTATGTGAAAGGACAATGAGGATGTGATTAATAAATATATATAAAAATCCACAGTGGATAAAAATACTGCTGTAATCTGCATCTCTTCCCACTTCACATTACTGCAATACAGCATCCAGCTCCTGATTGGATGCATGCTATTATACATAATGTGACAGTCTAAAATTGATACAAATAGCGAAAAATAATTATGAAATATTTCTGGTTGTTTAAGTTTGAAGACTGTCTCACCTCTGAAATGTGCTCTTTTCCAATGCCAAGCACACCCAACAGTAATGTCAGGGTGTACTGACTCATCCTGACACATACATAGATTTTTGGGGGATTAAGTAGCTTTTGATGAACAGCGATCAAAATGTATTGCTGGTTAATGCATACTTGGTTTCTGCTTTGGTAATTTAACATCCCTTGGTAAGTGAGCGCCGCAGTTTAAGAGTAGGCTGAATACTTTGCTCGAGTACAGCAAGTGATATTTTGCGACGCTGTGAGCGTTATTCACTCACTTCAGACTACGATTTTCTACTTAGTCTGGGTTATTCAAACCATTCACCCCATAATCAAAATCCAGCCTTTCAGTCCTTAAGGCTGCCTCAACTCCCGCTGCCTTTTACCCCTCAGAGTCCTGAAACATGCGGAGCTCATCAAGAATGGGCCAAGACAAGCGGGGGCAAGGCCAGCTTTCATCCACTGCCAGTATTCATGTGCGTCCAAAATCTTTACCGATCCATTGACTCGAGCAATTAAACGTTCATCACAGTCAACCGAAACGAACCGTCAACAGCAGCCCGATCACCTCCGTCAGTCTGTGGCAGCGTTCCTAATCTTTTTAGCAGATGACGGTGGCCGGTGGTGTGGCCACAGAGAGCTCAGACCTCACTAATCTAATTTCACTTTTGTCTAACTGGGAGCTAATTGAACCCAAAGCGTGTCGTTTGTTAACCGTTGCAATCTAATAGGAAAATGATTCGGTACAGCTCAGCGAAGAGGATGAAACACTCCTCAGAGGAGAGGGGAGGTTACATGTTAAACAAACTGTGGCGCTCTGTTCATGGATACCAGATGCCTGAACTGGTCAAAGCCTGAAACAAATAATGAGAACAGTGCTCAAAGGTTTTCTTCCAATTTGGCTGCAGGAATAAAAATTTCATAACGTGGACTGATAGTCCTCCCAACAAATCAGAAACACATTTATTTTTATTTCAGTGTAGTAATGTTTGATTTTGAGATTTTTTTAATTGTCTACAACTACACAAACATTCAAGTTTTCTGCTGCAAAAAGAAGTTGACCATCGTAATGAACAGTGAATGTCATCCTCTAGTGACAATATATAATATATGAAAATACTAATGAAAGATGAAAATACTGATTCTACTGTGTGGTGCTCTGTCTAGACAAAGCTGTTGGACAATGTAAAAACTCTGCACCCAGTTCTTGCCAGGAAAATATCATATGTGCGTATATTAAACTCCTCATTCTCATATATTCTGCAGCATTACTTCCCTTTATTACTTCAGAATCTGCTGCCACTGAAATAGATGTCATGTCTTTGTACGTTTAAGTCACATTTTATACTGCAAAGCATGAGAATAATGGAGCTTATAACTCTCTCTCTGCACGACAAAGCTTATATTTCTTCTTAGGAGAAAAAAAGGAAAAAACAATACCATAGATGATAATAAATATATCCCAGCACTTTCCGTTGCCACCCCCTGAAGCTAATAGAGCCGTAGATTTTCCTTCTTTCTATGTCACGCCGTCTATTGTCAGGTTTCTAAGGCTTTCTTTGCTGACACTCTCTTGCTGGTGAGCTTGCTGAGTTTGCCCAGGATTAAAACTCTCTGAACTCATGCTTAGAGACTGGATATCCCCATGACTGCGCTGCGGCTTATGCCAGAGCGAACAGTTTGACAACATGTTACTTTACGACCGGATATGATAATTCACATCCAGAAGCGATGCACTGCCCATTTCTCTGCGCAGCAACTGTTCAGCGAGGATGTTGAATCAAGAGGTTTTTAATGGACGAGACATTTTCGTGCGTCTCTTCAATGAGGAAAATTTAATGTTTAATTAAGGGAGAAAAGACAGCCACAAACAGTAACTTTTAGAAACGGTGAGGATTGTGGAAAAAAGCTATTAAGCCTCTGTCACATCTGACTGCTCTTCAATGAAACCAGAGTGTGTTTGCCCTCAAAAATCCCTCTCCGAACACAGGAAAAAGAGTTACTGGATAAATCTTTTTTTCTCTAGTGTTGACGAGGTCACCCTAATTAGGCACCATGAGCAAAATGTTGAGACAAATCTTATTATTGCTCACTGCTGGGTCTCTAAGCTGTGGTATACATCCAGTTTCCCCCCTCTATCTTTCTGTTCAAAAAGATAAAATGCAAAAAACAAACAAACAAAAAAAAAAAAAAACATGCACTTAATCTGTGAATGTATAAGTAAGATAAACATGCTGTCGACTTGGGGAGTTGTAATCCGAACATTGTAGTAATGGACAATTGTGCATGATGCATTAAAGCACTGCATGTACGCTCGTGCATGTGTGTCTGTATGGCTGTGGATGTTTGAGCTGGTTGGTCTCAAAATTCCTCTTGAAAATGTTTAATTCTTTCATCTGTGAGCCAGCATTGTCAAAGGAAAAGAGCCTTTTGATGAGGATAATAAAGAGCATGAGATGTGTTCCTCAAAGAGAAGGCTGCACATGAAGATCAAGAGGAGGGCAGAAAATGCTGTGCATTACTGAGTGTTTCATATTTATTCAGCTACATTTAAAAATGTCACTGAAAATATTATATTAAAAAAAGAACAAGTACTTCAGAACAATAGCTTTTTATCATCCTTGCTTGTGTTTTATATGTACACAACCTGCCTGCACATGGAACTGTTTTCTTTCCACACACACACACACACACACACACACACACACACGGATGAAATATTCTGTCTGACTGAAATTGCCTGCCCAAAGTTTGCATAAGGATTGTGAGTGCAGTCCGTTCATGCATTGGATGCCCCAGATGAACGAGATACTTCCCACCTCCACATTACTGCAGAAATCAAGTTCCTGTTTTATAGTATAATATATAAATTTTAAATTTCAAAATACAGCACTATAAGCTCATACTGTATCAACAAGCAAAGTGACGGCTTTAACTTCCACTGGGAGGGTAAATATTTCCTGCAGATATGTTTAAGGACCTGGTGGCATGAGCAGAGGAGAATAAAATGATGAAATATATAATATGCCCGATAATCAGCATTTTACATACATTAAGACTGTATATGCTCAGTGCATGACAGTGAAAGCAGAGCAGCATTGAACAGAAAACAACACAAACCATTTGCAGTTTAATTCATTTTGTCAGTGTTGGCTTGTCTAAAGTTGAGTTCGATTCGTGGCTGGAACACAGATTCATCAGCACCACAGATACTCAGCACTTATCAGATACTCTGTGGTCATCAGAAGGTCCTAATCACCTCATTATCTCCAGCATGTTAAATTTGTCGCAGCAGTGACTCTGCACTGTGCATCACCTTCCACGGAGAAGGTGCACCCTGTGAAGTATATTTAGCCGTCCCAATTAGCTGACCTCGTTTTCACCACTATGGCACTGAAGGCATCTCCACCACTGTTTACATCACTGCTCTGTCACTGATCAAAGATTAAACCTGCATAAATTAACAGCTAATAAAACACCCACATCCCACTGACATCTAATATTTCTTGCATCAGTGCAAAACTTTGCAAGAGGAGGAGATACTGGTAATTTATTTTGTCTTTAAACAAACATTCTGAATCCTATGTTGCAATTTCTTTCCAAATTCACTTACATATGAGTACAGAAAGAATGATAGTAAAGCCATTATTTTAATTTTCATGTTTAAAAATGTGAAACATTTGGACCTATAGTTACTTACTGGTATAGGAAACATTGGCCTCAATTAGCCTTTTAATTAAGAACTTAAAAAATAGACTAAATGGTATTATGGGTGGACAAATGAAAGAGGACGATGATCTGATATTTAACAAAACATCATCAGAGGCCCAGTGCACCAGCAAAATGATGAATCAGTTTAACACACACACACACGTCACCGTGGTGATGATCATCAGCAGTCCAGTCACAGCTAACAGAACTGACTGTTAGATATCTCACCCTCTCCAACACTCCTGTTCTCACCAAAGGGAGAAGGCCTCTGGACTTTGAGGCTTTTATGTAAAACTGATCTGTCACCAGTTGGCGAGACAGCGTAAAGCCGCCACCCCTTCCGTCAGAGCAACCTGAGCACATCTGTCACTGATAATAGCTGCTGCACGGCTGCATGTTGACCTTACATCATATCTGCAAAAAAAAAAAAAAAAGCAAACATGGTGTCTTGTCTGTGCCTCCTGGAAAAACATGACAAAAATAACTCGGTAGGGTTTTTCAAACTAGTAAGACATGTTGCAGGTATAGGTTAAGCAAGTGCAGCTGCCACATTTGGAAGAAATCCCAAGACATTCTGTATTACAACATTACATTTTCTGCCTTTGACACCAAATGAAAACATAGTGCAAATTGTGTTGTTTGGTTTGCTAGATAAGTGTCACTAAAAAAGTCTCATGAAAGTTTTATTCCCATTAAAGAAAGCGTTTTTTTGTTTTTGTAACCACCCTAAGGCTTCTTTGGGTTCAATATTTACATTTCAAATATTTAAAATATTCACTTTCAGCATATTTCATTTGTCTTGTGATACCTGCTCCTTGTAATAAAGTCATAATTCATGTTTTAATAGTTACATAAAGCCAACTCAAGCTTTTTTGCAGATAGATGACAGTACTGATACTCCTGTTATGTCTGCTACCTAAGTATGTTGCTACAGTTGGTTAGCTTAGCTTAGCATAGAGCCAAAAAAACAGGCAGCCTTACTCTTTAAGGTCCCTGCATACCAGCACCTCTGAAGCTCACTATTTTCCATGACAGAATGATTCATTGTCATCATCACACTATTCTGAATTGTTATCATCACCAAAAATATTGAATGAATTAGCTTGTTTCTGCTTCCTCCCAGGCAACAGGCAATTCCAGCATGTGAAAAAAAAAATCACGTTTCAGCTCTCCTGGGTGATCTCAATACTTTCTTCCTCTCTGTCTTACACTGCTGAAGGTGAAATAAGGGCAACACAAAGATGCTTGCGAAACCAAAATCAAAGCCGCCTTCTTAAAACACTCGCGTACTATCAGATTCTTTCTTTATTAAGTATTTGCTCTCCTATCATCGTACCTGAGAAATAGAAAACGGACAGAGACGCTTCTGACTTGAGGCTCTGACACAAGAGACAATTTGGAGACTTTCATCTTTTCTTCTCATCTCAATTAACACGCTGTTTAGCCCTCAGCTGAATTCCTATTCGCACATTTCCCAAAGGATTTCTTTAGGTGAAAGGATTATAAAAGACCCGATGTGCTTCACCCGGCTGGAACCTGCACCACTTAAGGAAAGCAAAATATTTATCAATACCCTATAAAATTTATGGAGCGTGGGCAATGTTTCATAACTTCTAAGAGATTTGTCTGCAGCCCATAAAGGCTTGATCTGGTTTCATTCCCTCTGTAGACGGTTGCCAGGGTAACATATTTCAGCCATGTTCCCTCACTACACTGCAGAAAAAAAAAATCACCTTGGCACATCATTTCAAGTAGTGTTGAGGCTTCTGAATGTCATTTTTTTGTGAAGAAATCAACCAAAGGTTGCATCTCCGCTCTACTTGTCTCTCAAAATCTCCATAGATACTACATGTGAAAAGATTTGTTTTAAATGAGTCAGTATGACGGAACAAACTTATGTCTGCAAATCTCATCATTAGCGAATCCTTTCACTGGTGTGATACATGGCGCGCATGCATTGCGGCACCGTGGGGCCGTTGCCGGGGTGATCGCTCTCAGTCACGCTCTTGAGTGGCCGGTAGGAAGACTTCTGGGAGGTGTCACTATGGGCCAGCGAGGCGCACTGGGAAGTGTTTTTGTCTGCCTTTGAGCAGCTCTTCCGGCAGCTGGTTTCTAGAAGAACAGTGCGGCTCAGTTCCTATCAACTTCTGACCCCCCCCACTTCTCATCTCCCATCCTATTTCTCTCTGTCTCCTTCTCTCGTTCTCCCTCTCCTTTTGTTCGCTGACCTGTTTCCTGGAGGCTTTCTGACGGCTGGGGATGGAGGAAGGAGCTTGGAGCTCAAGAGCTCTCTAAACCAAAGGCCCGATCTGCGATCATTGGAGAGCGCCCCCGATGTCGCAGTCGTTATTTCAGCTCTGCCTTTTTGTTGTTATCTCTGCATTTTCAAGCAGTTCACAAGTTGCTGAAGAGGGTGGGTGGGGGGGAAGTGACTGCGCGCAGAGCCTCGAAAGCTGCCTGAGCGGCTAGTTATTGATTAAGACCGCTGACGAGAGTAGCTACATCACCTGCCGCTGACGAACAATGCACAATACACTTGCCAGCATCTCTCCTGTGAATTCTGAATCAATTTAAGGTTTACAACAGCTCCACTGATTTCATACATCAAAGTCGGTTTATTATTCATGATTAGATCACTTCAGCCGGTGAAAATGGTCGTATAATTCGGTGCCACTGGAGGAGCTTCTTCAAGTCTGACAACATAACCCAATTGGTGTCAGCGGGGTTATCCATCTCTCTAGTTTGGAAAAGTCTTTTACAATGTTCTCTACAACAAACTCTGACAAAAAGATGCCATCAAGTTACATTGGTGTAAGATCCAGGGTTTTGGGAGCCCAGCCAATAACAAGTTGATCTACTTCTGTTTTTGAATGGATTTTATTGTGAAATTCTGAATTATTTTAATATAATGGTACAAGAGGATTAACAAAACAGTGATATCTGCTATGTTAGCTATCGAAGGGCCACAAGTGAACTCACATATTTTGTCTCAATGTAACCTCGTCTACTGTACACGAGCTAAGGCAATGGTCATGTACTTTCAATTTAGGCCAAATCAGAAGATATAGTTTCGCTCAGGGAGGATTTAAGTGACACGGACAACAGTTTGAAAAAAAGTAACAAAGTAAACTTTATTGGCAGGAAGCCACTCTTCAATACTTCAACTGAAATCGTTCAGCTATGACTGAACATATATATATGTATATATATATATATATATGTACTTCTCTATATATGAAGATAAGTAATGAATTTGAAATGTACAAAATAACAACCTCACAAATAAGCGAATTCACAATACAGAAAGACAATACGATGTAAAGTACAAACAAAACAAGGAAATAGAAAGATGGGTTCGCAATGACTCACAAAACACAGTCTAATAAAGTCCAAAAAATAAAGTCAGTAGTCCAGATTTGTCATTGTCCATATCCAGTGTGGACGTGTTTTAGTCTTTCAACGTATGATTGTGTAATTGTTTATGTGAATGTTCCTCTCACTGTTCATCTACCCGGGTAGTGTGATTTTAGTTCTTATCTGTATGAAGTGATAGATGTTGCTTTCTCCAGATGCATGATGAAACTGCAGCCGACGTCACACCCTCCACGTGTGTAAGCCGGTGACCTGCTCATGTCTCTCTGGCTCGCCATCACAACAACTCATCCAAAAAAAACCCAACCTGTATAGAGCAGTAGTTTTATAGCAATTATTAATCTCTTATCTCGTATCATTTATCTAAATTAACTGTACAGTATTTATTCTCTTTTTAAATCTTAAATCTTAAAACGTAAACTGTTTACTTCGACAATGTATCATATACAGCTATAAAAAGTGAATTTTTAAACAGCCAACACACAAAATAGTGTGCATATGAATTATTATAAATGTTTTTCTCGACTTTTCGCAGCACATAGTGTACAATCTATGAATTACACCACATTCAAATCATGTTTGAGAATGATTAACTGAATTATTATCTCTCAACAACTCAAGTGTACACTCTTATATACTCTCTTATATGTCTTAGAAACATAATGATATAAAACAATAACATAGTAAAAAAATAATTAATTAGTAATAAGTAATTAGACATGGTTGGCAGCAGCTAGCACAATATGCTAAATGCTAATGCTTACTACTCACCGGAGTTTTCCTTCGATAAAAACACAATAACCCGGCGATGTCCGGCAACCCAAAAACCTCCTCAAGGGCGCGGATACCTTCCGGAACAATTAACTCAAAACAAAATAAAGTTGTAACCACTCTTTCTCTTACTTTTTAAACCTTAACTCACTCTCTGTCAGCTGTAGTGTCTCTGTTCTCATCAGCATCGGTGCAGGAAAAAAAAACGAGTAGAGAAAAAAACACACAAGGGAACTAAAAGCGCACCCTGCTGGTGGAAATAATGAACTGCAACAACAACTACAAACTCATTCAGACTGTACAACTTAACACTGTTAAGATGGACAAATTGAGGACTAGGCTGTGTGTGTAACTAATGGGCGTTACATTGAGATGTTGCAGATTGTTTAAAGTTACTGTTGTTTTTGTTTTTCACGTTATTAAAATGTATAGTGGAAATTATCTCCACATACATAAATAAGGTGGTATTGCTCTTTTCCAGTCTTAAAGAATCACTTTTTTGGCTAACTTCCCATCATGCAGGGGGGAGGTGATAAATTGTCCTCTGAACTATTGAAAACTGTTCTGTTTTAAATCTGTCTCTCGCCAGCCCCCTGAAGTTATGAAAGTTCAATAAAATGTTTTTAATAAATCAGCAGTGCGAGTTGTGGTGTAGTTTATGATCTCTCAAAAAGGTAAATGAAAATTGCAACCTGTGGCCCATAAAAGCTAATTTGAAGCTTATTAATGATACTTATATGTTTCAGTCTTATTTTTATATTTTCTACCTTAAAAAAACACAAGACTAAAGATTCAGTAGTCCTTTGTGTCTTAGAGAAACACTATGTTGTTTTGCAAGATCCATCCCACTAAGCACAATGCAGAAATCTTCAGCCATATTGATTCTGCAAAGTCGGCCAATACATCACATCTCCGTCCGCATTTCATCTGCCTCCTGTAATAAAACACATCGTATGTCCACTGACCTTTAGCAGAAATACCAAAGCAGACTTTGGATCTGCTGTTATATGTTCTAATGATCGTGGAACCTGCCAGAGCAAAATTAGTTACATCTATAAAAACACAGCTTCATCCAGCATCTGAGGGAGCAGCTGCCATAGCAACCAGACCCTCAATGTTTGCCGAAGATGAATAAGGACCAACTGAGAGGGCAAAGCAAAGAGACATTAACGCACATGATCCCGCGTTTGATGGTTTCCCATGTTTTCAGGTTCAAGTCACAGCTTGCATAGATTTTCTAAACCCTTTATTCTTTCGTCTTTCTTTCATGTTTCATATTCTTTTACCACACCCATATATTTTTGGCCCTTTGGCCCTTTTCTATCTCTCATTAGAGAAACTAAAAGGGAAGAATAATGGGGTTGTGAGACGCCCCATCAAAGACAAGTTGCCACCTTCACCTCTCCAGGTCGCTCAAGATGACCTCAAACCTTTCATCAGCTCATAATCTCCAACCCTGACTCGTTCCCTCATCCATGACCCTGCGTTCATCACCGTGTCCCTGACATTCACACAGTCCATCCATCCATCACTTCAACACCTGAGTTAATACATTCAGATACTTTCAACAGTGCAAGCACAACATCTGTCTCTGTTCACTTCAATTCTCTCTGGTCATTGTGTCACATTAGGTTGACTTAAATCATCCAGTACATTGTGCTGTGCTACCACAATACACAAATAAAAGCTGGCCAAAAAATTCATTAATAGATAAATAAAATGCAAAGGAGGAATTAGAAGTACTTTTATAGCTCATATGGAAAATTCTGCAAGATTTACACAGCGATAATGAACATGACATGAGTTTATTTTATTTTTTGCGTAAATACTGATTTCATTAATTTTTCTGAGCAAGGTTAGCTTTCAATTAATAAAAGTCAACATTTCTCACAAAAATGTTGAATTTTTAGCACAACATCTTAAATGGAAACGTGAGTGGGAGCAAATTCAGAAAACATGGGAGAAGTGGAGGTCAAGAAATTAAGGTGAAATGTAAGTTCCTGGCCTCTCCTGAAATTTTGATTTCACAGTACAATACAATCTTATGCCATAAGATGCAATGATTCTGTCTCTGGTGTCAGAGGATACGACATAATTAGAGATTTCTGAATGTGAAGACTAGATGATGAGATGCACACTAGCTGTTATTTGCATGAAACATCCTTCTGAGAGGAAGACGGCAACTCATATTTTTATCATACACAGTGCTCCCTTGTGCTGTTTAAAACACTTCTGACACTGTGTCTTTGTTAAAGCTTACACACTTTGAATAAGTGTCAGTAAAAAGTCTCGTCGAAAAAGATGGAGATTACACAACAACAGCACTTCAAAAAGGAAGCAAACAGACCTGTGACCTTCCGGAGGACTCAGGTTTCAACAATAAAAGGAGCATTAAAAAGTAAAATTGAGGTTGCAAATGTGGCCCTTTCATGGGGTTTGATGTCTTCCTGACTGAGTGGGATTTTCATGCAAATCTGACTATTTCTGACAAACAGGCCTGTTACACAGAAGGCTGCTTTGTTTGCTTTGCTCTGTGCAGGCACTACACAAAACAGAACCTGTTATGTTGACAGAACACTGGACCGTGACGTACGGATATTTCCTCGACAGTAATCTTTCTGCATGGCTGAAAAGTAAATAGCATGTACAGTATAGCAGTGTATTGAGGTATTAAATGTGATTAGGATAGTAATGCTGTAAAAATTGAGGATTACAGACGGTTTTACTCTTGAGTGGTATTTTCCTAACTGTTCGTTCAGACTTTCCTTGATTGAGCAGCTTATTGTGAGTGAGTTGGTGATAAACTTAGAGAAATATCTACAGTGGAGTCTGGAAAATGAAGCTGTAATAAGTTGGCATCATGATTGGGTTATTGGAGTCCTCCATTGTCTAGATAGCTTCCCTTGTCCGTGTTCTAATGTCTTTAGTTGCTATTTTATTCAGTTGGAGCAGAGATCAACCTGTAAAAATACACTTAAATGAACTTGTGTTATATCCACCTGGTTATCAGACCAGGGATGGAAAAAAATATCACAACATCCACCATATTGATTGGCACAAAGTTTTGCAGAGCCATTCATGGTTCCTGGATGATAAATCTTAATGACTTGATCCTGACTCTTCCTCTTCCTCCAAAGCAAGGTTGAGATCTATGTTTTTTAGTTCTCTGTCTCAAAAACTATTGATGAAATCTGGCTCACACTACAGGTGGGCCTGTTCCAATATTTCAAGCAAGGATTATTGTGACGAAACATTATGAAGTAAATGGTAAATCACCATATCATCAAACTACTGCTACTGTTAAAATGCAGAAAATGACTTTATACTGATTCCACACTTCCACACATCATCAAACCTATCAGACTAAATGATGAACTGTTTCCAGCTGGCCACTTGCACCACCTGCCAGTCTGCACACCGTCTCTGGAAAACCTCCAATAACCTGGAAAACCTCACAATAACCCTCGCCAGACCTTAAGTTGAGCCATTCATGCTAAAAAAAAAAACAGCCTCCTGGAACATCTCTAGTTCAGGCACTTACAGTGCTAAAGGGATTATTTCTTATAACTCTGGCAACCCCTTGACTATTGTATCATCATCAGGCCAAAATGAGCTGAATATATTTATCCAGTACTTCAGTTTATGACCATATATCGACAAAACAAATGACACTGCCATCAGCCTCAGCTGTAACTGGCTTTCAGTGCTAATGGTGAACATTACACCTGCCAGCATGTTAGCATTGTCATTGCTGGTGAGTTTACCTAGATTTTGCTGTCTTGCTTTTTCTGTAACATGAACTACATTTGTTAAGAGCCACAGGTCTGAAAACTGTGTGTCCATCACCCAAAATGCATTTAGGCAGAGCAAAGGGAGAATAAAAGGTCAGAATTTGGGTGTATTTTATTGAATGAAACACGATTACTTTGACTTCCCCCTGGCGAGCTGGTGGAATCAGAAAATATCAGAAAATTTATGCAGCTGCCCTCTTTTTCCCAGTGTTTCTCCTGCTGTTTTATCACAGCAGGGGGGATGTGGAGCTGCTAAGAGGTGTGAGGACTGTTTTTTTTTTTCAATTTGTGTCATTTGGAAATGTTTGTCCTGGACTTGACTGGTCTCAACAACAAACCCTGATGTTCCAGACTCAGAGCCTGTATATGGACAGCCTTCCTCTTGTCTGCTTCAGGAGCATCAGTCTCTCGTCTAGGTTTAGTTTCACTGTGCTGAAATAGGAGATGACAGCCGGGAACAGTGTGGCGCTGCCTCTTGCTTGTTGCATCAGTGTGTGAGCGGCTGAATTTATCTGCTCTGAGTGTGTGTGTCTGTTTGTTAGTCCTCCCTTTCAGACACCTGTTACAAACAGTGGTCTCACCTGTCAGCAGGCAGGGTGCTGACCTAGCTTTTTGTGGGTGCTGAAGTGCTATCTCTCTCTGCCTCATCATCTTTCACACTTATTTGTTTTCTTATCTCTCTCTAATTGTCTGTGTCATCGTCCTTTCAGGTTTGTCCGAGCAACTATTACATTCTTGGCCGTCCTTATCGCTGATCCCACTTTGAATCAAATTTATTGTCGGGTATTTGACCTTATCTGAGCACATCAGGTTGACACCTTTTTTTTTTTATACAAAGCACTGTATTGTTTTGTAATTGAATCAACTACTGCTCTTATAGAAAACCTGAGGATTAAGTGCTTTCCTAACAAAATTGTTAGAGATGAGCGTGAAAACATTGTCAGTGTTTTTCATCCATTGCTAATTTGGAAATAAAAGCTTCCTGGAAAGTCATCATAAAATGCTCCTTTGGTCTCTGAGTGGTCGAGCCAGTATATGTTTTTGACTGAAAGCCAAGCTGTCAGGGCCGATGAGATCCAATGTAAACACATTTTGTGGCTAATTGTAGTTTACAAGCCAAGAACAGACAGTATGTCTGTCTGCAAAAGAAATAATGTGAGTGGCAAAATGTAGAGAAGTTCTCTGTCCCTACGCAGAGTCAGTGTTATTCTGATTCGTTTTTCTGGCTAATGTACAGAAAAAAAATTACCAAGATGGGACCAAAAGAAGTTAAACTAAATATATTAAAAAAATCAAGACAGATGTGAAAAAGAGGGTGGAGTTTTGTTATTTTCGGGCATCATTTTGCTCTTTTAGCTCACAGGTGTAAATAGTGCTGTACTCTTATTCTGGGAAAACACTGTTTTTATAATCATTCTGCTACCTTTGCTCCTGTTGTTCTTTTTATCTGTCTCTGAAATGCTTTAACAATATCCCTGCAAATCAGGGATGGATCACTCTCATTCCTTTATACCTCTGCCCGGATAACAAGCCAAAAACTATACAAAAAAGCCCATAAAAAGCAGAAAAATAGAAAAACAGCCTGCAAAATAAAAAGCTTCCTGACACAAACACAAGGTAACATTTACATAAAAAAAACAGAAAACTGTCCTGTTTCCAGTTCCTGAGCTCCCTGGAGATGCCACTGAATCCATCTCTGAGTGACCCGTGAGAAAGGGCAGATCAAACAAACCACCCACAGACTGTGGCCTTACAGGACTTCACGTGGTGAACCACCCAAGGCTCCTTTAATGGAGACAAACACCATCACAGAGACAGGCGGTCGGGAAGCTGGACTGGGACCGCGCTGAAAACCCAGTCTCCCCGTGAGAGATTGCTCTGAAACACTCAAAACGTCTGTCACTCATTTGTGATAATAATAAACAGCTTTCTGAGTGGCTTAACAGCTGAATCCACACAGCTCAGGTATTCTGATCTGAAGGATGCTGAAAGTCATTCTGGGAAATGTAGGAGTCGACCGGGCAGTTTAACAGTAACAAAATAACAGGAATGCAATGACCGTTTCATGGTGTTCACGTGTCTCGCAAAATATGTCCTGTATGAACAAGGAACATGATAAGTGTAGTATCAGTTTCACAGCTTGCACCTTTTGATGCATGAAAACGTTTCTGCACGATTGTGGAAAATGCAACCGACAAGCCAACAGCTGCTGAGACGCGCTGGCTTCGGTCCAGATGAGACCTTTTGTTCAGGCAGGCGGACCATCAGGGAACAAGTTCTTACACGAGTACAATAGCGCTTGTCTGCAAAAACAGACATTGCTTAACAGCACCGCTGACAATATAAAGGGGATCAAAGCTCTAAATGAAGTGGACAAAGTGAGCTTCGGTAAAAAAAAAAAAACAGACAGGGCTGAGGAGAAGGAGCGGACCTGAAAGAAAATGTATTCATTAGGCCTCCGTGTTGATTCACTGGGCTGTTTGGAGGCACGACACTGTAGATTTTACAGAGTCGTTCTTTAACAAAAGGTTAAGCAGCTGAGAAAACACTTTACGTGAGTCAACATTACACAGACTGAGACGGAGAATGAATTAATCTTCTTAATTATGAAATTTAAAATGATTATCACTCGAGATGTCAGTGGACACTGCACCCTGAACTTGGAATTAATGTCCATTTTGTGAATTAAGTAAAGTATCACTAGTTGAACATCCTTACTGTTGGGTAACACCGCAGGTAAACAGCTCCTCTGCTGTCATAAAACAGGCAGTTTTTCCCTGATTGCGTCCATCTTTAGCCAGAGTCGTCCTGCCCTTTTTAAAGGACACGGCCGGCCTAAAGACAGACTCACATTTACATTACATTTGCATTTTGCTCAGTGAGACATAACATTAAATGTACGGAGAGCACAGGAACGCATCTGTCTGCTCCTCGCTGCACTCTCGCTCTGCTTATCACCCTGTGAAGTCATTCCTGCTCCGTCCTGTCGTTTTCATTCATCATTTCCAGTTTCTTTATCTTCGTCTCTCTCTCATCCACACACACTCTCTCTTTCTCTTTCTCTGCACACACACACACTTAAATCCTAATAAGTTTGACAAGAACACCCTGTAAGACCAGACAAGGCAACCGGATCAAATCTTAATCACTGCTATGATGGGAGGGACAGATTCTGCTCTATGCATGCTAATGAGCATCCCTCCTGCAGCAGAAAAGGGTATTTTGTGAATTAAAGGAAATTTTAATCATTGTCAGTGAAGTAAACTTCCCAGTGACTACATAAATATTTCATTGTCCAATTATTTGCTTTTTTTTTTAGTTAATGCATTCATTTTTTTACATTTCACTTTTATTTTGTAGAATAAAAAAAATAAATCAGATTATCCATTCAAATCTGCTGATGATGACCATTACGTAGCTAAAAGCCACAATTTTGGCAAAATGTATTATGGTGAATTGAAATAAACTCTAAATCAGACTAAGTTTACTTCAACATAGAAACAATAAAGATAAGAATACACAAATATACAAGAAGTTTTTGATCAGCTTTGAACAAAAAGTCTCACAATCCTGTGAGCTTTTAAGGAAATCTGTTCATTCATTTTATGTCAAAAACATTTTAATTAATTGGTATTTAAATGGAAGCTTAAATCTGTCTATCTGCTTATATTTTATGTATCTTTAAGCTGCAATCGAATTGAGAAGATGGATGAGCGCCCACAAAACTCCACGCAGCTTTATGGATGCAGCAGTGAAATGACGCTCTTCATCATATTGGTGATGAGCTCTAGATGACAGCTGATCTATAATCATTCTTGCTACCCTGCATCTCCACAACACAGTGCCTGACTCTCGTGATAGATTTAGCCTCTTCTACAGCGACGGCCCCGCTCTAAAAACCGGTTCTAATGTTGAAACAGTGAGGGTGAATGGCGTCATCGGTGCCGATGCCATCGTGACTGTGCGAGCTGTTGGAGCTCGATGAAAGGACGTAGAGGAACCAAGGAGCTGTTTTTGTTTTTCGGACAAAAGATATGGGAGGGAGACATCTGGGTAGAGAGGCAAAGATAACGCCTCGGTTACATCTTTTTCAGATAAAGATCTGTGCTGTGAGGGCACAATCTCTGGATCGTTATTTGCCAGAGAGATGCAAAGAAATCAGTCTTTTGTGGCACCGAAGGACTGCATTTATAAAGAGCTTCTCTACTTTAACAGACAACGCTTCTCATTCACCTATTCACACAATTATACACGGATGACGAAGGAGTTGCCATGCAAGACGCTGGTCAGGGACACTTTGACACAATAAATATGGCTAAATGAATGAATGAGTGAATAAGTAACTAAATACTGAGTGAGAGGAAAAAAAGGAAATCTGTTCTAAAGCCAGTTTTCTGTGCAACATGCTTGCTCGGTTGACGAATGGGACCCTCCACCTGGCAATGAAAACCTATTAGATGACTGTGTATTGCATCACCCCATCCTTAGTTAGCTCTGGGTTGGAAAAAATATAAATTGAAGCAATAACTGGCAGGATTTTACAGTCATCTACAGTTTCACTCTGAACCAGAGAGTTTCAAATACCACTATTGAAGATGAAGGCATGAGTTCTGTTATAAATTTTAACCATCTGACGTTAAATGGCATTTATGATCAACAAGCTGTGTTTCATTTGAGACTCTACAGAACATTAATAGTGACTGTATATGCATGCCTATGCATATTAAATGCAAAACAAAACAACCCTACAACAACAACAACCAAAGGGTGAAACAGATAAGCTGAAACTGAGGATGAAAATTTATTCTTGACCTTGGGAATGCAAGTTTAAAATAAACCTAATTCAGGCTCTACTCACAAGCTTTTCCTAGGGTTTAAGTGAAACATATTATGTCAAACACAGGAAATGGCAATGTAATTTGTCTTTAAAACCTAAATTCAATAGTTTAGGTTATCTGTCTTTCTGCCATGAAACAAAGAAACCCATCAAACCCCGATTCCCTTAAAGCCAGGAGAAAACCAACACAAGTCATCAGACAGATTCTGTGAAATTTAAACTGTCCTGTCAGTCCGCTTAGTAAATAAATAATCATTTTAAATTCCTATTCCAGCTAAAACATGGTAGTGAGTTTTGAGATGTAACAGCCACCGTCGCTGAGGGACAAAAAAAGGTTTGCTTCCCTCCTCGCTCAGGGCAAAGACGCATCTGAACCACCTGCCTCAGAGGCACCGAGCAGACGAAGTCGCTGGATGTGACACACGAGCCGACATCCAGCTGAGAGCCTTAAAATCATACTGTAACCGATGCTATCTCAGTCTTGTGTTTTTTGAGGACAGAGTGATAAGGGCTTGGTTGGGGGCTGTATTCAGGGCAAGTGAAGATCCACAGAGGGTTCTTTAGCCTCATTTTCTGACCGGCCAGCTCCCAGGCCTATTTAATATTTCACAGCTCCTTCTGAAACGGAGAATGCACTTAATTAAGTGTGAACAATAAATTGGCTATAACCGATGCTCTGCTGCACATATACGGTCGGTTTTGGCTTTTGATCATGCGGCGGGGTCCCTGAATGTGTGCATCCCTGAGATACTATGTGCATGTAGATGCATGAAATTACAGTATGACGTGATTCGACCGTGACAAACTAGAACTTTGAAGTGTTAAATCGCCGGCCGGCTGTCAGTGACCTCAAACTGCTCCGCTGCTCTCAAAAGAGGGAGAGAGGTCTGCTTTGAAAGAAAAAAAAGATCAGAAAAAAAAAGAAACAGTAGTTGAATTTTACAGGCAAACACACCAACACAGCCAAGTGCCAGAATTTAAACCATATGTAGGGAAAGGTCCCCTAAGCGTACACTGCCACTTATTATTAATTGGTTATGTCTATTTTGGTGTACATAATTCACTGTTTTGCAATGTCACCCTGAATGGCTTTCAATAATCCTCTGCTGCAGTTGGGTAGGTGGTTTGTCTAATTAAAAAAGAAAAAAGGTGTGAATTGAGAGAGGATGATGCTGTGATGCGTGTCTCAGTACAAGTAACACAAAACTTGTCAGAAAAGGTGTTATATTTTCACCGCTAGCTGCACCTACACTGCATTTTAAAGACTGATTTCTGGACATTTATGCAACATGTTTAGACTTTAGAGAGTGGACATTTATGCTTATCTTCACCAGTAGCCGAGCTCTTGAAAACACTTAATCATACATTTCCCATAATGCAATTCAGTAGCCAAGCTGAGTAAACGCTGATTACATCACCAATGAATCTACTACATTCATTAAAGGTGAGAAGATCATTAAATGTGTTATTGATCAGAACCAAAAGTTCTTCTCATTAATAGATGATCACTGACCTATAAAGCACCACTGAACTATTAGGACTTCTAAAACCTTTATAAGTAAATATATTATCTGGATATTGAAAAATGCAAAGCCAAACAATAACATGGTCCCAGGAATCCAACCACCATCATAAATATCTATTATTTTTTAGGAGGTGTTTTAAGGTGCATTAGTCATTTAACCACGGGGGGTCTCAGAGTTGGCTCTATTTCTAGGAAGTTTGAACAAGAATCTTTTAAATTTATTGCACTGAGTGGACAGCACACCAATACAACTGCACACACACACTCACACAATCGCAACGACTCCCCTGGTCTTGGCAGCAGATGCGAGCCTGTCCAGATGAACTGTTATTGATGGAGGAATGTATCATCCTCCCTCCCACCGTCTCTGACACACTGCATTGATGAAGTGTGTTGCTGCACAGGCCAAGTACAATCAGAGTGTAATATGTCTGCGGGGCACAGACCCATATGTTCAGAGTCTTATTTCATACTCTGAAATCACTTCTTTACTGTATCCAGCATGGACATGAACACCCAGTATGCTTTCTCAGACCAATTAAGGACACAATTGATTGGTTTATGACATAAGTCAGCACATATCTGATTGAACTTTGACTTAAAAGTTGTCAATACTTCGCTCCAAGCACAGTTTAGTCAGGACACAAAGATAGATTAAGTACCTCTGTTCATAATTGGTATAAAAAAATAAAAAAGGGTCCCTTCCTGTTTTAGGAAGCCAGACTGTAAGGGCGAATTTGTCACTCAGCTCCTATAGTCTTCTTCTTCACTTAGCTTCACATTTTTCCTTTCTTTCCACTCTTCATTAAAGACAACTGTGCCTTTGCTGGATCCAAAATGAAAGCTCGCAGCAGCAGCTCCTTGGTAATGGAGTATGTGAGGAGTCCTGGAGCTCGACGGAAAGCGCACAAGAACCTGCAGTTATGATGTTTTAGCTTCCAATGTGCCGCGTCAGCTTCAATATTTCTCCTTTTATTCTCCGCCGTGTGCTGTCTCGTAAAGTGCATTTTAACAAAAGGCAGAGTGATGGTTTTAATGCACTATAATTACACATGGAAGTGGATTGTGAGGCAGGCTGCCATCTACCGGCTTAAAAGCAAAAGCCCCCCCCGCCCCTGCCACCACCCATCACCTCCTCCCAGCTTCCCCCCTCCCCACTCCTACTCCTAACTCCCACTCAAGTGGTCGATCATCGATTATAGGAGTCCATGCACACACACACACACACACACACTTTGGAAACACCAAAGGCATGCACGTGCACAGCCTTGGTGCTCTGTTGAGGGACAACCCCCCCCCCAGCGTGACGGTCGTTCAGTCAGCTCCACATCACATATCAAATCAACATGCATCCATTTGTTTTGCTAGTAACCACACGCAGTCAAACATGAGCCCAACAATAGCTGAACCCAAGCTGTTGAGGTGGAGGTGAAGCGGCCTCACAGTTTGTCACCCCACCAGTCTGAAATATCACAGGTGTCAACTGCGTAGCATCATGAGGAAACTCCATTCATTCAATCACATGCACACTAAATACTTTCCCTTACCAAAATAAAAGACCAAAACATTTAGAAACATTGCAGGACATTCATTTCACCAGAACTCTGAGCTTATGTGTTTTGTTTAGCATTCAAGCTCATTTATAGCAGGATATGTGGAAACCAGCAGACGTAATTTGTGGAATATACATAAAACAATTCTCTAAAACTTTTCCATGCAGTTCTTAGTGTTTGCTTCATGAACTCCCTCTGCCTTCTCGAGCATGTCCAGAATCAAATCATCACACCAAAGTCATTAATTACGTGTCACGACAATCTCAAAGACTGACTTAAAACCCAAAGCAGCAGAGTTAAATTTGGTAGTCATGTTGGGATAACTCCAATTTTTATCACAACTGATTAAGATAACCAAGTTAGGAGTTTACAAGCAGCTGTCTGCAAAAGTTTGCAGCTAATCTACTCCATCCAGTCAATGTTCATGTAACACCAAACACAGGATTGGGATAGAAAGAAGCACATTGAGGGGAAAAACATACATAAATACCTATTTGATATATCAATGTTCAAATGCATATGTGAGACGTCAAGCAGCGATAAAACAGGGCATGCATAACGTGGAGAGGAGACAATAGTTGGATTACTGACAAAAGTAAATAAGAAGGCACTATTTCCTTCTCATCCACTGAGAAAAGGAGGTTTATTTGCAGGATGAATGTTCAGTGTGGTTGGTCTTCTCCAAACAAACGGAATCAGGTGACATCTGTGCGCCTGAGCACCCTCACGGTCTCCGGCTGTGAAGTGTCGGACGCGTCCAGCCCCCTCCAGCAGGAAGCTTTTATATGGTAATGAAATCGATTGGACGGCAGCGCGCACCAATCACAGGCGTTTGATTTATGTGTAAGGAGACTGTTGAGAGGAGTAGTCGCCTGGCAACCGCCTAATGAAATGAAGGAGCTGCTGGTTATTAAAAAAAATTAAAAAAAATAAATAAAAATGGTGCTATATATTTTTTTATATAAGGAAACAGTGGGGATGTTTGGATGGGAGATGGTTCAGAGCGATTCCTCCCTGCAAACTCTCGTTTTTTATGAAGTGATAGGAGTTGGATGGCTGCTTTGACTCAACAGTCGTGATTTAAAAAGCTTTTTTTTCGTAAGTGACTGGCAGTCATTTGTCGTCGTGTCCTGTTAATCCTCAGTGCGCGTTAAACTGCTGTAAGGTGCGACGCTCCTTCATCCGTGTGAATCTGTGCGTTTTTTTTAATAAGGAGCCAACAACAATGGATGCTCAGCGCTCCTCTGAGCCGGGAGAAGACGTGACATCGCTGAAAAAAATGCATCAATGCAAGTCTCTTTTTTTTCTTCCCCTTTCTTGAACCGTGAGATTCAAATAACGCCATCAATGTGAAAAGACGCGTCAAGCAACAAGAGAGATTTATGTCACTCTGCTTCTTTTCTTTTCCACTTTGGAGACACACATTTGAGTTTAATAGGCTGTTAGTTGTAAAGAACCGTGGTGGTGGTTTATTTATTTTTTTTTTGCAGTGTCTTGTTTGATCTGTGAATCCAGAGGAATGAAAATGGGATGGATGTGACTGACTGTTACTGTGGAAACCAACTTTCCCCTGCCCACACGATGCTCGCTCGTCCTCAACTACCCAGCTACGACGTTTGCTGACAGAATATAGATTAGACAGCTCAGATAATCCCTATTTTTTTTTATCCAAACGCACTGTGCGTAAAAACGCACAGTGTAAGGACGTGGGCGCGGATGGCATGAGCACTGGCATAAGAAATCATGTGTTCCTTTAAATAATAATAATAAAGAGGTGTGTGGGTGGATGTCTTGGTTACTTACAGCAGTTGGTAACAGCAAAACTGTTCGCCACTTCCAGATTGTCAATGTGAGGCGTCAGTCTGAATTCCGAGGTGCCAAACTGAACCATCCCTATCCGAAACGCGCTGTACTCTTGATCCGCGCCCCTCGGAAAAAGTCCCCCTGAAAACGGACACAGAAACATCACTCACACTTGCGCAATTGTCTGAGATAAGAAACATTTTCTCCGCATTTTACGCACATGTTGGCTGCCTTTTTTTTCTGAACTAAATGGGCACCTACCGATTTGAACACTGGGCGAGCCTCCAAGCGCGCATCCCCATAAAACCAGCAGAACTGAGAGGGATAAATTCACTATCTTTTCCATGTCCTCAGTTCAGGTGTCCACATCCACCGAGGGGGAGTCTGATATTCCTGATATTTCTCTCCGGAGATGTTAGATCCGACTCATATTGGAGAGCTTTGTGGAGGAAACCAAAGATATATGTATAAAGATAATCTGCAGGGAAAGGCACCGGTTAGTTTTCTTTCTGCAGGTGGTTTTAGCAGTGAAAAGACGCCAGCAGTGGAGGAATGGTCGCCCTGTCTGCTGGCTCTTTCCGCTCCCCTCCTGCCGGCTGCTGATGCCTCCTCCAAACGCGCAGGGACACTGCGCGTCTCCGCTCCGAGATCTTTTTCAGCATCACACCCACAAGTGAGGAATGTTAATGAGACGGCGGACAGAGACGGAAAGAGCCGAGCGGCAGCCACTTGGTGACAAGAGTCGGAGAGTGAGCTCTGCAAATCCAACTCAAGTGGGGATGAAGCCTCAAGTCTGAGAGATGTGTTGAATTGAGTGTAAATAACATGTGCAGTATTATCTGTCCATAACATGGGTAGCATTTGTTACTCTTATTTTTTATGTGCAATAGTCTATTATGTGCATAGTTCGATACTTTCATAGTATATCCATTAAAATAGTTTATTATGTGCAAGATTTTCTTGTACATTAGCTTTTTCTTGGAAAATAGTGCAAATGGTTCTTTCTCTTTTCATGCAGCTACTCCTGTGAACTTTTTTTCCCTTTTCTTAATGTTGTTACTTTAGACACTTTGTATTTGTATTTCTCGTTTTTACTTTTAGACACTCTTATTGTTTAACTGCTAACCTTTGTATTTGCACTTTAACTAACACTGTACTCTGGCAAAGCAAAAATAAAGTTAAATGCACTGATCCTGTCTTAAATAGTTGGGAAAAGTGATTCTAAACCTGTCAGGGTCACTGTATGTGTGCCATCGCTTCATATTTTTCTCTTCCATTTACAGAGTCCTGTTTTGTTTCCAACTTAACACTGAGAACCTCAGGTGGACTTTTCTTCCTGCCGTCATCATCCCTGCCAAGCTTGTGTAAACTGAACCTCCCCTCCACTGGAGTCAATATTCCAATAACCTGACTTAAATGTGAGTAGATTGTACCATCATCAAATGTTTACATGTCAGCAGCACAGTATCACAACCTTTACTGAGTCCATAAATCCATATACCTCCACTCTAATGTATCTAGGAAAAATACATGCACACATTTCACTTACTTGCACAGCATCTAGTTTTGATTATGCACTTATTCTCTGGATCAATTGTTTGGGATATAAAATGACCAAAAATAGTGAAAAATTACAATTATGAATACCCAAAGTCTAAGATGATGCATTCACTGTCATACAAATATTCTAGAGCCTGCTAAATTCAGAAAAAGGGGAAACAGGAACAGAGTATTTTTTGTTTGTTTTGGGATATTTTCTTGAAATAGGACTGAAAAATGGATTTTCAAAATAAGTTTCCTGTCATTTGAGTAATAGATTAACAATTGCAGATGTGAAGTTCATTATAAGTGAGCAGACAGGTAAAGGTCACTAAAGATCACCTGAAGAGGTCAAATGGATTGTGAACCTAATATGCCTTTTGAAGGGATCTGACTAATGCCCTTAAAATAGGATGGAGATGTCCTGAAATACCCTGCTACCACTGGAGCCACACAGCAGCAGCATGTTTATTAAAGCTCCACGAAAAACAAACCTCTGACATCCATCAAGGTCCCTTATGTACCAGAGAGATGAAATGACATCAGGTCTTCAAACAAATTATCATGTCATATAGGTGATGTCATAATGGAAAAAGAGATAGCAAACGTTGGCATGGTAAATGGTTTTTTAAAGGTAAAATTAGTCAAACGTATTCAGAAATGGCAAAATGTAGATTAGTCAGGAAGTCCACAGCTACACTGAATCTTTGTTTACTTCATAAGTGACTCAATGTGCTGGACACCTTTGCCACAGATTTAAGCATCAACAGCTTAATTCAGAAGAAATTTCAACCATCTAGAAAACAGCAATTTTGCTAAATATATTGAAATGACAATTTGAAGAGAGACCTTCAAATGTTTTTCGGTCACTTGAAAAACAAGTCTCCTCTAAACTGCGTTAAAGGCCAAGATTTCATACTGAGCAAACTCATCAAGCGCATCAGCTGGAGGCCATCACTCATGCCCTCCAGGAATAACCATCAAATGAATCTCCTCTTTAACTTTGATCTAGCGCTTATTATCGCCCTCCGCATACAAATCCAATGCAAATCTATGGCTGGTTGTAACTGCCATTTTGAGCAGGGCGAAATGGAGGAGAGCTGCCTCACCGCCAACAGGAAATAAATGGCATGCCTGTCCCCTGGTTTTATGATATGCATATCTCAGCCGGTGCAGACAGATGTATATTAATCATTGGACAGTGTGAGATAGCAGTCTGGGAGCAAACTAATGAGGCTGAGAGTCAGTGGGAGCTGAGGGTGGCGACAGTCAGAAGCAACAGCGTGTGTCAGATTTCAGCACCATGGACAGCACAACACATATAACACTGACTTCTTAAAGAACCACGTAGATCTGCTTAACAACGGCAGGGTGGGAACTTTAGTATGACTTGGGTCTTATTCTTTTGTGTATGACCAGCATTTCTATTATATGTACACACTGCAGTCACCAGAGTAACTGCTGGAATAAGTTAAAGGACAATAACGTATGACTACGAGAAAAACAAGTGGCCAAACAGTCAGGTTAAAAACAAGTCAGCAGCTTGGTCAGATGATCTTAATTACTCTATTTTGAAATTAAGGTGAGCAAAGCAAAATAAGGAAATGCAGGCACAGGGTGGGGTCTCTTCAGATACAATGACTAAATAAAAAAAGTTTTCAAAAAAGTTAAATCTAAGCACCCTTAGTTATGATTTGTTAAGAGTTAGAAAAGCTCAACTAGTCTGTTTTATTGGGTTTATGTGGGTGTGGTTTAATCATGGTCACAGTGACAACAATCATCATAATTATATTCAAATGTTGCTGAATTATAATTGCTGTATTTGAAAACAGGCCTTTGTAACGTCCCTTTTTTCCCCCAGATGAGCTCAATTTTGGCAGAGCGTGTGTTTTTGATGTTTTCTCCCTTTGACCCTTTGACTTGTGGCTCCCAGAGCGTAAACACCAAACTCTTCCTGTTGCAAAATGAACTACCTACCCAAACTTTTGCTTTGCGGTGCCATTCTCATCGGAGACTGTGCTCGTGGCAGCGTAACGTTTACGCTCAGCTCGTGTTTCACATCCTCACATGTGCTCATCTGTTTGACCTTGTCTGGAGGTTCGGCCACATGTCGATTCACTCTGCTGCTGCGAGATTGAAATGTAATTTCATTCTGATTATCTTACAGCACATTTTGCAATGTACGGAATTTGCAGACTGCGAGATAATTTAACTGTCACAACGCCGAAGAGCGTTATAATGAGTTTTTAGGAGTGAAATGAGAGTAACTCATAATGAAATGATGAACCCGCTGGCTGTGTGAGCATGTTTACCTTTCAGTCAATTTACACAAATAAACCTCAGGAGTGAGATGGAAATTTTACGCATGCTAATGAAAACATTTGGTCGTCCTGAAGAATCCAGCACTTTTGTAGCCAGCAAAACGAAGTCAGTGACCTTTTGAGGAGTGTTTAACCACTCAGGTTTGTATGTCTCAGAAATCCTGTGTGAATGCTTCCTAGAAAGCATTTACATTTCTGGCATTTAGTTGGTGCTCTTATCTAGAGAGTTACAATGGGCGGCGTTTTAGTGTCTCACTGAAGTGCTCTGCAACAAGACACTTAGCTTGTGATGGACAATCAGCGCCTGATGTTGTGGGGATCTGACACATGACCTTTCACTAACACAATGCATATTCTAATGATTCCCTGCCTGTCATTAGCTGCAGTTCACAGAAACAATGGATAAAAGCTTTTGCAAGTATTCTCTGAAAGTCCATTAGGAAGCCTGTTTTCTAAATTGCTATCCTATCACCTACATTGTTTTATTAGACATTTTGAAATTATCTTCCATGTTTAGACTGACCTTCAAAAATAGGTTTTATTGAGACTCTCAAGAGATCTGTTACCCTACATGTTTTTATCAAAAATAAATGAAAATGAGGTGAATTCTCATTTGGATGCAAAAAAAAAAAAAAATATATAGGAGGCTGAGGCAGTAATGTGTGAAGTATGAATTTGTGGGATCCATCTTCTAATTTTGGCAGAACTTATTTAGAAGAATAAGTAGCTGTTATCTACTGTCTTTGTTTGTCTTCAGGATGTTCCACAAGGCTGGAGCCTGTCCTAGCGTGCACTGAGCAGGAAGAAGGGATATCCTGCTCTTCAATGCTGTGCTAAAACAGACACACAGACACCCACATTCATCAATACAAAAGTTTCTCATCCAGCTGGACTGTCCCTCTGAGGAGAAAACCTCATCCAGTGACAGGCTCAAGTCAATACAGACATTATTTTTGATTTACATTATGTTGTGTGAAAAAAATCACCACTCATTTCCCCCAGGACAAATACTCCCAATTAACAGTTAAAGGGAAAAAAAATAAAAAGACTTGAACTATATAAATGAAATAATGCACATAAGGCATTAGAGGTTAACACATTTGCAAATACTGTAATTGCATTGTCCTGTATACGCTCTGTTATACTATATAATTGTACTGTAACATTTTTTATTACCCCAGGCAAAAATCACTGATGCCATGTGCGTCTGCTATTAAACAGCTGAGCACAAGAACGCCCACAAACAAACTACATTTAGAGGAGCGTATTTTAACTCCTAAAGCAAAGAACAGATCAAGGAAGAGGAACATCAGCAAAGTATGCACTAATCATGTATACCTGCCATGTTTGCCTAATCTTTTGTGTACATAAGAAGTATTTGATGACACTGATACGTTTGTAGGTAATTCTTGGGACTGTCACAGGAAGTTTTAGTGAAACAAATGCTGCACGACCACTAAAATAGCATTTCAACTGATCGTTCTGCTCCATTTTGACATGGCCTTTTGGCGATTCTCCGTGTTGTGCCAGTTGATCAAAAAATCGAAAACAGCAGCGCCTCTGCGACTTAGAGCCGCTGCTGCTGACGTGACAGTGTCAGTGGCTCTCTCAGCATACAGTGAGGAGGTGATGTGAATGCATAACGAGGCCTTTGGACGCACAGAAGTTGCTAAGCCAAGCATATACTGCCATTAGAAGAGTTCTGGGGAGTTAAACCTGCGGGGATCGGTCCCAAGGTCGGTGCTGAGGCAGGACGCTTTGACTGCATCAAGCTTACGTCAATAGCACCCAATCTGGACCCATGTTGCATCAAGCTCCTTTCATATTTGACCCCTAAAACACAGTTTCAGCCCCAGATCAGATGAAACATATAAAACAAGTAACATGAAACCCATGCAGACCTTTATATGATTCATATTTTGAAGGGGAAATTTTAGTTTTCGAAACTTGTAGTCCAAAAAATTACAGTGCCACTTTTAAACTAATTATTGCACTTACAGGCGTATAATGGGCTCCTGTTTTTAGTTATGAGTCATATTTACTGACAAAATAGCACAGACTTAATCACATGTGACTTTCAAACACCGACAGCAACCAGCAGGCTTTGCGTGCTCAAACCGAGCTCCCAGGTATGACAGCACGTGACTGTGCGGATGTGAAGGAGTGGTGCTGCCGGCGATAAACACTCATCAACAAGCGTAATAGTTTCCAGCTGTCTGCATTGTGTATTTCATCTCTTGCATCTATTTTTACCTCCCCCACTTCTCTTCACTAATGATGCATCCTCCCGAACCCCTCGCTGCTTGATGGTTTTAATGTTTCCAGCTGAGTAGTCGTTGTTTTATGACCTTATGGTCATAAAGATGTGTGAAAAAAAAAGTTATCAGTTCATGAAATGTAATTAGAATTGAAACCACAACATTTTAATTTGAGAGGGGGACGTTCTGCATTTCTCTGCATTTACCATCCTGTCTCCTCTATTTCCTTCCTTCACTATCAGGCTTCTCAGACCTAATGTCATTTCACCTTCACCATCTCACCACCTGTTTTCTTCTCTCTATCTCTTCTCTGTTTTGAGCAGAACTAACTGTAATGGCGGGACCACACAGTCATGGTTATTTTACAGATTGGTGCAGTCTGGCTGCAGTTTCTCGCCACCTTGACCTCTGACAGGAAATGGCATCCTCCACACTTTCTAACCAAAAAAAAAAAAAAAAAAAATCATCTTGCACCAAACAGCCACACCGCCCAGGAGAGAGTGGAAAATTGTGGCTGAACTGAAATCCGCTGTGGCATTCGGAAAATAGCCTATTATGTCTCAGGCTTCAGATAAAACTGTGAAAACTCCCTTGTGACACCGTCCAAATATAACAGTGAGTAAACAACAACAACGACAAAAAAAGATGGTAGGTCTGATTTGGCTGTACATTAACCTCTATACGTTTAAAAGAAACTACTGTTTCTATGATTATATTTGATAGAAAACTATTTAAGCCACTGAGGTTAACATTATATTGGATACTGATACACATGCTTAATCTTTTGCTTCATAAAAAACACTGTTTACTGTATTTATTTTTTCTTGGGGCGAAGATAAGGTTGTAAAAGCACAACAGTGATGTGTGAAAGCCTTGTTCACAGTAAATGAGCTTCCAATAAGCCCCGTGGCCTCCCCTTCCCCCGCTGCTCCTCCACTAATCATTGCCTGACTGTCATGGTGGTTTTCTTGGTGGCCTGGGTGGCAGCATGGTGAGAGGTCATGTTGGATTAGAAAGCACCCTGTGTGATATAGGTTACTGCACTGAGCTACTAGCAGGGTGCTGGGGTGCGGGGGTGGAGCGTGCACACACACACACACCCAAAGAGACACGAGTCACACCAGAGACAAAGGGCTGCGTTTGATACATCTACTGTCCTGATGTTGTGCATTTTATCGTTAAACTTTTTAATATTGTTACCTCGCTCCATCTGTGATCTATTAGCTGATGCTCGTTGTAATATTTGTCGTGCTTGTTGTAGATATCAGCCTCAGCTAACAACCAGGAATGTAAAAAATTATTTAAGAATACAGCTACTAAAATGCTTCACATCACTTCATATCTTCTGAAGGTTTTTGACATGAATAATTTAATGTAGTTTCTCACTGAAAATGTCTTAGTGTTACAGCTTATGTGCCAAACTGAAAACCTTTCAGCGCATGTATCTGCATTTTAGCATTAAGAAGAAATGAGACTTTTGTTTCTGACTGTGCCATTATAAGACTGCCACTACATCTGTTTTTCTCCCCTGAGAGCATTTTCATCTCTTTATTACATTAAACAAATATAGATCTGGCCATTGGAGGGCACTGCAATGCAGAATCCCTCTCATTTGAGATTCAGCCTGAGCTCAATGAGTCTCAATCAAAATGAACCTTAAATAAATGTATTTTTCATTAATCCGTGAAAACACATGCATATCTTTGTGTCATGATTCTTTTTCCACTTGAGTGTAGTTTCAGTCTGACTCTCATTCTGTGTCTCAGGCAGGTGTTTGTAGTGACAGACAAAAATATTTCCCATGTCTGTAACCATGGCAGCCACACAGAGAGAGATAGAAAAAAAGGAAAAAAGTCTTGTTTTCTGATTTTGTGCTAACCAAGAAAAAAATCCCAGCAATGACACTTTCATGAGCAATCCTCAGCCAATTTGCCTCAAACTCGATTAGTATGACCCTTTCATTGTGACATGAGGTCAGCATCTATCTTGCTTCATTAAGCCAGAGACAGATTTCATACGACCAGTCTCGCAATGATACTCAGGGGTCATTTTCCAAGCAGGTTTGCATGAATAATAGATGGCTGGTTGGGCAGATTAGGAGAGGTCAAGCCTTGGTGGAGGAAACAGATGTGTTGTGCCGTGTAATGTGCACGATACATGTCGACTGAGGGAAGATGCTGCAGATAGACTTTTTCTACTCGCTGCATGTCCCTCTTAGATCAGCGACACAGACGCGTGTAAAATCTGAAACAACAACTCTGAACATCAAGAAAACTGAATTCTAATTACTATCACAAAAAATAACACAGTGTTTGAGAATTCAGACCAGTGTCTTCATTTTTAATCACATCAAATGGTGAAAAGTCATTTGATCATTTATATTTTTTTGCGTGTAAATTTCACAAACACATGGTCACAGCACACAGGTGACCCATTTACACACGCTACAGGTGGGAGGTGTCAAATGCTACATCTGTTGGAGGAGTGGCAGTGTCACGTGACCATCTGGACAGGAGCAGTGTTTCGAACATTACATTTGTTGAAAAAGTGGCAGTGTCACATGACCATCTGAGTGTTTCACATATCCACTTATCTTCTCAAGAGCAAATAATAAGAATAATAAACTTTAACAACAAATACCTTTGTATTTGTGTATATATATATACATATATATAAGTATGTACATATGTATGCATATATGTATATACACATATATATGTATTATATATATGTATCATATATATATAATTATATATTATATTTTTATCTTCATATACATGCATTTTCTTGTTTACATGCAAGGTAATTACAATGTTACACTTTGCATTGAAGCTTAAATAAATTGCTTTAACTTATTAAACTTGAGGGAAGACTCCCACTTAGCAAAGGCGAAGCTTAAATAGCTATTTACAAATGCTCTTTTATAGATCTGTGCATCTTCTGCTTGGTCATCACGCAATCAATATCTGTGGATTTGTTTACACACCATTCATCACAATAGTTATATCTGCAATCCTGTATAAGCCTCTCTAGTACCATTATCAATAAATAAAGTATTTCAATACAAGATGCTCCATTTTAGGTGAACAAATATCAGGTTATAATCTTTGTTTGATTCACAACTGATGATTGCTGGCTATTTTTATGTAAATATAAATGTAATAATCATAATAATAATATTAACATATAGTGGTTTTATTTTCTCCCCAGTAATAATTTTGTTTGGGTTAGACTCAGTTCAGTCTTCACTTTGGGATTTGTCTGATGTAATCAGATCAACAAAGAACTCAGGGGAGTGAGGTTGGGGAGGGTTGATAATAGAAGATCATTTCAAGATAATCACAAGTATATGGACCAGTAAATCACATTAAAGAACAGGAAGGAGAAAGGGAAGAGGGCTCGGGAGTACAGGTCGACTCTTTTGGCAGCGGAGGGGATGACTGGTTTCGGTGGAGGTGGTTTCTTTTTGTTCTTGGCCTGGGATTTTCCAGAAGCCGAGCCGGTATCGATGGGCTTCCCGTAGCAGTCAAAGTTCGACAGCTCAAAGTCCCGAGGGAGCGAGCCCACAATGCTGAAGTCGTTGGTCCGCAGGTCTGATTTGGAGGTGCACACCTTCTTACAGCGAGTCTCCGCCACCTGGGTGAGAGAATAACAATCGATTATTAAAGTCTGGAGCATTTCATTCCAAAGTACGTTTATCTATCTGAAGCATTTAAACTGAGATAAGATTCTCTAATAGTCTGAAAGGGCTGCTGGCCGCCCCCGAGGCAGAGAGAGCAGACCAAAGAGGCTTCAGACTGACCAGCTGAGCGGTAGACTGGGATTACTGTTCATAGAGCCACACATAGAGTGTTGGTACTGACAAATATTACTTCATCCAGCAGAAAACACTCTTTTAAAAGAAAAATCTTGATCAAATACATTGTTCATAAACTGTTACTCTAGTTAAACCCTTGTCTGTATTATCATATAATACTTTGTTGGACAACAGTAAGAATGAACAAATGACCAGTTGGTGCTGATCTCACGCAGGGATTTTTGCACCACTATCCCATCTTATTCACTGTGTATAGTGTATATGAGTCTATATGGCAGCCACTTTCCCCTTTTCCACATCCACAGATTTTTTTAATCTCACTTGATCTGTGTCTTTAGTTCTGCTTTTTTTTTTTTTTTTTTACAGTCATTCAAATTACTGTAAACAAGCTTCATCTACAAGTTTTTCATGATGGCATCATGGTTATGCAACTTTCAATCCATTCATTCTTATTTCTTCAGTCTGTCTGCAACGATTAGCTGACATGCACACAAAAAAATCTACCAAGCCAGCTAAAGCTCTTTTTACTAGTAAATCGACACCACCCTGAACCTTAGAATAGAACAGAAACATTGGCATTCATTTCTGGGAATCACATCCTTGCCCTTTTGTTCCTTGCTTCTCCCTCTCCTGCAGGTATATCTTTGTCTATTGTGTGTGTACTGGACTGTATATATGAGTGCTGTGTAGAGAGATAGAGACAGATACATAGATAGATCAATAGATACGTACATATACCACACAACAGAAGACACAGATAGCCACTGCTGACTGAGCCATTTTTCAGCCGCAGCCATCTGAAGATCTATGCATGTGTCTAATTAGTCACGGCTAATGAGTTAATATAGAATATTTCTGTCACAGGAGAGGGTTTTTGATAGTCGGCCAAATTCCCCATTAAGATTCACTGTAAAAAAACCCTCCATAACTACAATGCAAAAAACATGCATTGTCCCATGTACAACAAAACTAAACACAGTCCAGTTAATCCTTGGTCAACATCCAAGTCTATTCTCTTACTTGGGGACCTAAATGCACAAATTATCATGTAAACTTTCCTGACTCTGCAACTCTGCAATCCCACGTCACATTCACGCTGCAGTTTCATCTCCACTGTGAGGAACGTTTAAATGAGGCAGTTTAGGACTGTTGGACTCGAGTACACCAGACTTCATTTTGAAAACCCAGTAAAGGAGCTGTTTGATCCTGAAACTTGGACAGGACTCATGCTGTTAAAACAAAACTACTGTTATTTTAAGAGAGAGAAAGAAAGCGGAGAAAGGAGCTGAAATTAGATTTACTCATGCTACTACATGCAATGTTTCCTAATATGGTTCCTCTCTCATCTTGGGTCTTGAAACCCCTCTGCACCCCTGTATCGTAGTGGACAACTTAAGCTTGTAAAAAACAATCTGCAGAAGGATGTAGTTTAATGTCATCCAAAAAATCCCTTTCATCAACTTCCCTGAAGGCCTGCAGGGTGAACAGCATCTAATCAGACTATGGATGCTTATTCACTGAAGTCATTAAGCTCATTAAAACTTCATTATTTTGATTTGGTTTTGACAAGAAAACCCATTAAACCTCAATGGAATAATGTTTTCCTCTCAAGCCAAATGTGGTACAGACAAACGTGGACCTGGAGGTAAATTAATTTCAATTAGGCATACAATTGGAAGCCCCGGACAACACACTCACATGCGTGATGTGCATGCGAGTGTCAGACATGAGTCCTGACTGAGCCGTGTGTATGAGTGAGCTTGAGACAATGCCAATTTCTAATGACTGGATTTCCGTGTTTTGCATTTAGATTGGATCTCTGTGCCTCACTGTTACAGACCAGCCTGGAGATGTTGCATCTGGAATATGTATTTTCTCATTGTACTGTGTGTTACTGTAGCTACGATACTACTGAGAGACATTTACGTAGAAACAGACATATAACCACACAAAGCAAAAAAAAAAAAAAAAAAAATCAACACTATTATTGAAATATTGTGATGACTTTCGGTATCCAAGGAGGATGTTCCAGGTTCTTTGATCATGGATATGAACATATATTGCTATATGGCTATATATTGTGATCAGACTCTAGTCAAAACTATAATTAGGAATCTGAATGCATGATTTCACATTACCAACATCAGTGAAAACAAGCTGTTTGTGCTTAGTGTTAATTTTTACATAATCAGTTTTTTTCCTGTATGTACAAAGATTCTCAACACACAATCAATATTTCTCTATGAATCGGTAAAGGAAAATGTCAGCTTTTCCTTGTTCGTTGTTCCATTTTAGATGAACATGTTTATAGTTTCTGGCAGCAAAGTTACTATTACACTCTGGATGCTGCAAATATGAAGTATAATGTTGCCATGGAGACAGTGGTTTAGCTGTGGGATACACTGAGCTTCACTGTTTTCTCGTTTCTGCAGCATTTTGCGCTGAAACTGCTGTGAAGGTGCACACAGCTATCTGCTGGCTTTTGAGGAAGGGTAAAAACATCATATATGGTTATAAATATTGTCTTTTTTAAGATAGTGATGGTGTAGATACAGAGAAGGGTTGTTGCATTTATATAGGAAGTCTTTGATCAATACCTGAAAACTAAACAAAGGATCATGTTATCACTCAGAACAGTAGAATTTGCAGTAGTATGACATCTGTGTACTCTAGTTGAACTACATAAGCAAATACAGTCGATGAATGTGACAAACACACACACAGAAATACTTGAGTTATCAAACCAGATCCACTGACATGCAATGTGCTGACATGAAGTGGCGTCCCTCCGGTCCCGTTGACCGTGTTGTTCTTGGCAGCGGGGATCTTCCCCGCAGCCTTCTCCTTGGATGCTATCTTGGCCTTCTCAGCCTCGATGCGCTTCGGGCTGTTGAGCATCACTTGAACCACAGCGTACTCCACCAGCGAGGCGAAACCAAACAGCAGGCAAGCGATGAGCCAGATGTCGATGGCCTTGACGTAGGACACTTTGGGCAGCTCCGAGGCCAAAGAGGTGCACTCAGAGGACAGAGAGAGCACCGAGAGGATGCCTAACAAAGGGGGAAGACAAG
This sequence comes from Amniataba percoides, assembly GCA_037176925.1. Taxonomy (NCBI): domain Eukaryota; kingdom Metazoa; phylum Chordata; class Actinopteri; order Centrarchiformes; family Terapontidae; genus Amniataba; species Amniataba percoides. The sequence goes on from JBAJHX010000053.1 coordinate 5,455,299, forward strand.
TAACCTTGTCAGTCAACAAAGTGAATGAATGGGATGTAAAGAAAATAGAAAAAGTACCTTTCCCACAGAATCATCTATCATTCTTCTACTGCATGTATTCCATGCAATCCATTATATTGTGTAATTGTATTGTGATACTACGACCTCCACCTGCATTATGAGTTTATTATCCATTTAATAAAAAAAATGCAAAGTTATCTAATAAAAGAATTTTATAATTTGACGATAAAACTAACGAGGTATGCTGCTGCAAAGAAAATGCATTTCCTCTTCAATGCACAAAATATTGAACAATTTTATCTTCCAAAAGGCACAAAGGCTTAAGCAAAATGCTCACACCCACACAGGGTTTCAGAGTACACGATGGCAATTAGAGCCTCATGACCGTTCCTTTACCTCCTTTATTAGGACATCTCCAAAGCTCAGACAGCGCTAATGATAGTCATTTTAAATTGTTTTTATCTCTGATAGCTAACAGGATTACAGGTTAGCGATTCCTTCTGCACGGCAGCAGCGCTTTCAGGGCACAGCAGGAAGAATTACAACGACTCATCTGAGGGTATTACAACCGCCGATGAAGGGCTTCACTCCTCTTCCCTTACTATAATGATTCTTTGGAGACATAATAAATGCATTGCGATGACCGATGGGTTTTGCCTCAAGGCCTCATTATGGTCACTCATTGAGGAAGGGTTCGCACAGGGTTCAGGATTTCTAATCAAACTATTCCTCCCTCGCTGGAACAAGCTGTTAAAGAGAGCATTGTCATATTGGATGCCTACCTATTGCCCATGAACTGAGGGAAAATATGAAATTATGAACTTAATATGCTTTACTAAAATAGCTTTGTTATGGCTTGTTCACCAATGACACACTCGCCTGCATGTATAAAACTAGAATTACTTCCCAGTCGTTTACATCCATGTCCATCCAGAGTCATATAATAAACATAGCAAAGACTTTAAAGGAATATAATTAAACATATTTGTGTATAATTTTGCATAATTACCATGTGAATTATTGAGCCAAAAACTAATTAGTTCATACTTGAATCCAAGTGGATATTTGTGCCAAATTGTGAAGAAATTCCCTCAAGATGGTCTTAATCGATTGAATTCACAAGAATGGGACAGACAGACGTGAGTATAACCCTAAAACAAAATGCTTTTGGCCTTGTCTATCTCTGACACAAAGGCATAACAAACCCGGCCTTTGTCTCAGAGAGGAAAACATGAACAGTGTGTATTTCTATAAAGCAATGACAAACCAATTTTTAGTGTTACATTTACTCACATCCCTTATGTGGCACAAAAACACATTCACATTCTCGCTTAAGACAACACATGGACACATACACACATGTACATGGACACACAAACACACATAAATGCTAACACACATGCGCACACACCCATCACAGACCAATAAATGAGAGTAGTCCCACACCTGGGTGTCGACTGACCTGGACTGATCCCATTTAGAGAGAAGTCAGAGGAGGCTTCCGCAAGGAGTTGGGAGTGATGATGGGATGGAGGTGGTGATAAACAACTGGAGGGAGGATGGAGAAAAGGAGGCAGTGGTTCGACTGGAGTGGGATAACAATGGATTATCTTATCAATGCAGCCCTGCACACACAGAGGTGCTTGGGTGATACTGTATGTGGGTGACACTGACATATTACACACACACAGGTTGAATTATGGAGGAGGAGGACAAAGTAAGAAGTGAAATGGGCCATTTTCCATCAAACACAAGCTTTGTGTGAATTATTAATATTGTATGTCAGTTATATCCTGCAGTGTTAGCCTGCATACATGGGGAAAGCTTCAATATCAACAAATCTATTAAGAACGGAGATCAAGGCCACTAAGTCTTTGTCATTTCCATAAAATTACACACCGTGGCCTACAGCAAGCTTTAACAAATTAATATTATGTTTTATCATGATTATTACCTTTATAAACTGTGTGACCATGAGTCCATATTTTTACTTAAAATAATGTATAGAAGCTATAGAAATAATAACATATTGTACTGTACTTGTACTTTATGCTTTAAGTCTAAAAAAGGTATGCATAGTTTTTTTCCATTTCCAAAACTGGACACAACACAAGGACAGTTAAAGTTAAGTACTTTCTCTAACTAGATAACCTGAGAGCCAGAGCAGCAGCCTTACTTTACTCATCATTTTGTGTGATTACGGATTACATTTGAAAATTCTTGAAAATCTATCTTTAGACATTTGTAAGTCCAGACTGACAATACTATTTTTTTATTTTACTTATTTCTGTAGCAGGGATAATGGACAGTAATTGACTAGGTAGATGAATCACCAGCTAGTCACTAAACTTTGCCACTCTACGGTTTGAGGGTGACAAAGTAGAGTCTTTTAAAGTGCCTTTATCCTGAAAACAGCTGCCTGCTGCAGCCAACAACACTGAGAGAGAGTGAAACAAAACAATAAAGTTGTGGCCGACAGCAAAACCGTGAGCTGTGACTCACTAAAGACATTTTGGGACATGGCTAACTGATGTTTTTGATGACATCTGCTGCTTTGTTTGTGATTTATAAGAAACATTCAGAGCCACAGAAAGAAATGGTGAACAATAGAAATGTGATGAGAGGGATGTGCTGTAATAAGATGAGGAAACGTACGAGGTGATGATCTCATGTCAGCCTGTCCTCCATTTTGGACAAAACAAAGTAAATGAACAGAGTTTTTGTCCCTTTTCCATCATGCAGAGCTCGGTGAAACCAAGACTGTGCCTGCACCCGACATTGTTTGCAAGAGGGACAAGAGATCTCTCATTTCTCCGTATGATTTATTCACTGTGTAAAGAAAAATGCAACATAAATTAAGCACTACCAGTGCTGAACCATTCTTGCATCCCCTAAGGACTCGAGCTGACAGTCTAGTTATCTGGCCAGACCTTCTGCAGGCGAGACACTGTGCCTCTCTGGTTTGGAAAAACAGCAGTGCTCCTCGTGCGCCTCAGCACACCCTTTCATTAATTGGGTTAATCGGGATCAGGTGTGCCTCGTTGGCCAGCTGAGCGTCTCCTGGTTCTCACCATCTCCTGAAAAACCCTTGTTGCCCACATTGATTAACACAAAGATTTACCAGAAAGATAAGAGCCCGCACTTGTTTCAGTCTATTAGCTGATCCGTGAACGTGCATATTTTAAACCTGAAGGGCCCAAATTCAATGTTGTTAACTTTTGGATGTGGAAACAGGTGATTGTGGTTAAACAGGCAACATATCGCAGTTCAACAGGGAAAGTGGCCTGAAGACTAAATTCACTGGGGTAGTGTTTTATATAATTAGGTTTAACTGTTGGACACGTGGAAATCAAACCTATAAGCTTTAAACTGATCATTTTTACATTGGCCAACCAGAAAAATTATTAATTAATAATTATTGTGCGTGAACACGGGCTCAAATTCCTGTGTATTCAGGCCCACACTAGCTAAGTGCTGCTTAAAAGCACTAACTTATCTAAAGCACCCCTGCAGTGGTCCCATCTGTCAATTACAGCTGTGTTCAGTGATTTGTCACATGTGGAACAACACTGGCCACGCACCATGCTTGATAGATAAAGTCCTTCATGATGTCAGGGTGATTGATGATGTCTTGATGAAGATGATTGGGGCCATAGTGTCAGTGATCCCTAAAAAAATCCTACAGAGAGGTTTTTATTTGATCAGCAACAATCTTTTCCCCTGTGGCTTTTTATTATGGGAGTTTTTTTGACACAGATTTTGATCTAAAGAGCAGCCGGGCGCTCAAACCTGGCCGAACAGCATGAGGAATATTTACAGACCACGTGCATCCGTAAACGCTGGTGGAAGATCAAATATTGAACCGGGATTGATCAAATAATCCGTACCCAAAGGCACCCTGGCAGCGCTCGCATCAGGGTTGATCCAGAAGGACAGCCAGGAGAGGACGACGATGAGCAGCGTGGGGGCGTAAACACCCATCATGTAGAAGCCAACCTGTCGCCTTAGGGTGAAGATGACCTCCACACAAGTGTAGTACCCTGTGTGAGAAAGGAGAAGACGATCAAATAAATACCTTCAGTGGGACACATAATTTGCCTTAAAAATAAAAAAGGAGAGGCAGACCACATAAGATACTGACATTCAAAGGGTAACTCTGCTCCAATTTAGAAGCTGGTTCTTTTAAAGGACACAACCCTCGAGGGTGAAGGAGACTGTCTAGTCTTACAGAGACCAAAACCAATGATTCATGTTGCGTTTGCGCGGCGTTGGCAGAATGAGAGGACCAGATAAAGCCGTCTGCTATTGTCACTTGGAAACATTCATGCATCGTTGCAAGAAGGTTACCCGCACTGGTACCGTTGGATTTAGCAGTTCACTTCACCAAGTGGGAGATAATTACTCTCTGAATGACGTGACATGAACATAGCATCAGACCATCTTTGTCAATTCAAATACGTTTGTCCGTAATGACTTAGTCGGTCTAGAAATGTGAACCTTTCAGGATCCAGCTCCCGAGCTGAAACAGAGCAGGTGAGAGAAATAGCTCCGCACCAACTCGGCCTATTAAATCTGTGTTAGGCAGTTAGAGGAAAGCTGCCAGCCAGGTTAAGTCGTGTATCTGATCTGCCTCCTGTTGTCCAAGCACATAAGCAAAGCACAGCTGGGTGCACCATTAGCAACAGAGGAAGCAAAAGAGAAGAGAAAGAAAAAAAAAAGGTCAATGCACGTAAGGACTTTAACATCATTTTGACTAACTCTGTTAAAGCTGAGGTCTGTTGGAGCACTCAGGGCAGCACAGCCACGAGCGCCGCTTCCAACAATTATACAGAACACCTGGATCTGTCCTCTGTCCAAACACCAAGTTCCTATTTTTAGTTTTAATATGTCCCTGTTTATGGGAGGTTATCATAAATACAGCATAAATGTTCATTCATCAATGATTTTAAGCGATTCATCTCTCCTGGAAATACGATCTTCATTAGTTGGGATTAAATGAGCACGATATAATAAGCCTCCGTGCACTTCAGACCTCCTGCGGCACTGTTTTGTTTCTGCTCTTTGAGGCTGGTCGGTTGGTCCAACGGGATGGTAGAGTGGATGGGCTGAAGTAATATTTAACTAGCCCGGGGATTTCTGGGTGAGCTTTATACAGCATATAAGGGCTGCCTGTGTCGCAGAGCAGGCTCGAACCAGTCGTACACAGAGGTGATCTTTGTGTCTGGCCAGGTTGCCATGGGAACTCGTTAAAAGGCTGACTCATTGCCAGCAGTGTGCCTCCCAAGTGCGAGAGCACTGAGGTCACACCAGCTCTGTTGGCTGATAGAGATTTTCCATTTTATTGCGAATGTCGTTTTGTAGACACATTGGTCTGAGGTATGACAGTGCCAGGGCTTTATTTTGTAGATTTTAGTAGATTGTATTTTATTATAAGAATAGCTGGTATATTTAACCCCGTCTGCATCCTGGGAAAAGTGCGTCATGTCTTATATCACTGTGACTAAGCCAGACTTATTCCAAGCTACACCCACACAATATACTGCAAATTTAAACGTAACTGAACAAAAATTTGGGGAAATTTTATGTGTGAAAAGTGATCTGTGCTTCCTAATAATTCAACAACAAAACACGAGATAAGTAAGGTTGAAAAAAATAATCAACGATTCCAGTTACACCTGTGGTTTTCCTGCGGTGACAAGCCAAAAAGTCTTCCACAACAAAGATTTGAACTTTTAGGAAACTGTTATGTGTCGGCGCTTTTGCTCTGGAAATAACTTGGACAGGAGAGGGAAAAAATATTTATGGAAGGACTATGGAAAGTTTCAATACCTCTTGATTGACTAAAATCCCTTAATGTGGGATGTCAGAGGCTGCTGAGGTGCTAAAAATGATTTTACTAGAACAAACGAAAGCAGTGTGTTTGAAGTTTAATAACCTTTTTGCCTATTTAATAGAAAGATGGTCACACAGCATCACCTCAGATAAGAAGAAGCAATTGAAGCTCGCTCAGATTTCATCTCTCAATCAACAGCGCCAAACTTCTTTTACCTTTTAAGCTTTAAAGCTGCTTGTACGATGGCTGCAGCCAGAAGGACTACACAACTCAAAGAATGTCCAAATAATAATTTATGTACAGTAAATCCCAGACCGGGATCATAAAGATTACCAAGCATTAACTGTGTCCAAAGACTACCTGTTTGGAAATGTCATGACATTTTAAATAAAATCACTGGACAGGAGTGAATACGAGAAGTTCTTGGCCAAGTTATTAATAATAAGGGGAGGTAGCAGACACATACACACACTTTTTGGGGTCTAAATCTAAGGACAGCATCACTTTGAGCCTACCAAGAACAAAATATCTTCATCTCAGAGAGAATAATTTATGACGGCATGAAAGGAAAATGATGAACAGCACTGAAGTCAAAACTTAAAAACATTGTGGTTGATGGAAATGCTGGAAAAAAAGTAAGTTTAGTTCTTCAGAATTTTTCACTCTGCTCTGCCAAATGATTGTGCCAAAAAGGAGACCAAGCTACTTCAGCCAGATCTGACTAAAATGAGTAGTTTGCATGACTAAATAACTGCTTTCCAAGCTAACATGCATTGAGACTTTCTGTCAAAAAATATGTAAGAAAATTGGATTTATGGCCAGGACAGTACCTGTTCCTGCGTAGAATTTAGTGCAGTTCCCGTAGTCAATATCTTCCTGTCTGATATCAAACTGTGGCAGAGCGATGGCGTCCATTTGCACCGGGTCCCCCGTCTGCCACATAAACTGCAGGTCGTCTGTCGTGTAGCCAACTGGGTGAAAAAGGTACAAAGGCAAACAAAAGGTAAAATATTCCTGCACACAAAAACAAATACACATTGTTGAAAGAATATCGTGCACACAAGTGCTTATATATGTCTCCTGTACTGATTATGACCTCAATCTCTGATTACATGTAACACACAACCCTAACCCTAACCCAGAAACATAAAATCAGAATACAGAGCTACAGTATGAATGCAGACGGACAGCAGACAGCCACGAGTCTCCATAGTCGGTTTGGCATTAGCGTGAAATAGCTTGAAGTTATTTTGCTTATTTAGGTCTAAACTGCTTTGTAAACAAGATGCAATAACCACTGTCGAGCTCAATTAACTTTGAAACTTTCACAACAAGCTTAAAATATGATGATTTATTCCACTTCTGTGTTCGCCACTGAAATTGGCTCCTAAACACCAGCAAAAAGCTTTCATTTACCCCAAAACAACTATTTAAAAAAAAACAAAACAACAACCATATTCCCAGCTCATAAATATGTCTGCATCTCACAAATACCAAGAAGCAGATATGTTAAAGGCCAACTGAAAACCACATTTACCGAAAAATAAGGTCAATTTGCTTTTTAAATGTATCATCAATAGATTTGTGTAGTTAAGACAGTAGAAAGAAAGAGTCTTTGGCATCCGACATGTCATGGGCAGACATGAGGAAGAGTAAAGACCTCACCAGCATCAAAATGGACAATTGGAGCGGACATTAAACATGTTTAATGTGCTGCAGCTGAGCAGCTAATCACTGCAAACTGTTTCACCTGTGAATGTTTGTTTGGTTGCTCAATCGAGAAACTGATTCAAGATGCAGGTCTAGATGTGTCATGGCTCTCATTTAAAGTCCAATTTCTTCCCTGCTTCCTCTTTTGGGCTCTGATTTCTTTTTTTCTCCAAGGAGAACACAGGACAAGTGATTTACAAAGCAGATATATGTAGGCTGAAGCAGACAAAAAAAAAGCAAAGCAATCTAATTTCAGTTGGACTGCAGCTGATGAGGTGGGTTAAGGGGATGTTATTTCAGGAAAACTCACAGCTTTCAAGTTGCATTTTACACCTCTGTGTGTCCATCGGGAACAATGTCAGATCCAGTGGACAAGAAAGGGTGACGGACAACCTGGAGGAGGATGAAGAAAATTCAGTTTTCAGTTTTTCATTACACTCTGCTTTTGTTACCCTCTTATATCCACTTAAAGTCAGTCTGGAGGCTTGTTTGCATGACTCTGGTATTGCCTTGAGATCTCAGAGGATTTAAGGGTTTACCCCCGTGTCTCGTTTCTGAGAGGTGCATTTTCCCGGGATAAACAAAATATGTTACACTCAAAATTGCAGACAAATTCACGGGGATTATCTCTGGAGACAACTGAAATCGAACAGAGAGGAATGTAGCTGTCACCAAAGTTTACATTGAGATAAAATGTTTTTTTTTTCTCCACATACTGGGCATGTCAACAGTCTCATTATCTTTCTAAATGTCACTCTTGCAGCCTGCAGCCTCAATAATCCTTGACCCAGAAAGCAAAAATAAAGAAAACCAAGAGCATCTTTGCTAATAAGGGACTGATTGAGATGCACGAAGGACTAAAATTACAGATTTGTAGAGCATTAAAAACACAAATCAACAGATCAATTATTACATTATCACATTATGGCTCTAAATGTAATAAACATCTGAAAAACACCTGTTTTAATAACAGACGAGGACAAAATGTGAAGGTGGAGACCTTTCTGTACCAAACAGTATATAATTTGGGTCAAGGGTCACAATGAGGTATAGAGTGAATGCAAACTATTTGATAAAGTTTCGAAAACATCATTTCTTGGATACTTGGAGGATTTTTAAATACTTGCAGACACTGTCAAGGTGATGTGACATTTTCCTGCAACAATTATACATAATTATAAATTGGAGCACATTTGATTTGGCTTTTAATTAACCGTGTGACATTTAAACATTGCAAACATTCCATAACAGCTGGAAAATAGTTTTATCTCTGGGCTGCATGGAGCTTAAACACTGCCTGCAATTTGCCAATCACATCTTAACAATGAAAAAACATAATTCAAATCCACTACCTCATACTGATGAGGACGTCCCCGTTACGGAAAATGAAGAGGAGAATGTTCTCCTGCGTGACGTCGTGAAAGTTGGCGCTCTTCTCGTTGGCGAAGAACAGGTCAGGTTTCCAGAGACACTTGAACATCTTGGGGTCGACAGTGAGCGAATCGGACTTAAAGTCCTGCGGTAGTTTCAGCCTGGGGTCGTTCCAGCGCTGCCGCAGGAAGATGTTGACCCTGTAATCCTGTTCGGTATAGACGGGCACAAAATATGATCAGCGTCTGTATCATGTTGGCTGGTTTTAAATGGATGATGACTAAAAGAGAAACTTGTTATGAAATTTGGTTAATGTATTCACATTTTCAACAAGGTTTTATGAAGAAAAGAGCACAGATGGACATGGATGGTCCACTTTTTGCTTTTTAATGAGCCTTTTCAAACAGTCTAAATTGGGTAATAAAAGCATTTCTATTTCTTTTAAAGGCATTTAAGACACTTCTCTGATGAGTAACACAAAAAAAGACATTTTTCAGTTTCACCTTTCCTACTCTGCTTTACTGTAATTGTTCTACCTTATTTACAGGTGAAATTTTCTACATCCTGTAAGTTGTTGTTTTTTTTAACCCATTGACAGCAGCAGCATTTTCTCACGGCAAACATTTCAACATCAACTTCAACACACCACTTTAACGCGCCGAGTGACATTTCACAGCTGCAGCAAACACACTCGTGACATCTACTTTTAAAGCAGTCAACCTCCAGAAAGCTGCAGAGTGCGGAGGTCAAATGTTATCAATACAGAAACATGCGATAGGGAAAATACCTCATTAGAGAGCTTATTAGTGAAACCTCCACATTCTTGTTGGTGGGAAAGTATCACTCTTTGGGACTTTTTTTTTTGAGGACGCTTTGATGGTGTGCCTCAAGCTGTTCTGGGACCAGGTGTTAGGTAGGACTATTAATGCTGGGTGTGAAGATGGATGACTTGTCAAATAAAGCCGCCAAAATACCAGCTGCATGTGGGTGTGTATGTGTGCTACTGGATAAGAAATTAACTTCCATCTATCCTGTCTTTGTTCCCAATTTTTATAATGCTGGCTGCCTTTTTTTCAATCTTTTTGATGCAGTAGTTTATGTAGAGTCTGCTAAAAACTGACATTTGTCATTGCTTCATGCACTCAGGTGTTTTCAGACTAAACATGGTTCTTTTTTTCTTGTTTACTGAAAAAATGCAGTAGTGGATTGAGGACTTTCATGAAATCAGCATCAGAGTCCATAATGATGGACTGTAACATCATCACATGTGAATATTTATGAAACTATCACCTGAATGAAAATGTAAAGACAGGCACTTAAAGTCTTAACTGCAGAAATGTGGCAGAAATCACCAATTTCTCTCTGGTATTTGTCTATTAACATAGTCATCCTCTTTCTTACTTCATCTTGTTCAGCCCCCCTGTGATCCCTCCATGGGTTCCTCTCCTTGGCAACATGTTGATCCTCACTTTAAGTTGATTGTAACTCTGCTAGCTCAACCTTTGCAATTTTGCCACAGGTCTTTTTTTTTGGTCTGTCAGGTTTTCTTTTGCCAGGAGGAGTCTCTGAGCAGCCTCCACTTACAGCACACGCCCAGTCACCAATGTCGCCTCAGATCCTCAATTTGCTGCTAATCTTTTGGATTCTTGCATCTCTGTTTTTTTTCTCACTTTTTTCTCTTAATATATGTTAACTGGGTTCCTGGCAAAACATATTCCTACTGCATGGAAACTATTTCAGTTCCTGCCAGGTTTGGCTGTGAGAGACTGACCTACATGTGGTTTTATATCGCATCTGTTCTTCATGAAAGTACATTGGTAATGTGATTTTTTTTTTCTGTATCAGCACTATGGTGCATTTAGTATCCTGGCACATGCTGGACGTACACATGAACACAAGCAGAGTAAGACCTTTCTCCTTTCTGCTAAGTAAAAACCTTTGCTGCTAACACAACACATGCTCTTAATGAACACAATCAAGTCATTTATGTTTATATCAAAATAAATTCTGAATAGAGGGGCAATCTTTTAACTTTTGGGAACATTTATATCCTTCAGCAAAGTTTACATCTCACTCGAGTGTATTCTGCAATAAGTTCGAGCCAGAAAGCATTAAGTGAATAATTCTCCTAAAACTCAGTATCAGACTTTGCACATCTAGAAAACACAGTACACACACAGATCATTTTCCAGGCACGAATGCAAAAAAAACATATGATATATAAATCCCTGTAATTTGCTGTGGCATATGTTGATACACAACGTCTACGAGGAGACAAGAAACCACACGGAGATTTCCCCCCTCTGTTGTATATACATCATGAACGGGCAGGAACTATTTCAAAAAGTCAGTGAACATCAGTCTGTACACAGAGGTCTTAGGATGGTTTATAAATTCAACAGTGACCCAGAACAAGCTTTATTTTCTTGCCAGTAAACATTTTTCAGGGAGAGCAGTGATCAGATTGTTGATATCTCATTTTGGAGCGTAAGTCGTCGCTTCCACACAACCTAATTTTAGACTCCGGTGTCCAACTAAGCCCTCGAGTGACAGCGGGAGTAGCCTGGCTCTTCTCTGTCTGACAGAGACGCGAGCCAATTCCCACACCTTTGCCTTCCCCCTGAAAACCAGACAAGGAAATATATCATCCCTCTGGCTCGCTCTCAAGCTGCCAGTAAAGGATTCGATTCTGGAGAGATTTAACACGAGCGCGATCGACGAGGAAAACTCAAGCTGAGAGGCTGTAAAAAAAAAAAAAAGAAAAAAGAAGCGCAATTTATTTCATCTCACAACATCAAATTAGTCATCTCCTCCTGATGAACACAGTCGCAGAGTGAAAATAGACGCGTTAACCACGGAGGACGTGGGGTGGTGTTTGGCCGAGGGAGGTGTAAATGATGAGAGAGGGTTTCCTGAGATCAGATACCCAACCGAGTGATAAATTGAGGGGGAAAGGTGACCAGCTGTTTCGTCTTTCTCTTCCCGGATTTATTTTGAACTTTTCTTGCTTTTGTTCCCTTTCTGTCTTTCGCTGGTCGTCCGGGGGGAAAGACGAGGAGAAGCAGAAGTCGCCATCTGGGAGTCCCTCGTCTCTCTTTCTCGTCTCTGTCCCTCCTCTCACTTGTTCCTCTCTCGGGCCTATTGCTTTTTAATTCGTCCCTCTCATGCTCTCTTCACTTTTTATCTGCCTCCCTCTTGCTTTACCACTTCAGATCTATCTCATTTATTCTCCCTTCTTCTGTCTTATTCTCCGTCCTCGAACTTTCGACTGCTCAATTTCCTCACTCCTGACTCTTATTTTTCTTCTCACATTTGGTTTCTCGCTGGTTTCTAATTTTACCTTTGTCCTTCTCCTTTTCTCTGCCCTTTCTACTTTCACTTTCTTGTCTTTCAATTTCTTCATTCTGTGCCAGCTTCGTCTTATTATTATCGCTTTTCTATCTTGATTCCTCCCGTCTATTCGTCCTCCTTCTCTTTCTTCCTTCTCTCTTTCTATTTTTTCATTATACTCCTTCTATTTTTTTCCTTTTCTCCCACCCTCCGTGCAAACCCTCCTCTATATTTTGAGTTCTAAGGATTTTCCACTTTCAGCATGTCTCACCCTAACTGGTCTGTAATTGGTCCTGGTGTGAAACACTCCACTGGAAGGACTTTATAAGCGAGCACACTCATCTGATCTGCAGCCAAAAGAAATATTTCCAGAGTACATTTTCATGCAGCTCCAATTCCAGGATATAGGATCTAAGGCTCCGCTCAGAGTATCGCTCCTCATGAAATGAAAGCAGGAGAGAACTGATCAGTGCTTTGGACGGAGATGCTGTCCAGACCTGCAACAAGGCAGGTTGAGCGAAGGTCTAAAATCTAGTTGTCTATCTGTAACTGTGAAGAATGAGGCTGGCAGTATGTTCCTTAACTAGAATCTGATTGTTCATACAGGGAAAAAATGGCAGGTTTGCGAGCTAACATGAACTGTATTGAAACTCAGCTGCCACACAGAACACAGGTTCGCCAGCTAAACCATTTTTGCCTTAATTTTATGTGCACAACCCTGAGAGCCCCCGAGTCTCACAATTTTGAAGACTTGAATGATTGAAGGCTCGATGGCATTGCTATAATTTGAAGTTTATGATTTCGTATGCTAAATTAAAACAATACATAATTGCTTAAGTGCTTTGATAATATTCTGCAATAATTAAGTAAAGTCAAACTTTCAAACTTTTTGTGCTTTTATCAGATTTGGCTCGATGATCCATCCTGTTGCTTACTGGTCCAAAAAGAGCCTGTATGAACACACGACGAGCCTGAAGCTGAAGTTTTATCACCGTGCATTCAATTATTCTGTGACTGTCGTTAAAACTCACCAAGCTGTTAAAAAAAAAAAAGAAGTTCACGGCACAGAATCGAGTCAAGCCGTCATTCTGCACGTCGTTAACCTCGTCTCATGACGTGACCGTATTTACAGACAGACACTTGATGTTCATTGGCTCCTCGCGGCACTTTTAAATGAAAACACACCGGTAAGCAGCGCTCGTTGGAAGACCTTCAGGAATGTTCCCTTTATTGTTTTCTAAGTGATCAAGAGTCGACCCAGAGCCGTCCTTGAGTTTAATCTGCTCGCTAGCATTCAAGCTGCACTTCTTTATCAGCAATTAAGCCATCAGATAAATGAGGCATGAAAACTCCAGTCTCGATAATGATTCACTGCTAAATGGTCTGATACTGTCTACAAAAACATGCTTGTGCATTTTTCCTAAAACTCGTCGGATAAAGGAGGTTTGGGCTCTGATCCACTGCTGCTGATTGGCGGAACTATTGATTATCAATACTGTCAGACTGGAGTGGAACTGAAGTGAACTCTTACCATGGTCGTTTCTTGGATGGAGCCAAAACTGTTGATGAAAATGTTCACTCTGTCCTCCACGGGGATTCCTGGATTTTGGAAGAGAAAGAAGAGGTTGCAGTGTTGAGTGTGTTGTGTTGCTGTAATCTGAGGCAGTGAGGTATCTCTGTGGTTATACGTTATAGTAAGTGTCAGTTTGCTTTGTAAAACCCTGTAAGTCTTTATTTATACACAGTGTACCTGGTGATTAAATTGATTACTGATCAGGATTTGTGAAAGATTTTATCAACACAATAGAGTAATAAAAATCCCCACTGGTCCCCTCCGCTGTAAACATATATAGCTGCTGGCATCTCTCTCCATTCAGCCTTTAGCATAAACTAATAAAACTCCTGATGAATGCACCCCGCTCTGAATACATTATTTCCTTTCAGGTGTTTACCGGAGGCTCAGTAGTCTCACAGGATAAACTACATCAAACACATCACTAAATGAAGGTGTATATATGGAGGTGGCATCTCGCTCACATCATCCACACACTACTGCAACCAAGCAAACGTCTTAATATTCCAAAAACACCCCTGGTATTGGCTTTAAATTCTCTATATGGTCTGTAAAAGCAGCTCATCATTTTATATGCCTGGGCACAGTCGTGCACAAGGCACAGTTTAGGATGTAATTTGGGAGATTATGACATGGATGTTAATGGACGGGGAGCTTTCAGCCCACCCTGAAATCAAGAGCAGATGTTTGGCTGCTAGACCGGTCGCAGGCATTCAGAGAGGGAAAGACTCTGCTCCCAGCACATCAAACATCCAGTCCCACATCCAGCTCCTGCTGCCAAGTGCCACAGGATGGAAACTAACTGAGGATCTACCTGAGGACTGGTAAGACCATCAGTCAGACGCAGAGGTCACCAATCACCTCTTTGTTATTTTTATGGGTGTTTCTGTGAGAGTGAGGCCTGGTACTCCCTACGGTGTGACATTTACAGTACGCTGTAAACACTGTAAAGATGGATTGCTGGTGGACAGAAAGAAAAAACAACCACATTTTTACAGGCAGAGGTTTGCTTATGAGTCATGTCATCAGAAAGTCAAATATAATACATGCAAAATGAATATGGTATGTTAGCTCTTTTAAAGATTTGAGGCCGTCTTCAGTCACATATTTCATTCCCATGACAGCCTGTGTGCGTCAATCAACACCATGTTTAAGACCCGAGAGCATCGGCTTATTGTGGGCCTACATGATACATATGCAGGTCTGTGCATAACAAGAAATTCATTTTCATTCATGTCTTACGCGTTATTTATGCAGATACCTGTTCATGCACGAAGTTTATGGAAGAAATCTGGAGGTACATATTCATCGCATACTCCTTTCTTTAATTAGCATGACAGCGGTGCAGCAAAAAATGTAAATTTAAAATAGACAGAGACAGATGAGGAGGAAAGGAGGCTTGCCTTTGAAGTTGGGCCTTATTCTGGGATCATAGCTGATCAGTAACCTGTTCAAGATGTTACTGGTTGAGTTCGCAGGGACTCGGGCCAGATCCTCAGATGACAGCTGTCTGCAAAAAAAAAAAAAAACAAGACAGAGAGGGAACTGTAGGCACGATTACATTAGCAGGTCAAATTCCTGGCAGATGAACAGTGCAGACACACAGTACACCCACCTCTGCTCTGTATACTCTTTGATTAAACTTCAACCTGAGTGAGCTACCAGTAAGGGATTAAATTAGCATTTAACATTTAAACTACACAGGCAATGTGAAAGCAAAGGAATTTCTGAAAATGAGATATAGTACCGTATTTTCCGCACTATAGGGTGCACTGGATTATAAGGCGCACTGTCAATGAATGGTCTATTTTCAATCTTTTTTCATATATAAGGCGCACCGGACTAT
>JBAJHX010000053.1:5471061-5525787 GCA_037176925.1 Amniataba percoides
GCGCACCGGACTATAAGGCGCATTACACACAGTACGTATCACTCAGCGAGGCTCCTGACTACGGTGGCCGTAATGCTTCAACAATCCATCAAGCAGCGCAGCTTCGTAGCTTACCAAAGTCGTACTAAAACATTTTGACAGATTTTTGAGTGCCGTGTACCACAGAAAATCGGTTCGAGGTCAGTAAGCACAACCAGAATTCATACATAAGGCGCACCGGATTATAAGGCGCACTGTTGATTTTTGAGAAAATCAAAGGATTATAGGTAATATGAGATATTTCCAGATCATGACCGAGGAAACTGATTTTTTATTGTTTGTATCAGGAAGTTTAAAGAACAAAAAATTAACCCCATTTTTATCCAGTTATTTTTAGTTAACAAAAAAATCCTCTAAAGAAATGAGTCAATGAATCTGCCATGTGGGTGGTAAAGAGTATAAATGACTTGTTAAGACAAACAGTATATTCCTTCGCAGTTTATATCCACATTTTATTGAAAGCAAAGTGAAACTTTCCTTGTGAACCATCCTGCAAAATAGCAAAAAACATCTGTCTACCAAAAATTACCACCATAACATAAAGTGGTGACTTTCAAAGACGGTCGGCCAAACACCATTTGATTTTTCTGAGGTTGACTGATGAAAAAACAATGGGACAGAAAGAGGGAAAGGGGAGAACAGGATCTGGCAGGAGAGAAAGGAGAAACAGAAAGGCTCCTTGTGGGTGGCAATGAATTCTCCTGCCAAAGAATTTCCCCTTCTCAAAGCACTTTACATATCATTATATAAACCTTATCATGCACTGAGGATGAGTTAAAGTGCTCCACAGGAATGTTGCGCAGCGTGTGTATGTTCTGCGGTTCCTCTGATCAAAGTGAAACACATAATTCCCATCCACTAAACCTCGCTTTTTTCCCCCCCTGCTTTTAACAGACCCCTCTGACAACCTCAAGCACAACAGCTAAACTGGAACCAAGTGGTTCCCCTGATCCACAAAAGGCATCCGCTGCACTAAACACGAAATATGTCATACAGCTTACACTTGCCAATACTGAGACTACATCAAACAGTTTCTCCCTCATTTCAGGAAGTTTCATTGTTGAGCCATTTGTTACCATTTAAGGAAGCAGAGGGCGAAGCTCTCCGCTGCGTACAAGAGACAGTCCAAAGGCACATGAGGCCACGCTGATGTGTACCTTTTTAGTTGATCAAAAACCTATGTATCTATGTATTTAACTCTTCTTTGCAGGGTTGCATATTTTACCAGACTGATGCACACAATCAAGAGTCAAGAATTCAGTATTTTTTAACACAATGTGCTTTCTGTGGATTCAGTGTTGGCGTCCATCATTTCCAACTCACTGTGTCAACATTAGACTTGAGTTGCTCTGCAGTGAGGCAGCGGATGAGATCTGGTCAAACACGATGGTGGATAAAGACTGGAAAGGGAGACCCATCAGGTGTGAAATGGACTAAAGTGTGCTTTAACTCAAAGCTTAACTGCCAACTCGCTAACCCTGCCTATTTCACACACACACAGTTCAGTTCATTAGTCGGCTTAGCCAATGAAACAGTTGTTTGTTTGACCTTTGAGAAAACAACCCCGGTGACGTCATTGGGGTTAATCTCAGCTTGGGCTCTACAACAATTTTACAACAGAAAGCCTGCAACACAAGCTAGAGTTTTAAAGATATCGGACCCAGGCAAGGAGACTCTCAATACTAGAGGCTGAATGTGAGGATAACGCACACTTCTGCAGCTTTGAGGTGCTCTGAGCAACATGAGGTGCTTTTCCCCATACTTACGATGGACAGTAAACCTGCTTCCCCTTTTTCTTTCCCTTCTTCGTCCCTTTTTCTTTGGCAGATCCTCCCTCCAGACAAAGGGAGAGGACTAGGAGAAAGATGGCAAGCTTCTTAATACCCATCCTGTTGTGAGTTGAGTCTGTGGAGGAAGAAAAAATAAATGAATAAATAAAGAGTAGAGGCCACAGCATTTAAATTACTCAAGTTAATGGTGGGCAATTCAATAACCCAAGCTGGACAAATCTCAGCATCCATTTTCACGTGTGACAGACGACAGTTTTGTCCTCGGTGGGAAAGCACTTTATCTGTTTCCTGACTACTGTGACTTTGCCCGTTGCTGTCATGATATAATGTGCTCCCATTTACTCTGGATGCATGTCACAGACAGTTAATGTTTGAAATGTGAATTAATCAATCTGACGTGGTTTAATCAAGTAGTGCAAGTTCAAGCATAAATCCAATCGGCGGAGTAATGCGTCCGAGTAACGATGGTCATTCAGGACTCGTCAGGTGAATGTGACCTCTAAGTGATGGCTGAAATAAAGATTACCTGAAATATCCTCTCCTTCACCCCAGACCCTTCGGGAGGGGCGTTATAATGCTGTTTCTACATGCAGCTGCACATTTTCAGGGTTGCTCGCTGTAATCTTTAGAAACTATATCATTTGGTTTGATCTATGATAGCTGTGTTGTTATAGTTCAATCCATTCTCGCACCACAAATGCTAAAATATAGAGATAATATGGCCCTGTGTGTTCACCGTAAATCAGATCTAACAGGAGCACAACTACATGTATATCTATATGTATATACAAATGAACCCTTCTATGCACAGGCAGTGTGTTTTGCATGTCTTGATGGGGGCCATTAATCAGCTCGCGACCATAGTACCTGTGTGATTCATTCCCCGTCTATGAAAAGCGGTGCCCTTTCATTGCATAGGGACACTGAGACCAAAAGCAAAGCCAACAGTCTCATCCCTCCGCCCTGCCAGCAAGACCGTATATTAACTGAAGCAGTTTATTGTCTAGACACACTCTCTCTTTCTCGCTGCCTCGGCCCAGTAACTCCCCGACTGCACCTCGCCCTGCACATTGATCATCATCTTCTCCAGCGGAAATCGTTTCCACCGCTCCGCTCAGCGCCTTTTGTCTCCATGCAAACACCTTGTCTCACCCGGGCAAAGTCAACGTTGTTTTATTGATTCGCGTGATTCCTGCAAAATGGGAGATTGGCTGGTGTTCTGGTCGAGAAGGAGGACGCCGCCGCCACGCGTCAGTGCTGAACCACATGGATCATATGTCAGCAGCTGGAGTGACGGGGGTGTTTACCTCAGCGACCAACTGTGTTTCTTAAAAATCTTTACATACATGACCTCCAATTCCTATCATTCCTCCGCATTTCATTACAGAACAGCGAACATTTCTGAGCATCTAATTTAGTTTCTCTGACAGGTGGGAGAGGGAGAAGCAACAACTTTTCAAATCTTGATCCGAACAGTGGCATTCAACATGTTATGACACAGTTTTCTAATGCTTTTTAGGTTTCTAACCCCTTAATAGTCAAGCGATTTCCATTTTCAACCATATGTCACAGGTTTGCATGTGTCTTTAGAAGTTGCGCAGATTAACCAAAAAGTTTCCTTCCCTTCTGAGATTTTAAAAAATTATAATAGTTCTTAGTCTTAAAGGGGAAAATGTTCTGTATTTCATCAGAAATAAGAATCAAAAAGTACCAATGTACTGTCAGAAATGTCTTCTGCTTTCCTTTTTTGTGAATGATGATGACAATGAATCATCTCACAACCGTTACAATTTGTCCAGTGATGGAACTTCTTAAGAGATAACATTGCGTCCTAAGATTTTTCATAAGATTTTTAAACAATATACATAAGTTGTGCTTGGCAAATATAATATATAATATATCCTTCTTCTTATCAATTTTGCAAATCAGCTCATAAAAACAAAATAATCTTTGAGGCATAATCTCAAAATCTGTCTTTTATTGTCATTCGCAGCATCTCTGGCAACTATTGGTAATTGTGTGCATGTTTTTGGACATAAATTCAGGTTTCAGTTTCAGTGTCTTCATCTCTGTGTTGAAGTGAGCACAAAAAGCAAATCTGTTGTGTTAAAAGCATAACTGTGTGACACCCAGGTCATCTTAATACTGTAAATCAAGAGCTTTAAGCTTTAAGGGCTCTATCACCAGCATGTTACTTCACTCTATGACAGATAGTTACTTAACATTTACTTGTTAATAATATTATTTAAATGTTTATTGAATTAGAATATTAAGGATTATGACTTTTCAAGTTTTTTAAGTAAAAAACATTAAGATAAGTTCATCAACATTACACAAGTTGCAGAACTCTTCTCCAGGAGACCCAAAGTGTGATCAGGAGCTGTTTTCTGTTCTGAGGTGACCAAACGAATGCATGTTATGTTTTACGCAGATTTAAGCGACATGTTGATCTTCTACTGAAACTCACTACATGCTGTGTGTGCACTCCCAATGTGTTAGACATTTTAAGACATAACCAGGACACCAACGCTGCAAAACTGACAGAGAAACGTGGGTTCATCTGAGACCGAGTCCATAAATCGACCTTGGCACTGCCTGAGTCAACTCTGTGCCACCACTGTGGAGCGTCGTCCTTGCTGTGTTTGTAACTACTGGCCATGTTCAGGCTGCAGAGGCTCTGTCATGGCAGCAGCTGACTCAAGCAGCCTTACGTGGTCTGCCCCGTGGGTCCAAGGTCAATAAGCAATTCTGCTCTGCACACATAACTTCCTCAGGGTGTGCAATTCTTTTTTTTTTTTTTTACATTCAAGGCCACAAACATGCTGCTCGAAGGAAAATGAGTCCTGCAAGAAGGCGAGAATATTTAGCTAAATTATGATTATTATTTATGAGCTATTCGTGTCAGATGCATTATGATAAAGATGTGCGATTTGCTGCAAATAATATTCACTCCTTTGCCTTTAACGACGCTTTACACTTCACTGAAGCGTGGCTGTCTTAATGCAATATGCTTTAACTGAGGAGGAAAGGCCTGTACTGTGCTCATCAAAACACTGGTATGCAAAAACAACCTCTGTGCAGACTACAAAGACAGGAGACCACTCACAACCTGTGGCTTGCACATCAGCATTAACAAGAGCAGAAGAAAGTGAGAAGGGGCGGACGCTCTCCCCAAAAAGCCCGAGCCTGAGAGGAGGAGGAGGAGAGGGGCTGCGAGGAGAGCAGCCACAGCGACCACCATGACAGGGGGGATGCTGCTGACGGTGGTGGGGGGATGCAGGAGGAAGATGCGAGCACGTCCATACATGAGCGCGCGCCAAGAGCATGAAAAACACCAGCAAACATCTCACACACGCAGAAAAACACACACTTACCGTTCAGAGTGAGCACCTGTCGGTTTCTCGGGAATATGATAAAAAGCAGTGGAGCTGAGAGGTGGTCGTTAACAGAGGTTTCCACACCAGCCGCTGCCTGCTGTTTCCATCCTGCTCTGAAGCGACGCGCTCAGCAGCTTTCCAGGGATGAAGAGAGAGAAGAGAAAAATACAAAAGAGGAAAAAGTTACATCTCGGCAAAATGCCAATTTTTGTGTCTGCCGCGCCCGGTTTGTTGTTGTTATTGTGAGTGGGAGTGTGTGTGTGGGTGTGTGTGTATATGTGTATATATGGCTGCTGCTGTGCCCTTTCGCCTCCGCTCGGGATGCCCAAGATGGAGGCTTGCGTGTACCTGACATGCAACATGCGCAGTAGCGGCTGCACGGAGCCGGAGCGCATCATCAGTCCTCCCATCAGCACCGCGGACAGTCGCCCCCACCCCTCCCACCCCGCCTGCCTCAGTGACGTGACGGCTGGATGAGGGGGGGGGGTTAGAAATGCTCTCCTTCACGTAATGGACGCAAACGCCTCACGCTTTATGGCGTCTGTGTGGCGTTTAGAGGCAGATGGACGTGAAGCTGCAGAGCATGAAGACAATTATGGAGGCTGATGGCCTCTGCTGTTACTCAGAGAGCATGTTAGGACTGCATTTATATTGACTTATTTATATTATTTATGTTTGTATAAATATAGATATAAGAAATATAAAGTATATTTTTTTATTTTATCTTATTTTATTGTATTTTATTTGATTATGGTAGTAATATCTAATATTTGCCATTTAGTATATGTTTATATATGCTTAATTTTTATAACTTTTAAATTTTTTTATTTTACTTATTTATTTGTTTTGGTGTTTGTTTTGAAATATTAAAGATCAGTCTGGATTTTTTTTTTTCCAATATTAATGATCTACATTTGTTATTATAAAGTTAAAAAAAGAAACAATGTCTTAGCACAATCTCCTTGAAGTCACTTTCTGTCATATGACGTGACCTTCATCAGCAGACAGGCATTAAAGTCCTTGAAGAGAGAGAAAATGAACTAAAAATTGCCATCCTCAGTTCAGGGATAACCGGTACTGATGTACTGATGGAGATGATATAGGGCCAGGGCCGCTGATTTTCAGCGAGCTGCTGGAGTGGGCCTGTCTCTTTAAAATACATGTCCATCAGTCTGAGAGTTAGAGCAGTGTGTTTTACATCTTTGCTTTGTTTGTCTGGTTTGTGATTGTAAGTGAACAGAGAACTGACTGAATGAATGGTTTTATCCCAGAAGCTTAAAAAAAAGCGTTTGGCAAAGCTCCAATAATTTGCTAGCTCATCAAATATTATCACTCGGTACGGTCACCCCATTGGTTTTATATACAGTCTATGAGTTAAAGGAATTTAATGCAGCGTGTGTGAGACTTTTATGCGACGCATGATTGATGCTCCACTCAAGTACAAAGTATTCTGTGCGCAGCTGAGCTTTCTGCCGCTGGTGAGCAACATCTCAAACTGTCTCTCTGCTCCAGAAATTGGAGGCTGAGAAGAGGCTCAACTAACATAAACAGTAAAATACTGCTCGTCCTTGTGTGTGTATATGACTGTGTGTATATAAGGCTTAGATTAGTTTGGATATAATGTTGATAACTGTCAATGTGATGGAGTTTCCTCTCTGAAAATAGACACACACTGTAGATGAAATCATTAAAAACTTGTTTAAGGTGGATTAATCTGAGGGCTGCCTCATCTAAAGGGATTTCATTTTCAAAACAGAGGTTGTGTCACTACCTGGTGTGGTAAAAATGTAAAGAAATCAAATCACAGAGAAGATGCACTTGATACAGTTAATGTCATTTTTGGAGGAGAAAAGATGGCATTCGTATAAAACAACCATCAGCCGCTTAACCGATGGTCCAAATGTCTCAGATTAAAGTATTTTAGATTATTCTGTAATGAAATCTGAGTCAGCCTTTACAAATTTGCCACAAATACAACTGATTATTTTGATGATGAGTGAAATGACTTTTCCTCTTTTGTATGCTGCAAACAGAATTCCCTCAACATATTTCACATTCATTTCCATGAACCACAACTTGCGCCTGGATTTGGTTGTGGTTCTAACTTTGAACCTTTTACAAACTGCTTGTGTAATTTTTCATTCTTTTTTATTTTTTGCAAGTTTAGTGGAAACACATTAAAACAACTGAACAGGAAGCCCAATCTTTTGTTCTTTCTGTGAAAAAACAAAAGAAAAAAAGAAGAAAATCCATCACGGGACACAACCGAGCAGATTTTTCCCACAATTTTGATCTCATATCTCATTCATCACTTTGTGTCAAACAACTTGGGCGGCCTCCCCACGCTGATCCCTGTAGCATAATTTTGACTGACAAGGCATTCCATTTGCATACACAAATTAATAAGCAACACATGCACAGAGATTAATGATTTATGTCGCAGGGCATGGCTCTGCTGTTACAATCAGGAGGCTTCCAATAGAGCACAAGGATCCTTTTGTGTTGTCTACAAAAATGTTGGCCGGCTGGCCCCGAGCCATGCGTCTGATGGACAACCATGTGCCATTCCAGAAACACGTCAGGCTGCATTGAACCAATCTAGTGTGGTTATACCTGGCATGCGGTCTGCATTTCTTCTACTACTGTGGCTCAGAAGACTTATATGTGTTGTCACATTCGCATTCAAATGAAAATAAAGATTTTGACAGAGAGGGGAGAATTTCTCAAGTGTTGCTACCAAACGTATTTCTCCTCGAGATGTGCTGCTGAGGAACACGTTTGTTTTCAATTCAGAAGTTGAAGGTTGGTTCCAAAGTGAACCCAGAGGCGCTTTGTGGACGCAGGTTTAAATCAGTGACAAGATGAATTGCTCGGGGGAGAAAAAGCACGTGTCAAACGAAGCGAACGAGGATGAAAATCATGAAGGATGAAGATAAAACAAAGGGCAGCAGGCGTGATGAGATTAGAAAAAAATTCAATTGTGAGTTAAATCCTAGGTAACTGTGATGAATGGTAACATATGGATAAAGAAATGAAATATAAAAAACAGAAGGTAATATATTGTTATGATGTATACTTCAAGGGGATTTACACAATAGAGCCCTTTTCTATTATAGCTATTATTTAAAGATTCATGTCTCCCTCTTAACAAGCACATTTTCTTGTGCATGTGTTTTTCTTTATCCCACTTTTATGACATTTACATCTAAATTAAAGTAAGTGACACTGAAATACATTGACAGAGGCACCTATTTTTAGATATTATCATTCTTTTATTTTCTATTTAACTGTTTTGCTTTGTTTTGACTCAAGTTCCTAAATAAGAAACCATTGTTGCAGCAATGCCGGGGTCTTAAAATAGTTGAGACTGACAGAATCAAGAGGTGCTTTCATGCAGTTTGCTGAAAATGAGTGAAGATTCGACTTTATCCTTTACCAAATATGTATATATATTCTGACTCTCATCTTTTTTTCTGTTTTAAAATGTTCAAATAAAGAAACACAAAGCTATATTTTTTTTAAAAGAACAGATTCTGCTGACTTGAGAAGAACAGTTCCCTATTTCCTGGATCAATGCCCTCATCATGGCATCACAGTAAACAGGCAGCCTCACAGAACATTGACATGTTCAGGTATCAGCATCTTCCTGGTTGCTGAGCTCTCCCTTTAATTATTGATCAAGGTCTTTGCATTCTGCATGGCTCTTCCTCTATCTGCCTTGCATCTAAGCATACACTAACCTATATCACACATGCTAGAAATGAAGCACTTTAATGGAAGACATCTTTTAAAAACACAAACCAGAACATACAATCCCAGCTGCACAGATTCAGCGTGCATGCTTTGTTAATTCTGTAGGTTAAGAGTAAACATGTGCACAGAGTTGCTGGCTTGCAGATGTTCCACCTCACACAATCCATCACCCCACGGTGCTGTTCTCCAGCACAATACTGCACTGATGAAGTTTGGCACTGCAGTGAATTTAACCCCTGGATCATTAAATAAGCAGATTGCCAGAACAGAAACCGAGTCTTCCCCGTCAGCAGATGTTTAGTGAGTGCAACAGAGTCGGAGAAACTCCTTCCCGGTATTTTTTATGGACTCCACTCAGGGCTAAGGAGGGGAATCCTCAAGGAGCGAGAGGTTCTTTCCAAAATGCCATATCCAACATTTTTCAAATGTTCCGCTGAGTTAAAATATATGACAGGTTTCTGTTGAAATTTACGGTAAACTCTTCCCTCCGTCTCTTCACTGAAATGCACTCTCTCCTGTCATTTCAGACCCTGACACTCCCTCCTGACCTGCAATAACCCCGTTCCCAACACCAAACCGCTTCACCTATTTCCACGTCAATCATTATCCTTGCAGCATATATATATATATATACATATATTTCTGCTCATTTCAGGTCTGGTCAGATTGCCCGAAGTGCTCTTTGCTAATCATTTCAGTTGCTTCATGTGCCTACAAGATCTTCTGCCTTTTTTCCTTCCCTTTGCCTGGTTATGTTTTAATCTCTTTCTGCCCGGTTTTCTTGACATTTTTTTACTCCTAATCCTGCTCAGCTAATCGTTAGAAGCTCCTCTGTTTATGTGATCAGATGAACTCAGGAGGGATGAATACTTGCTTGAGATTAGATTTTCTCTTTTCAATATTATTTCAACGTCACAGAAAAACTGTTGATTTCAACTCCTAACCCTCCTTCCTGTCTCGTTTTTCTGATGATCCAGGAGCAATAACAAACAGAGCTAGACAGCACCACAAATGATTTTTAATTGAAACACTGAATTCAGTTCAGGCTAATATTTCAGTGTAATTGGTGGGTGGAGCACAATAATAATTCAATCCTTGCCGGTTCACTGGGGCCAAATGTACACGTGCATAGAGTATGAAGTGTTTGAGTAAGAATGTTCACGTTGTGTCTTGTGTGAATTATTTGAACTCTGCAAAAAACCTTTGAATTTAACATCTTGCAGTAAATGGTTAAAGAGTCAGGGCTTGATTCACTTATTGCACAATATAGAGTGTGAACACAACATTTTTCCTGAAGTATTTCCATTTTATGCCACTTCATAGTTCTATTCCATCACACATCAAAATGAAACATTGGGATTTTTAGCCCACTACATTTATCTGACTGCTAGATTTTATTTTACAAAGACAACATGTGATCAGATGATAAGATATGATGTAATGTCCTTGATTACACACAACAAAAGCATACGGGATAAAGTACTACTGTTCTGTGCCAACCAGCTAAAACTTAAAATGGGATATCATATATATGTAAATGCATCTTATCAACCAGCAATAAAACATACTTGCAGATTATTTTCTGAGCACAGATTAAGCCCCATTTGAAGAGCAGAAGGTTCCCATTATGATGATTTTCTGGGATTTCTGATTCATTGTTTTCCAATGAATTGCAGCTACAAATCAGAGAGAAACAATGGAATAGTGTTTTATGCTGTTCTGATGATGGGTGTTTTTTTTAAAGTTGGAAACCAAACATGCATGAAAAAAATGAAGGCTCCTGCCCCCCGCGGCCCTGAACAGGATAAGCAGATTAGAAAATGGATGGATGGATGATTCCAGCAGAAGAAGGCACGTTAATGTATAGCCTAGAATTAGTGTGAATCACGTGAGGACATACCTTCCTCTAGCAGAATCATAACAAGAGCTGTTTCGCACACGAACCGAGAATTTTTCCACAGTAACCATCAGTGGCATCAAGTGTTCACGGGGCAAAGGCTTGCCTGTAGCCCTGAGGGGCACCACCAGGGGGCTCTGGTTTCAAAGCCATGTGCAGCCAGGGGCAATTAATCACCACAGTGCCTACCTTTTAACCTCTCGCACTTTAGCACAAGACTTTAATATTCATACAACTTAAGGCTCTCACTAACATCTAAAAGTGTGTTCACATACTGAAGGACACAGCACCTCAGAGCAAACATTTGTGCAGCCTTGAATTTGTGTTTTCAATGTTATGAACTCATCAGACATGACAGTGATTGTAGAAGACTTCAGTTCGTCAGAAATTCTGAGAAAATGTGAGTCATGTCTTTCTAAATTCCTCTGCAGGCACATTTTCCACTTTCTGTAAAATGCGGAGATGGACCACACAGCGGAGGCTCCTGCTGCTGCAACAGGAGGTTTTACCATATAAATGAAGTCATCTCAAAGGCCTTTTTTTCTTCAAGGTGCAAATAATGAGCTGCGATCTGGTTTTAGCAAACACGTCCGCTCCCCTGTGTTTCACTTCATTTCACCTGGAACAAAACGGGTGTTTTGCAGACACTGTGACAGATGCGTTGTGTAACACAGACAGACTGGGAGAGGGCATTTGTTTGTTTGACAGTATGTGTCCCGAAAAGGCAAGCAAGCCTAATGGGATTTAGCCGTGAGTCGACGACTGTGAATTCTCTGTTGTATACATTTCCATCTCCAGCCTGCTTGGTGGACACAGAGCCCTCCTGGCTGGCATGCCTCTGTACGCTAGCTGTGACCCAAAAGGTCTGCCTTGTTTCTAATTTCCTCTGTTTATTATATTTCTTTGTATCAAAGCCTCCACGTTTCCCAAGACCACCATGGAAGCGGCAATCAAACGTGGACAACGAGACAAAATACCCAGCTTTTACAGACAAAACCTCAAGGGGTGAATGAGTGTGTGCGCGAAAGAGAGAGGGATTCCACAATGTGAAGTGCTGACATCTGCTGCAGGCCCTTGCGGCGCTGGAATGTGATACTCTCCTTTACACAAAGGGCCTTGGCCCTTGCAGCAGGCACAAGAAGACCTCTATATGCCCCTCTCCACGGGGGCAGCACACGTATGAAATGAGTGTATCGATGCCCCATGCCTCCTTTTCCCAGCCATTAACTTTGATTAAAACCACAAAACCTTCCTTCATACCTTGATGCTGGAGAGATGGCTGCTCTGCTCCTTCTTTGAGGTGGTAGTTTCTGAGCTATGTGAGACTGGGGGTAAATTGCTGCAGCATTGCATCATGTGTCTAGCTCAATGGGTTCAATATGTCTCCAGCTCTCCTTTGATTGTTGTGTCTGTGCTGCAGCAGACTTACCATACAGTTGGGGGGGATACACTGGTGGATTTGGCCAACAATAGAATGGGAGGAACCACATAAAACGCAGTTGATGAGGTACAACAGTGTGCCGGGGAGAAAGGAAATTGGGAACAGGAGGGAGTATTGTTCCAAGCGGTGTCTCTGCTTTGATATGACAAATTGAGAAGCCCTTAAACATTTCCTTCCACAGAAACATTTAGGCAGAATGCACAACAGCGTGTTGAAAAATCCTGTGCGGGTACATATTTATCTTTCATCTCTCTATGGGGAAAATCAATCAAGACTTTAAACAATAACTCCATGGTTAAAAAAGCCTATTTAGGCATATTTTCTTATGGAAAGTTTCCTTTTGAACGACGGAGCCCCTGAAGTGAATATGCACTGTGGACTTCATTGTTTAACCATGTACATGTCATAAATTTGATGGACCATGATGCACTTGGCAAATGGGCCACAAAGGCCGCAGTTATGCAGCCCAGTATAAAGTAAGAAAAAAAGATATTTACGAGCACTAACACAGTGGGAGCAAACAACATACACACAGTAGAAGTGAATTTAGTCATCTTCAATTTTCTCACCTCAAACAGGCCAAATTCTTGCAAAATTGTTCTTTTTCACATTCTGTCGTTTTCATTAAATGCTTAAACTCTCTATAAACTTTGTTCTGTAAAATTCAAAAGTAATTAACAAAGACAGTCATTTAAATCACATAAAATCATATGTCTTATTGTGTGAAACGTGGAAAAAAATCATTTCCTCTCATCTGTGGTGTTGAAATTCAGTTTCAGTTACTGGAATATGTAACATTGCGTCATTTTCTTTGTAATTTTACCAATAATTTCACCAATGTCAGCAGTTAAGGAAAAGACTTTAAAAGGCAGAATGAGACAGACTCCAATACTATTAGACTGACCAGATTAAATGATCAGTGGTCATTTCATCTTTTTTGGAGTGTTAAACTTTGTTTTTCCTATTGTGGAGGAGACTGTAAGTCTGCAAACTTATTTATAATTACCAGGTATCAAGACTTCATAACAGACTCTGCTGAGCTGATTTACTTCCATCTATCTGCAGACGCTGGAAACTGCCTGAAACGTGAAACTGTTTGCCACAAAGTGGAGCTGTATTCGCCAATTTGTGACTGAAAGTGGGTGAAACACCTCACTGGGGCGGCCAGCAGCGGAATAGTTAACATGCTTGGGAGTTTCCTCGGCTGGGAAGTTGTACTTTATGTATAGCACCTGTTGTGCCGTCAGTTGGCAGTCTCCAAAAACCCAACCCCGGCCGCGCAGCGATATTTCATCTCAGTCTCCACCACGTTATGACTCGAGACCTCGCCAGACAACAGAGCTCGTCTCGGCGTTGCGGATGGTTTCTGGGCACAGACTGTATCAGGTTGCTGGGCTCTGCCTGCGCGTGTGTGTGTGTGTGTGTGTGTGAGGTTTTGCTCTAATGCGTAAAGATCTGCGCGGATTTATCCAGACGGAGCCCAGAACGCACCGCGGACGCGCGTTTAGCCAAAATGCATCTGCGCTTTTCCACTGATCTCTCTCCATAGATCACACGCCTGCACGGGGACGCTTTTACGACTAATTCCGGGATTATAGTTACTTAAAGACAAACTTTGTTCAACTCGGTGTCCAACTTTCCAGAGAACCGACAGGTGCGCACTTGCATTGCGCAGCAGTGGCACGTTTGGAAGCTTTGGAGGGAGGAATTTCTTGATTTAGTGAGATATAAATTTCACTTTTTTTTCTCCCAGAAGGACTGATGATTAAGATTATGTGGATTCTACTCTGCGTTTATCCTCTCCAAATGTGTCCAAAGCAGCACTGGTGTCCTGTAAACGACGCATGTGCGTGGTGATCCAAACCATCCCGTCAGCAGCGCTTCGTGATCGCCAACCACCACTCATCCAAATGATCCTTCCATTATTATTCCTTTTTGCATCGCTTCTCCAACAATATGGCTCGGAAGCTGAATCAAGTCACGTTAGCAAATTTCACACTCCAAGTGTAAAAGACCAAAACGGTGAGTTCTCATTTCTGTTTGCAACATTTGGGGGGAAAGTCAGTGGACTGAACATGAATTTGGGTATTCCTCACTCACACACACCGAAATGCTTATTCTTACTGTGCTTAAAGCCAGTTTTTTCCTCCCTGAACTCACATCTTGCTTGAGTTTAAACTGCAATGAATGGAAGCGTTTCATTCAGTTCACACAGCATTATCCGGGATAGGAAGTGCAAAATTACCTTTTACCTTTAAAGTGTACCTGTGTATGTTTAAGGGGGGAAAACCCTCTGAAATTCCATGTCCCCTGGGAGAAGTTTTCCCTGTGATCATAAAAAAGGCTCCATTCATGCAGCAGCAGTGGCTCCAGGCGATGCAATTTGCTCACCCTCTGAACTGTACTGAGCTGCACCATCAAATTCAGAAATCCAGTTTTGTCAATGTTTAATGTTTCATCCTCGCTGGGCTGAAGTTAATGTTATATCTACCTGGGGCTGGATTAAGTCAGTAATTCCCCTGCAGTGATTTTTTTTGCCATTAATCTGGCAATCAAGTTCTTTGTTTTTGTAGAGAGTGTGGGCGAGAGGCCATCCTTCACACTTGAATTAAACTTCAGTGATGCTCTTAATGCACTGACTTACGCTGACTGTTTTCTCATCCTAAAAATACTCACTTAGATACATTATTGTACTCCAAATGAACCTTTTTATAAACTGCATGATATGAAATATATGAAAATACACTGAAAAACAAGACTGCTGTATCAGATTTGCCAAAGGAAGTCAACTTTTATTGTCTTTTGACCAATCTTGTGCAAGTTATATAGGCATATCAGACAGGAGCAGTAAAATCTGAGGTTGTAATATCAAAACTCCTATTGGAGGCACAGACTTCTTGCATTATGCATTAAAGTGGGTATCACTTTCTAATAACTTGACCTTTATAAACCTTAATAAATCATACATGTATAAGGCTTATGCTCTCTAGATCAGTTAAGAACAAGCTTTCTAGTTACTCTCCTCCTTCAGGGAGAGCCATTCTGTGGACTGTTGGACCACTTTATAAGTTCATGTTAATTAGTTGTCAATAAATTGATTTTGATTCTGGAGTCTTGCAACTCTCTTCTAATAGGCAAGTCCATCAGATGGGATTTATTCATTAGTTAAAGTGCTAGTTAGAAAGAAAAAAGTGCAGGAAGGTAATTTGTCCTTCATAATGGCTTATAACTGTTGTATTAATCACAGGTAAACCACTAATGAATTAAACAAGACCAATAAAAGACATATTGTCAGGTATTTATACGGCAGCATAAACAGGACCTCACAGGATGCAGTTCAAAGTAACAGCATGCCTGTATCCAGCAGATGTTGCACTGGTTAAACTTTCATTCATTACTCAGTCATCTGCAGCCGGCGGGTTTGACTGGCCTTGTGTGAGGACATGCTGCGCTGACTTCACTACAGTAACAGTCAGGGCTGGGAAATCAGAGCCTCCCGCCGGGATCTCCAGGTTTAATCAGGACGGCTGAGAAAGGAAAACAACGGGGAGGAGAGAGGGATGAAGGAGGTGGAGAAGGGGGAGGAGGAGGGGGCGGCGGCGGTGTGGGGTGGAGATGTTAAACTGTCAAAGAACTCTTTAAAACGGCGGTCACACATTGGCCGAGGGCGAAGCCGGCCAGGCCGTCTGTAACCTTTGACAGCAGTGTCTGAGTGCTCACCGTTCTGGCGCGCTTGATTGCTGATGCTCTGTGAGACAATTTGATATCGATCTGAGAGAGCAGAGGGAGCCAGACCTGTCTGGCATGTTTAGCGGTAGTTGCCTGGAGAGTTACGGTCCTCAGTCCTACTAAACTCGGCAAGCAGCTGTTGATGACTCCATAAGATATCAGAGGGGGCAGTGTCCCATTGAGGCTCGGTGCTGAGTGCAGTATCTGTCACAGTAAATGATTTGGACAAAAGTCTCAAAAAGGCTAATAGAATGGGCATGAACTCTGAAATGTCAATTTTCTCTGTTGTGGTCATAAATAATGTGAACATTTCCTTCCTCCACCACTGTATTATGTTACAATAACAAGTATCGCACATGTCATTTTCATGTGTTGGCCATATGGCTATAAGGTTTCATGGTTATTAAGAAAAACCATTTCTAAAAATGACAACTGCAGTTGCAATACAAAAATGCTTTGTGTGGTTTTAGAAATTAAATAGGGTTGAAAGCAAATGGATGCCCCCGTCCACCCCGACCACCACCACAATCTCCGGTTGTGTATACAAGTTATCCTTTTGCTGTGAGGAAAAAAAATCTATTTCACAGCGGATGTTATTTTCATTTAAGGATGTCAGGCTCATTTTTTTCCTGATGATTGGGAGAAGGCTAATTCTGCTGCTGCCCATAAAAAAAAAATCTATTCATGTGCTGCTAATTTCCATCAGCAAATATGTTTCGTAAAATCTTATCCCACCTAGATTAAGTTTTTCATCAAGATCATGGTTGAGAATTGTCAGTGGGCCAGGATGCATTGACCTTTTCACAATATAGCAAAAAATGTGTAGGATACGTGTTTGATTGATGGTCATTTTTGAGTAGTATTTGCTCTGCTGTTTAAGCAAATAGACTCAGGCATATCACCATAACACTAAAGGTGCACCTTATCTTAATATGCATTAGCTAACAGACTATGTTAGCTTGTTTCATTACACTGAGATGGCCTTTGTCCATGCTACAGTGTTTTCAATGCCTTTTCCCTATTAGGCTGTGAATTGCTGGACAGATGTCTCACACTGCACATCCAGCTGAAGATGCAACTCAGCTACCTAATCACAAAAGGTCATCTCAGGGGGTGCCTCTTCATATCGCTTGTCTTGGTTAAGTGGTCTGGCTTCACTTTCCCGTAGAAGGCCATGTTTTTCACCCCCACCCAGCCCACCCATAAGCACAGGCCCAGGACTTATTAGAAAAATCCGGCTGCAAATATTAGTAGGAGATGCGGATTACCTGCAGATATTCCCACATATCCTCCCCCGAGCGCCACTGGAGGAAGGTATGCAACGTGCTAGACCTGCCAATGATCACAGAGGGTGCTGTTCCGGTAAAGATTACGAGATTAGGGGGAGGACCGGGGTTAGAAGGGTCACAGGCCCGTCGGGAACATGTGCAGTTTTCCACGTATGCATACATACGTACATGGAGGGCTGAAGTTACAGAGGTGCATTGTGCATTCATTAGATTATGATGCAGACAAATAAGCAGTTTATAGTGGGGACTTAAAAACAGGAAAGAGAGTGGGTGGCCTTGTTACGAATCATGACTGTTTCAGGTGTAATGTGAAGTGTACATCGCCCATTCATTCATTCATTCATAGGCTGAGAACAGTTTGTAAAAGCAGACTTCAGAAATAGTGAAGTTGGAGGAGCACTTCTAAGGTTTATGTAGGCACAGAATTGGTCCATTTGAATCATCTGATTTAAGCAACATCGTTAGATATATCATTAGAATATCTGAAAAAGTACAACCCTGCACACTGGAGAGAGAATTCAAGTACGACTACTGAGAAGCATTTTCATGAGAAGCATTTTTATGAGAAAATTTGGTCGGGTGTCCCACTAATGGCAAACTCAAGCTAAAAATACCTCCACACAGAGACCTGAAAATGGATTCAGTACTTTAAATGAATTCACTTTTGGGTGCATTTCTAGATGCATTCAGTCACTTTTGCAGGGACCACTCCATATCAACCTTAAAAAAAGACTCATTTTAAATTCTAATAGCTATGGCATAAACCAATGCTCAAATTACCCAGAAGACCCTTATGTGTCTGGATTGAAGACATTTGGGGATATAATTAAAGGAAAACTTTCAATGGTGATGAAAATAAAGAGGGTCTTCCAATTCCACTATGTTGACATTTTTAGCTCTGAAGTATTTTCTTTCATATAAAGTCAGGTACCATCATGTGTCCTCAGCTCACATATGCATGTGAAGTTAAGAACAATCAAAATATGTTTTTCTTCCTCTCAGCCAAATTTGACCAAATCTCTTCAGCTCAGACCAAACATAGTGATTTATATACTGAAGATGCAAGCCTTTTCTACTTGCAGCTACAAGTGTGGCCAGCTGGCATTCAGGTTTCCCCTCTGTTATTTTAAGTGGTTTCCATAGTGCTTAACTCTGTGTTTTAATTTGAAATTACGATACGCCTCTTAAACCAGTGAAACAAAACTGGCCGGTCTTGGAATCTCCTTTCATTCTTTAATACAGGTCAGATGTTTCCCGAGCCTGCCTCCCTGGGAAAACTTGTTCCCAGTTAGAAGAGGCTGTACTTTGATGGATATGGTTGAATGAATGAATGCAGCACTATGCAGTTAATCATTGTAGTGGGCAGTGCAATAGCAGCTGGTATGCTTGGCTGAATTAAAACCATCAAAGAAAATGGACGGCTTGAATGTTCAATGAACTCAGTGGGAAGCGAAGAGGGCAACAATTACACAGAGTATATCACTGTTGTCAGTTGAAAACCACACATGTAAAACAAGGTTTGTTAAAGTGATTTCTTGTTTTTTTCATTGACAGTTTCACATGAACAATAGATTGTTATTTAAAGTGTCAAATGCCTGTCCATCCTTAAAGTCATTAAACACATCAGCTCCCATATAACATTGAATATAAGAAAGAAAATACCCAAATCTGCACTTTTATGATTTTTCCACGATAGCAGCAGAAGAAACCCACGGCCACTGAATACAGGCAGGTCTATGTCTGCCTGTGGGAGGAGTTTTTCCCCTCAACATCTCACTCCAGAGTGGGGGACCCTGGATAACAGTGTCTATGTTTTCCCTGTCAGCACTATTTGAACGTGGAGTGCTGTATTTGGCAAGCAAAGCATGCCACCGCCTGCCTGCTGTTTGTCATTTCAGGCAGCAAGAGCGCCGTCTCCCCCACCTCCGCAAGCTGCCAAGGGACTTTTCGAATAATCTGGGTCACAGGTCTGAGCTCTGCTGGAGAAGAAATGTTCTCCACAGATACCAGTTCTGTCTGTGCTCCTGCTGAATCGATGCCAGCGATGGGCTCGTTAAATCAAACGGGCAGTAATACATCGGTCTCCAAAAAAAGTGGATGAGCATGGTGCTTTGAACCTGTGATAACAGATTTTATGGCCACTTGGAGGCAGCGCAATGAGCTGGAAACACAACCGTGTAAAGTTGATATGGTAAACTGGTTAGCAAAGAGTATACACATCTAGCAGATGTCTACATTTATTCTGAGTCATGTCTCTGAACACCTGATAAGTGAAAGTATAATATTTTCTTTCCTTTTATGTATGTTATGGGGGCCACCACCCCTGAGGAAAATAGCTGTTCCTTTAGTTGCCAAATGCTCCACTATGTTTGCCAGCGAGTAGCTATCATTGTGGCTGAAAGTGAGGTTGGTGCGAGTGAACCAAAATAGTCCAGCTGAAGAGCTCAGGGGGACTTTAAGGGCAAGTAAATTGCCTGTGGCTTTGTTACCACTTTCCCATTACACATTTAACCCATTGTTACTATGAACATACGTATTAGGGCAATTTTAATTGATACCCAGACTAAATCAATCACCTTCAAGTATGAAAGATTCATTCCTTGTAGACTTAGTTTGGTGAACATTTTCAGCTTGGACTTTTTACTATTTACAGTGGATTCCAGCAGTGACAAGCATGACTGCATCATGTATTTCTGTACTGTCCATCTACCATACAATGCTGAGCTTCCCTCAGGTAGAATCTCATCTATCTGACCCATAGGCTCTGAACTGGATGTGTAGTTTCATGCCATCACTCTGGGTGAGGCAGACAATGAATAGTCTTGTTTTTTTATGCATCTGCGTATAAACAAAAACAGAATGGATGAATTCATTTATCATGCACATTTTAAGACCTGACAAAATGGCAAATGTACCTATGTTGATGTGTGTATGACTGTACACAGTACAACTGTGCCAGTAAGACTTTGTGTTATTGTCACATATCTCATGGTGGAAGAACATAACTTTTGTTTGTTCAAGGGTAAAATGCTTAAACTATGAAGCAAGAATTCTTGCAAAAAACTGATTAGTAAACGCTCGATACATTGAAATGACTCAGTGAATCCATTTATTTTTGAAATATGAAGCAGGCATGCTCTTATGCTGCTAGCTACTACTGAAGCCCCCTTAAGCAAGGCACTTGACCCCAAACTACCAAGAGGCCCGTATGAGAAGTTCAGTGGGTGTACTTGTAGTTCCCAGGTGTGTCTTGAACTGCCTGAATAGAAATCAGGGTGTTGGTGAGGAAACACATTCATGCTCAGCAAACATCACCTGATAAATGATGTCTTTAAATAATACCTTTGATGTGGCACAGTGTTTTTCCTCTTTAAGTTCCTTATCAGTTT
Source organism: Amniataba percoides (assembly GCA_037176925.1). NCBI lineage: Eukaryota > Metazoa > Chordata > Actinopteri > Centrarchiformes > Terapontidae > Amniataba > Amniataba percoides. The sequence continues at coordinate 5,491,766 of JBAJHX010000053.1, forward strand.
CGCTTCTGCAGTGGCCTCATTGTCAGGCCTCCATCGTCTGCCCTCCAGTAAGAAACCCACTTTCTTAAATATAACCAGTTTGCAGATAGGGGTTGTTAAACTGATTGCACCATCACCCTGGTAGTATCATTTAAAATGTTTGGCTTTGTCAGTCCTTTATTGCAGAGATGCTTGTTCTGAAAGACACCATGTTATTGGCAGTTGTTAAGATTTTATATCATCACTTTCCTTCACAAGCAAAATAAATACAGATAACATTTCTATCCTGTTTTTTTCCCCCCTTATCTAAGGAATGAAATTACTTGAACCGAAAAGCAATTTAGCTTCCTTAGAAGAAGGACTTGGTGAATGTTATCAGCTGTTTCTGCACAATGACTCAAGTAGCTACAGTCTGACCAGCTGGCACAGAGCAAAGCAGCTCCGCATGAAGCAGACTGAACAGAACAAAGCAAAGAGAAAACTAGCAATTTTCAGTCGAGTGCATGCCTCTGAGACTACCAGAGCAGAAGAAATGTACAGTATATAAACTTAGGCCTCTAAACAAGGAACAGTAAATAGTCCCAGTGCTAACATTGATTCTGACGGGCTGAGGAAAGTGTCTGCCTGCTGCAGTCTAAACATGAAGGGTGGAATGTGTCTGCCTGAAGTCAAGATTACTTGTCAGAGCAAATACCTGACATTCACTGTGAGTTAGCATGACTTCCTCAGCTTTCCCCTTGTGTTTTTTTTTCTTTTTTTGGGACTGATTGTTGTCCTGACCTACTGTTTTTACTGCTCTCCCTGACACATTGCTGTTGTGGGTCAACAACACGTCTACAGGGGAAGGTGTGTTCACTTTCTTAGCAGTTCTGGAAGACTTAAGAGTCATGAAACTCGACAGAAAACATAACAGGTATGCCATTCCTAATCCAAGATAAGAAAATGTATGCTTTTATTTACTTAAACAACTTCATCTTCATCAAGATGCACAGCAGAATTTGAGCAACGCAACAGTATTTTTTGTGCTTTTTGCATTACATGTTGAGGCAAGCAAAAAAAAAATCCTATAAAAACAGGCAGAATGAAAAAAGAAGAGGAGCACTGACAGATTGTTTGATCTACTGTAAATTTTGGCAGGAATGATTATCATTCTTGTTATTACAAAACAGATTCCCTCTTAAATAGAAGCTTCCATTGATAAGTATTTGGATCAGCTTTAGGCTGTGAGGGTTTGAATCTTTGCCAGTATGCCACTGTTTTCATACCGACCTCAGTTGTCCTGTGAGTATTAGTTGTCTTGTGGCGACTGGAATTCCACTGGACTAAGAATCTTGGCAGCGAGATGAGTTGACCTTGGTTACCGTCTCCGGAGGGCATGTCTGCATAGCTTGGCAGATGTCATCACCTCCTATCAGAGAGGTATTTCAAAGTGTCCTATAAGGACTCTCCTCCTCAATTCACTGGGTTTTGTGGGCATCACCTTGCACTTGACTGACAGGGAGCTTGACCCAGATCAAGTGCTGAAGAATCCCACAGCTGTGTCTTTTCTGATAGAAGAGTTTCTTGGTAACACATTACAATGAGATAACAAAATGGTTTGAAACCCCAGCTTGCCTTGTCCTTTCGTGTGAGACACTGAACCACAAATTGCCACCGATGACCCGGCCAGTACGTTGCAGTGCGTGTGTGAACGGGTGAATGAGCGACAAATTATAAAGTGCTTTTGGATGAAAGTGTTATATAAATGCAACCATTTAATATAGCTGTCTGTCTGTGCAGAATACTGAGTAACAAGGAACATGTAAGAAACAGACGTTATTTATGGACTGCACTGACTTCCTGCTCTAAATCAAGCAATATACTCTGCTGGTGGATGAAACACGATCAATAACTAATCATTACCTTCGTATTGTGTGCACATCAGTCACGACTTGTGTTTCATTATGCCACCATTTGTGAGAAACTTGTGTTTATGTTGCATTTCTCTGATACTTTAGTCCAAGAACTCCAGAGACATTGTAAACAGCATAGTCATAGTAATGCGTAATATAATAATACCAAAATCCTCACTGTCAGAGGTCGCAGTGTGCTAACCCATCCCTGCAGCAGAGAGAAACTCAACCGGTTCCACTTTGCTGTGTTTCCCTCCCTCTTCATTATGATATGGAGGGCTCCTCGAGTGTGAAGCCGAGCTGCTAGATTCACCAGATGCAGCAGAGACATTTCATGGTTATCAGGCGCCATCATTAATGGTGCTAATTTTAGAAAGCAGCAATGAGAGTTACTGATGTGTGAGAAGCCTCATACAGTTTAGAATACACATTGGACACATCAGTGCAAGATTTGAAATGAATGTCTAGTTTGTGCAGTTGAAAGGAGCGTAAATGAAGATATAATTGCAGCCATTTACTTACTTCAGATTATTACTGTGCAAATAGAAACTGTGTGCTGTACTGTATTAAATGTGTTGAATGCTCCTTGGAAATTTAACCTTTCTACTCCATCAGATATTTTTTATTCAATATTTAAGTAGTCATATGGACTTCATACTGAAATAAGTCAGATATGTGCTTTCTGCAGTGTAGCCTCATATACTTCAGGTATGAAATACTACTGGGACATTGAACTTGTTTGGCTTACTAGAGCTCATTTATGAATAGCAAATGTAAACCTTTACAGAATGGCCTTTTTTCTCCATGTAATGCTCGTGTAGCACACAGAGCATGCTCACCTCAAATATTCATCCCTGCAAAGTTTATGTGGACACATTTTTCTTCCGCTCAGTTCCCATTACCCAAAATACTTACAGTTCTAACTCATAAGTCACGCATGCCCATGGAAATCAAACCACCACTGTGTCTTCTTTATGTGCCATCAGAGGAGAGTGAGAAAAGAACCAGAAGCTATTAAATGGAGATGTGAAATATCCCAGCTCTAATGCATTTAGGGGGGGAAATAAAAAACACACCTGTCCCAGTAATCATCAGCACAGCGCCGTCCCATGCTGGCTGGATTATGTCACCTAGCACATGGTGAGATGTGATATACGACACTATGCCGGTGGAATATGGAGACGGTAACCCAATCACACATACTATTTTGAGAATGTATGGCTTTTCCCAAAGCACAAATAGGTTTTCGGTGCAGACTGGATACGCTCTGCCACGGCATGCTTACACTTGGGAGGGTATCCATTTCTGAGGCCCAAATGGAATGAAAATGCACATTAGCTATTAGGTCTTATGACCGACTGGAATGATTTTGCCAACTGCGTGTTTGTGTATAGCTGTATGCGCACTGAACAGGATCTGCACCAATCTCCATCTAATAAAATAAGAGTGAAATGACCTCTTTCTCAAGCCAGCTCCCCTGTAATACAGAATTGACTGTGGTTGTGAAAAATGTTCAGTCTTGGAGTTACAACTTCATACTCAGTTACTCTGGTAGCTTCTGGTGTTGGCGATCTAGAATTTCGCTCCACTGTAACTAAAATGGACAGTTGATATCAACACTAACAGAGCAGGAGACACATTTAACATCTTGACACTTGGCCCTGTTTCTTTATTTTTAACTTCCAATCGTTCATTCAGAAAACTGTTGTGCTTAATACGCTACAATGTGAAATCTGTGGCTTTGTTGCAGCGTGAGGAGCTGATGTTCTTGTACCACACAAAAAACCAAACAACTTGGCGACACTGTCTGATTTACTGGAAGAGTACACTGTATTCATTCAACAGCCCCATGCTCAAACACACAGACTCTTCCAGTAAGTCAGTTGGAGATGCCCAGATATTTTTCACATTTGGTTCTCTTGTTACTTGGACATCAAGTCGTCTGCTGAAGTAGCAACACTCTCCCTGCAAATCCTCGCGCTGTGTGCCAGTGCGTACTCTGAGTAGCTGATTTGTATCCCCACTCGTTGCCATGCTAAATGCCTGTATGAGTATCATGCTCGATGATTAAAAGGGAAACTGATTGTGGTTGTGGTTAGGCGCTTGGTGCAGAGGTGTGGAGAAGAAAAGGGCCCATTGCCCAGATGTGGCGTGGCCCGGTTTTATTTGAGGCATACAACACATGACAAATTCAGTCAAGTGATGAAAACACAGGCAAGTTTAAAAAGGATCTGGATAAGCTTACTGTGATGTGTAATGTAACGTGATAGGTGCCAAATGGTTGATAGTTTTCTGGAAGCCCACCACAAAGCATCACATCACTCAGCGTGTTGAATTAGGATGTAGCAGCGCGCGTTTTGACTTCACTGTTCAAGAACAAATAATAATAATAAGTGGAGCATCTCAATCCTAGAGGGTTTGGCTGGCTAATCTGCATTTTTCACAGCAGACATTTTGACTTGTCGTAGCAGGAAAAGCACAGGTGTAACTAATAACCTTAATGATGGCTCAGCTCTATCAAGGCGTGCCGGGAAGCCGTGCCAATGGGCGAGGACACAAAACACAAGGGTCCAAGAGCCGGAGCAACTACGTGCAGTGCAGCCTTTATTAATGTTATTAGTAAGACAAGACAAGTGAACACATCCACTGTGTGAAAGGTTTATTTATCGTTGTTGGTGACACAACATCGTGTTAGAGCCAGAGACCTGCAAGTAAATTCATGAGAGTGCCAAGAAATCCTTTAAAAAGTCCATCCATCCATCCATTTTCGAAACCCGCTTATCCTGAGTTGCGGGGGTGCTGGAGCCTGTCCCAGCTATTTTCCTTTTAAAAAGTCTTAAAATGTTAAAAAGAAAATTGTGTTGTGTAAGTCTTAGGTCTTTAATCTTGAATGTAATTAAAGATAGGGCCCGTGGTCTGGAGTGAGTGTGGAGTGAGTTTGTGTTTCCGTCCAGGTGATTATTAACATGACACAAACTGGGCAGTCCGCCACTCAAGTTGGAAATGGGCATTAGGGAAAGGAAAACATTTTTTTAATAGTGTTTTCATTGTGTTTCCAGCATTGGCACGTTGGCTGCATGTTAATGGGCACGTTACACACACAGCTGCTGTCTTATCTGTCAGCAGTGTGGTGTTAAATCTCAGTTAGGAAACACAGTTGTATTTGCACAAGGACAAAGTCTTTTTTGCTTTATTCACACCTGAAAGTGAGCCTTTTTAAGAATCAGTTGCAGAGTGGACACATTAAATTGGTGGTCCTGCATTGTAGTTGTTTGCAGATTCATCTGGCTTAACCGGGCTAAACATTTGCAGCTGCACTAATGCATCAGTGTACACAGTCAACAACTGCTGCTGATTTATCCAGTTGTGCGCACAAACATTTTTTTTAGCACCACCAACAGATATTCAAACATAATAGAGGACTTGATGCTATTCACAGTGTTTGCGTACCACTCGATATGTCACGATTTCAGCTCAAACATGCAAGGACAGACAATACCTGCTCCCATTAATCCAACAATGCAGAGAAATATAGAAGTTTTCCGACAGATTACTCCATCTGAAGCTATATGAAACAGACTGACCAGAATGTTAAACATTTCACCGCCTCTCGCCAGCACTTTTATCACTCCATTTTCTTCTTCACAGGGGAGATTTTGTGATAACGGCCTGAGAGGACAGGGGACACCTTCAGAATGAGTAATGCTGAGAGAAAGACAGACTCTGTAAGAAGAATGTGACAGGTTACCAACCAGTTAGTAGAAAAGGTGTTAAGCCCCCTCTTCCTCCTCCTCCTCCTTTTCCTTTTTTCTTTCATATCTTACATCTGTTCAGCTGCCCCTAATTAGAGCTTTTACAGACGGAGGCATTAAAATGGCCTCCGGAACCACGCCAAATAATGAGACACCGTCGACCAGGCAGATCTTTCATGCGCTGCTCCGTATGTCAAAATCTATCTTTCATTTTCAGCCTTGACAGCCAAAGTTTGTTCAACACTTTGTCTGCCTTCACACCTGTTGACAGGCTTTAGCTGAGATTTAAAGCGGGGTCACTGAGTTGGCTTGTTTTTGGCGGAGTTTGCAGCGCTGGATGCTCACGATGATGGATCCTCTCGGGCAGATCATTGACATGCATACTGTGCATATGAAAGATTGTTCACCACTCTGTTGCTGGCACTATTTCTATTATGTTGAGTAGTGTCAATTCATCACTCTGTTCTTATGCAGGGTTTTTGTTTACAGACACCAGCTGAAACACACATTTCCTCCATAGTTACTTTCTTTTTTTCAAGTCATCACATACTCAAAATGGCACTGAAGCATGTTAGGAAATTCCAGACCATTTGTGACCAAGTTTATTTTCCAAAAATTCCAATTATAATAATGAGACAATACTTGAATTCACAATTGGTCTCACATGATTAAAACATGGTCATTCAAAACTACCTCAAATGCCCTAAAAAATAATTGATAGTGAAAATAATCAAACAAATGATGGTACACTGATGATCATCATGTGATGAGCATAATTTGTAGGAGCAGTAGCTGCTTTTGGTGTATATGAAAGATGTAACTGTCCTCAGTCTCTGTTAAACATGGGCTATTATTAGCTGGGTGTAAGTTGACAGATAAACTAACGGTGATCCTCATGAACTCTCTCAGGGATGAGATCATAATTACTTTTAAAAGGACTCCATCCAGTGTTGTTTCTTGGGGCAGTAATGTGATTAACATGTGTACGCACAACACAGTCGAGTCATCTTAACGTCAATGAGTGCACATAAATGACACAATATCTGTTTTTTTAGTTACCAAGACACGAATTGCACCACATTGTGATGATAATAATCTGGTGAATTGAGAACATTTGACTTTTTTCACAGCAGATGTTTTGGGTTGTTGAAGCAAGAACAGCACCTGCTGTAATTGATCACATTAAAATGGATTGAACTGCATGTAGGTGATCTCATTTGTGTGCTGGCTCAATGTCATGGCTTACCTGGACACTTGATCGAAAAGGTTTTAATGCTATGACAAGCCAAAATGTCTTCTGTCTGCCAAACCTTCAACCAAACCCTCAAATTCCCTACCAGTGATTAGCTATCTGCCAAAAAAGGAGAAACACTGTTTACGTAAGAAGACAAATTTGGAGTTCCTCATTAATCATTTCCTCTGTTCTAAGCCAAGCCCCCAAAAATGTGTTACAGGAACACATTGCTCAATAATATCTTCATGCCCAACACTGATGAATGACTGTGGTAATCTTAGATAAAGCAGTAGACGACTAATGATTTAGTATGCTGTTGTTAGTTAGTGATGTGATAAAGTCAGGAGAAAATAAACATGCATTAACTGGGTTTCATTATTATCATATAAAGTGGTGTGTCTACACATCCAGTAAATATGACCCAGTATTATCAAGTGTTTTCTCTCCTGTTTCTACTTAGCAAATGTCAGTCAAATATTCATTCTTTTTTTAATCTTTGTTTTGGTCTCCACCAACCCCGGAGGGAAATATCTGGTTCTGCTCAACTATGTTCACCAGCTAGTCACTAACTGTCTGTCTTTTTTTGCCAAGAACAGCTGCCTGTGTTGTGCCGCTGGTAACGAGGCTCGTGAGAGAGTTGGGACTGAACCAAAACAATAAGACTGAGCAAATATATATTCACTCTTGGTGGTCTAATATAGAGCAACCTCCCTGGATCCTTCAACCAACAATTCATTAATCAGTAATACATTTGTGATTTATTAGAAACCAGCTCTGCGGTTCCTGATATGCTTGCTAATTACTGCTGCTTATTACTTAGCTCATGAATGCTCGGGGACTGAACCGAACTGAATGTGAGAGAGTGAAGTTTTAGTATGAAGCATTTACCCAGATGTACAAATCCACTTTGTACAAGCAGTGGAGACAAAGGCATCTGTTTTGCAACCATTTATCTCGGGAGGTAATTAGTATTGATGATGCTATTGTTCCTTAAACGCAGCTTCATGAATATTAATTGTCTGCAAAAGATAAAATAAGGCTTTTAATGGCCGGCTGTGCACTTCCATTTCTTGGTCATGTTTTTGTGATGATGATTGCATCACACAGTGGGGTTATGTTAGGAGGCAAATGCACACAGATGATTGAAAGGCTTTTTTATGAGCATTCAGAGAGAGTCGGAGAGGAGGGCGGGGAGGCCTTTTGTCAAACGGTGGACAGTCAGAGGCTTAATGACCCATGTAGTCTATTAAAAAGGCAAACTGGGTGCTAAGTGCCTGGTGTCTCCATTTCTTTGTCATTCCTCAAACCATTTCCTAAACAAGCACATAAAAATGACACCCACTGAGTTTGGTGGCATCACAGCAGATATTAGTCAAGGTGACGTGGGTGCAGACGCGGATGTGAAAGTGGCTGAAAGTCAAACATGCAGTTCAGATGCGTAAAAAGATTTAATGGAAGATCCCCTGTGCAATAAGAGACTAATGGTTTGATGAGTTAACAATTACAGTTAGTCAGTGACTTGATTAGATAATATACCAGTGGGTTTACAAGAAGTGAATAAATCATAATCACATTCTCGTTACAATTACATCTGCAGGATTTTAATTTAGTTGTTGAAGTTGTTTATGGGAGTCTTTATTGTTTGCCTTAATAATTTGCATGAAATTAGTCTGATATACAATGAGGGATTGGATCAGAGGTCCAGCTAAACTTAAGTACGAAAAGGTCACCGAGTCCGCAGCTTCATCTGCTGTTCAGTAAGTGAATCAAGCAGTAAAATTCCACCTTGTGTTTGTGGTCAAGTTCAAGTGGCCTTTCCTTTATATCCATTCATCCAGGCTGACACTGGCACGTGTGGAATGATTTCTTCAAGAGGTTTATTGCATTTTTGTTATTGTGGTTTGTTTTGTTTTTCCTTAATCAATCAATTCCTCTCCATTATTGTAAGTAGCTATGAGCCATGAACATTTTTTGTTAAGCTGATAAAAATAAGTCCATGTGACCTTATAAAAAAGCTTCAGTGAGCTTAATCACACTTGTTTCCTTCTAGATTTCCAACTTGAAAACAAGTTGGAAATCTAGATGGCAATCTGGGGTTCTGGATCCAGGAATTTGTTTTAAATTTCTTACTGACCAGCTGTTTATGATCAGATTTTGAAATCAAGATTTTATTTTCAGAGGCGGTGTTTGCGTTCTTAGCCTGCTATAGTTTGTGACATGTTTCTATGGTATCTCATTTGAAGATTTTGCACATCTGTGGTTTGTACCAGGAGCAACTTCAAAGAGTGCAACGAGTTTAAATTCCTGTAAATCACAAAAATTCAAAGCAACCACCTGCAGGGGAATTGCAGACTTGCAGGGGTCAAAGCCATGATACTGATGTAATATTTTTATGTCTGTATTGTTTGCATTTGATTATGCTGCCAAGAGCAGAAAGGGGTAGAAGGAGAAAGTCAGATGAGGTAATTCATCAAAAAAAAAGAAAACTTTCTGAATTTTGCTGCTCATAATTTTGCATTCCAATTTTTGTATACACCCCAGTGTGCTTCTTTAAACAGGGCTGCCATAGTGATTGAAATACAAATCCTTTGGAAACCTTTGGATGAATGGATCCATAGAGAGCTGCTCTGTGAACAGCATTGCAATTACACAATAATTGTATTTCTCTCTTGTGGGAATTAACCTGCAGACACTAAGTCACTGCCCTCGCCTACAGACGTTTCCCCTCAGAAACATCAATTTTCCCATTTTCTAATCCTCAAATTGCTACTCATGTCAACTCAAAGATCCAGGTACAAACTTGCTTGGTTTAGCAAAACCAGCCCTTTGGCAAGTTGTTACACTGGGATGTATGCACAGACGTTCCCCAGAGTTGGGCTTTGGCATTGAAGGTGGAAAGCAGTGGACTGTGTGGCCGCATCGTAGAGACTGAATTATTAGCAAAGCAAGCGTTTGACCGAGGGGTCGTCAGTTTGAGTCCTGTGAGAATCATGGGCAGTGAATTATAACCCTCGCCACCTTTTCAACGACTGCCTCTGACCAAGGCAAGAAACCGTGGCTGCAGTGGGTAGCAACGGGCCTGTGTGAGCGAGAGCAGGATGTTACAGGAAAAGAGCAGTTGTGCTTAGCAAACCCTCCCTTGGTAAATAGAGGTTGAAAGGAATATACTTTCATTACCCAGAGTTCTCCACTGCAGCTCCTCTTCTTGAGACAGCTGGGCCAAAAGGTTACAAAGGCTTGGTGGGGTGGCAGTAATTAGAGATCCGGGGCAGCCTGCTTAAAGAAATCAATCTGTATCTGGAAGCAGAGTGAACGACCAGAGAATTTTATTCTTAAACTGCCACAATTAAAATGTTCTTCAACATGTCTCCTTGTCTGCTGCTTTGGATTAATCATTCAATTTGCCACAGCTGAAAATCTCATCAGACTTTTAAACGCTTTATCCAGATTTTCTTGCACTGCTCGTAGCTTCTTAAAAGGTTGTTCGGAGGTTATGTTTGCCACGTAAATTGTATGATTTTTTGGGGGGGAATTCTAGACAGCAATTGTGTTCAGATTAGTTATTGGCTACATTGCGCTAAGTCTTTAAGGGCCAAGAAACCTAATACAGTGAGCATTGGGAGGTCTGTGTTACTTGGATTTTCCTGATTTAAGATAAGATTAAAGTAATGGGACAAGGGGAGGAAGATGTGTGAAGACAAACTCACTCTGTGTGAGAATTTGGCAGTTATCCAAGATACAACCTAAGCTTTGCTGAGATTCCAGTGCAGATATGTGCGGTCCCAGATCAATTTAGAAATCATTAGTTGAAAACATTATTGACCTTTTCCAGGCTGTTCATTGCAGATTTGAGCATTTCTCAGAGCTACAAAGTGGATTGTGATCAGCTATCAATCCTCTCAGCTACGTTTCATTGCAAAACCTGCATCTTTGATCAGTCTTAATGACAGTGTCTGGTTTGGGTACAGCAAAGCTGTCTTCCAATCTGCCTTGCCACAGATCAAACTGTAATTTTCTCCAAACATCCAGCTGTCCGGCTCAGATGTGACTACAAAGCAGCCTGGAGCTGCCGTCCACAGCTGTGGAGAAAAGTTTAAAAAAGACGTGGTTCATCTGTCAACGCCTGGTTTCCAGCCAGAAGGGGAGGTTAGACCCATCTCCCAGTATTTAAGAAACATCTCTCAGCCTTTTTACTCTCTTTTTTTGTTATAAACTCTCAGTTCAGTCACTTAACAATAATCAACTTTGATATCAATTCTGAGTTTGACAACTGGCAAAGAAATTGAGGTTGATATGGGGCACCCTGCATTAATGATGGTGCAGGCCTGTGCTGTAAGTTGAACAGGGAGAGACAGACTTACAGCCCAATGCACTGCTGTAACTTGTGTGCACCTTTAGTCAAATAAATAACAAATACAGGCTTTTTGCACTCTTCTTGATCATTGTTGGTGGAATTTTGATTTTCTGTGGCAGCTGTCAGTGTTTCACCACTCATGCATTTCTGTTTCTTTATTCAACAAATCAAAAGAATAACAAAGCATCATAATGTTTTTTGAGATTTTTAATAAGAACTACAATGAAAAGGAGACACACTGAGGTTGGAAGGTTTCTTCATTTTGTGGTTGATTTTGGTGCTGATATCATGTCTAAATCCAGGCTCAGGGGCTCAGACACAGAATACCAGAGGGTCAACGCAAATAGACGGCTCTAGTGAAAAGACTGACACTCAATCTTCCTTTTTCAGGATGCCAAACACAAGTGTGGGCACTAATTAGAGGCTCCAAGAAATCATTCAGAGGCAGGGAACCATTGTAACCTGAGGAGAGGCCGTTGTGTGGTGACAGGTTTCAGTCGCTGTGCCGGACGGGCCAAAGCCGGAGGGGGTTGAAAGACTTTTTCTAGCTTTGCTGTGGCTGCTTCTCATACATGTGCTCCCACACTACTGTGCGTTCACGATCATTAGCAGCCCGCAGCTGTGGCTTTATAAAACCTTATCACAGTTTGTAATCATTTCTCAAATAACACTTTGTGCATTGCATTTAGGGCAAGTTATGGAAGTTAAATCCTTCCTGGGCTTGAGGGCATATTATGTTATTCAGCTGTGGCTATTTTTGTAGAAGAATTAACTCTGTGCTGATTTGTGTCCTATTAGCACTTGGAATACAAGTTTAAAAAGGTATGAAAATGGGACTGGTCATAAACCAAACTGTTTGTTAGTTTGTTTTATGCACAATGAACTGATATGTTTGAGAACCCAAAATTTCATAAGTTCCTGCTTACTGAAGCTGTTTGGACAAGTACAAACATGTAGACATGTATCCACTGCAACATACACACACACACACACACAAACACACAAACTAGAGGTATCAGGTTGGGCCATCTGATATGAGCTGCAGATGTTTTGCTTTGCCTCTGCAGCAGGTGTCAACAGATGTCCCTCCTGCCCGCTTGGCCAGGTTGACCTCTCTGTCCGAGAGAGACCACCCTTCTTCAGCCAGGCGACCTCTGAGTGCAGCACCCCTGCTGGAAATTATCTGCCCTGCTAAAGTGCTCCTGAGCAGGTCATTACCACCCCCACCCTCTTGCTCAGCTTCCCTGTAAATAGTGGGGCATGAAAATTGAGCATTTCATAGCAGGGATCAATAAAGTATCACGTTATTATGTTACAGCACAGCAAAACCATCTAACCAACAAAGGGGTTGGTCCTTTCAGTGCTGGGACTGATTACATTGCTGGTGACCTTTGACCCTTTCACTTAAAAGGCTGTCATGGGTCATAACGATCCACCAGCTGATGAGGTTTAAGGGCTTGAAAAACTGATGTAGACAGGAGGAGGTGGCTGTACTCTGGTCAGCAAATGTAAGATTATTAAAGTGATGTTTTGCATTCATTTCCCCTTTCTGTCCATGTAAAAACATACCCATCTTGTCTAAGAGCTCTGTTACTGTCTTCATGGTCCTCAAGAGTCTCAGTAAGCTTTGACCAGTGGTGTAACATATTTGTTATGGGCTTCATTACACAGAGAAACGCACTGACCCCTCCATCATACAAATGTTTGTTCTTCTCTTTCAAGATGTTTTGTATGACCCAACTCTTGAAAAGTTAAAATCATCATATTCAAGGTTTGGGAAGCATCCAGCATGTGAAACCATTTAAAACCATGAGTAAACTCTGTTGATTTGTTCGTACTGTGAGTACATTTTGTGTTTTGAAGCCTTTCTAGTTTTATTACAGCTGTGGGTGAATGGACAGTTTGTATTGGTGAGCCCCCTAGAGGTTTGTGTGCCAACTGCACTTTCAGACAGCTCTCCATTTCTAATAGCTTTATTACCGTCATGACTCAATTAGCATCATACCAACCACCAGAAATAACAAATAATGAGATATACTGATTAAGATATACAAAAGAATAAAGTGAGTATGGTGATAATGGATATTTTATTGCCCATCATGGCTGGTGACACTGATGGGACTTCTCTCCAAGCCAGCCAGTCATGACTGTTGATTAAACAGCATCATCATTAGCATCATTTCTAATGGAAAAAATGTGTCCCATGTTCTTTTCCATCATGACTTACAATATTAAGTGCATGAGGTAGAGATCTGTAGTTTTGCTCAAGGGCACCTCAGCAGGTCAGACAGCATTTGCAGGTGAGGATGGACACATCGATCAATATTATCTGTGAAATTTCTGCCATGGGATGGTCTCTCATCACTGAGCCATTCATGTGTGGAGATAAGCAAGATTATGCAGCTTTGCTCTTGTCAATCAAACTGAACTAGACTTAAAAAAACGTATATGGAAAGATTTGTAGTGATGCTTACTATTAAAATACACAATTTACATTTAAATGCATTCATTGTCAAAGACAGTATGATAAAGATATTGGAAAACACAACTCTTGGATCACACTAAACACCTACAGTAAATAAATGATCTTTTACAGAGACTGGAAGTGAATTTATCCACTTCATACAGATATTCAACAGTCATTATGTTGCTTACATAAGTGTCTGTTTCAGTGAGTTATCTATATGACCAGCTCCTGCTATCTTTCTCCTCTTGTATCAGCATCCTCTGCAGGGAATTGGGGTGTCAAAGCTGTCAAACCAGCTTCCTCTTCAGCCTTACACACAGGAGCATATGCCTGGCAGATTAAAAGACCACAGAAGGGTCCCACGCAGCCAAAATTATTTTTTAATGGTATAAAAGATTCCCATGGCGTGTTTCAGTCAGTCTTTTTTTTTGGCCAACCGACTGTAAACCCAAAAGCAATAAATATCCTAAGCAGGGTCGGGAATTTACTGCACCTGTAGTAACCGCTGCACTATCTTAATAAGCAACAGATGTCGGAGCGACTGCATTGAGCCTCAAACGCATGCACTTGAAAAAGGGAATTCTTTGTTGGGTACAGTTTCATCACCTGACCAAAGCCGCTTCAGCTCTGCCGCTCGGGGCCTCACATACATTTTGATCAGCAGGTAACAGGGCTGAAATTAAAAACAATTTGGATTTAGTGTCAAAGCGACTCAGCCGTCAATTACCAAACAGGAAATAGCTGTCGTGAACAGTTACCCGTGATGCATGAGGCCGCTGGGAGAACGCAGTGTAGTGCTGCACCAATCTTTAGCTCATAATGTGTGAAAATAACAATTGAGGCAACTTACAGAGAAAACACAACCCCATATAGCAGCGTAATCCATACTAATTTGATTCAGCACTAGTAGTAGGAGAATTTCAAACTTTTTTTCAGTCTTTCATTTTTGTCAGGACCAATTGAAATGGTTAATAATGGATACCTACATTGTCTGACCTCATATTTGAGGCAGGCGGAAATATTTATTGCTTTCTCAGGGCTAAATGTTTCCAGTTTTCCAGAAGAAAGGCAAAGTCATATCCTCTATATCGTGCAGCAGCACCCCCAGGTAAACTCCAAAGCTAAGGGCTGACATAGTGAGACACTGTAATGATATCATGTGAAGAAAGACGAATTTAGTGTGCCTAACAGAAGCCAGGATGAATGGTTTTCGTTCCTCCCGCTCCTTTTTTTCCTTTTTCTTTTTTTTATGAGAAACATGCTGCAGTCTGGACAAAGGGGCTGCTCTCATTAGTCAATGATTGTTTGAAGGCATGTAACATTTATTAATGCATCCGGGTATGCATGCACGCATGTCTGTGTGTTTGAGGGAGTGTACGTGTTGGGCTGAAGTTTTGATTGTGTGTGCATTGAACAGTGTGGTGCCCACTGTGATGTATGATCATTGTGCAATTTTCCTTGTGTTTATATTTATGCAACTGTTAATCCTATTATATTTTTCATCATTATCATCACTAATACTAGTAGGAGCAATAGTATTAATAGTTGTTCAGTTCTTGTGTGCACCGCTGCAACCGTGTGCACGTCTGGTTCGCTGCATGTGCGCTGCAGTTTTGTTTTGGCAGGGGAAAGGTTAATGTTTAACAGCATGAATGGTTCACCCACTAATGTGTGAACAAAGCACAATGGCTGCACTGTATAGGCTCCTATTTATTCAGAGTCACTTCCTCCCTTAATAGTCGGCTCCACTTTCCTCACAGAGGAAAAAAAGTAGGTCAAGGAAAAGTCATGTTTGAGGTAATTCACTCTGGGGGACCGCTTCTCTGATCATTAGATGACATTGGTTAACCCCGAGAGTGAGGTCATTTTCAAGTCAAAGTTACACCCAGAATCCGGCCCGACTGGTAGCGTGCCTCTGCATTTTACAGCACACAGAGGGTAAATCAGAGAGGGAGGATATCAATGGGAAGGTTGAAAAGAGAGCGGCATGAAAAGACAGTATTGTTTATATAAAAAAAGATAAAGACAAGCTTCAGGAAAAAAGGAAGGAGGCTGGTTTGTGACCTTGTGGATCTAGCTTTAATCAAATATTGGTTTTCAGCTGATGCACTCTGAAGGAGAACGCTCTTAAAGAGTTTCTGCTTTGATGCAAGTGAACAAAAGATCCACAGCGAAGAATCACTCGGATGGTTCGTTCTTGATCTTCGTGCACAAAGACCTGAACCGAGGAGGAATGCGAACACATTGTTCTCCCACCTACTGCAATTACTTGTAATGAGTGTGTAAGGATTAAGCAGGATATTTGTAGACTTTTTTGGATTAAGTATGAGTTCATCCATGCAGATCTCTGGAATACCTTTTCATCAGGACCTAATGCTTTCATGTCCGGGCCTTTTTTCCTCTTTCTCTACGACAGCAAGCTCAGATTTTCCTTTTGCATTCTCCCCTTAAACCTCCAGTTTATTAAAGAGGTAATCCAGTCATCATTTTACTGATTTTTCCAATGAATTATTTACAGAGAGACCCCTAAAAAGCAGAGATCTATATATAATTGTGCAAGTAGGTTTTTGTTGGGCTTTTTCTTTTTTGGCCTCTTCTATTAGTACCATATGTACACCTAATATCACACATACAATACAGTACAGCTGGACTCATATTTTAAAGAATCACCTTTTTCACATTATTCATTATGTTCTTTATGGGGCCTGTATGTTGGAGCCCACAGTAATGGGGGTGTAATTAAAAACATGTCATTGTGATGGAGGGCCGAGCTTTAATAGCATGAAAGCTATCGGCTTGCTTCCTCCTGAGCCAGCAAATGGACACAAAAACATTGAATCAAACCTTGTGTTGCCACTGCTTACACCAAAGATCAGAAAGAATAGTAACCAACTATATTTCAGCATCTAATCCTAAATGTCTGCGTCATGTCTGCAAGGAGTGCATGTCTTATTTTGCAAAGTGTTTGATTTGTTTTAAGAAGGTGGCCCTTATTTGCTGATACATTTTGTACTTGAGGCCAGACTCTTCACTCAGTTATGAAAGAGGCTGTTCATTGAGAAGTAAAGCCCGGGATTTGTTTTTTCTTTGCATCTGGCACACTGTCATTCAATCTGTTCCCACCTGGCTCGCCACCAAACCGAAATGAAACCATCAAAGTGATATCTGCAATCTGAAGAAACTTTTTTTTTTTGTTTTATATACTTCATTTGATAGACAGCATCAGTCAGGATGCCAGCAGAGAAAGTCCGGATGTCATTGAGTTACATGTTTTCCATTGGATCAGTTGAATTCCTTGCTATCAACACCAACGATCAAAGTACAAAATTTAAAGGGAATTCAAAAAGATGCCATAACAGTGTGTGCAATTTGTTCATTTTGTGTTGTAACAACTCCCATTGTATTCTGAATATCACATTTGAGCAAATATTGAATAGATAATGTGTTACTTTGAAAAATGATGTGCATTTGTTAAAACCCACCACTAAAGAGCAATTGTCCAATAACAGCTTAATAACCTCAACTACACGCAGCTTTGAATTTGTTAAGCTCAGGATTTCTCCACATGTTGAATGGATCAAACAATGAAGTATATTTGTCACATGTTATCATGTATGGTACGTGGTGTCCGCGCAGCTGTGAAAAGTAATATTCTGTATTTAAAAAGTTTGGAGGGTCATGTCATTTTTTAAAATTGCTTTTCCAAAACCGCAAACCATGACTCCAGCAACTCTGTCTCATTCCAAACCAGCCAATGTTATGTAACACACCGGTAAATCTTCATCCCAAAGATTATTTTTCCCCCTTTAAAATTAAAAATGAAAACATACAAAGTTTGGAAATGAACAAGAAAGCATCATTCTAGCCTCTTTCTTGATTAGTATGTAGGCAAAGCAATCGAATGGGGTGATGTTGGTATGAAACATGAATCTGATTGTCAATTCTCTTTGAAATGTTTCTAACTTTGATCCCCGAAAAAATGGTGAAAAAAACAGACGGTGCCCTGCAGAAGTTGGTTTCGCTTCACCCTCACTTATTTTCAGTGACCACTCCTGCAGACAGATTTGTTATCCTTGGAAGCATCCTGAGAAACTCAGAGTTGCTGTGGAACCGTTTGACATTATGCAGGGTGAGCACATGGCACAAAGTTAACCTGCCCGTGTTTTCATTTCTATTGCAAGCAAATAACCTCAGAATGAATCATGCTGCTGGGTATGAATCACATCCTTAAATCAAATTTATGGCAAAATAAAGAGTAATCAAGCTCAGACTGTGTCTCAAATATAAATTTGCCTGTACAAGTTGCGCTGGGGAAATGGTTACTCATCCATTTAATGCACTAACAAACTTCCAGCAGCACGCTCCTTCTCCTGAGCGCATTAAACCCCCGCTGGATCCTCTGATGGCTCGACGTCTTGGATTGCTTTGTGAATACTGAATGATCATCAGTTGGTGAAATAAATACTGCTAAACAAATTGAAGACTGGCTGGGGATGGGATGGATTTATCAGGGTGATCTCAGGAAAAGAAAGTCATCAAAATTTCGACACAGCATGTCGACACTGACAGCATCACGAGAATCAATATTAACTTCAGTTGTACATTCAATGAGTAACTCCATGGTAGGTTCAGCATAGCACAAAGATCAGAGCCGGGGAAAACAGTTAGCCGAGCCGAGAACTACTCGAAAGCTGTTTTAAAGATTATGTATATCTGTGTGCATGTAGAAAGAGAAAGCAAAACATTATTTGATTAGTTTACACATTGAACCTAACAGAGGTTAGGAACCCTGTGTTTACTGTGAATTTTGGGGGTTTGATATACTGTCACCTCTCTAGAAAAAAAACAGACTCTTTCAGGATACTATACATTCATTTTGTTTGCTTAAAGCATGAATCTGATATTATTTGTCTTCTCGTCTATTTACATTTGATCTGTTATTCTGACGCTGGGAATTGAAAGCAGCCTTGTAATCAGCATGGCTTCGGGGTGTTGTTATTACAATGGTTGCGAGGCTCAGGTGGAAGTATCCTGGCAATTTTTCTCCTGAAGCTGACGGGGCCTGATGGAGCCCGAGGGGACGAAGTGACAAGCTTCGTAACCGTGATTAAATCCTGCAGCCACTGGTCCCAGTGGGCCTTAATGGCTTTATGAGAGGGGCTTGGTGAAACCCATCAGGCGGTGTTCTGCCCGATGCATTGAGCTAATGTTTTAGATCCCTAATATAATGAGAGCACACAGTTATACAAGAGCATATACACACATACGAAAAATATACAAGTTTATTTTGTGAACTTTAGCTTAGTTTCTTCTGGAAGACTGTTTTTTGTTTTCATGTTTCCCATTCTGTCAGCTGACTTTTGGGCCTCCTAGCTGTTCAAATGTTTCATTTGTTGTGGTCTCTTTCTACTCTTCTTTCAGCTGTCATTTCAGTCCTGCCCTCACACAACCCACATCCGCCCTTTAACCTTTTGTGTTTATCAGAGCAAAGCCGCAACTGTGACTCATCTGCTCTTCCAGGCTTCCTTTTATGGGTCACAGAGAGGTCTTACACCGAGTTTGCCTCCTCAGCAATTTTTCATCATGCAATCAATAGGAATTGAAATATCAATAATGACAAATGTCCTTATTTTTTCTTAAATTACTCCTCTAGACCTGTGTAGGGCTGTTGAACATTTCCCATGTTATATTTTCTTGCATATGCTCGTGTGTGTGTGCATACAATTCCAATATTTAAAGGTAAAACACCTGCTCAGTACACCATGACGCATAGTGCCTCTTTGCAAGGTACTTTACATGTTTAAGTTTCGAATCACAATCTTATAGTCTTCTTCAAACCAAGCGCCAAGCAGTGAAAATAATTCATATTTACTCATTTAATCCGAAACACTTAACCTGCTACAGTTTATGCAAAGCACAAAGCTTAAAGCTCTCCGCTTTCTGTTTCAGGAGTGCAGGATTCCCACCAGGAGAAGATCATAACAGTGTCTGGAGAGGGAATGCTCCACAGCCCAGACTTCCCACACACTTATCCCAGGAATACTGTGCTGGTCTGGAGACTAGTGGCGAGCGGTAACATGAGGATCCAGCTCACCTTTGATGAGAGGTTTGGCCTGGAGGACCCCGAAGATGGCATATGCAAGTAAGAACATATAGTAGTGGGTCTAGACTAAGTTTGCATCTGATAAAAAAAGGATACACTTGATTTGGGGGATTGATGACCTGCTGGTGATATTATCAGCACTGCACTATACTCACAGACAACAACAACCGTAGACTTGTCAGTGGTGCTGCCAGAGTGTGCTACGAGGTCAGCATGGTCTAAAATGGACCATCTTCCTGACAGGGTCCTGCCCACTGACAAATGTGCTAACTTCCAAAAAACTCAGCGTATCCCTTAAATGGCTTGTAATTTTCGTTTTGAAAAATGAGGAAAAGTGGCTAAAAGGACAGCCTCCATCGTCGGTTAGCTGCAGCCGCACGCTGTTTTTCATTAAGACTTTCCTCTGCCTGCTCGGCCGGCTCTCGCCAAACGAGGGCTTCCCCAGTTGGCATGCTGGAGACATGTTAGGCCGGGGTAAAGACGTGTCCTGCCTGCGTCGTAGTCCATCTTTAAAGATTTAGAGTCGGAGTGTGGCCATTTGTGAAATTGCCTTTGGTCTGCTGTGGCAGCTCGTGAATATTGAAAACCCGGCAGCAGAGGGATTTGTTTCGCCCAAGACACCAGGATGACGTGGTTTGGACCGGCATATTTCACTTGATGCAGTCGATATTTTTAGCTGCTCACGTGATTGTTCGAAAGGCCCGCGCCTCACCGGCACATAAACACACACACAAATATGCATACTGTACATCCTCTGCTTTATTGAGGAGCCCACTTTCAATTACTGCCTGAGTTTGCCTCTGTTGCCATTTAATTTAAACGGGGATCCCGAGTCCCGCCGATCGATTTACCCTCTGTGCATTATGCTCAGTGCCCTGCTGTCAATATATCACAACTGACTGGTTAGCATGGAGGAGCCCAATCAGTGGAAGGTGGAGAGGAGCTGGGGGAGGGTGACCTCGCTAGTCATTCCTGGAGAGCCCCCTAATGGATGACAAGCTGAACGACAAGACTCCACAGAGCCGACCAGGTTCAGTCGTTGGCAACCTGCATCATTTGAGGAATGCACTGTACAAATCAGGAAATTAAACAAAGATGTGGTCATGAATCGATATAGTTCGGAACCACTGACAGATCCTGGGCATTCAGCTCCACTGATCAATGAAGTGTTCTCCTTTCTGACTCAGATTTTGGTTAAAGATTTGCAGATTTGATTGCGTAATTTTCTGCCATCCGGGACTCATGCCTCTGTTTTACATTTTACCTTCTGTATCCTGTCTTTGCTGGATGTTGCTTATCAGAATAAATTGAAAAGAACAGTGTGTGAGCGCTGGTAACCCCTTCCTCCCCCCAGCTCACCTCCAGTGGTGGGCCGGGTGCGTGTTGACGAATGAGGTTAGTGTTGCTGTCGAAACCCCGAGAGGGAAAGTTCCACAGCGGGGCAGGGTGCAGACTGACAACTTTTGTGCTGTCCCGCCTTTACAAGACTGCACTAGTCGGGGTCCTCCGGGAGAGGGGCGAGAGACAATAACAACATCCTTTTCTAGGGTCATGCAAGTCATCGCCACGTCTACTCCAGCCCTCACATTTTTCATCCTCTCCAGCCCCTCCTCCACCTATCCCTTGCACCTCACCGAGGCCCAACAGGTTTTGATCGGATCCCAAGATACACACTCCTGGCAGGGTTGGCAGACAGATGAATGCAGCATGCAATCACAAGCAGAAACAGACACACATTCACAAGTCTATCTGCTTGTCTTTCCTCTCCCCTGTCTCTCTTTTCTCTCTCTAACACACACACACTCTCTCCCTCTCTTTCTCCTTGTCCTACATACACACACACACACACAAGCCTCTGGCCTAGTCTTGCATATCTACTTTATCTTTCGTGTGTTTACAAAATGCACCGGCAAAATTTGCCCTTAGACCTCCATTACACTGGTGTTACAGCAAAAAAAAAGAAACATTCAAACACGGTGATATTGATATGCTGCACTTACCCCCTGTGTCACTGCACAATGTGATGCAAATAAACAAGACTGTAATCTCCTGTCCAGTGATTCACAGCAATGGCAGGGGATAAAACAAACAACAGTGGGAGATGTGTTCGGCTCTGGTAGCGAGCCCGGAGCGAGAAGACTTTGCTAAGATGAGAGGGAGGCTGTGTAGTCGAGATGCTCATCTGCTATTCTGTTTGTCTGAGGCACGATGAAAAGCATTCTTACCAAATCCACTGGAGGAGAGGCATATTGGAGAGGGATTGGTCTTGCTGCTGGTTGGCATGGCAGCAGAGTCGTGCTTGGCGGCTCACAGACAGGACTGTTCTCAGAAAAAAAAAAAAAAAAGCATTTGTGCTCCCTGTCTGAAAGGCGAGGACCAAAAAAACAACAACTAATCTGCGTCATCTCAGATATGGCATGTATTAATAATGTACAATAAAAAGAAAGCTGCATAGGAGAACTCTTTGTGAATGTTGCTCAGTTTCCTTGCAGGGTGCAGGCAGGTAATCCGAACTGGTGGTGCTGTGCGTGCGATCACTTTGTTGTTCTGAGCCTGTTCACTGTGACTGTACGTACAGTTTGGTATGTATGTCAGGGCATTTGTAAATCTGAGAAACCGCTGTTCGACATGGTGATTCTGAACACATGGCGATGTGTAATGATCAGGGCTTCCTGCATTATTGATGAGCCATCTGTCAAAGCTCTGGAGCTGTCTGAGGGCTGATTTTTTTCTAGAGAGGAAAGCTTCTCTCCTCGCTGACCTCCATCAAGACAGCAGAAAGAAGCTAAACTGATATTTTATCTCTTTCCAAAACCGTTTCGTGCCAGTCTGGGTTGCATTTATATAAATGAATGTTTTACAGCTCGGGCAGTTGTCTAACATTTGCACATCTCAACTATGAACGTATGGTTTTGCAAAAGAACAGCTCCGGTTTTACCTTTCCTAATATGTTTGTTTGTGCAGATTACAACCCCGCCTGCATAACTTTCCAAATCAAAGTCAGCAGAGTCAGTAAATTTATCACCCCCCCTTCAGTTTATTTAACATCACAGAAAATCCATTTTTAGTCTTGCTCATGTCCCTCCATGTTGTTTTATTGAAACCAGCTTGAACTGAATCTGTCAAGCCGGTGCAAAATGTAAACAATGTCCTTGAAATCCAAATATCCGAATTGGCAGCACTGAATGAGAGGTTAGCGTGCCTGTTGACGCAAATGGCAAAGTGATTAATCCCAGACTGTGGAGAGTCAGTGAAACAAGGCTGTATTGAATGTAGCGCAGCCACCGCTTACACATACAGGTATAAATAATAAAGGCTGAACTTCTGAACTACATGTCTTAAGTGCTGAGGTTGGTCGATGTTAGCGTTGGCACACCAACGGGGTCTGGGGCACGGCCATATGCTTCTGCACTTCGTACTGTTTACTGGTATTATGGGTTGGCAGGGTGGCCAGTGGAGAGAGACTGTCACGTAATTACAGGGTCGCAAAGTTTGATCCCCACAACAAGAAAAAAACTGCATTTAGAATATTCTCGATTGTGATTGGTATTATGATGGGTTATGTTTTATGATGGGAATGTTTTATAAATACTGTATATTATCTCAAATATTGCTTGATTTTGTTAGGCACCAACAGCTCCTGCAGCTTTTTACTGAGTGTTAAGTTCACAGCCAGAAAAATAATGCATAATGTAAACTGTTTTGCAGTCCATGGGGTATTTCTCTGTATATTTAAAAGGAATCTGCCAAAAGTGAAAATGGAAATATGACTCTGAATAATGCTCAATATAATAAAAGATAAGAGATAAAAGCATATCCTTGCAGACGTATTTTGCAAAATGCCCTGATTCACCTGCTGCATTTTACTTTGCATTAATCCTAGAAGTCTATCCAGCACAAAACAGCAATCATGTAAATTTAATGATTTACAAAGTGAGGTTTCAAACAACTGAGAATTTGTTTTGAAGTAAAAACACCCGCAGCTCTCCCACAGTCCACATACAGTACACTGCAGTATTATGAGCTCGAGGCTTAATTAAAAACCATATTTCAATGCCAACATGTAGCATTAGTGTAATAGGCCTGTCAAAAGCCTGCATCAGCAGCCATAACCTGCACTGTCAACCAACCTGAGATTTGTCCTCGATACGCCAGCAATATCCACTTCATTTTTATTCATTTAATTCAGGCAGTAAATAACAGAGACGAATCTCATCTGTTATCACTGAGATGTCGTAACCTGCTGTTAAAGATATTTCTTCTCTTTTTTTTTTTTTTTAAAAAAAAAAAGAGGTTAAATCTTTATTTCCCTTGGCAGCTTTATTGATATTAACAATCTCAGCTTCATAAGGCAGAGATGAGGAGACAGCACCTGGCAAACATGAAATGTGCTGACAAGCCTACAGTGAGCACAAATGCAATTAAAGTAAACTAAAATGCATTTGTACAGGTCTGGATCTACCAGCTAAGCCAGTGGAAGTTCATTTAACTCGGACAAAAAATAACTTTGTGAACACGGTCTCAGAGTGGGTCCAATAACTGATGAGGTTTCAGAGTGTAAAATAACTAATCTCTGCCCTCTCTCCGTCTAACAGGTACGACTTTGTGGAGATTGAGGACCCAACAGAGAAAACCGTCCTGGGTCGCTGGTGCGGCTCACAGTCAGCACCAGCTAGTCACACTTCCAAAGGCAGTCAGATCAGGATCCGCTTCATCTCTGACGAGTACTTCCCCTCCGAGCCAGGGTTCTGCATCCGCTACTCCCTCCTGCCTGTGGTACGTACAGCATCGCTGCTCAGGAGTGAAAAGAAATGTGCGTTGTGAGGACCGAGAGCGCTTAGCTGTCACAGCATTCCTCTGCCTCTACCTCCAACTTCAGGGAGTTCACATGGCAGTGAGCAATGCCTCTCCATGCAAGCACAATTAAAATAATTAGCTTGTTACATAACATGGAGTCTTAATTTGCAATCATCCATTCCTGCTCATGTGTTCCCGAGGTTTTGAGCATTGCTGGGGAGGAATTATGTTTAAGCGCTTTGGAACATCTGGCACCTGTACCGGCATTTATTTTAGTGAAGAAGATGCAACAAGACAAAACAGCTCATGCACTTGCACATAAACAGAAATAAAAAAAAAGGTCCACAAGTACAAACAAGTTGCAAACTTAAAGGTATATATACAAAACCTACAATAATACTTAAGTTTTGCTTCAAGGATTAAAATGAGAACATTTTTTTATAATGGACCCTGAAATAGTTCAATAACGCCACTAGTAGACAGCACACAACAAATCCTGTTTTATAATTTTCTCAGTACATTGGGCTAGTATTGTTGCTATTTTTATTTCTCTTCTATAAAAAACACCAACAACATATACCCTCTAAAGCTGCACTGTATCCGAAGCACCAGATGAAGTGTTTCAATGTCACCGATGGTGTTGCTTGAGACTGAGATGGAGAAAATAAGTGGTTTCATAATCACAAAGAGGTCCTCTGACCCTCGGGGGAGACTCATTCAAGCCCCTGAAATGAAAGTAGGAATTAAGAGATAAAAGTGCTTCTTGTGTGGAAAATTGTCACACCGCTGTCTGTCTGTTTCATTTTCTTTTTCGCGTTTTATCATCACATACAGTAGTTCAAAAGTAATATGCCCTTTTATGCGTTTTTACAGTACCCCACTTCACAAAGACACCAATGTTATTTGACTCTATACTTAGGACTGAAATATATATCTGCTTACAAAAAAACACCAGCCAGCCGTTCTTTCTGCTCCCTCTTGTTATTCCCCCCCTTCGCTTGTGTAACACAGACTCTAATCTCCGATCATCCACCTATTAGACTTTTGGGAGATCCAATACAATGTAGGGTGTGTGCTTAGCATAAGCCTAAACTCATTCAGTGCATCACCAGCTTTGCTAAAGAGCGGTGGAGAGCCAAGAAACAACAGAAGGTCCTTGAGGTTCCCGTCACGAGTGTGATTGTGTACAATGAGATTAGCTGAATATCAATGGGTGGTGCAAAAAGCACCAATATTTGTCAGCGTAGTGTAAGCAGAAAAAGTGAATGACAAAGGAAGAAATTCTTATCGCCTTCTTCTTGTTGTGCCTCCTGACCTCTCACATGACTTGCTGGTAAAATTTTCAGTTGATACGGAGGCATTTTAAAAGTTATTTCTGTGTCACTTTGCATGTAACGCTCACAGCTGCATCAATCCCAACCCTGCGTCGTTATCTTTTATTGATACAGCTAACCTGCTCGCTCTGCAGGAAGAAGACGTCTCCGCGGTACTTCCTGCCCTCACGACTTAATCAGTGAGATAAAGCCTGCGAATGCTTGCATAACTAATAAAAGAATACCGCCGTGTCTGCGTACGTCTAGCCATCTCTGTCTTGATCCATCCACCTCCAGTTCCTCATCCTCACTCGCTTACTCGCTTTGTCTCCTGTCCTGGCCTTCAGACCACACACGCGCACTGAATCCCCTCATCCCTGCTCCCATCGCTGACAAAAGCCCGGAGATAAACCGCGGAGACGGCTGCCATGTTTTAACCTGTCATGTTGTAGTTCTGTTCACTTGCTTAAAGTAAACAGCTCTACTCCTCATTAATCCCTAATGGCCCGCAGCACTGTGAAATCTGACGAGCACAAATAGGCAGCCGAGGTCACTGACGGTGCTTTGTGTTCTCTCAGTGGCTTTTTCTTCAGCTTCAAAAGCTTTTTTTTTGTTCTTTTATTCCTCGTACACATTATCGTTGCATTCTTCCTTCACCCTTAAAACCCCAAAACAACATTGTTGATAGCAGCACAAACTGACAGATTCACTGACAAGCTGAAAACCTACTGAGTGTCAAAACTGTATTTCTTAAAGTGCAGATATTCTAAAAGCAAAAAGTAAATCATTAGTAGTCTTACCTCCCTGTGGCAGAGTCAATACATTTTGTTGAATTATAGCAGATGGATGAGTGAATGAAAAGTCTCCAGTAATCATTTTCATGTTAAAAAATTGTATCACATTGTGCCACACGGAATATTTACCATCAACAGACTGAAGTAAATTGTGATGTTAGAGCCACAAACAAGTCCTTTTTTCATCAAATGGAGATGGATTAATCCAATAAGACCCTATTACAAGGAGTTACTCAATTCCAAAATCCCCAAAGTGGAGTAAAGTGTCCTCTAATAATCAATTTTCACTGATGTTCCCTTCATGTGAGCAGCGCTTTGTGTCTTCACAAGGCAGGCATTTTTACACATTTATCATCTTAATCATTAGGTTGTTTGAAATTTCTCGTTATCCGTAACGTTACACAAACTGGTTTTAGCCCATAATCATAAGTCATAAATTTGCCCCAAAGGATTTTAAAATGTGTACACAAACAGAGGGGGGATCTCTTCCAGGACGGACAGTGCTCTAGATTTCATATTCACAGTAGTCTGAATACCAGTGATAAAGATTCAAATATGGATCAGCAGAACAACAATATAAGGTAGATAAATTGAAAACATAAATGAAGAATATGTATCGAGGAAGATGCTGAGCAAATTTCTGCACTATACTGAGACCCTATTTTCAGGCACTGAAACAAATAAAAGTGTTCCCTATGTTATATAGTATAAAATAAGAACAAAAAAATCTAAATCTGAATAAATCAAATAAAAAAATCTATAAACTGTAAATCTGTCAAGGAATAAAAGTTACCTTTTGGTGACTGGTACTACATTTGTGAAATATTGAGGTTCAATTCCCAGTCCTATTGATTATTTATCTAGCTACTATTTATCCTGTATTTTTCCGGTAAATTTTCTTATTTTGCAGTAGAATGAAACAACTGTGGCATTCAAACGTCTGACTATACGGCGGAACAAGAGGCCGGGTTTGCCTTTTCGTAGTCGTGTTTTAGAAGGTGCGGAAACCATGAAGGGGGGGAAAGAGGAAGCTTTGGCCTCTGCACGTTCAGCCTGCCGTCCCTTTGAACTTTCGTCCGATAGAGGAGGAGCACGCTAGAACAGCAGCACTCTGTTTCCTCTGTGGTCAACCGGCAGCTCCTGGAACCTCGTGCCACGCAGGGGCCAGCACTTTAGTTTATATTTAAACAAGCAATAATTCCTCCCCACCACTTCCATGGAATGGAAGGGGGAAAAAATAAGACCCGGTCTGTAATTGACAGGAAGAGATTTTAGGAAAAGCGAAAGGGCCGAGGCAGAGAGGTTGTTTAAACATCGAAGAGAAGGAGCCTGTTGAATGGAGCGTGAGGGGTGTTGAGAGGTGGGTTAAAGGAGCAAACAAAACATACATCATTGTCTCTGTGAGGTCCCGGTGCAGAATTAAACCCCACTGCTACGTCGGCGTGAAGATTGCTCCACCAGCTTTGTTTATTTTAACTGACTGAGGAGAGTTTTGCACACTCAGGCATGAGTAGGGAGATATGACAGTTGAAGTAGGGAATAAAATGCTAGTTAAAGCAGATGGTAATGACTGGTAAAGCCATGCAGGAGGCTCAGCCGTTACCCTGATGAAACTGAGGTCTGTTTTTACAGCAACCTCAATTGCAGTGTGTGGCGTGTAGTGAGAGAAAAAAACACTTTTTTCACGCACAACAGACCTTGTTGCTTACTCAAAACTCTCTTGTGCAAGGAAGTGGTTTGCAGCTCCATGTAAAAGAGAAGATATTGTTTTCCAGAGCTCTCCCAGGATGCTATTTCAGAAGTTTCATCTCAACATAGTTAGCTGAACCTGTCATTTTAGTTACCAGGAATAAGATCATGTGGTCGTGCTGCGTAAGAACAAAGAGAGCTGGAAATGAGGTAATCACAGCTTGAAAAGGAGGTTATTTCTTGAGGGGCAGGGGGTGCAGAGAGTTTGGCAGTGATAAAAGGTAGGCTACACTCGTTCACACGCTGATGCTGTCTCGCGTCGTGGAGAAGGATATCACACATTCACCTTTAACCAGTTAAAAAACTGTTCATAAAATTTCAACAGAGTAGTACCATTTTCTCTTATCTCTTTGTATTACGTATCCTATATATTAAAGTTTCACAGTAGTATATATTTTGGGGCATTGGTTCAATCACATTACCTCGACTGAGTCTCTAATTTCTACTTTCAGCCTGCTTTGGGGTTTTCTTTCATAAAAGACTGACATAAACTATAACTAACAGGAACCTTCTTCTATCGAGGCAGCTAAATAACATAACACTATACTACATTCCCAACAGCAATCTGTCCATATGATTAAAACATTAGTATCACATTAGATACCATAAAAATAGCAATTTCATCTCATTGGAAACTGTTTTATGCAAAATTATGGAGGAAAATTTTCTAATTTAGTCCTAAGTGATGGTTGAAAATGATCATTGCAATCCTGAATTTTTCAATCAGGTGAAAACAAGGAACTTAATCTCAAAGTGCACAGAAGCTCATGTTGTCCTGCATGTTAAAAGACTACTTACACACAAGAGGCCTAAGTCTTAACTGCACAACATTGCCTGTTGTAATACTGCTACACGATGGTGGTCTTTAATTACGTTTGGGACTATTGGATTCAGGACACTCTTGTCACTGTGTACCTGTCTTGTCAGCGTCACTCTTAAGAAGCAAGCAGCTTCACACATGCTAATGTGTTTGGTGAGTAACTGTCAGACACCTCGACAAAGAAAAGACCTGCAAAAGGACCTGGACTGACCGGGTGGCCTCAGCACATCTGTTATCCCGAATCAGCATCCAGTCTATTCCAAGTTTTTGTTCAATGTCCTTCCACTTTATTACAATTTTTTATTTTTGATTTTAACACACAAATGGCAATAAATAATTTATTTTATGTTAGAATGAGTTATAATGATTAAAAACAGCTTTTGTCTTTTTACTATCTACTGTCTTTATATCTACCATTAATAAATCTACCATAAAAGATCTAAATGTGTCAAATAGAGCTAAAATAATTTTTACACCGGCTTACTCAAAGTCTTGTTGGCTTGTCCTCTAGTTCATGACTTTTTCTTTTTGTGGCAATATTTCTCTTATGTGCTCATGTGTCAAGTCTAACACATGGACACTGCTGTGAATCGATGCCAGCCAGAGGTTGGTGGTCCATTTAAGTACTTTGTTCATGCATTTCTAAAAATGGGCGCTCTCATCTGCTACTTATAGCTTTATTCGCACCATCTTGATGTGTCTCTGAAGGATTGCTTGGCTCCTCTATCTGACGCTGAGCTTGCAGAGCGCCGCTAATTGGGGGAGTGTTGCACCGTCGACATTCACAAGCTGTTAATGGCTTCCAGTCCACGCCGTTAGCTACTGCCAAGACATAACTAATAAGAATCACAGCTTTCCTCTGTTGTCTGGAAATACAGCTCAGAGAAAGGACTGTTCAATTTACTCTGACTTATACATCTGTGACGCTATATGACCAGTCATTTCTCCACAAGTATTCCTTTCACATTTGTGTCTGTTTATCTCAGTAGGTGCCAAATAAACCAAAGATATGCTCAGTGGTTATGAAGGCAGCCTCATTAGAATGAGTTAAATCTGTGGCATGAGCACAGCTGCGCATCAGCTGTATTTTTGTAGCCTGTGGTGCCGCCATGTCAAACCACTGGCATCTTATTTAAAGTCTTCGCCAAAGGAACTTGGATTTTGAGTGTATTGCATGGACTTATGTAGTCAATAAATCTTGCGGGTGTCCTGTGTTACACATATTATTCAGTACTTAAAATGCCAATACACTTGCTGATCTGTTTTACATATTAATTGCTTGTCCCTGACAAGGAGCTTGTGTTCATCTTAAATATATGTTGGCTCTTCTGGAGGCCATCTGTATTATTCTAAAATAAAGTGATCATTTATAAAGTCATGTAAGCCACTTGATGGATAACTTTTGTCCAGGTAGATTTACGGTGCCACGAATAGTGACGTTTTTAAACAGTAAGTAGTAAATAAGAACCAAACCACAAATCCTTGCAGTGTCAGTGCCACAGCCTCTGACGAAAGGAAACTTTTCCTCTTCCAACCCTCATTTCTCGCAGGATTCCTTTCTAATTCACCGCTGTAAGTCATCAAAGGGAAGATACAGATTCCTGGATTCATTTTTCCCTTTTCAAACATTTCTGCTTCTCTAAAGCTTAAAGACTCAGCTGCCAGCAGCCGATGTTTTCAATGCTCCACAAGCTGCATTTTTTTTGTAAGTGTCACAATGTTGCCTTCTACCTGTCAGTCACTTAAGATTAGAGAGACCAGCGAGCTGACATGTTGGACAAACGCAGCTTCACAGGACTGAAAGGTTTAACAGATTAGCCTCTCCTCTCGTGGGAAGACCAACACCCCAGGTATCAATCTTCTCTGTGACTGCACACTGTAGCCTGGGGGGCTGGAAGCTCGAAACAAATAATACTGCTGTCTGAGGGAGCTGAAGGGACAAATGTTGTTATGCAAAGTGGGCAGAGGGAGTGAAGGAGACGTGATCACATTTGACAACTTAAAAAATGATGCCATTTATTCACATTTGCCTCCTAACTTCAGTGCACGGAACAATTTCAAATAGAGTCAGTATCGTATTATATACCATGTTGGAGTTCAGATGCATGTTGGCTTTGCTATTTTTGAGTGGTCGCACATGGTTATGTGCTGGAGAACAGACTGGACCTGACCTAAAATGATATAAGAGAAATGGGAAAACAAACTTAACACTGAAATTTCAGATAATGATTATGCATGAAGCAAATTCTCCTGGAAAGGTCTTTGTTAGTTCCATAGAATAGTATGCAATACATATCAGGATATTTAACATCCCATGTTGTGTGGTATCTTGTTAATTTGTCTGAAGAGAGTGTAATGGAAAGTGACAGATATGTGGCTAAAATCTCTCAATAGCAAATAAAAAAGCTTGCATGGGGAGCCATTAAAAAGAAGCACCACAAAGGACTTACAGCCAATTGAAAAAACCTTAATGGAAAAACTGAAACATACCTTCAGACTACAGGAGGCTCAAGTAGAATTAAAAAAAGGGAAAATGGACATTTTACAAGACTCAAAATGATGGTATTGGAAAAGAGCTGAATAACCCAAAGTATTTCTTTTTTATCACTGTCATGTTGCATGTTTTGCCAGGAAAGATTTAAATGGATGACATGTACATATAAAGTTGTCTGTGGAGAAGTAGATGTCCTCTCAGGTGGTGAAGTGCAGTACCTTGTCCGGTTTGGTAATGCTTTGCAAAAGTCAGTCTGCAGTCTTCAAGCACTGCAGCCTCAACTCGTGCACACATTACCCCGTCTAACGCATAGTGCTTAAATTGGGTCCCAGCAGGCCGACACTGTCATGGTTTCTGTTTAACTCAACTCCAAGTCCAAACCACTGTAGCATTTAATGAGCCTGAACCCAATTTAAACCCTTTTTTTGTTAACCATGACATAAAATGTACCGTTACAGAGTCAGACTCTCCTTCTCTTTAAAACCATAACCGTATTTTCACATTGTAGAAATAAAACACATTTTGTCACTGCTGACAAAGTTGTTCCCTCTGTGCAATTTCCCCATCGCTGTATTTGTAACTTAGCAAGCTTACAAGCTCTTAAATGTCACAGAAGGTGGCTGGTCTGGAAGTATTCTGAGGCAGTCAGTGCCATGAGGCGGTTTTGGGTTTTAAAAGCTTCAGTTTATGTCCACCACAAATACACTGTATGTGTAACACACTTCTTTGGCGTAAAGGTCCATCAGAAGTTGAAGCTTTCCAGAACAAGACCTGAACATCTGACATGAATTTCTTTATAGTTGAATACTGTATCAACTGAATTAATGACACTTCTTTTCCATCCCTCTCCGTCTCATCTGCTGTTTTTTCTGCAGAGTGTAGCAGAACCAGGACTCCCTGCGGTTCTTCCTCCATCGCTGCAGGGTATTGAGGAGTTGTCAGAGGCCGTGGCAGAGCTGGGCACTGTGGAGGAGGTCATGAAGTATCTGGAGCCAGAGCGATGGCAGGTTGACATGGAGGAGCTGTACAAACCTACATGGCATGTGCTGGGGAAATCCTTCATCCATAACAGGAAAGCCAGAGGTAACACTTTTAAAGTTATAATTTGCAACTTATAACTTATAATCAAATCATTGTTGTTAAAGAAAGACAAAGTAAATCTCTTTGTCTTTTAGGAGGGGCTGATCTCAATCAGTTGAGGGAGGATGTTCATCTGTACAGCTGCACTCCGCGCAACTTCTCTGTATCCTTGCGTGAGGAGCTGAAGAGAACAGACGCCATTTTCTGGCCAAGCTGCCTCCTGGTGAAGCGCTGTGGTGGAAACTGTGCCTGCTGCTCTCACCGCTGCTACGACTGCCAGTGTGTTCCTGCAAGAGTCACAAAGAAATACCATGAGGTAAATAACAAAGTCATCAAGTAATATGAGCAACGTGGACCATGTAGTCTGTTGAGAATTTTGACACATTTACCTGTAGTCTTCGCATTTTTAAACACATTTAAGATTCAGAGGTGAATTGTAAAATTAGTAATTAAGAACTGTATTTACACAATATTTCAATTTTTCATCAATTTTGAGATGAATTTTTAATTTGACAGTATATAAATAGAACTGGCTTTTACATTTACACTGGATTTTGAAAGGATAGACAGCTTTGGAAAAAAAAACATTCTGTAGCAAAACAACTCATTGGTTTTGAAATAATAAAGGATGTGGTAATTCCTTTAGCATGACCAGCGGCAGCCTCCCCTGAGAGAAAAGTAATGCCCACAGAAATCCAACCAGAGAGCCAAGAGCAGAATACCACTGAACAAAAACATCCAGTTGCATCACCTTCAGTGTTCAATTACAAAGAGATTTTATGAAATACGTGGCAACAAAATCATAGAGTACTTTCATAAGACATTGCCAAAATAAGGATTTCTCTGTTCAAAGTCATCTAGACGTTATTCCACACTTGTGGCAAGGATGAGGTTGGTAAATTTTGGTTGATATTTACTTTTGTACCAACCTTTGACAAATCATCAGCTTTATAAACAATATATCTGCATTCAGTTGTTGAGCACATTCATACTTCAATTGGATTATTCTTTTAACTTTTATGTTAAATGTTTATGTTTATGTTTTATGCCATTCAGAAAAGTCTGTTTTGATCAGTGCATCAGTGAAAACCTTGAAACATGATCAAAAAAATTACCTGTTTAAAAAAAATGCAGATAAGCTGATTTGATTTTTGAAAAATTTACATGGTGCACTTTGTACATGTGACATGCTTA